>OZ018371.1:4946477-5546477 GCA_963969515.1 Yponomeuta evonymella
AAAAATAGCAGAATCTCCCGTTTCTTATGATTATGGGTATTCTGTTACAAGCTGTCTACCATGTATAGCTGGTTAGCACAATTTAGTAGGGTAGTTAATGGTTTGCTTTTATAGCTTTCGAGGAAAAGCACATTTTAGCTGAGCACGATATCGGTTACTTACATTAATTAAGTAAGAGTAGAGTCTTTATACACACCAATGCTATAAGCATTCTCTACCAGTCCACCACAGGTGTTGTAACATACATACTTATTTACTTACTTACTATTCAAACAGTAGTGTACAGCCCCTTACTCTTGAAGCTAATTTGACCAATAAAAAGCGTGAAACCAAAATTAGGTACTCATTATAAAGCCAAAAACGTTTTACAATGAGTAATTACGTTTCAATGCAAATTGTCCTTTTCCCAAATTGTCCCTCGCTTGCAAATTGAGGATTGCAAAACTCCTTTTCATTTATGCGGACACACTGGGGCTCAAACTCACAACCCACCTCTTTTTTGTTTTTTTATTGTTGGGAAATTCGGGAACATTGGGAATATTCACAAAATTTATGTCCTACTCAAAAAATTTGTACCGTTCTCATTCGTGACCACAACGGGCGCTTTGCAGCTCTCTACAGATATTCAATTTAGAAAACAGTTTCAGCTCCCAGGAATGAAACTTGATGATGTACTGTTGTGTAGATTCCCGCTACGGATTAAATTTCGCAGGTCAATCAATATTATCATAGACACGAACACAGTGCGGCTGTGCCAAAAATAAACACAGTAGGTAAGGGACTTCTTTTTTTCAAAACCGAGATATTACCCCTATTGGTTACTGGAACCAACTAACAACATTGGAAATATCGCTGTTTTGAAAAAAATGTCCCTAACTTAGGTACTTACTGTGTTTATTTTTGGGACAGCCGAGTGGACCTGTAAACAATATGGGGCCTGTTTCACGGAATTAGAATCATACTTTACTATGACAGTCCTATTTATTTACCTACATTGCGCAACCGAGTCCTCCTGCTTGATAATCCGTGGGTCGATCGACTTCGCAATGTACATCGAATTGTTATAGAAAACCATGAATTGTATTTGTATGAAACAAACCCAACCGATACGTAGTCTCACCAAATTGCCACACTAGTTTGACCATAGTCCATCATAATCATCATCAGCCATTTGACGCCCACTGCAGGACATAGGCCTCCCCCATGGTTTTTAACCATGAAGGGTTTTGCCGTAATCGCCACGCTTGGCACGCGTGTTGGCGATCGCAGTATGCGGTTGGAATCTCAGGAAGACGCTGCTGCCCGTCTCCTGGTAATTTATTTCCTTAGTCGCCTTCTACGACATCCACGGAAGGAAATGGAGTGACGCTATTTTTAATCCGGCGCCACACGGAATGGTTGGTTAATTTGATTTATCGGTAGTCACACTTCTATCCGTAGTCACACCAATAGGGTTAAAAAATGGTATTTTTGTGTTTTCAGCGTGTGGTCGTTGGTCGGTTGGAAATTCGTCCTTAACGTATAGCTAATTAGAGTGCACGTATGTAAAGGTGTGATGTGCCGTCGACTATACTATGGGCAGCGTTAATAATTCTTTACCATATTGTCAGATTTGAGGAGAGGGTAGATATATACCTAGATAGAAACTTTATTTGTAAGTAGGTACTACAAAATAGATACTACAAATACATCCCAAGTGGCATTAAGGGTTCTATATAAGATGTCTAGTTGTTCACATGTACTCCATAAGCTGTGTAAGTCAGCTGTATAAGAACTGTATAGCTTGCTATAATGCTCTTATAGAACCAGTTTGGGCACAAATTAGACAGCTTTAAGTTCACTATGGCTGTACATTAGCAGTATAATAGCATTATAATAGCAGTTTAAGTAGTAACATCGGACTTAAGGCTGACTTACGGCACTATATGGGACGCAGTGTGAACCATACAACGTACATGAGTGTAATAAAGAGTAACAAGTGGCTAAATACACAGCCTTCAGAGTTATAAAATCCGACAAAAGTTACTCCAGTGCTACCTAAAATTCACGTGTGTCCTAAATTATTTCTTATTTTTTCTAATTAGTTTTATTGGTTTTGTGTGTGCCATCAGAAAGCGGATCAATTGGATAAAAATTTTTGATAACATGTTTTAAATACTTAATAATGTTAAAGCCTATGGGAATGCAACTTAATCGTGAAATGTATACATATTTACAGCTAAAATATTCACGCGCCTCTGTAAAAAAGCGATATTCATTTTAAAATATTTAAAACTGGCTGAGAGGAAATCTACAATTTTCAGTTTTTGATATTATATTGGCATTATAATATTATACTAGGTACAGTCATTAATTATAACATGAAACCAAAACTCAATCGCTCTAGTATCTGCGTATTTTGTGATAAATCTGCATGATAAATTTGGAGATTTATTTGGTAAATATTTTATGTTACGTAGAACAAAATGGTGGAAATGAAATACAGCTATGTGAACTGTTATAACTCCAATTTAATGCGGTGAGCGTATATATAGGTTTACATGTGTTCTGTTTGAATGCTGTTATCTATATGAAGTCCCACATTTGTACCACTACAGAGCCAATGTCTATAAATTTATTCTAATGTGAACTTATGTACAGCTTTAAGATTTAGTTCAGGTCAATTGTGTATCATCGTTTAATTCTTTCAATATACTGAAATTTTAGAGATCCGCAATAATAATTATTGTCCGTTAAATCGCCTAGCCCAGGTACTAAGTCAAGTATGAATACCTAAAATACAAATTTTGTAACAAACTAACAAAAATCACTTTTTGTTTTCGTGTGAGACACACAGTTTGGTGTCAGAGTATTTACACTTACAAAAAACACTACTCTGTTCAAGGAGGTATTTAAAAGAATGTAAACAAACTAGATAAAGAGGGACAACATTATGCCCTGCGATAGACAAGGACAGAAAATAATAGTTGTCACTCAGCCATAGGAACAAACACTGTTTACAATCTTTTAAAGGTGAATATACACCTGTCAGCACCGTAAGCGCCGAGTCGGCAAGTGTAATAGTGTAACCATATTTTGCAGAATTTATCAGATAAATAACTGTTAGTCCTGTTACTTATGTGATAAATAACTGTTATTTCTGATATTTATCTGTTAAAATTCTGTAAAATACGGTTACACTAGCAGACTTGGCGCGTACGGCGCTGACAGCAAATAAGAGTAGTACTTGTGTACAAATAAACTGCTATTGATGTTAATGGACAACACATATAGTCCTTTTAACAGCCTACAGTGCACATGCGAACCATTTAAACACTTCTGTACAGATAGTAAAAAAAGGTTATTTTAATGATCACAAACAAGTCCTACTACAGCTACTAGCTGTATAACAGTCTAAAACAAGTAAAAATAACAGCCTTTGGCTTTATAAATGACCACGTGTGTTCTATTAAAATGCTAGCTATATATCATCGTAAAAGTAGGCCGTTAAACAGCGGTTGCCGTATCTCTACCCTCCTATAATGCTCTTAGTCAGACGGCTGACTAAAGGATAGTTGTTAGAGTATTATAACACCAACAATCGTATAAAAGTATAACTCTACACTCCTATAAGTCCCTTAGACAGGTATAGGTGTTATTAATCGCAATAATGCAGCTCTGCACTCTTAAGAGTTGAGGGACCCCTCATGGAGCAATTCTCATACAAACGTATACTCCATTCCACGAAACGAGCCCCCAAAGAAAATCGTCCCTGTGCGCCCATGGTTACCTAATGCGCGTGATCTTCAATAGCCACTGCAATTAGTTATACAGCAATACCACTCGCTAACCGTGAAGGAAAACATCGTGAGGAAACCTGAGTGTTTGAGCTGT
Source organism: Yponomeuta evonymella (assembly GCA_963969515.1). Lineage (NCBI taxonomy): Eukaryota > Metazoa > Arthropoda > Insecta > Lepidoptera > Yponomeutidae > Yponomeuta > Yponomeuta evonymella. The sequence goes on from OZ018371.1 coordinate 4,950,351, forward strand.
TTACGTAATTCAGCGCTTGAAATCGCCAATCCGCGGTGGGCACGCGTGGCGATTAAGCCCATACTCTCTCTCTGAGAGAAGGCCTGTGCCCTACAGTAGGACGTATATGCCTATATACGCTTCTTATGCTTCTTATGTATGTAAGTAAACCTATCTTATAAAGCGGACGGTCTTCGCTTGTTTCGCTTATCTCTTGCCGCGCGTATTGGCCAATGAGATGCGAGTATTTTGTACCCTAGGAGTTCGACTCGTGGAACGGTGTATAGTTTGGTTTTTATATACAAACGACATGCTGGATCGCAATGACACTTTGCCAATACGTTTAGAGGACACAAATCAAGGTTTTATCGTGCTTAGAATTGGAAATAAACTTATGAAACGTTCACTATTCACAAGGCTATAAGAAATAATAGCCTTCTGAATAGTTTCATTGAAAAGCTATATAAGGCTAGAAGTTTTTTTTTTTAATTTAGGTACTTTCATACAGGCACATCGTAAACTTTAATATCTTATTTTATTCTCAGTTGTAATCACAAGTAAACCTTGATATTTTGTATTCTCTAAACATATTACTAAAGTGTCATAGAGAATAGAGAACCGGCATGTCGTTTGCGAATTAAAACCAAACTAAGCTACCTACGTAGAAATTACTTTTAGTAATAAGGCCGCCAATTGTACTGTAAGTACTATATTATTGTTAAATTCCCATATGTAATTCCTGGTGTACATACAATAAAGAATATTCTATCTATCTATCTATTTACGTTTGTATGGGAATGGCTCCTTGAGGGGCCGTCCTAAAATTATGGACGATGACACTATGAGCTACTGAAACTTAGTGGGCACACCTGTGCTTAATTCCACCTTTTCTGTTCCTTCCAGGTCTGGTGAAGCTCGGAGTGCACTGCGTGACCGGGAAAAAGGTGGCAGTGAAGATAATAAATCGGGAGAAACTGAGCGAATCCGTGCTCATGAAGGTAATGTTTTTACTACAAAAGCACTTTATGTACCTCTATCCAGTTACGTAGCTTGGTGACCACAGGCAGTGGGGCAAAAAATTTACCTGCCATAGACCGGTTGTAACTCCGTCTTAGTGTTTTAGCGGAATCGATTTTTATGAGTAATATTGTTATAAACATATAATATATGTTAGAGGTCTGCAAGCCGACGGCCAGGGCCAATGGTTAATGGTTACTATAGCAATTCGATATACATTGCATAGCCGCTTAACCCACAGATTAGCAAGTCTACGCAATGTGCATCGAACTATCATAAAAAACCTGTGAATTGTAATTCTAACTCGGCCATTCTCACAATTTATTATTATCAGTAGGTTCATATGCGGCATAAACCGAGCCTGTAAGAAAAGTCTAAGTACTTACAGTTCTCTTAAAAACGACTTTGTAGTTGAAAGTGACGTATAGTGATATGATAATACTTTTATTCTTGGCAGGTGGAGCGGGAGATAGCAATCATGAAATTGATTGAACATCCACACGTCCTCGGTCTATCAGACGTCTACGAGAACAAGAAATATCTGTAAGTCGTACTGACTTTTTTAATCCTTATTTTCTACCAGAAATTATTTTACCATTTTCCAATAAACAAAAACTAAAGCGAGACTGATGCAGAAATAATTAAAAAGCCAACTCGCTGCTTCATCTACTTTACGCGCTATAAAAACTCGTTCTTCGTGAAAAAAAAAACAAAAACGCTGCAGTGCGCCGTATTCATCAACGTCTGCAAAAATTATCATAGCAAAGACGCAAAGAGAATTGCCATTAAAACTTTTACAGGCGCTGACCTCTCACCCCTTTTCAGGTACCTTGTCTTGGAGCACGTCAGTGGGGGCGAGCTCTTCGACTATCTCGTGAAGAAGGGACGACTGACGCCAAAAGAGGCGAGGCGGTTCTTCAGACAAATAATTTCCGCTCTGGATTTTTGTCATAGCCACTCGATATGGTAATGACGACTGAAGAATACTTATGAAATGCTTATCCAATTCTATTCGCCTCGCTTTATTTCAATGATACGTTGTATACGGGGATTTCGTTGTTCAGTTGACCGCAAACCTTTACATTTTTGTTGCAGTCGCCAGAGTGTATTGTAGGTGATGGTATAAGTAAAGCTTGATGTGCCGTCGACTGTAGCCTATACACTAGCATCGGGTTAAGCATTTAGACGACTCCAAAGTGTCAAAATATGTATTGTATTTATTTGACAGTTCGGAGTAGACTAAATCAGACAACTCCATACAGTGGAGGACTTACGTGGTTGTACCCCAGGACAAGCGATCGCGTTGCGTGGAAGTTATTCTTTTTAAATCACCTTTCTCCGGCAGCCATCGCGACCTGAAACCGGAGAACTTGCTTCTGGATGAGCGGAACAACATCAAGATAGCCGACTTCGGCATGGCTTCCCTCCAGCCGGCTGGCTCTCTGCTGGAGACCTCGTGCGGAAGCCCTCACTACGCCTGCCCGGAGGTTATCAGGGTGAGTTTGTGTTTTTTTTTTGCTCCGAAAGTCCGTGCTATGTTGGGTCCTGCTGCATACAGGCTCCTGCTAAAAATCTGTATTTTAACAATAATATGCTGATGGAGAGGTATTTGCTGCCACGGGCGAATCTGTTATATCAATCTGTTATATTTCATTTTGTATCTGTTTCTACGACCACTTCTGTGGTGGTAAACAATGCTATTTCTTCTTCAGAGTCGTGAAGTCGTTAGCGCCATCAATGGAAAAAAGTACTTATCTTGTTTTACAAAAAATGTCAGATCAATCTCTCAATCCTGTAGTAGAGCTACCATAAATTTTTCATTGGTTTTTGACTTTATTTCAAAGTGATAAGGTTTAATTTCAGTTGGCAACTATTATGCCACTGCCTGGTGTAGGATGCGATTTTTAAGACCCACGACCGAGATTTTATAAATGCAAAAGTTTGGTTTGGAAAGTATGTTACTCAATCACGAAAGAACGGCTGAACGGATCTGTTTGGCACAGAGATAGATTATTGTGTCTGGAATAGTACATACAATCATTCCAGCCAGATTTATAATCTCTGTGCTAAATTGGCTAGACTTTACCATAGAAAATGAACATCAAAACTTTTCACGCGAAAGAAGTTGCGGTTGGCCGCTGTAAAAATATATAGGTAAATAACTAATAACTTAACGTTATAAACAGGAAAAGTTGTAAGTTTTTTAGGGGGTAATCTCCGAAAGTACTAAATCGATTTAAAAATTGTTTCACCAGTATTTAGAATGGACTTTCAAGATGGACATAGACTATAGGCAAACCCGTTTACCACGCGAACGTAGCCGCAGGCACCGATAGTAAACAACTGAAACGACATTGTAATGACCAACAGAAACGTATTTAATACACTTCCAAAGCTCAAATACAATAATCGTAAATGTAAGGTACACATTTAGGCAATTCACTAAGTAGATGTAACATAACGAATACTGCTAGAAAACTAAACATAGATTGCAGAAAAATCTTCTTTACAAACCACCACTACATTATTTTGTTAATTTATTACGATAATTTTAAGTACATTCACATAGGAATATGTCTATAAAAATGTTAGTTCAAGTATATAAGAAAACACATGGAACTAAGAGCAAAATGTAATTTTTTGGCTGAGAAGTCAAAAAAATCTTTAAAAATATAACACACGTATAGGTATTTGTTTACAAATTGCCTGCCTGTGTTTGAGTGCTATTTTAAGCTAATTCACGCAGCTTAGCTGGAAGAAAATACTACCTAGTATTAAGCTCACCTTTGTACAAAATTGTTTTTCTTTTTAGTGCAATAAAGAATTTTTCAATTCAATTCAATGATTTCACCATTCAAATTAAACTGAATTTATCGGTTGAGTCCAAATACACCAAAGCCTAAAAGAGAATTTCAACAGTGAACTTTAGGCTTTCTTGATAGTTTAAGATTATCCATCTACGAGAGTGGATATGTTTGTGTTTCGAATGTTGCTTGTGGGCATTGTAATTTACATGTATGATTATAGTTATTAACATGTTTACAGACGAAAACAAGTTATAAATAGAGGTAGGTATAATCAAATACAAAATCCTTAAATAACTAATTGAAGGAATCACAGTCAAAATAAACTTCTTAATTTATCGAACACTCAGATCCATCAAGAAAAAGGCTTAAAACATGTCATCAGCTATTACAAAAAAAACTATTATTAATAAAGAACTATCTTACAATGATCGACATAGGCGCATCTACTTACAATAAATTCTAGAAACATTTTTTATGAGCTTGGGTATAATATCCCTTAATCTCTAGTTTTGTACTCACAAATACCTTTGATCAGTTACCTGAACAGGAATAAACAAATCAAACTAATTGATTGATACATATGGACAAAATCACATCACTGGCCTGGGGTTTCAAACCGAATGATGCCTCATGAAAAATTACATGGTTCGTTGCTTAATCGTCATCTACCCTTTGTTTCTTGCTGGTGTTAGACGGGGTCTGAGGTGGGGAACACGCGGTATCCCGTCTCTTTCCAGAATGGCGTGCGCAGTGCGACGTATTCGACGACTTTCTGTTCGAATCGCGTTCCCGATTCGGCGAAAACTGCTTCAGCATTTCCACGTCGTTGAAGATGACTTGAGCGCCGCCACCACAAGTCGGCACCACGTCTCCCTTGTAAAGTTTGGTTTCCAACTCCCCGTCGGTGTCCTGTTCCTGAGATATCAGGCAGTACTTCGACGTTTTAGAATTGGCGATGTCTTTTACGTTCGTGAGCTTATTCACGACTTTGCTGTTGTGGATGTTCGGTTTTAATACTGTGCCCATTGGGACAATTTTATTCGGCGCATGTTCCACCCAACCTTTGCCGTCGGCGGAGAGTGAGCGGCGATGGCGCGGGTTGGCTATGGCGACGCCGCGACGGGAAGACGCCGGAGTATCTCGCGTCTCCCTAGTTTCCCTTGTTTCGCGTGTGTGTGGGACAGAGCTAAACGGCGTCAGAAGATGGGCGGGTAAGGCCCTCGGCGTGGAACCTGGCGTGAAGTCGCGTACGCTAGTCTGGGCGGCCATGTCCCCTGTGAGTTTATGCTGTTCGTCGCCCCGGTCGACGTTCAGAGCCACCGCTATCATTCTGAGACGATTCTCTTTGTCTTCTATGGCGTTGCGGAGTCGCTCTTTCTCGGTCTTGTTTTCTTTCGCCTTCTCGTGCTCCATGGCGATCTTGTGGTTGTATTTGCGTTCGAGGAGCTTTTTCTGTTTCTCCTTTTCAAGTTTGTTCTGGCTAAGTAGCAGCTCTTTCTCTTGGAGGTCGCGTTTTAGATTGGAAGTGTATTCAGTCATTTCTGCAAGCTTCCTCTGGTGGTTGAGGGACTGCGTTTCCGTGTGAGTGAGTCGCTCTTCCAAAGCTCTGACTCTACGCTCCGCCGCAGCCAACTGGTTCTTCAGTGAGGAGTTCTCACTTCTCACCTCCATGGAATCCTTTTCCAAGTCAAGGAGGGCAGACCTGAGCCGTTCGTCTTTGATTGCTTTGCTGCGCTTCAGGGTTTCTCTGCGGCTCAGTCGCATCTCCAAATGGGCCATGAGTTCCTTTATAATGTGGGCCGCTTGGGAACTGTTCAGCTCTAGGCTGGGGAAGTCCGGTCCTAGGCTGTAAACCAGTCCCAAATCCAGCTCCAAATCCTTGGCATCCGGTCTGGCTAAGTTGTCCCGCGCTGTCGCAAATAATCGGTTAGCCTTGCGTCTTCCAGACATCAGTCCTATTGTGGCGCCAATATCAGTGACTTGAGCCTTGGCCACTTCAACCTCAGCTGCCATTTCTGCAAACCGCATCACTTGGAGAGTCTCGTCATAGTCTTCAGCCCTTGGATTGGCACAGACAACCATTCTCACTTGACCTTCACCTTCAAAGAAGTTTTTGAACAAGTGTGTTATTTTGGACTCTCTATATGGCACCATGTTGTTTGTACCGTTTAACTGATTCTCTCGAAGGGCCTCCAGGCATGTTCTTAATGTCATCAAAGACTTGTTAATGTTGCCAGCTTCCCGTAATCTCTGTCCGGTGTTCTTAGTTCTGTTTGTCCGTTCGCTACCAGCCAAATCCACCAAGCTGAGTTGGCTGATGGATAGAAACTTCTTGTTTTGTATTACGGTCTCTCCCATCTCGTCAACCGGTGCCTGGACCAGCCTTATGGTGAAAACAGAGTGGCTACGACTGGATTCCGCATTCAATGTTGTGTGCGCCATGCGTTTCCTCTTCAATCCCAAGTAAAAGGCATCAAACGCTTCCTCTGCAGATTTGATTTCCACCTCAGTGACTCCGTGAACATACATATTGTGCGCAGCATCTTCTCTGATGATTTTCACTGGCAAATTTTTACAAACGGGCGGCCCATCCTCGAGCAAATCGAAGACGCTGTTGTTGTAAATCTCTACATAAGTCACAAAGACTGTGTATTGGTTATCCTCGTTAACTCCGCCAACTTTTGTGACCTCCATCGAAGACATTGCCAAATCAGGGTTAGAGTTGTTCTTTCTATTCGGTTTTAGTTTGTGTAACTCTTGTTGGCGTTCCAACATAGCTTCAGCCTCCGTTTGAATGTCAAACATGTTCATCTTGTCTGGTTTGAACACGTATTTATGCGCCTGAAACTCGTTTATTGTTTTGAAGATGATATTTAGTGCCCTAGGGAGAATGCCACAGTTCTGTGGCTCCCCTGTCATTGTGAAGGTTTTCCCGCTACCTGTGACGCCGTAAGTGAATAGCAGACCGTTCTTACCCCTGATAAGGCCCTCAACTAGCGGTAGGGCGACTTTGTCGAAGACATCACTTTGGTTGGTGTCTGGAGGGAAAACTTCTTTGAAAGTGTATTTCATAGCTTTGCTGTTTTCGTTCCTGTAGTTGACCGCTGAGGTCGGGGGACTGCATAAAATAGTTGTGGGGGATATTATCTTGATGCAGGAGACGTCGGTTTCTCTCTGCATTGGGCGGAGACGACAGAAAACCTGTACGGGATCCCGATCGCCCTGATGCAGGTTGTTTCGACTTCTCGCGGGCGTCCGCAATTCGTTTAGTCGTGGTTTCGATTTGGCGGACTTCATTTTGCCGTTTTCTTTGTCGACACTAGCACTTCTCACGGTGAACACGTAATTTTCACGTATTTAATTGTGTTTTCAACGGTTTGAAACGCCTCTCTCTCTCTCAACGGTCGTTTTTCGTATAATATTATGAATATAAATTAAATTTCAAGCGGTATTTTGTTATCTCTTTCTGTCATGTGCTTTATCGTATCGTGCTAACACTTTTCGTCAGCTTTCGGCAGGTTTCGGAACCATTTTGATTTAGTCGTTTAATTAAATGACAGTTCTATTTGGTGCTGCCAGTACCAGCAAAAGTTTTACCCAAATTCATAAAAATTATCAATAGTATTTAAAAGAAATTAAACAAGGTATTATTTTATGTGAGTTATCATTTGTACTATACCTACTATCAAAAGTTTTTGCTTGTTTATCTTACGTAGATTCATCGTAAAGACGTCACGTAGGGTAGGCACTTTTACGTATTGCCCTTTCTTTTTTTTCGAATAGCTGCCAACCTAAATAACAAACTATGTCGTTCCTTTCCTCTCAATGATTTCTTCCAATGAACAAAAAATTATTCCTCATTTCTTTTGAGAAAATATTGCGATTATTTTGAAATGCTTACCCACTGCTGCTAGCTTTACGAACTTTGCTGCTGCTGCTTTTACATACTTTAAATGCCATCTGTATTTATTCCAATTTTACCGTTCCGTCAGTATTACGAACACACAAATAATTTTGAACTATGTACTCTTATTAGTTTCTTAAACAAATTTATTTTGATGACTAAACTGAAACGTAAAACGTAAATAAACATAAAATGACATGACATTGGCGAAGTTGTACTGTACTGTACTGTATGTACTGCATAATCCACAGAGAAAATAATCACTAGCATAATCAGCGAGTAGGTATTATATTCCTTGATAATCAGTGCAGTGAGCCCATAAGGCAGAATTGAAACAATACAAAGTTTATTTCTATAAGTATTTTGACTTGCATGCGTGCTTGCGTGCTAGTCGATCACAGTGGATCACAGACACAGACTGCTATTGTATTGTAGTCGAACAAAAAGCTCCACTGCACACTTCTTCATCAGAGAAAACCAATTTCCAGGGTGAAAAATACGACGGCCGTCGAGCGGACGTGTGGTCATGTGGCGTAATTCTGTACGCGCTGCTGGTGGGCGCCCTGCCCTTTGACGACGATAACCTGAGGCAACTGCTAGAAAAGGTTACTTTTTCTTACTAAGATAAACGTTAAATTACAATTATTGACCTATGTTGATCTTTCGCTCCGTGTTGGTAATAGGGCAGCTTACAACAATGAAAACCCGGCAATTTTGCGGAAACCGAATCTCTTTAAAGTTGTGTTTAAAGTGAACAAACTACATGGAAGGATTCTTAAAATTATATTTTATTATATAGAAGGCCACGGATAGGAACTCAATCGCTGCACTATATGTTTCAACTTTTTAACATGCCTTTGGCCAATATAAAAATGTAAAGTATACTCCTATCCATTAGTCAAACCCTTAGGGAAACAAATACTTGGATCCCTTTGGTCAATCTGAGCGGCTAGAGTCCGCTTCATTGGGTAAGTTTACTTAATGCAGTGGCTATTGAAGGTCACATGCATTAACCAATGGGTGCACATGGACGATGATGAGGGCCAACTTGTCATTAACATCAATTCCTGTTAGTCCTCATCAGGACTAACAGGAATTGATGTTCTTGGAATTCGGTATTTAACACGATCAACAATAAATTATTTCATATGCTCGATTACAACAAAGATTACAAACTATCTTGGAAAATGTATCTCTTTTAGGGCCGATTCAACCAAACTATTTATGCCTGGTATATAAGTAGTAATCTTGGAATAAGTTGAGAAATACTCTGGAGTAAATCGATATCACGTTCTACCAACTACTAATCCCGGGATAATTCGCTAGAATGCAATAAATTATACCTAGATTAAAATTTACGGAGTAAATTTGTTATGAGATTAGTTACTCCTGGTATAAAGCTTAGTTGGTCGAACCGGCCCTTAGTCAAATACTAGTTATTACAATTTTTAAATAGATTAAACATAAAAAGAGTGCTCTGAAATGTGACGTCATAAGCCAGTATTTTCATACAAATTTCCGTTTTAAAAGTAACTCATCTGATATTTTGTCAAATACCCAATTGGAGGAATTGAGGACTCTCAAAACAGATTTTCATAGTGGCCGATTTTGTGCCCTCAATTATAGGTTGCTTCCTGTATTATTATTCAATCGATCAGTCCATACTTGTGCACTGCTGGTTATAGGCCTCCGCCAAGGCATGCAACTTCCTTCTGTCCTCAGCCTCCTCATCCCCTCCATTCGCAGTAGTACCATTGCCTCGTTCCATGATGGAACTACTGCGATTTTTTTTTCGCACTAGTTCCATTCATGCAAACAAGCCCAAACGATGAAATTACTGCATATACAAAAGCTTTTATTTCGCACTAGTACCATTAAATTAAATTTTATAATTTAATACCTATGCAAATTATAGTTGTACATTAATAGTATCCCATAGCACAGGAAATCCTAGTTTGGGAGCCAGTAACCACTCTTTTAACCCTTTTCTAAATAAAGGTTTTTCATTTTAATTTTTTTTCATTCATTCATTTCATTCGCAAAATGCAGGCAGGCATTGTACAGCTATAATATAAATGTAATTTGATGCGATAAATAAAAAGCTTTTTCAATTTCAAATTCTAAAATTTCATTTAATGGTACTAGTGCGAAATAAAAAAGTTTAGTATTCGCAGTAGTTCCATTGTTTGTGCTTGTACGCATAAATGGAACTAGTGCGAAAAAAATTCGCAGTAGTTCTATCATGGAACTAGGCAATAGTACTACTATGAATGAAGGCCTCATCCAGCCACAGTCAGCAATCTGCCTCAGATTGTTGGTGCAGCGAGCTGGTGGGCCTGCGCTGCAATGGCCTGTTCGTTATTATTATTATGGCACACTGACAATCTTTCTAATAATAATAATACTTTATTAATTTATTTGCTTCTTACTAAGTAAATTACAGTAAGTTTCTTTTGTAATCATATCTTTTACTTGATCCGTTCTCAGGTGAAGCGCGGTGTGTTCCACGTCCCCCACTTCGTGCCTCCGGACTGCCAACAGCTACTCAGGGGAATGATTGAGGTGAACCCAGAAAAAAGGATGACGGTAAGTTGACAACCGTTATTATTGTTAGATTAGATTAGATTAATACTCATTATTGTACACCATACATTATAAAAATACATGAAAAATCTTAAATATCTAACTTACATAGTATACAACTGGTGATGGGTGAGGTGATCCGACAGAGAACCAAAGTCACCGACATAGCCCACCGAATTAGCACGCTGAAGTGGCAGTGGGCCGGCCATATCATCCGAAGAACTGATAACCGATGGGGTAGACGAGTTCTTGAGTGGACGTAGTGTTACGTAGTGTAGGACGTCCTCAGACTCGGTGGAGTGACCGTGGTCAGTGGCGTGCAATAGGAGAGGCCTATGTCCAGCAGTGGACAAGCATAGGCTGATGATGATGATAGTATACAATACAACTGGCGGTCTTATCGCTTATTGTTATTTATTAATACACAAGCACATGAGTGTATATCACTTTTGTGCATTTGTAAAATGTTTATTGAGTCTTTAAGGTAGCACTCGCTACGCTCGACTGAAGAGGCACAGTATATTCGCTCTGCCAGACAGAAAGTCAATTCGGCATTAAAGCCAATTTAGGAGAATGGAGGCTGGTGGACCTCACTCTGCACCAATCACGAGAAGCAGTGGAAGCCCAAACGGTTTGCTTATTGTAGCTGGAAGGCTACAGATCGCAAAGGTGCAGCAAATGATTATCAGTGATAAAAAAATATAAATAGTGAGTGTTTTTCAATGAGTTCATTGAGGGAGCGTTAATTACTCGGAAACATCAGGCAATGTTCTGTCTTATGAAAAGTTGTACCTGGGCAGCGTAGTAGAGCCTTACGGTGGAACAGAGGCCGACATAGAAGGTCGCATTAACAAAGCCCGGGCAGCCTTTGCCCAGCTCAGGCCATTATGGAACTGTCATATCAAAACAGTCATCACACGACGCACAAAGCTACGGATTTTTTAATCGAATGTAGTCAGTTCTTTTTAAACTAACTCCAAATGTTTGTCAACTCAATTCAATTCAATTCAAATATTTTTATTCATTATAAAAACAGATTATTTACTTAATGAATGTCAAAGTTGTTAGTTTCACAATTAATGGATTATGTGGAGAAGAAGCTAACAAAGAAACTCAACAAACGCTCGAAGCAGAGAACTTCTGGCCAATAACCATCACCAACGCCGAACACTGGAGAATTGCCGAACAAACACCGATATAAGAGGACATAAAGTTGCGAAAGTGGCGTTGGATAGGGCATACAATAGATAGATAGAATATTCTTTATTGTACACAAAGATAAGGCAAAATTAAGGTATCCGATAATCACCTATAAAAAATTGTAGTCACAAAAATAGTAATAACTGCCCCAATGAGCATCCTATGAGCAACGACTGGAAGCACTTGGGCTCACTACTCTCGAGCAACGACGACAGCGTGGAGACCTCGTAAAATCCTATAAAATCCTCAGAGGGTACTAGGACGTGTGAGATCGACAGAACATTTACATTACGAACCAGAATGTCCACCTTAGAGGACACCAACTTAAACTAAACGATGGAGAACTTGCGCTAAAAGAATGTTTTAATAGAATAGGAGAGGACTCGTTAACAGATAAATTTGTGACAAATGCTGAGTCGGGTCCTTTCACAAACGCAGTGCACTGGCTTTCCTTGCATGTTTCTTTTTAATTTATAATTTAAAATTGTACTCTGTCATTGTACTGTGTTTTAAGTAAATAAATTATTTCAATTTCAATTTCAAATAAACGTGGTATTTTTTCTTTCTCCGCGACTAATACTTTTTGTAACATTACCAGTCGAAAAGTCAATCTAGTCACGTGGTACTAAAACGTGCCATACAAATCGACCTTAGGCTACGACCGTCACACCCTAACGTAACGCCTTATATGTGTATGAAGCTTTTATCAATATTTGAGTTAAATGTTTTTATGCATGTGCACCCTTATAAGAAAATGTTCAGAATTCATTGAAAAAACGAAATCTAATAAGTTTTATGTTAATAGAGTAACTTTATTTTTCGCATATTTTGTGACCCCGAAAACCCCGAAAAAAGGTTTTTATTGTTTTACTTTTAAACTTTTTCCAAGGTTTTTATATGATTATGTTATACTTTATTGTACACAAGAAAAAAAAAATTTTATTGCCAAAAAACTTAAAGCTAACATTACAGGGATTAAAATCAATGTCACTCCCCATTCTCTGTGTGCACCTAACCCTCGAAAGCATTTCCTTCCAAACCATGTCGTGCGCGAGTCGAACAAACTTCCTGACTCCTGACTCTATCATTTGTGCTGACTCGGTGAACTGTTTTTGAAATAGACTGGATAATATAATTATCCAAAAACCAAAAGCAATCCGCATCAGCTCTTTAGTGTGTCTTCTATGTGCATAAAAACCGGCCAAGTGCGAGTTAAAGTCTGCCTCTACCTGTTGCCGTTATTAACATCGAGCAAAAAACTGCACAAAATCACGTTTTTTCTATGGGAGCCCCCTTAAATATTTATTTTATTCCGTTTTTAGGGTTCCGTACCCGAAGGGTGCCAAACGGGACCCTATTACTAAGACTTCACTGTCTGTCCGTCTGTCACCAGGCTGTAATCCGTGAGCCGTGATGTATAGCCAGTTGAAATTTTCACAGATGATGTATTTCTGTTGCCGCTATAACAACAAATATTAGTATTTATTCGGCAGCAAATAGAATAAAATAAATATTTAAGGGGGGTCCCATACAACAAACGTCTAATGTGTCTGATGTTTTTGTATAGATAATGGTACGGAACCCTTCGTGCGCGAGTCCGACTCGCACTTGGCCGGTTTTTTAGTATTTGTTATTATAGCGGCAACAGAAATACATCATCTGTGAAAATTTAAACTGTCTGACTATCACGGTTCACGAGATACAGCCTGGTAACATACGGACTGACGGACGGACAGCGAAGTCTTAGTAATAGGGTCATTTACCCTTTGTATTCCTACGGAACCCTAAAAATGAAGCCCTATTTCCCTTGGTCACGGCGTCACGCGTGAAAGGGTGGACCATTTTCGCTAGTCCTTTCTTTTCTGTGTTTTTTATTGTCAGGAGGTTCTTATGAAAGAAAAAAATAGATTTTTTTTTATTAATTGGACCAATTCGAATTCCGTATTCATAATTAAGGCAGGACAACGTCTGTCGGGTCGTCTAGTCAACAATAATAATAATAATGCCCGTTCCAGCTGGCTGAGATCACCAGGCACCAGTGGGTGACGGCGGGGGGCCGGGGGGAGTTGGAACAGGAGCTGCCGATGATGGAGGTGGTGCAGACGCGAGTGCTGCCCTCTGCCGACGCCATAGACCCCGATGTCTTGCAGGTAAACACATCCGCCGTTCAGGGCCTCGATTCTGTTAGTGCATTGTAGTATAATGACAGGTACACTGTCGGGTCACGTGATGTGTTTTTTCGTACCATTGACGCCTAGACGGTTTGATGGGTGTGCCCGCGTAGACTTAAAGCAGCCATGAAATGAAAACCGCCATGTTCATGCAGTTGTCATGTTACTACAATGCATTAACAGAATTTAGGCCCTGGTCTGCTGTTAGATTGTACGGTTTGATAGGACAATGCACTTTGTTACTTCTGTTACTTTGCGGTAGAATCAGAATAGTAATGCCGATTATAATTTGTCCCAGTAAATGTCTTTCTTTCTTTCTATTACAAATCCTCATAAGTGAGGGTTATGACTAATCTCAATAATCGCACTATGCCTAAAATAGCATAAAGCGAACTAGTTTTACAAAATTTTAAAATAGGTTGGTCTATGGGTTTACGTTCAAATAAAAATCAAAAATCACAATCAAAATTTTTTATTCAAAGTAGCACAGAAACTGCGACTTAATGAACGTTACAAGTTAAACTAGGTGTCCATTTCAAAATCTAGATCATTTTGGAGAAAAAATGGACAAAAAAACTCCAAAAAAATTAATAAGTATTACATAAAAATTGATGGTGTAAATAATTAATTATGAATTAGTTGCTGAATAATGAAATTATATATATAAATCAATAATAAGAGGTATAACGACTATGCAACACTACAACACACGAACGATACAAAACACTACTTCCCTGCCTAATGCCTAACGCTAGTGGCATTTGTCCGAGCGGTTCCGTGCTTCGCAAGGCACGTTAAGCTGTTGGTGCCGGCTGCCTTCGATAGATGGCAGTCGTTAAGCCAAGTCAGAGGCCTTAGGGCGGCTTGACAACTTCTGACAGTAGACGAGCCACTAGTCTACAAGCCTCCACCAATCCGGACTTGGCCCCCGTGGTGGAGTATGGCCTATACCTTCCTCAGGGAAGAGACCCGTGCCCCTCGGTGGGGACATAATGGGTTGATGATGATGATGATGACTACTTCCTTGGTAAACTGAAGTTCTTAAAGTAAATCAATAGACATCGATAATAATTAAATTCTAATATATTTAATGTACAGAGCGTTTTTTCTTGTTGTGTGTTATGGTTTGATTTGTACAATTTATTTATTTTAATTTTGCACATTTACTGTTTTTAAAAACCTATTTTAGAGGCTATAAATTCCACCCATAATTTTAAAATTGTCCTCAGCACGGATTAGTGCAACAAAAAGAATATAATCATGCAGGTACAGCGATATTATTTCGATGTAAAACCTAACTACGTGGGTACTCGGGGCTGCATGTGATGTAAATTACTTCAGCCAGATGTCGCTGCCTGTATGTAATACGTAGGAGTTTATAAAGAGTTTCGAAATTTCGCCGATGCCTGCACTTGCCCATTAGCTCAGTTGGGAGAGCGCTAGCACGGTTAGCCAGAGGTCGCGGGTTCAAGTCCCGGCGTGGGTGAAATTTTTAGCCTCTAAAATAGGTTTTTAAATTTTAAGCACGGATTAGTGCTACAAAAAGAATATAATTTTGATTTGCTATACATATCTATCATTGCCGTTCTCACACTCTTTGGCTGTAACTGAACATCAGTAAAATATCTGCTTATTTCAAGTGGATATTTATAACGCTGAGATACGGCCTTTTGAGCTTCTGTGGCACACCCGTACATGGCCTAAAAGTTCCATAGAACTTTATCTTTATACATATTGTTGTTTAATATGGCAATGTTTATATATTTCCTTTAGGTTGGCTATACTGAATGCATAGAACGAATGTGTTTATATGTCAAAGTTGGTACGCCTTTACTTGTGAGTTCCGTTTCCGTGTTGTTGTTCGGTTGCTCTTGTAATGTTAAAGTGTGCTGTGGGTGATTAAAATAAAAAGACTTGTGTTTACTACAAATTATCTGCATTTTACTTCAAAAACAACATCACATATAGGTTAGTTTGTAAGATAAGCTTGTACTTCTACCTAAACTATTGTAAGTCATCAACTTTTTCGGAAACGTTTCGGACGATTTTCATGAAATTTAGTATGTGGAGGGTTTCGTGGGCGATAAATCGATCTAGCTAGGTTTAATTTTTAGAAAACGTAATTTTATCCGGGTTTTTAGGCAATGAAAGCTGCTAAAATATCATTAGAATACGAAAGTAAATTTCGCCACCATCTACAAGGTTGTAATAGCTCAGTTGGGTAATCGGGCGGTCTGCAGGAAGTTGCTGCTGCCCGTCTGCTGGTAATTGATTCCATCGTATCTCTCTATTCGCAGTTTGGCGGATGATTTATAAAATTAAAAACTCGGCGATACAAACGTAAGTCAATAGATCAATCAATAAATGTAATTTCCAAAAATCATGGAAAAGCCAAAAAAAAAAAAATACCGAACAAAAAGCCCGGCCATCCAGGTACTGTATGTAATTATTGCTTTATGTGTGTGTCTATAAGCACAAATAAATTATTTATCTATCTTATTAGCATGAACTATGTTGGGTCGCACAGTGCTCAACTTTACTGTCTACAGTTTGTACGAGTAGATAAGCAGCCTATATACGTCCCACTGTAGGGCACAGGCCTCTCAGGGAGAGAGTATGGGCTTAATCACCACGCGTGCCCACCGCGGATTGGCGATTTCAAGCGCTGAGATATGTGAATAGCTCAGACACTCAGGTTTCCTCACGATGTTTTCCTTCACCGTTAGCGAGTGCTATTGCTACTAAAACTTCACAAATGTACATAACTTAGATAACCCTTGTTCGAGGCTTACGGTCCATTGGCCTTCGTGTGAATCCACAGAAGTGCGAACTTTTCGCTTGTTCAGGTCAGATGGCTCCGGACGTACAAGGGCGGTTTGATGCATTGGTGCCGGGAGTAAAACTCTTGGACAAAGCCTCTTTTATGCTTCTGGGTGCACCGATATTCCCTGAGGGGGTGCCATTGATGGTTTTGTCTAAGATGAGAGCGTTAGCGGAAACCAAACAGCATCTCAGTCACCTTTCATCTCATGTAGCTCTGTCTATTTTGCGCAGTTGTTTGTCAATGCCGAGACTGACATACACGCTGCGGACGGCCCCGGTTTGGTTATTTAGACAGGAGTCCCAGCGTTATGACGCTGTGCTGAAGGATCTTTTAGAAGGGGTCCTCAATGTTAGCTTGTCTGGTGATCAATGGGCCCAGGCGGCGCTTCCGGTAAGGTATGGTGGGCTCGGCGTTCGGCGTTTGGAGGACGCGCAGTTGCCGGCTTTTTTGGCTTCGTCGCGTGGGGTGTTACAGCTCGTCACTCGCATTTTGCAAATTGATGGTGACGGGTTTAGTGTTCCCCATGCGGCGGAGGCTTTACGGCTTTGGCAGGCTGCCTGTCCTGGTAGCGCGGTGCCGGAGCAGCCGGAACGCCAGCGCGCTTGGGATGAAGAGTTGTGCCGGACAACTCTGGAGACTCTTCTGGTAAATAGTGCCGGTGCTGAACAGGCGCGCTTGCGGGCGGTTTCCCGGCCGGAGTCCGGCTTGTGGTTGCACGCGTTGCCATCGCCGCAGTTGGGGACATTGTTGGATGACGATTCATTGCGCGTGGCGGTGGCACTTCGCCTTGGGTGTTCCGTTTGCGAGCCACACTACTGTGTCTGTGGAGTGGAAGTGGATCGCCTGGGTCGTCACGGGCTTCACTGCGTGCGAAGTGCGGGTAGGCTCTCACGGCACCATGCGATAAATGATATTGTCCGGAGAGCGTTGGTTTCGGCTGACGTCCCTGCGGTTCTTGAGCCACCAGGGTTGTGCCGCAGTGATGGTAAGCGCCCGGACGGTCTCACCTTGGTGCCGTGGGAGAAGGGTCGGAGCCTCTTGTGGGACGCAACGTGCGTTTGCACTTTTGCGCCTTCCCATTTGGGTTTGACAGCTGCATCTGCAGGTGCCGCTGCTGAAGCGGCGGCTAAACTCAAGATAAGGAAATATAGCCAGCTTATGCTTAATTATTTGTTCGTCCCACTGGCTGTGGAAACGATGGGAGTATGGGGGGATGAGGGAAGAGTTTTCGTAAGGGAAATCGGTCGGCGCTTGAGAAGTCGTGGGTATGACCATCGTTCCGGGGCATACCTGATGCAGAGGATTTCCCTGGCGGTGCAGCGGGGGAACGCTGCTAGCGTTATGGGAACTTTTGGATCAGGCGTGTCCCGGGGCGGTATATTTAATTAGTTTTATTTAGTAATATTTAGTTTACTCCTTAGTTACAAAATGTATGTGTGTAATATTTAGTTAAGTTATTAAAATGTAACAACCCTAAAACTTGTGGAATGCAATAAACCTTTAGTCATAGGTACATGTCCGCACCGGGGATCGAACCTGGGTCTCCCACTTCCGAGTCCGAGGTTCTACCCACTAGGCTACCACCGCCTGCAATTTGTACAGTCAAGAACAAAAGGCGATCACATTTCGTAATTAAAGTAACCTTGCCCGTGCGATCTAATGTATGATTTTTTGCAAAAGTTATCGTCCTGCCGCCGATTGAATTGAAATAATATAAAAGTAACAAAGTGCAAAGTGTCAAACCAATTATACTCTATCTATGGTACATGGCATAGGAGGCTTGGCGAAAGAGGTTTGACAGTATTATAGGAAGTGGCAAACCCTGCTCTCGGCCTACCCCTCCGGCATGCAGGCGTGAGCTTATGTATAATGTATAAGGAAACTGCATTCTTACCAGTATTAGTTAATTTCAATTTACCCGCGCTTAAATACATTAATAGTCGTGGTGAAAATGCCGCTTCATATCTTAAGTAGGTACTGTGAGGACATTAAAATGTTTGTAATTATCAATAATACTCTTTTTCTTTTCAGGCTATTTGCAGTCTGGGGTGCTTCAAGCAAAGAGACAAGCTTATACAGGAGCTGCTCAGTGCACAGTAAGTTACTATTTGATGTTTCAGTGTTCATCACTTCGTTCGATATAAACAAATGCCATCAAAAACAAAACTTGTAAAAAAACCAAGACTCGCAACTCAATTCTTTTACCGTAAAAAGTTGTGAGATCCATGTTATACCAAGTCGGTTAATTTATTCAGTCCCTACTTAAGGGTCGTTCAGTCTTAAGTTATTACGTAATTAGCTAACCATACAACATCTTATAGTGACCATATCAATATTAAAAATCGTTTATGTTTCAAATAAATAGATTGACTTTGCTAGTTTAAAAGCCGCGGTTATTTAATTAGAAATAAAAAATGCCATCTGTTTAGACTATTATGTACCATATTCCTTTTGTTGCACTAACCCGTGCTGAGGACTATTTTTAAAAACCTATTTAGAGGCTAAAAATTCCACCCATGCCGGGACTTGAACCCGCGACCTCTGGCACGGTTAGCCAGAGGCCGCGGGTTCAAGTCCCGGCATGGGTGGGATTTTAGCCTCTAAATAGGTTTTTAAAAAGTTAAACTATTATTTTTTTATTGATACTTTCATTGCACTTAAAAAAACTCGTACTGTTAATTATAGACGTAAAATAAAATGAGTTGGGAAATCTTATTTGGAGTTGCGAAATCTTGTTTGAAAAAAAAATCGCTAGCACTGAATACAGCGCCTACGTCTATAGAAACAATGACCCGCTGGCTACTAATGGTTCTCGTAAATTCGATTTCGTGTCGAGATAACTTTGGAAAGTGCCTTTAAAAAAAACACAAACCAGCGTGTGGATTTCAACACATGGTGTATTCCTATAATATATATCAGTTTGTCTATTCCCTCAGCCACAACACAGAGAAAGTGATATACTTCCTGCTACTGGAGCGAAAACGACGGCGGCCGGCTAGAGACGACGAGCCACGTCCCCCCGCCCCCGCCACCCCCCTCGACCCGCCCCGGAAACGGCTGGACACTTGCAAAGTGGTGAGTCTCTCTAGCTTGGAGCAAACGCCCGAAAAACTACAACAAAGAAGGCAGCTAGCGCCTCTCTTTCATTTTTTTCATCTAACTAGAAGAAAGCGCTTCGACAATGGTCCGGGTGACCTGCGAAAATGTTGCAACGTCGCCATCTAGGCTACAGCGAGCGCCATCTAGTGTTCAAGGTTATCAGCTGGTGTATGAAAAGAGTCGGGCCCGCTCTCAACCGCTTCTCTTATTGTTCTCTTACTTTTTACGGAACAACCAGGAACCTTTATAGTACCGCCATGTTTGTCTGTCTGTCTGTTTGTCCGCGGCTTACCTCAGAGACGGCGAGTACTAGAAAGCTAAAATTTGGCATATTAATCATGCCGACATATTAATCTTATTATATGATTATATTATATTATATTATATTATATTATATTATATTATATTATATTATATTATATTATATTATATTATATTATATTATATTATATTATATTATATTATATTATATTATATTATATTATATTATATTATATTATATTATATTATATTATATTATATTATATTATATTATATTATATTATATTATATTATATTATATTATATTATATTATATTATATTATATTATATTATATTATATTATATTATATTATATTATATTATATTATATTATATTATATTATATTATATTATATTATATTATATTATATTATATTACATTACATTACATTACATTACATTACATTACATTACATTACATTACATTACATTACATTACATTACATTACATTACATTACATTACATTACATTACATTACATTACATTACATTACATTACATTACATTACATTACATTACATTACATTACATTACATTACATTACATTACATTACATTACATTACATTACATTACATTACATTACATTACATTACATTACATTACATTACATTACATTACATTACATTACATTACATTACATTACATTACATTACATTACATTACATTACATTACATTACATTACATTACATTACATTACATTACATTACATTACATTACATTACATTACATTACATTACATTACATTACATTACATTACATTACATTACATTACATTACATTACATTACATTACATTACATTACATTACATTACATTACATTACATTACATTACATTACATTACATTACATTACATTACATTACATTACATTACATTACATTACATTAAATTACATTACATTACATTAAATTATATTATATTATATTATAATATGATACATACATATTAATCTCCACATAATCTATTAATTGTGAAACTAACAACTTTCACGTTCATTAAGTAAACATTCTG
Source organism: Yponomeuta evonymella (assembly GCA_963969515.1). Classification (NCBI taxonomy): domain Eukaryota; kingdom Metazoa; phylum Arthropoda; class Insecta; order Lepidoptera; family Yponomeutidae; genus Yponomeuta; species Yponomeuta evonymella. The sequence goes on from OZ018371.1 coordinate 4,971,248, forward strand.
TTTTTATAATAAATCAAAATATTTGAATTGACAAAACCATAGAATATAATCTTCCAAAAAATGTTGTAATATCGCGATATAGGACACAGCGAGCGCCATCTAGTGTTAAAAGTTATCAGCTGGCGGAAAAAAAAAAAACAGCCTGTCGACCGGTTTTCTTTCTCTGGCTAGAAGAAAATGCTCCAAAAATAGTCCGTGTGACTTGTAAAAAAATTAAATCTTTATTCAATATGCAGCGGTTATAGTTTTCACGTCGTCTCCAAGTTGAAACCTGTAGTTAGTTTTGTCCTTGGTTCTACATAGACCAGATATTTCGGCACTTCGCCCCATAGTTGGGCCTTTCGGCTCAGATATGTGAACATATGGAAGAGCTGGTTTCTCTGCCACAGGCACTTTATACAAAAGTGTATTTTAGCAACAGAATTGGTTGAATGAAAAAATATTTTTAATATTTCGAATATCAGAAATCGCTCACCCTTGTGGCCACTAACTTGGAAGTCGTTATCTTCAACGCGCATTATGCTAAGTTTAAGAGATAAATTTCACTGTGTGATCGAATCAGGAATAGGGAGATCCGCAGAAGAACCCGAGTTACTGACATAGCTTGAAGAATTGCTCAGTTGAAGTAGCAGTGGGCGGGGCACATAGCTCGGAGAACTGATGGCCGTTGGGGCGAAAAAGTTCTGACCTGGCGACCGCGGACCGGACGACGTAGCTTGGGAAGGCGTCCACCAGATGGTCCGACGACCTGGTTACGGTGGCGGGGAGTCGCTGGATGCGGGCGGCGCAACACCGGGAAGCTTGGAAAACCATGAGGGAGGCCTATGTCCTGCAGTGGGCGTCAAATGGCTGATGATGATGATGAAGAGATAAATAAATGTTTATGAAACAGTTAACTTTGATAGATGTTTTTAATATTATTTTATTTTATATCAGAGAGTTATTTATTTAATTGCCCCTTAATTCTGCTATGCTGTTATACAGTAAATTTACACAGCGCAATATTTTTATATCATACCGTAAATATGTCTGTAATTTATGTCAATAAACTATTGAGATGAATTATATTGAATTGTTCAGCCAAAATCCTGAATTCATAGAGTTGTATTTTGCGAGTCTATGATTCTAGATTCGATGGAGAGATTCTTTACAATACTATGTATTTGTAGTTTTCGCCGGGAATTTATTGTGTGTGTTTTTTTTATGTAGCGAATAAACTTTTTATCTATCTATCCTTTGTTATTTCGCAGGTCAACGGGCAGTCGGCCCACTTCGGGCAGATCAGCGAAGGCTCTCCGATAACGCCGCGTCGGTCGCAGTTCAGGTACACTGACGCTTTCAATAATGATTTTAGGGTTCTTCTGAAATTTCTGGATAAGTAAGTAGATATATACTTATGTTCTTTTTGCTGCGCTAACCCGTGCCGAGGACAATTTTAAAAACCTTTTAAGAGGCTAAACATGCCGGGACTTGAACCCGCGACCTCTGGCTAACCGCGCCAGCGCTCTACCAACTGAGCTACTGGGCAAGTGGAGGCATCGGCGAAATTTCGAAGCTCTTTACAAACTCCTCTGTATTATTATTATACCATGTCGATGTAAAAACCTAACTGCAAAGTGGGTACTCGGGGCTGCAAGTGATGTAAATTGCTTCGGCCAGATGTCGCTGCCTGTACGTAATACAGAGAAGTCTGTAAAGAGGCTCGAAATTTCGCCGATGCCTGCACATGCCCAATAGCTCAGTTGGGAGAGCGCTGGCACGGTTAGCCAGAGGTCGCGGGTTCAATTCCCGGCATGGGTGGAATTTGTAGCCTCTAAATAGGTTTTTAAGATATATACTTATCCAGGGATAAACAGACAAATGTCTGTTTGGCAGGGCTGTCAGTCAAACAATTTGTCTATGGATAGCTCTGCAAATGTCATGATGCAAGACGTTTTGCGCTTTTGATAGTGATAGTGAAAATATTTATTTACCATAAAATCAATTTTTACATCATAAAAATCAGTGAGTATTTTTATTTTTATGGCAAAAGCTTGCCATCTTCACAAATAAATAAATAAATATATATACTAAAATAAAAATATAAAGTGTAGCGTATTGTGTTTACACGTGACGTGTATGTATTGAGCGCAGGTTTGGTCGCAGCAGGTCCATCTCCGGACGCCGCGAGGGAAGAAGCTCGCCTCAGTTAGCCTCGAGCCCTCCCAGTGAGTATATTCCTTCCTTCATACGTAGATTACATAACCTCACGCCTGTATCCCCGAGTGGTAGGCGGAGACCAGCCCTGCAGTGAGACTTATGTAGGCTTCGTAAAAAAGGAGATATTACGGAAATATACCCCTTATTCTATGCATAGATGAATAGGTACTAAACGTGTCTCCAAAAATATATTACACTAAGGGCCAATTTTTCAATAGTCAGATAAAACTTAACTGGAGAATAAATCGCATGCTTTCACTGTCTAAATCATACAACAAGACAGTGACAACATCAGTTTTATTCTCCAGTTAAGTTTTACCTGCCTATTGAAAAATCCGGTCTAAGCAATATGTTATAAGTAAGGGACCTCACCACGTGGCCCCCCACCAGATGGTCTGACGACCTGGTTAAGGTGGCGGGGAGTCGCTGGATGCGGGCGGCCCAACACCGGGAAGCTTGGAGAACCATGAGGGAGGCCTATGACCTGCAGTGGGCGTCAAATGGCTGATGATGGTGATGATGTTGAACGGTCCTCACCGCGTGTTTTGACTAATTTATTTTTCATAAGGAAACATGACAAGCAACAATTAGAGAAATTTGCCACACTGCTAATGCAGTTTGTCTGCAAGCTCTTGGTAAGGAACTGCCTTACGTTAACATAATCTAACCAAACAACAATAATACGTTTTTATTGTCATATTAGTTGATTTAAATTTTTTTCCTCTTCTTTTTTATTTCTCAACTAGCTGTGCCCGCGACTCCGTTCGCGTACATTTCGATTTTTACGAAGCATTTGTATGGGGGCCACGTCTTATCATAACTGGAGCTAGAATTTAAATAGCCTATCCTGTGTCCCAGATGTCTATATGTTTTTATACCAAATTTCATCAAATTCGGATAATTGGTTTAAGAGTTATGGAGGAACATACATACATACATACACACATACAGAAAAAAATTCTAAAAATCGTGAAATTAGTTTTAGTATCATATATTGAGCCTATAAACACAATATCTCTGAAAACAAACTAACTTACTCCATGACCGACCCTTACAGATTTATTATATCGGCATGTGACGATGCACAGCATTAAAGTGAGATTGCGCTGTCTTTCTTTCTGGCAACACACAGGAAATACGTCATAATTTCGATAAAATTTAGTCTATGAAAATGGTACGATACAACCTGATTTCCGGTTCTGGTCACCTGAGCTTGAGCAAAGGCGATTTACCCTCATAGCGTCGTCTTTTTTCGTTGAAGCAACAACTCAAGTCGAAATTGATCGATTTTGTGAAAAAATCGTTAATTTGAATATTTTAAAATAAGTTATTTGTCTACTGAGTTGCGCGAGTGCTACAGAAGATAACGGATTAAGTGTTAGTGCAATGAGTGATCATGAATATAGTGATCGGGATGTGTACCTCGTGGTACCGACAAGTAACGACTTGCCTTCACCTGTCTTGGAGGCGGGCCTCGAGGATGAGCCAGGGCCGCGCACTCGCAAGCGTCAGGCCTCGTCCGGTGACTCGCGCTCCGGTAAGCGGCAGGCCTCATCGGACGACGAGCCGCCGCCGCGCTTTCACAAGCGGCTGGCCTCGTCCGATCACTACGAAGGAGCAGAGGTAAAGAAGAGGAAGCCAGGTGAGATGCACAGTGGTTTTAATGAACTTCTAAAAGAAATGCGAGCAATTTCGGAGTTTTTGACACGTAACGAACAGAAAAATGAAACGGTGATTCCCGCCATTTTTTCTGGGCCTAGCACTTCACAGCAACCGTTGCACCCACAAGGTCCGGAATCGTTTGCGCTATTGAATAGACCAGACAACTGCATTGATCGAGAAATTCTTCCAAAACTCGATCTAGGTTTTATTAAAACGTCCATTAAAGAACCAATTGCACCTCCTGCGGACCCCCAGCATTTGAACCGCCTACAAAATCTGCAGAAATTTGGAGAATCTTCCTGGAAGGATGTCAGGTACAACGATGCCTTAAAAAGCCATCTTGCTACTCCCGGTTTTATAGACCTCGAAATTAACGACGGACTTCGTCAACTTTTGAAGGGAAAAGATTGTCTGGACAATACTGAAAAGGCGTTAGCAGGGCTGTGTAATGCTTTGTTGACACAGCATGATACTTTAAAGCAGAACCTGCAACAGTTCGTAGATTGGGTCGCTAACCCAACCACGGCTCTCACGCCCCCCAATATTTTCAATAGTATTTCAGAACTGTTTAGCCCTGCATCAAAATTTCACAAAACTAGTGAAGAAGTCATGCAGATCGTTTGCGGAAAACGAGCTGAATGCATTGAAAATCGTCGGGAGCGTATCCTGATGGAAATCACCAACAAAACTCTTCGGGAAGGTTTGCGTAAAATCCCCCCGAGTACTCAGCATCTCTTCGATGACACGATGGTACAGTCTTACATCAAAAATACTGGCGGTATAGACAAGTGGGTTCGGCCGTGGTTCAATCAAAGCAAGAACTCAAAAAGTTCCGGCCAGGGGCCCAAGACCAAACCTGCTGCTCCCCGTGACACAGGTAAACAGTTCTTTCGCTTCGAAAACTCGACCCAACGCCCCAAAGATGTTAAGCGCGACTTTGGCTTCTCTGCGAAGAACGCTGCAAAAGACAAAAGACCCGTTGGGAAAGAAGGGCAGCAAGGAAGGAAAAAGTATGACCGCAAGTGACACCCACTTCCCCACCCGTCGTTTTCAGGGAGGCTGTCTTCGAGCATATCGAAGACAGTGGCAGACGCTTCGGGCTCCGCAGGCCCTTCTGAGAGTAATCACCGGAATGCGTCTACCATTTACCTCCAAGCCTGTGCTTTTTCAACCAAATCCACATACATGCCGGCGTTTCAAGACAATAGAGACCGCCCAGATGACAGAAGCCTTAAACAGGTTGGTGGAACAGCAAGTTCTAGAAATACCCGATCAGAATCAACTGGGGCCCGGTTTCTTTTCGACAATGTTCCTAACCAAGAAGAGCGATGGATCGGACAGGCCAATTTTCAACTTGAAACGACTGAATCAATACATAGTACCGAAGAAATTCAGATTGATTTCTCATCCTCAAGTGCCACACTTTCTTCAGAAAAAAGATTGGATGATAAAACTGGATATTTCATCAGCATACTTCCACGTACCCATAGCGGAGGCCCACCGGAAATTCCTTCGCCTGATATACAAGCATCAGGTTTTACAAATGACCAGCCTCCCATTCGGACTGTCATGCGCACCGAAAATCTTCGCCGCTCTCTCGAACTGGATGGCGCAGCTGCTTCGGAACAGAGGCATGAGAGTACTAGTCTACTTGGACGATTTTTTGATTGTAAGCCAATCTCGAAGCCTACTCGAATCACAGGCCAAGCAAACTACTTGCCTCCTGGAGTCCCTGGGGTGGAGTATAAACTACGAGAAATCCGTCCTGCGCCCATCTCAATCCTTGGAATACCTCGGTCTGATTTGGGACACGCGTCAAAATACCAAAGGGCTTCCTGTCAAGAAGGTACGGACTATCGTACAGATGACGAGTCGAGTTCTACAAAGAAACAAGATATCTCTGAAAGAATGTCAGATTCTGCTGGGCACTTACAACTTCGCAAGTTTCGTGACGCCCCGAGGTCGGCTGCACTGTCGCCACATGCAGCGACTGGCAAGGACTCTACAACACCAATCAGCTCTATATCGGGTGCAGATCCCTCCTGCAGTAAGAACGGACTTAAAGTGGTGGATAACAGTAGCCGAACAGTCGCATACAACAGACTGTCTGCATCAATCTCGAATCCAGCACTTTTTGACAACGGATGCAGCAGACTACGGTTGGGGAGCTCAGATGGACGACTCCCTGATATCTGGCAGGTGGGACCAGTCCCAACTCAATTGGCATTGCAACCGGAAAGAAATGTATGCAACCATAGCAGCAATATCCCACTTCAAACACAAATTGACAGGATGTCATGTTATTCTACAGACAGACAACCGAACCGTTGTGGCACATATCAGAAACGAGGGAGGGACGAAGTCAGTTGCACTACAAGACCTAACCTACCAACTGATGCATCTTCTAGACAGGTGGACTATAACTCTGACAGCCGTGTACCTACCAGGCAGACTCAACCATATTGCCGACGGGTTGTCCCGAGGGAAAGGTGTATCGGAATGGCATTTACTAAGGCCAGCCCTAGTCCCGGTGTTTCGGAAGTTCGGGGTGCCCAGAATAGATTTGTTTGCCTCAAAGCAAACCAAAATTGTGAGGAATTATGCCACCATGGATTGCTCAGACAAATCAGCAGTGTTTCACAATGCCTTCAGCAGAACATGGCAGTACGAGCTAGCGTGGGTATTTCCTCCGCCGAACCTGATCCCTCGTGTTCTCCATCACCTGAACACTGCGAAAGGCACCTACCTGTTAGTAGCTCCGATGTGGTCAAACGCCTTCTGGCTACCGGACCTGCGCCTCCGAGCTCTCAGCAGACCGATCAGGATTCAGAACCTACCCCAGGTCTTAGTAGACCAGAGCACGGGCTTGCCTCCTCCACGTGTACAAGAAATGAAACTTTTTGTATGGAAAGTTCGGGGTGGGCTAACTTAATAGAATCATGGTCCGATGCGGAAAGAAATCTACTTAGAGCGAGCTGGCGCGAATCAACTCTTAAAACTTATAAACCAGCCTGGGATCGTTGGATAGAATGGTGCGCAGCCAATAACTTTAATTATAAACTGGCTAATCCAAACTCGCTGGCAAGGTATCTGGCACATTTGCATATAGATAAAAAGTATGCCTATTCTACAATATTATTGCATAAGTCTGTTGTAAATTGTTTTAGCCAATCAAAACACCCTGATCTTAGCTCTCATTTCCTAATCAAACATATCTTAAAAGCTATATCTTTACAGAATCCAAAAGCTACAAAACTTTCAGTTTGGGACCCAAATGAAATGTTTACGTGGCTAGGCAATAATCTCCCGCGTAGGATTTCTCTGTTTGAAGCGTCACGCAGATTAAGCTGTATACTTTTGTTAGCATCAGGCAGACGTGTGCATGACCTTACTCTTTTAAGAATATCTTCAGAAAATTTTGTAGACGATGGTAAGGCCATAACATTGTGGCCAGTTTTTGGTTCAAAGACTGACACTGCCACATATAGACAATCAGGGTGGAAACTTTTGGAACATCCCAATAAAAATGTTTGTCCCGTTTTTTGGATAAGAAAAGTTATAGAATTGGGAAAGAATAGACGCACAGCGGATTGTAATAATTCCCTTTTTGTGTCAATTACTGGCGATTGCAAATCAGCTTCTAGAACCTTAATTGGTAACTGGGTAAAGACAGTTTTGAAAGACGCCAATATTAAGGCTTCTCCTGGCAGTTTTCGCTCAGCGGTAGCGTCCCTTAATTGGTTTGAAAACCTTCCCATTGAAGATATTTTGTCTCGCGGTAACTGGCGGAGTGAAAATACCTTCAAAAATTTTTATTGTAAACAAATTTTAAGAAAATCTGGTAATAATCAATCAGGGCATTGTCTTGCTTTAAATTTTGAGCCGATTGTGTGAATACCTAATCATTTGATTTGAGAAGTACTTTATTTCTATTACTTGATTGTAAACTATTCATTATCAATATTATATGTAGCTTGTGTTCAAGGCCGCATTTTATTCAATAGTAAAATGAATGATCCACACCAATTTCTTTTTTACTGTTTTCTTCACATAGCATCGTCCGTGGCCACCAGGAGCCAATAAACACATCTCTCACTTTAATGCTGTGCATCGTCACATGCCGATATAATAAACAAGTTTTACATTAAATAAAACTTGTATTATTGAGCAGAGACGATGCACAGCATGCCTTTCAGGCCTCCTGGTGAGTGAGAGACTTCTATGAGGGTAAATCGCCTTTGCTCAAGCTCAGGTGACCAGAACCGGAAATCAGGTTGTATCGTACCATTTTCATAGACTAAATTTTATCGAAATTATGACGTATTTCCTGTGTGTTGCCAGAAAGAAAGACAGCGCAATCTCACTTTAATGCTGTGCATCGTCTCTGCTCAATAATACAAGTTTTATTTAATGTAAAACTTGTTTATTATTAGTATAGAAGATAGAAGATTACGTTGGTTTAAATAATTTCTTTTATTATATTTTCCAGTCACCTTTATGGTTATAAGGAGGTTTCCTTCCACACAATATAATCACTTGATCTGCTCCCAAACTAGGATACCAGGCAAGGACGTTACAAACATGAGAATACACCCAAACTGAGGCCATTTGTACAAATGTACGGAGGCCTCCAGTGGAAATCGAACCCACGACCTCTGGTTTGGTAGCTAAGCGCCTTAACGTCTAGACAAACGAGGCAGTTTTCTCTGTGTGTTTGTTTGTAATTTTCATTAGTGCAAATTAATTCGTTCTTCTTTGTTTATCTGTGCCATTCTTTGGCTTAAGGCTGGTTCTCGGAGCGCACGAATATGAATGGTTGGGAGAAAAGTTAGCATTTTTGAAATTACAGAAATACAAATCCTATTAATAGAATTTTGACGACCGACGTCACAAATACATTCAGTCATTTTGGTATATTTTTTATTATCAAAAGTTTTTTAATTAAGTTGAAGTGGCAGTGGGCGGGGCACATAGCATGCAGAACTGATGGCCGATGGGGCCGAAAAGTTCTCGAATGGAGACCACATATCGGCAAGCGCAGCGTAGGACGACCGGCCACAAGACGGACAGATGACCTCATCCAAGTGGCAGGAAGGCGCTGGATGCAGACCGCTTGCAACCGGTCTTTTTGGAAATTCATGGAGGAGGCCTATGTCCAGCAGTGGACCTCTTGTGGCTGAATGATGATGATGATCCAAAACTCAGTACAGCTCAAAAAAAACCACAATAATTTAAATCTAAATAATTCTAAATCCAAATAATTTAGGCTCATGTTCGTGATTTTAGATTTTTTTTTTATGCTTTAAAGCTTAAAATCATAAATATAATGACCGACAATTGTGTTCTGTTGTCATTTCTGACTTTCGCTGGCTTAAATTAATAATTTCTTCTTTATGTTTATTTGTGACATACGTTGGGTTCCATCTATTATTTGTTTTCTGTCTTCATTTGCCACTTTAGTTGGTATAGATAATGTTTCTCTCCTGTCTCTGGTTCCTCGTCCCTTGACTCCACATTTTTCATGACGTGGTTATAATGTCCGCAGCCGGCCACGCGGCCCATCGAGTCTCTTCGCTCGGGGGGACGCCGGCGACGCCTGGATCGCCTTTAGGTAACAATGATCGCTTCCACACAACACAATTCCGGTCCCAAACTAAGATACCCTGTGCTGTGGTAAAAAAAAAACTCAAAATGCCTTTATACAAACAGAAACGTGCACTTACAGAACATTGCAGAAGCCTCCTTCTAAGTAAATATTCACCTGAACTACTAGACACTATAATCTATTAAATGTGCTGATTAATCAATTATGTTACGTTATTTAAGGTATATATAGAATCTTTTCCAAACATCGCAAACGTGGTAATACACTCAGACTGAGGCCATTTGTACAAATCAAGTACGGTCTCAAGTAGGAATCAAACCCACGGCCTCTGTTTTGGTAGTCGAGCGTGCTAACCGCTAGACTCTGGTAACTAACCTCCGGGGCCTGAAGTGCAATATATACGTAGTTGTTCAATAGAATCATATTGGAACGACAGTGGCTATTACCTGACGCTATTTCGTAGTCCACTATGAAATACAATTACAATGTCATTGGAATGGTGTAACCCGCGCAAATTGAATGGTCATCTCAGCGAAGGAGATCGAATCGCGCGAGGCGCCGAGTTAAGTGGGATGCGTTCTACCATTGGAATGCGATTGGTTAGTAGACTAACAACAGTGTCAATAAAACGACCATCACCGTACTTTATTGAACAATTATGCATCTAAGAGACTCCCCCCTGTTTCTCATACACTAACGATTTGCTATATTTGTGTTTTCTGTGCGCAATAATAATAAAAGATGTTGACTTGTCTTTCCTGTGGGCTATGCCGACTAAGCTGTCAGGATGGTATAGGTGCTGGGCAAGCCTACTCCATCTAAAAAACCGGCCAAGTGCGAGGCGGACTCGCGCACAAAGAGTTCCGTACCATTATCTATAGAACATATGAATATTTCAAGCGTCTATCTGTTGCAGTTATTAATATCGAGCAATAAACGGCAATAAACGGCAAAAAAACCGCGTTTGTTGTGTGGGAGTCCCTCTTAAATATATATTTTATTCTGCTTTTAGTATTTGTTGTTATAACGGCAACAGAAATACATCATTGTAAAAATTTCAATTGTCTACCTATCACGGTTCATGAGATACAGCCCAGTGACAGACGGACGGACAGCGGAGTCTTAGTAATCGGGTCCCTTTGGGTCATCATCAGCCACTTGACGCCCACTGCAGGGCACAGGCCTACCTCGTGGTTTTCATAACCATGAGGGGTTTTACCATAATCGCCACGCTTGGCAGGAGGGTTGGCGATCGCACACGGAACATACAATGTAGTAAAAAAACCCGTCTTAAATACTTCATCATCATCAACCCATTATGTCCCCACCGAGGGCCACGGGTCTCTTCCCTGAGGAAGGTATAGGCCATACTCCACCACGGGGGCCAAGTCCGGATTGGTGGAGGCTTGTCGACTAGTGGCTCGTCTACTGTCAGAAGTTGTCAAGCCGCCCTATGGCCTCTGACTTGGCTTAACGACTGCCATCTATCGACGGCAGCCGGCACCAACAGCTTAACGTGCCTTGCGAAGCACGGAACCGCTCGGAAAAATGCCACTAGCGTTAGGCACAGACGGCGACCCATCCATGCACTGAACGCGCCCTGTGTCGCTTAACCTTCGTGATCGTTTAAGATCACTCCGGCAGCCGGGGCTACGAGCGATTCAATACTTACATACTTTTAAATTAATATATGTAATATTTCAGCATCGCCATCGGTACGGGAACACCATCATCAGAGGGCAAACTCCACGGGACCAACGATCAGCCTCAATATTAGTAAGTTTTGGTAACGTCTGTCTCTTAATAACGGAGAACATTGGACATGTCCTTGAGGATTATGTAAAAGTAAAAGAAAAAAATTGTTTATAGCTCATAACCTAAAAGTAGGTACGGCGCCCACGCTAGGAGACCCCGTATCGTGGGTGCCAGTCTTATCGTAAGTTGTATTACGGCAATAATACAGAACTTATCATCTAGATACTTAAGCTAAATAAAACAAAATCGATAGTGTGCAATAAAGATCATACATTGAGTGAGATCTCAGTAGATCAGCTTGAAAGAAGTAAAGAAAAATTATATTGAAAGAAAATTTATATGACGACCTCGTGGCGCAGCGGTAGTGCATCTGCATACCATGCGAGAGGTCCCGGGTTCGAATCACGGCTGGGGACAAAAAAGAAACCCTAGGTCTTGGATGTTTACATGATAGTGATGTCGTTGTTTCTGGTTCCCACGACACAGGGTATCCTAGTGTGGGGCCAGAAGCAATGTATGTGCCTGTATGTAAATGTTTATGTTTATTTTATTATATATTTATATGCCTGGTACCTTAGGGAACACAATTAGGTTTATCTACGTGTTTTTTTTTCCTTTATCTAGGAGGTGTGGAGTTACTTAATGACAGCATACGGAATAGTTTGATTACAGAACGCGGTGGACTGAAAGAGGATGTAGTGACCAGGATTGAGACATATGGAGAGGATAAAGGGGGAAAGATCGACGTAAGAAATATATCGAGCGAAGGTGGATGGAAGGGCCGGTTAGGGACGTCCCAGGCGGACACTCTTCGACGAAAAGGGGGATGTATTAGCGAAGTACCTGCAACCGGCAACCCCTAATGAATGTTGATGAAGCTAAATATGTTCGTCAGGATCGTGGCAAATGGCAAACCCTGATCTCTGCCTACCCCACCGGGATGCAAGCGTGGGTTTATGGATTTTTTCTTTCTTGCAGGCGGGGAGCCAGGCGAGGCTGTAATAATAATAAACGAGTCCCCACTAATGGGGTCCTCAAACGTCTCCCAGCGACCGCATAGTCCGTCCCATTCACACAGAGGTTCGTCTATTTTCATTCATTCATTGATTTATTCATAAAAATAACCTATTTGGAGGCTAAAAATTCCACCCAGGCCGGGACTTGAACCCGCGACCTCTGGCTAACCGTGTCAGCGCTCTCCCAACTGAGCTGGTGGGCAAGTGCAGGCATCGGCGAAATTTCCAGCCTCTTTAGAAAGTTCTCTGTATTACTTACAGGCAGCGTTTATTCATTACAGCACAGATTAGACTGTCAGACAGTACCCGTGAAAGGAACTTTTGCGGCAGTTATTTATTTCATTCATTCATCTATTATAGCACAAATTAGACTGTCAAACAAAAACTTTGTTGTTTACCTGTCGAATCAACTTGGCGGTGGCCGTTTATTTCATTCATTCATCTATTATAGCACAAATTAGACTGTCAAACAAAAACTTTGTTGTTGTTTACCTGTCGAATCAACTTGGCGGTGGCCGTTTATTTCATTCATTCATTCATTCATTACAGCACAGATTAGACAGACAAACAAAAACTTTGTTGTTGTTTACCTGTCGAATCAACTTGGCGGTGGCCGTTTATTTCATTCATTCATTCATTCATTACAGCACAGATTAGACAGACAAACAAAAACTTTGTTGTTGTTTGCCTGTCGAATCAACTTGGCGGTGGCCGTTTATTTCATTCATTCCATTCATTACAGCACAGATTAGACAGACAAACAAAAACTTTGTTGTTGTTTACCTGTCGAATGAACTTTCGCGGTGGCCGTTTATTTCATTCATTCATTCATTCATTACAGCACAGATTAGACTGACAAATTAAAACCTTATTTCTCTTTACAAGTGAAAAGAACTTTCGCGGTGGCCGTTTATTTCATTCATTCATTCATTCATTACAGCACAGATTAGACTGACAAATTAAAACCTTATTTCTCTTTACAAGTGAAAAGAACTTTCGCGGTGGCCGTTTATTTCATTTATTCCTTTTTTACAGCACAGATTAGACACACACAAAAACCTTGTTGTTTACCCGTGAAAGAAACTTTCGCGATGGTCGTTTATTACATTCATTCATTTATTGATTACGGCACAGATTAGCAACTTTCATTCATTCGTTCGTTCATTACAACGCAGATTAGACTGTTAAACAATAGTAGATTGTGTCTCAAGGGAGCAAAATGATATATTTGCGGCGAGGGCGGTATATTGAATCTACAATAGAATCCCGAGCGTAGCGAGGGATTCTAAAGTAGAATCTTGAGCGTAGCGAGGGATTCAAGTGTTTACGCCCAAGACGGAAATAATTTTGCTACCGAGTGACACATACTGCTTTTCACACCTGCTATAAGGAAAATTTAAATCAAACACAATTAAGATATCGAAAGAAGTTTATTATCGATTGCAACAAAATAAAAATCGAATTGGAATTACATTTTGTGAAAATCTGCACACGGATCATGCTGAGGGCAATAAAAAAAAAACTAGACTATCAGGGAAGAAAAGTACAACTTTGATCCCTCATTTGAGGGAATCAAGGGATCTTTTCTGAATAGCAGGTGTGAAAAAAACTGTTGCCTGCCTGTCGAATGAACATCGCGGTGGTGGTTTATTTTCCTTGCCTTCTCTATGTTATTATTGTACTTAGTTCTAATAGATGAGAGTTCTTATCGCATTCTGAGTTCTGCAGTTCCTGATACTTTTCTGAAATAGTTCTGGCGATTACTCAGAGAAACTCAGAGAACTCTCTCAGAGTATGGGCTTGTACGAAAAAAAAATGTGCAAATAGTCTGAAATACATTAGCAGCCTATATACGGTTCACTGTACGGCACAGGCCTTCTCTCAGGGGGAGAGTATGGGCTTAATCACCACGCGTGCCCACCGCGGATTGGGAATTTCAAGCGCTGAGTCATGTGAATAGCCCAGACAGGTTTTCGCACGATGTTTTCCTTCACCGTTAGCGAGTGGTATTGCTACTATAACTTCACAAATTTACATAACCTGGTTCTCACGCCTCCGAGTCCAATGTTCTACCCACTAGGCTGTCACCGCTTATTTCAGTATGAAATAAATAAATTATGAATTGTTTTTGTTTCCAGTCCGCGAGCGAGCCTCCCTCCCCGGTCCCCCGAGCGGGGCGCTGTCCCCTCAGCCCTCACTCTTCCCCAATCTTGGAAACATTGCAGGTACGAATGGACTTAGATCTCGTTTCGTTCAGCTTCCAGTGCCTCCCCACTTCTGGAAATCGGAAATCAAATGAAGTATTTCAAAAATCTCGGGTCGATAGCAGCAGCGTCTTCCTGAGATTCCAACCGCACACTGCGATCGCCAACCCGCCTGCCGAGCGTGGCGGTTATGGCAAAACCCCTCGTGGTTACGAAAACCATGAGGGAGGCCTATGTCCTGCAGTGGGTGTCAAGGATTATGATGATGATGGGTTGATGGGATGAACGAACGACCAGGCCGAGTCCTAAGATAACGCTTATTGATCCGTGCATAAAAATAAAATCTGTGTTCCCGCGCAGTGAACTATGTCATTCCGTGGTAGCTTTAGGTATGCGGCGTCCAAGTGTTGGAGTGATATTCCTCCTCCAGTCCGTGAAGCGCCTAGTGGATTTGCCTTTGGGCGCAAGCTCAGGGCATATTTACTTGAGCAGCAGAGACTTTCCCATTCTGTCCCAACTTCTCGCCGCAAGTGACTGACAATGTGATCGCATCATAATCTTTGATTAACCTTGTAAGTCATTAACTTTATTTGTATTTTATGTAATTTTATTCATTTACTTATTTATTTAATCATCTATTCATTCATTTATTTAACTATGTTATTATTGTTATGCACTGCACCGCAACCTATTACCTATATATTTGTGAGACGGACAGGCACTGGCTGAAAATCAGCGCTTTGGGTGAATACCCTCAGCACAATGCTGAGCCAGCTGCCTTTTCCAGCAACAGGGACACACCGCAACTTATGTTAATAAAAAGTGTTTTATTGTTTTTTTTTTTTCTTTTTTGCCTTTTGTATTGTAATTTAATATTTTATGTTGTAACTTGTTAATGTATGTGTGTGTTTCTGTTGTTGAAATAAATGGTTTTCTTCTTCTTCTTCTTCTTCTTTATTGAACCAGAAAAAGTGTGGACATGTAATCAAAACAAAATTAGACTTATACATTATCTAGTACAAAAATTTTAGACTTACATAATAACATGTCTTTTATAGCATCTGCTGTTGAACTAGATTTTTAGCCTGTATTTAGCGTAGAGCGCCTCTTTATTCTCTTGTTAATTATTTATTACGGTCATAGCCGACTGGTGTAAAGTACTATTCAAAAACTGCATTAACAATAAACATTAATTAACAAAGAAAAGTTATCAGTGATGACTTATGGCACTGATACGTGGTCTCGCACTATAGGCCTCATAAGAAAGCTTAAGGTCACGCAAAGAGCTTTGGAAAGGGCTATGCTCGGAATTTCTCTTCGAGATCGAATCAGAAATGATGAGATTCATAGACGGACGAAAGTCGTCGACATAGCCCAGCGGATTAGTAAGTTGAAGTGGCAGTGGGCGGGGCACATAGCACGCAGAACTGATGGCCGACGGGGCCGAAAAGTTCTCGAATGGAGACCACATATCGAATGTACTTATTGCTTTCTGTGTGTGTGTCTCTAAGCACAAATAAATGATTTATCTATCTATATTGGCAAGCGCAGCGTAGGACGACCAGCCACAAGATGGACAGATAACCTCATACAAGTGGCAGGAAGACCCTGGATGCAAGCCGCTTCCAACCGGTATTTTTGGAAATCCATGGAGGAGGCCTATGTCCAGCAGTGGACTTCTTGTGGCTGAATGATGATGATGATGATTAAAAAATATATAAAAGTACATGTTTCAGTCCTCTCTGTGTTTTAGGAATGTGAGTGTGTGTGTGTGTAAGTGTGACGGTGCATAAAACGTGTAGTCCTGGGTCGTTCATTGAAAGAACTTAAGAGACTTTATTTTATACTAGCTGTGCCCGCGACTCCGTTCGCGTACATTTCGATTTTTACGAAGCATTTGTATGGGGGCCACGTCTTATCATAACCGGAGCTAGAATTTAAATAGCCTATCCTGTGTCCCAGATGTCTATATGTTTTTATACCAAATTTCATCAAATTCGGATAATTGGTTTAAGAGTTATGGAGGAACATACATACATACATACACACATACAGAAAAAAATTCTAAAAATCGTGAAATTAGTTTCAGTATCATATATTGAGCCTATAAACACAATATCTCTGAAAACAAACTAACTTACTCCATGACCGACCCTTACAGATTTATTATTAGTATATATATTAAATATTATTAGTATATAGAAGAAGATAACTATTTCTATCAGCGGTTTTGCATGTACAGCAAAGCTGAGTCATCAGAAATCAAAAATTTATTTCAGCATAAAGAATTAAGATTCTGTTTGCTGAATGTCAATGTACAATGTCCGTCCGTCCGTCCGTCCGTCCGTCCGTCTGTCACCAGGCTGTATCTCAAGAACCGTGATAGCTAGAGAGTTGAAATTTTCACAGATTATGTATTTCTGTTGCCGCTATAACAACAAACTAAAACAACGATTGAAAAAACCGGCCGGAAATACATCATCTGTGAAAATTTCAACTGCCTAGCTATCACGGTTCATGACAGACAGACAGACGGACAGTGAAGTCTTAACAATAGGGTCCCATTTGGCACCCTTCGGGTACGGAACCCTAAAAATAATTCATGACCTGGAAGAGTCCATCAGTCCACCGACCTCTAAGAAATATCAAAGCCGTTCCACCCGCCGGCAAGGTCACGGGTTCTCTTTTTTTTGGGACAGCCAAAGGGTGGTGATCGTTGAATACTCGCACCGCATTGATCGAGCCACTATTACGGGGAATATGTACGCAGAACAAATCAAAAAGTTGCGTGAAAATACGCGAAAACAGTTATTTATGATACACGTGCGGAAAGTAGGTTATTTATTACGAATAAGAGCCACAGAGTGAAAACACGAGCGTAGCGAATGTTTTCAGTAGCACGCATTCGGTATAACCTTTTATCTACACTAATGTTGTAACATTCTACTTATGTTTTCAATACTTGACTTATAATTACTACTGTTATAGCGCAGACAACAAAACACTCAATTTAAGCAATTTCACATGATGGTATAATATTCACATCGATATCGTAAAATCTCATTATAACATCAATAAAACGCGACCAACTTGATTTCAGGGCCAATCAGGTTGGTCGCGTTTTATTGAAGCGCGCAGCTGCGCTCTCATTGGTTAAATTTTAATGGCGGCAAAATCACTGTGATTATACAATACACGTACGCGTGAATTTAATTTAATAAATTTGTTGTTTGATTAATTGCATTAATGAAGATAAAGTAGTGTATGCAACTGCATATAACACGGGTATTAAAACACTCGTTACTATTATGAAACTCGCTGCGCTCGTGTCATAAACTCACACTCGTGTTTTAATACCCTTCATTATATGACAGTTGCATAAACTACTATTACGCTCACGTGTCATACAACTTTTTTCAATTTATTTTGCGAGGAAATAAAATAAAAATATAAATACAAATAGCCCATTTATTTGATGTAGGTAACTTATTACTTAGTAAAATTAAAAGTAATACTTCAGTAGTGTTTTATTTAACGCGTGCTATAAAGGGTCCCTTTCCGCACAATGTGTTTACACAAAAAAGAACGCTTTACGAGCAATTGCATTGAAAACGTATTTTGCTTCATCGAGATAACGCCCCAGCGCACAAATATATTTTAATACAAGTTGCACAAATGGCTAATAGATCTATCTATTCTATATCTATTCAGTTCTACAGTAACACGAAAGGTGTTGACATAAAACTATTTAAAAAAATAACAACAAGAAATATATATGACATCAGAAATATAATTTGTAAATGAAATTGACTGACTGAACACCAAATGTAAATGTACCTATGATCCACAAGTAAATGCTTTATGATTAAAAAAGTAATAATAATTTTAACATAACATTCTTTTTTTTTGTTGCACTAACCCGTGCTGTGGACAATTTAAAAAAATATATATAATAGGGGTTAAAGTATGAAATTGCCGTTTTATTGCAATAGGTTCTTTGAATTGACATAGAATCTTCATGGTTTGAGGTTTTCGAATGAAACTTTTTTCAAATGGTTTCTATGATGTTCTTTTTTTAAAAAATGTGAAACATTTGAATATCGACTTTCAATTGTTTTTGTTATTCAATTTAGACAAGAAAGATGGATACTGCGAAAATTCGAGTGATTTTTGAATACGAGTTCCGACGCGGAACTAACGCGGCAGAAACAGCCCGCAATATCAATGCTGCGTTTGGAGAGGAGTCTACTAATGAACGCACCGTGCGATTTTGGTTTAAACGCTTTCGTGATGGAAATTTCGACTTAAAGAACGAGCCACGAGGAAGACCGCCCACACAGGTGAATAACGATGAATTAAGAGAGATAGTGGAAGCCGACCCTAGTCAAACTACCCAGGAATTAGCGGCATGGTTTAACGTTACCTTACCCACAATATTGACTCACTTGCGTCAAATCAATGAAATAAAAAAATACGAAAAATGGGTGCCTCATAATCACTCGAATTTTCGCAGTATCCATCTTTCTTGTCTAAATTGAATAACAAAAACAATTGAAAGTCGATATTCAAATGTTTCACATTTTTTAAAAAAAGAACATCATAGAAACCATTTGAAAAAAGTTTCATTCGAAAACCTCAAACCATGAAGATTCTATGTCAATTCAAAGAACCTATTGCAATAAAACGGCAATTTCATACTTTAACCCCTAATATTTAGAGGCTAAAACTCCACCTATGCTGGGACTTGAACCCGCGACACAGTTAGCCGGAGGTCGCGGGTTCAAGTCCCAGCATGGGTGGAATTTTTAGCCTATAAATAGGTTGTTAAAAATTTTAACATTGTATAAAAAAAATTGATGTAATAAATTACACTATTTGTGAAGACACGTATCTATATCTTACCGTATTTTAAGTACGTACCATCGTGCAAACAAACAAATTAATTCAACTTAAAAAATACACTTAAATACTCCACGGTTGAGGATAACTTGTAATATGAAAATAAACAGTTTTATCATCATCATAAGCAGCCTATATACGTCCCACTGAAGGGCACAGGCCTTCTCTCAGAGAGAGAGAGTATGTGCTTAATCACCACGCGTGCCCACCTCGAATTGGAGATTTCAAGCGCTGCATGTGAATAGCTCAGACACCCAGGTTTCCTCACGATGTTTTCCTTCACCGCTAGCGAGTGGTATTGCGAGTGGTATCGCTCGTAGCCCCGGCTGAGTGATCTTAAACGATCACGAAGGTTAAGCAACACAGGACGCGTTCAGTGCATGGATGGGTCGCCGTCTATGCCTAACGCTAATGGCATTTTTCCGAGCGGTGCCGTGCTTCGCAAGGCACGTTAAGCTGTTGGTGCCGGCTGCCGTCGATAGATGGCAGTCGTTAAGCCAAGTCAGAGGCCTTAAGGCGGCTTGACAACTTCTGATAGTAGACGAGCCACTAGTCTACAAGCCTCCACCAATCCGGACTTGGCCCCCGTGGTGGAGTATGGCCTATACCTTCCACAGGGAAGAGACCTGTGGCCCTCCGTGGGGACATAATGGGTTGATGATGATGATTGCTACTATAACTTCACAAATGTACATAACTTAGAAAACAAAGTCATAGGTACATGCCCGCACTGGGAATCGAACCTGGGTCTCCAGGTTTATAATTATTATTATTAAGAGAGACGACAAGAACTTTCTTTCCTCCCATAAAGTCCGATCTTCATTCTTATGAAAAGTGAAGAACTGAAAGGGCTGCTCTTTCTTAGGGCTGTATTTAGATCATTTTTATGTCCATTAGTACATATTGGTTCACATTTGTTTTCTACCATTTTGTATCCTGTATTACAACTGCAAACATTAGGTTCGATGCATTGACCATTTTGACATCCGTCTGTACATATTGGTTCGCAACTGTTGTGTGCCATTTTATATCCTGGGTTGCAAATGCAGGTTTCGGGTTCCAAGCATTTACCATTCTGACAACCATTGGTACATATTGCTTCACAACTGTTGTGTGTCATTTTATATCCTGCGTTGCAAACGCATATTTCTGGTTCTGAGCATTTACCGTTTTGACAACCATCGTTACAGATTGGTTCACAAATGTTGTGTTCCATTTTATATCCTGGGTCGCAAATGCAGGTTTCGGGTTGCAAGCATTTACCATTCTGACAACCATTGGTACATATTGGTTCACAACTGTTGTGTGTCATTTTATATCCTACGTTGCAAACGCATATTTCTGGTTCTGAGCATTTACCGTTTTGACAACCGCCGTTACAGATTGGTTCACAAACGTTGTGTTCTATTTTATATCCTGGGTCGCAAATGCAGGTTTCAGGTTCCAAGCATTTACCATTCTGACAACTATTGGTACAAATTGGTTCACAACTGTTTTGTGCCGTTTGATATCCTGGGTTACAAATGCATATTTCTGGTTCTGAGCATTTACCATTCTGAAAACCAGTGGTACATATTGGTTCACAACCGTTGTTTGCCATTTTATATCCTGGGTTGCAAATGCAGGTTTCCGGTTCTAAACATCTACCATTCTGACAACCATTGGTACATATTGGTTCACAACTGTTATTTTCCATTTTATATCCTTGGTCGCAAATGCAGGTTTCGGGTTCCAAGCATTTACCATTCTGACAACCATTGGTACATATTGGTTCACAACTGTTGTGAGCCATTTTATATCCTGAGTTGCAAATACAGTTTTCGGGCTCCAAGCATTTACCATTTTGACAACCATTAGTACATATTGGTTCACAACGGTTGTGTGTCATTTTATATCCTGCGTTGCAAATGCATATTTCTGGTTCTGAGCATTTACCGTTTTGACAACCGCCGTTGCAGATTGGTTCACAACCATTGTGTTCCATTTTATATCCTGAGTTGCAAATACAGTTTTCGGGTTCCAAGCATTTACCATTCTGACAACCATTGGTACATATTGGTTCACAACTGTTGTGTGTCATTTTATATCCTGAGTTGCAAATACAGTTTTCCGGTTCCAAGCATTTACCATTCTGACAACCATTGGTACATATTGGTTCACAACCGTTGTGTGCCATTTTATATCCTGGGTTGCAAATGCAGGTTTCAGGTTCTAAACATCGACCATTCTGACAACCATTGGTACATATTGGTTCACAACTGTTGTGTGTCATTTTATATCCTGAGTTGCAAATACAGTTTTCCGGTTCCAAGCATTTACCATTATGACAACCATTGGTACATGTTGGTTCACAACCGTTGTGTGCCATTTTATATTCTGGGTTGCAAATGCAGGTTTCAGGTTCTAAACATCTACCATTCTGACAACCATTGGTACATATTGGTTCACAACTGTTATTTTCCATTTTATATCCTTGGTCGCAAATGCAGGTTTCGGGTTCCAAGCATTTACCATTCTGACAACCATTGGTACATATTGGTTCACAACTGTTGTGAGCCATTTTATATCCTGAGTTGCAAATACAGTTTTCGGGCTCCAAGCATTTACCATTCTGACAACCATTAGTACATATTGGTTCACAACGGTTGTGTGTCATTTTATATCCTGCGTTGCAAATGCATATTTCTGGTTCTGAGCATTTACCGTTTTGACAACCATCGTTACAGATTGGTTCACAACCGTTGTGTTCCATTTTATATCCTGAGTTGCAAATACAGTTTTCGGGTTCCAAGCATTTACCATTCTGACAACCATTGGTACATATTGGTTCACAACTGTTGTGTGTCATTTTATATCCTGAGTTGCAAATACAGTTTTCCGGTTTCAAGCATTTACCATTCTGACAACCATTGGTACATATTGGTTCACAACCGTTGTGTGCCATTTTATATCCTGAGTTGCAAATACATTTTTCGGGTTCCAAGCATTGACCATTCTGACAACCGTTAGTGCATATTGGTTCACACTGGTTGTATTCCATTTTATACCCTGTGTTACAAATGCAATGTTCGGGTGATTCGCATTTACCATTTTGACAACCGTTACTGCATATTGTTTCACACTTGTTTTGTACCATTTTATACCCTGTGTTACAAGTGCATTGTTCGGGTGCACTGCATTTACCATTTTGACAACCGTTAGTGCATACTGGTTCACACTTGTTGTGGACCATTTTATACCCTGTGTTACAAGTGCATTGTTCAGGTGCACTGCATTTACCATTTTGACAACCTTTAGTGCATATTGGTTCACACTTGTTTTGTACCATTTTATACCCTGTGTTACAAGTGCATTGTTCGGGTGCACTGCATTTACCATTTTGACAACCTTTAGTGCATATTGGTTCACACTTGTTGTATTCCATATTATACCCTGTGTTACAAATGCATTTTCCGGGTGCACTGTATTTACCATTTTGATAACCGTTAGTGCATACTGGTTCACACTTGTTGTGGACCATTTTATACCCTGTGTTACAAGTGCATTGTTCGGGTGCACTGCATTTACCATTTTGACAACCGTTAGTGCATACTGGTTCACACTTGTTGTGGACCGTTTTATACCCTGTGTTACAAATGCATTTTCCGGGTGCACTGCATTTACCATTTTGACAACCGTTAGTGCATATTGGTTCACACTTGTTGTGGACCATTTTATACCCTGTGTTACAAATGCATTTTCCGGGTGCACTGCATTTACCATTTTGACAACCGTTAGTGCATATTGGTTCACACTTGTTTTGTACCATTTTATACCCTGTGTTACAAGTGCATTGTTCGGGTGCACTGCATTTACCATTTTGACAACCGTTAGTGCATACTGGTTCACACTGGTTGTGGACCATTTTATACCCTGTGTTACAAGTGCATTGTTCGGGTGCACTGCATTTACCATTTTGACAACCGTTAGTGCATACTGGTTCACACTTGTTGTGGACCGTTTTATACCCTGTGTTACAAATGCATTTTCCGGGTGCACTGCATTTACCATTTTGACAACCGTTAGTGCATATTGGTTCACACTTGTTGTGGACCATTTTATACCCTGTGTTACAAATGCATTTTCCGGGTGCACTGCATTTACCATTTTGACAACCGTTAGTGCATATTGGTTCACACTTGTTTTGTACCATTTTATACCCTGTGTTACAAGTGCATTGTTCGGGTGCACTGCATTTACCATTTTGACAACCTTTAGTGCATATTGGTTCACACTTGTTGTATTCCATATTATACCCTGTGTTACAAATGCATTTTCCGGGTGCACTGCATTTACCATTTTGACAACCGTTAGTGCATACTGGTTCACATTTGTTGTGGACCATTTTATACCCTGTGTTACAAGTGCATTGTTCGGGTGCACTGCATTTACCATTTTGACAACCGTTAGTGCATACTGGTTCACACTTGTTGTGGACCGTTTTATACCCTGTGTTACAAATGCATTTTCCGGGTGCACTGCATTTACCATTTTGACAACCGTTAGTGCATATTGGTTCACACTTGTTGTGGACCATTTTATACCCTGTGTTACAAATGCATTTTCCGGGTGCACTGCATTTACCATTTTGACAACCGTTAGTGCATACTGGTTCACACTTGTTGTTGACCATTTTATACCCTGTGTTACAAATGCATTTTCCCGGTGCACTGCATTTACCATTTTGACAACCGTTAGTGCATATTGGTTCACACTTGTTTTGTACCATTTTATACCCTGTGTTACAAGTGCATTGTTCGGGTGCACTGCATTTACCATTTTGACAACCGTTAGTGCATACTGGTTCACACTTGTTGTGTACCATGTTATACCCTGTATTACAAACGCATTGCTCGGGTACTTTGCAAATACTATTTTTACAACCTTTGGTACAAACTGGCTCACATTTACCTCTACTTGTGTATTTTCTGTAGCCGTTGTCGCATCGGCAATTCTCAGGACTTACGCATTTGCCATGTTCACAGCTAGAACTGCAAAATGGTTTACATACGATTTCGTGTCCAAAAACGAATTTCCTATATTTCCTTACTTCCTCTCTGTATCCTTTGCAGCATTCTTCTACCTGAAAGTTGAAACAAAAATAAAAATAAATAAATTTAAAAATAAAATGTCAAAACTGGCATTTCTCTTGCTGAATGTTCCCTTTTTTTTAAATATCTCTCTAAGCAATGGGCATTGTCTTTAATATTAACAATAGTTACAAATGATACGGCATTTTAAAATAATGGAGGGTTAAATCTTTCATTACTCTGCATATTGCACTCACTTCTTTCACCCGTCACACGCACTCACACACTCACACACAGACACACACACACACACACACACACACACACACACACACACGCGCACGCACGCACACACGCACGCACGCACGGACGCACGCACGCGCACGCACGCACGCACGCACTCACGCACGCACGCACGCACGCACGCACACACACACACACACACACATACACACACACACACATACACACATACTCACACATGAATCTGTACACTGCAGTCATGACTAGTCACCTAATTCTAATATTCTGTTTATTTTGTTAAGACTGTTCTTACATGGAGCGTGCTGTCTCGCTCGCACAATTAATTTGTTTTTGTGATTGTTATAAAATGCTTATACTTGTGATAAATGTGGTATGGGGGTTTGATGGATAATTAATTTGCGGATATTCAAGGCATATTTTTCTTAGGAAGTGTATAGAGTGCCGCAAGCGGCATTGTATCGCACTCGGTTACGATGCCGTAAGCTTTACGGCACACTAGTACATAATTTTAAATAGCCGTAAGTGGTAACACAGTGTAGTCGGTTAGAGAGCTGCAGGCTTGCGGCTTCCTAGTCCGATAATTTATACAGCCGCACGGAACACCACTGCTAAGTAAATAAATACTAATTCTTGCGTCAGATCCGACACCAATGGGTGCTACAAGCCTGACGGGTCGCTGATAAGAATCTATCACCTAAATAATAATGTAAGAAGGTACCTATCTCTTTCAAAGATCAAATTGTCTTTGACCAAAGTTTATGGTTTAGTTAGACAAAGGCTAATAAAAAAACCGGCCAAGTGCGAGTCGGACTCGTGCACGAAGGGTTCCGTACCATAATTTAAACAACATTTTAATATTTCAAACGTCTACCTGTTGCCTTTATCAATATCCCATCAAAAACATACATGTGAAATGAGAGCCAAGTTCAATATTATGATATAAGTATGCTTTGTTTGTAGATTTTAACGACAACAGAAGTGAGATCTAAATGGGTGCCAAGTTAGATGGTCGGTCCTAAAATGTATGTATAACAACATAAAATATTTTATAACAACTTAAAATATAATTTGTTCATATAACTTAGGATAATATATTGAAGCCTAAGGGTCTGACTTGGCTAGTTCTCATATACAGAATTATTATTATGTACCTACTAAAACAATCATGAAAGAGCCCTATGTTCGATGGCTAGTTTCTATCAGCAAGCCAAATTTTCGGAAGAGTAAATTAAGAATCTACAGATTTAGAACTTGCGAAGGCTATAATATAATTCGTATAAATATGAAAATATACAATGTTTTATAACAACTTAAAATATAATTTATTCTTATAACTTACGATAATATATTGAAGCCTAGTCTGACTTGGCTAGAGCTTGGCCTAAGTTACAAGAATAAATTATATTTTTAGTTGTTATAAAATATTGTATGTTGTTATAAATACATTTCAGGACCGACCATTGAACTTGGCACCCATTTAGATCCCACTTCTTTTAAAGCATACTTATATCATAATATTGAACTTGGCTCTCATTTCACATTTATGTTTTTGATGGGATATCATTACTTTTTGTACGGAAATTATGAGTTGGTACTTATTTCATAATAAAATTCATACCAAATGGTTTTTGTTAAACTACTGTATTTAAGAAGTCGAACAAAGTATGCCTGCTCGAAATTCTGCTTCAGAGCAGTAACAAAGCCCGTTTGGAGCGCTTGTAGACACTTGTAACGACGAAAATTTTGTCATTATAGTGTTTTTGCATTATATCACACAAAACAACGCCAATCAAGCCGGTAACCAAACCTCAACAAGTCACCACTTGAGCAAAACTAGAATAATAAATGACAGTGCTATGCAATACAAACTTTGTCACTATTATGCCGCAAAACTTACGGCATCGTAACCGAGTGCGATAGAATGCCGCTTGCGGCACTCTATACACTTCCTTTTTCTTATACGGTACTAAGTATTTCATTGATATAATTTGATTCCAAAATTAATAACTTTGGGAACAACTTTTCTTTGTTAAACACTACGTACCTACAGGAAAACGAAAATGTAATTAAAATGTCCGTAATTTGATTACGCTCAAACCCTCAGACCACATTTATAAAAAGTTTACTCATTTTGTCACAATAATAAAAAACGGAAAATTGTGCGAGCGAGTAGCAATGCTACTCGCTGACGGCGAAAGGATTAACAGAATAATTTTTATTTTATTTTTATTTGGGTAAACAAACAATTATACAATGAGTGGTAACAGCAACTTAGGTAACAATTGAGTATTTTAAGTAATTGTACAACCAGCAACGCTTACCAGACTTACCACGAATTGGAGAAACAGAAAATAAATACGGAAAACAAAGGCCTCAGAGAGAGGTAACTTCTGACTTATTAGAACTAAGTTAATTAAAACTATACTACATTAATATCTTATCAGTTTCAGCCTTCAAGGACGAATTTGAACCATAGAAATTAAACCTAGAGTGTGCTAAATTATATGCTTTTTAGGGCCGATTCGACCAACTAAGCTTTATACCAGGAGTAACTAATCTCATAACAAATTTACTTCTTCAATTTTAATCTCGGTATAATTTATTGCATTCTAGCGAATTATCACGGGATTAGTAGTTGGTAGAACGTGATATAGATTTACTCCAGAGTATTTCTCGACTTATTCCAAGATTACCACTTATACCAGGCCTAAATAGTTTGGTCGAATCGGCCCTTAGAAGGATTAATATTTATTTTTACGTACTAAATATCGAGCCCCTTACTATTAAAGCCCGACATCCAGCAAGGACAATACACCCTGTCTAAACAACCCCGTAGAGAGAACAAATATATCAAGTGATTGAAAGTAGCTATTATAGCTTTTAACAATTCTGTTTAGTGGTGCCCTCCCACCAGCGTTGGTCCTACAGGATGAAGTCATGAATAAACAATGCGGATAAGCATCCCGAATTCTGTGAGAGCGACTAGAGATACGATAACTTATTCCATTGCTTAGTTCAGTGCAATCGAATTTGTTGTGACATAACTTAAACAGAAATAATTGGTCTAGTAAAATTCTCCTACTTTTTAATGAAGAGAGTGAGATTTTATTGAGTAAATTTTCGTAAGAAGACTTCGAGTGAAAACACCTGTAATTAACTGAACGAAGGAATTTTTTTTGAACGTTTTCGATTTGGTCACTGTATTTACTGTAATAAGGGTTCCAGACCGCCGACGCATATTCCAATTGAGACCTAACTAGAGAAGAATAAAGAAGAATGTATGATGATGGACGTTTAAAGTCAGTGCACGTTCGCATCACAAACCCATACATTTTGAAGGCCTTGTTTACGATGTGGTCTATATGTGTGTCGAGATGTAGTTTGGAGTCCAAGTAAATGCCTAAATCCTTTATCACTGAAACTTTATCTAATGGGGTACCACAAAGAGAGTAAGTAAATTGTACAGTATTAATTTTTTTTGTGAATGTGATAGATTTACACTTGGATAGGCCGAGCTTTAGCTTGTTTATATGACAGTAAGATGTGAACCTGTCGAGATCCTCTTGCAGTTTTAAACAGTCGTCGCTATTGGTAATTAAACGATAAACTTTTAGGTCGTCTGCATATAAGAGGAAATGCGATTGGACAAAGCAGTGAGAAATATCATTTAAAAACAAAATAAAAAGGAGTGGACCAAGAATTGAGCCTTGCGGCACTCCTGAGGAAACTGTGATAGGATCAGACTCATAACCATTAATAACCACTGTTTGTACTCGGCCTGACACATACGATTGGAACCGGCGCAGTAAGTTACCTCGGATTCCGTTGAATGCTATTTTTGTAAGAGAATAAGGTGGTATACCTTGTCGAAGGCTTTACAGATGTCTGTGTAAATCGAGTCGACCTGTGCGCGTTTACAATAAACTATATAAAATAAAACGCGTATGCTTGAAGCGGCAATGAATATGATTGTCATATTCTTTTATTCGTACATTGGTCAAACTAAGCGTACCATAGCTGAGCGGGTGAAGAAACATATCGCGGACCTGAAACATAAGCGCTCTGGTAGATCTGCAGTCAGTGAACATACACTCAGCGGTACCAACCACTTCATTCATTTTGATAAAGTTCAAGTTCTAGCCCGAGAGGAACGTTTTTTTCCTAGAATGATACGCGAGGCAATAGAGATCCGCCGGCATCCCAATTTCAATAGAGATCGTGGTTGGAACATAGCTACAGCATGGGAACCAGTGCTTAAGTGCATGAGACCCCCTTACTAGAAGTGTAAATGTAGATTTAATTTTAATTTCAATAACTAATAATCAATATTTTTGAGTTTATATAAAATACCTAATAATTGTTTTTAGATTGAATTTTAATTTCAATAACTAATAATCAGTATTTTTGAGTTTATATAAAATTATTGTGGTGTCAATTTCAATTTAAAAATTTGCCAAAATATTTTGGGAACGTAACTAAATAATTTCTGCCGAGGGTAGTAAAGTAAGAGTTAATAATTTGAAAAAGGACGCCTGTCACCACAGTCTACCGAGACCACGGCACTAGCAAAAGTACCGAAACGTCGGAAAATTGTAAAATGGTAAAGTAAACGAGTAAATATCCGTTAAAAATCAGTTTTATTATGTCTAGTGCTCGTGTTAACCTCAGAAAATACTATATTCTTTTTGTTGCATTAATCCGTGCTGAGGACAATATAGGTACAGCGATATCATTCCGATGTAAAACCTAACTGCTAAGTGGGGCACTCGGGGCTGCAAGTGATGCAAACCGCTTCGGCCAGATGTCGCTGCCTGTACGTGATACAGAGAAGTTTCGCCGATGCCTGCTCTTGGCCATTAGCTCAGTTGGGAAGCGCTGGCGGGTTAGCCGGGTTCAAGTCCCGGCATGGGTGGAATTTTTAGCCTCTAAATAGGATTTTAAAACTTGTGGTTGTGCTGTGCTGATTTCATTTCTTATATTTTAATGCTACATGGAGGTCGTGGGTTCGAAAACCGGCATGTAAACAAAGTCATTGGGACTTTGTTTTCTGTGTGTTCCGTACATTTGTGAAGTTTTTGTTGCAATACCACTCGCTAACGGCGAAGGAAGACATTGTGAGGAAACCTGAGCGTCTCAGGTGTTCATAGACCTCAGCGCTTGAAATTGCTAATCCGCAGTGGGCACGCGTCGTAATTAAGCCCATACTCTCTCTCTCTCTCTCTCTCGCTCTCTCTCTCTCTCTCTCTCTCTCTCTCTCTCTCTCTCTCTCTCTCTCTCTCTCTCTCTCTCTCTCTCTCTCTCTCTCTCTCTCTCTCTTTCTTTAAGGGACGACAGCCCGTTCCCTGCAGTGGGACGAATATAGGCTACATAAAAAATGCTAACTGGAACTTACCAAGTGAAATCTGCATAGAAACGAAGTGCATCGATTTTTTTCCTCCCGCGTCTTATGTCGTCTGAATATAAAACAAGCGCATATTAATCATAAATCAACATACACAGTGCGCAACACCCCAATTAGATTGTGTGGTTTGCATAAAAAAAAACTGAGTTTTTTCTCAGATTTACATTTTTTGAAATAGATAGATAGATAGATAGAGAACACTTTATTGCACAACCAGGTGAAAGATATTACAAATAGTTTCTTATATCTAAGTAGTGGTATACAATTGGCGGTCTTATCGCTTAGAGCGATCTCTTCCAGACAACCTTATAAATATCAGGGTTTACATGTCACTGCGCTTTAAATGAATCATTGTCTTACATAGAAGAACGCCCATTCCATGTAACACATGTCATGTGGTTTTAAGAATTGCTAAGAAAAAACCGGAATATACGTTAAAAAAATATAAAATAGTTGTTGTAAACGACTAAGTCTAACCAAGATGTTTCAGAAATTGGCGTTTTTGAAAGTGCCCTTTACTTTCTCTTGAGGCAATATTTATTCAAGAAAAACGTTGTAATATTTGTAAGTTCTATCAACATTAAAAAATGTACAATTCTCAGTACCGAAAATGGTGCCACTTTTACTAAAGTATCTAGTTTTTTAGGGTTCGGTACCCAAAGGGTGGTCGCTATAACAATAAATACTAAAAACAGAATAAAATAAATATTTGAGGGGGGCTCCTATACAACAAATGTGATTTTTTTGCCGTTTTTTGCTCGATATTAATAATGGCGACAGGTAGACGCTTCAAATATTCAAACGT
The DNA here is from genome assembly GCA_963969515.1 of Yponomeuta evonymella. Taxonomy (NCBI): domain Eukaryota; kingdom Metazoa; phylum Arthropoda; class Insecta; order Lepidoptera; family Yponomeutidae; genus Yponomeuta; species Yponomeuta evonymella. Next base: position 5,002,127 of record OZ018371.1, read on the forward strand.
ACGAGTCCGACTCGCACTTGGCCAGTTTTTTTCTGGTAGTTGACCCCTCAACCTCGCTTAATTTGTTCTATTTGTTGTAATCTAGTTACTGCCCGAGACATTCGACCAGGTTGACAGAAGTCATCTTATATATTATATGTAAAAATGAATCCTTATTTCCCCTGGTCACGGCATCACGCGTGAGCCGGTTGACCAATTTTGCTAATTCTTTTTTTGTTGTGTTTGTCATTTGTCAGGAGAAGGTTCGTGTGAAAGAAAGAAATAAGAAAGTTGATTTTTTTTTTGTTGTTAAGACAGGACAACATCTGTCGGGTCAGATAGTCGCTGAAATATTGACAGTCTATCAAATAGCCGAGACCACTACCACCAAAGCCAAATTCATCATAGCACAATACTTACTAACATTAGAGTACAACGCTACCGAATCTCTGCTTCTAATTCGAAAATAATTATTTTTTCATTCCCCCAACTCGGAATAGTAGATTGTGTCTCAAGGGAGCAAAATGATATATTTACGGCGAGGGCGGTATATTGAATCCTGAGTGAAGCGAAAGATTCTACAATATAATCCCGAGCGTAGCGAGGGATTCTAAAGTAGAATCTTGAGCGTAGCGAGGGATTCAAGTGTTTACGCCCAAGACGGAAATAATTTTGCTACCGAGTGACACATACTGCTTTTCACACCTGCTATAAGGAAAATTTAAATCAAACATAATTAAGATATCGAAAGAAGTGTGGAAGACAATTATGATCGATTGCAGCAAAATAAAAATCGAATTGGAATTACATTTTGTGAAAATCTGCACACGAAAAAAAGTACAACTTTCATCCCTCATTTGAGGGAATCAAGGGATCTTTTCTGAATAGCAGGTGTGAAAAGAGTATTTTTGCTCTTCGATATCTGAGTGCAAAAGCCGTTTTTATCCGCTAGAGGATAAAGTAAAATTAATTTAGAACATCGTGTGCACTAAGTTTTGTAAATTCAAAACATCATTAAACCTATTTACTTCTACCTCCATGGTGCGAATTTATCATAAAACTTTTTTTTTATTTGATAAAAACTTAAACTCGGAACTTCCTTTGTGTTTTTTTTTGCATTTAGTGATTTCCTCGCTGAGGTGGGATGAAAAGTTACGTGTTGCACTGGAGTACAAAGATTTTTCACCTCGTGCTATTTTGATTCCCTCGCTAACCCTCAGGATTCTAATTTTTGAATCACTCGCTGGGCTCTTGATTCAATTTTAGAATCCTTCGCTTGCTCTGTCATCAAAATTGAGCACGGGGTTAAAAAGCAACTTTGCACTCTTGTATAACAAATAACTATTCATTCAAACAACCACTCAATAACCATATAACCTCACATAGCAGCACATAACACAAGGCTCTGCATTAAAAAGCTAAATGCTGTTTGTTACTACATTAAAATACAGTTGTTCGATGTATAATGGCGGCCACCACAGGACAGCCTCGGCCTTACTGCTTACATTTAAGTATTTAAAAATACTGTATATAATTACATAATAAGAAAAAATTATTAAATCAGGGGTTGTATGCACAAAATAAAGTTTACAGATACGGTTTACATAAGAAGAGAGGTGAAAATATCTAACGATTAAATGACAAATGCAATTTTACGGAACCCTGAACCATGACTTTTGATGACCTTGATGGACCCAATGGTTCCGTGTAACACTTCAAGAATCGCTGGTCTAGTTAATACAGTGTACCTATTATTAGTATTACTATTCAGTGCGATAATGTGACGGGTATATTTTATCAACTAACTAGATGACCCCGTGAACTTCGTAACACCTACATCTATCTTTCTTTTTTCTCTTAACCTTTCCCTGGACTTCCACAAATATTTAAAAAAAATGCCCGATCGTTCCAGCCGTTGTCGAGTTTTAGCGAGACTAACGAACGGCAATTCACTTTTATATATCGCTGATGTCTTGTGTCCGTGGTTTGAAAGCCGCGGTTATGTACTTATTAATTAAGACCGCATCTATTTAGACTATTACTTTTAAGACTGTATAGACGTAAATCAGCAGCGTCTTCCTCCAATCCAACCGCATACTGTGATCGCCAACCCGCCTGCCAAGCGTGGCGATTATGGCAAAACCCTTCATGGTTATGAAAACCACGAAGGAGGCTTATGTCCTGCAGTGGGTGTCAAATGGCTGATGATGATGATAGACGTAAATAAAAAAAAATTGTTGAATAATCTTGTTTCAAGTTGAGAAATCTTGTCCCTTTACCAGGCAATGGCATAATAGTTGCCACCTTAAATTGAACCTTATCACTCTGAAATAGAGAACAAAAGAAATTAAAAACTTTTACTAGCTCCGCCAGTTAAACCCCGCCAGTTACCAGTTAAGGACCCGCGGCACGCACGCATCGTTCAGGATGGCTACTAATGGTTCTAACAGATTCGAGTATGTGCTTTAAAAAGTCCGTTCTTTAAAAAACAAACTAGCGTATTCGATAACTATAGTCAGGCACGTTCATTTTGCTATGTCTTTCAAACCACCCAACACTAATGCAGTATAGATATCTTTTGAAAAATTATCTTCATGATTTCGAATCCTGCGTGTACTCTAAGTCTATGATGGAAACCGCGACTACTCACCGGCAAACATTCCTATGAGATTTAAATCTTGTAAATGTGGATTCAATGTTATCGATTTGATATATGACAATAAATCCCAAAAGCAGAATCACATTTAACCTCATTATATTGTTTTATATTAACAGTATTGTCTAACACGTTACACCGGCGAAACTTCACTGGACAATCTGTGCTGTGGATTCATGCAATTGAATTGAACAATTTGTTACTATCACTGCACTACGCCTACCATTTAGGGGATAACGATGACAAATACCAAAACTGCTTCCCGCAGGATAACAAAATTTATGCTCATTAAAATGACCAAGTGCGAGTCGGACTCGCACACCGACGCTTTCGTACAACCATAAATTAAATACCATTAATATTCGGTCTCAAAATTGTGTTATCGAAGGGTATATTTTAAGCTTATCACTGACGCAAAAAAAAAATATTTGAAATTAATATGATGAAAGAATTGAAAAAGAAAGTAACTAATAATGTAAATGGAAAATCGAAAATCCAAGGGTTCAATTTAATTATATTTTTTTATTAATTTAGTACCTGAGAAAGCATTATATGCATCGTCGAAGTAATTTTCTGGCTGCTTAATTTTTTAAATATTGTGTCATCTGCAAATAATACTATGAAATAACACAATATTTTTGTAACATGCAAATCATTTACAAATACGAGGAAAAGGAACGGCCCCAAAGTGGATCCTGTAGTGCTCCCATCTTAACCTGTGAGCCCAACGATTTAGTTCTATTTATGTAAGCTTATTGCACCCGATCTTCTAATAATGATCCCAATTTCCTATTTTATCCGTAGTGTCTTAGTTATAAGAGACTTGTTTCATGGTCTACACAATCAAGTGCTTTCAACAAGTAACGTTATAGCATCTTTGCAATCCTCCAATTCTCAAAATATTATCATTAACTAAAATGACTTCAGCTTCCGTCGTAGACCGCCCTTGTATGAAGCTGAATTGTTGACTATGAAGAAGTTGAAAATTATTTAGGAGTATTTGACCTAGAACAATATTTTCGACTCTAAAATTTAGAGTATTTTAACCAAGACAATATAAGTCGAACGAAAAATGGCGATCGCACGGGAGACCATTGAAAAACTTTCAGTAACGCCATGAGAAGAGTAAGACCTTAACAATATGCAATAAACAACAGATGTAGTTGAAGATACCAATGAACAAGAATTCAACAAGTTACTCGTACCATGCAAAATGCTGTAGCGTCCGGTCCCATTGAAGAGTGGCGACCGACTGAGACGCGGGGGAGGCGTGTTACACCAAACATACATAACGCTTCAAGAGCATTTCCTTTTTCCAAAGTATTAAAACTAAAAATGTTGCCGCTAATGATAATTATTCTTTTTTGACACAATTTTCGGCAAAGTTCCAGTTGGAATTTTTGTTATTTTTTACGGAAACATAGTTTATTAGTTTATAAACAATATTTGTGAACAGAATTCGACAAATTCTAACTGTATTTTTTATAGACCGTATAACAGCGACAAACTTGCCAATGGGACACGCCGAATAATGACATTTTCAGTAGTTATTTTTCGGTGACTCGTATTTTTAACCGACTTCAAAACAGAAGGAGGTTATCAATTCGACGCGTATGTTTTTTTTGGCTATGTTTTCGCATAAATCCGTCAAATCTTAACCGATTTCGACCATTCTTTTTTTGTTCGTCCCGTTGGTCCCATTTTGATTTGGTGAAGATCTGATAAAGACTTTCAGAGATGGAGAACGGAACTCTTCCATGGACATCAGTAAACAAGGCCTAATAGGGACCATACTTTAGTAATATCCCTATTTTTTTTTTTGTAAAATAGCATAAAAGTAGTCCCAATTTAATTTGGTGATGTTCTGGTAAATACTTTCAGATATGGAAATTAAGAACATCAAATTTTAAAGCAACTGTACATAATCAAGGTAAATTATGGTTATAAAGAACTTTATTATTTTTCTCCCGCTCCCTCACTAAAGTTTGAAAAATAAATAAAAAATAAAAACCGACTTCGAAACACTACAGCACTAAAAAGTTAGAAATAATTTAAATAATTAGAGGTATGCATACATGTAGGTATTGTAGAAATATAATTTGTAGTCGGTGCCCAGTTTTATGACCAGCACACATATTTTGGGCACCGACTCCAAATTACAACAAATACTAAAAACAGAATAAAATAAATATTTAAGTGCGGCGGCTAAGTTTTTTGCCCGATATTAATAATGGCAACAGTTAGACGCTTGAAATATTCACAGAATACTCAGTTGTATATTCACTTTAAAAAAAAAATAATTAAATTAAAATAAAATAAATATTTAGCTGTTACCCCAACAGCAACAACCGTGATTTTTGCCGTTTATTGCTCGATATTAATAACGGCAACAGGTAGACGCTTGAAATTACGGAACCCTTCGTGCGCGAGTCCGACTCGCAGTTGGCCGGTTTTATTATAGTAGTCTTTAGATTTAATAAGCCAAACGTGCTCTAAAGTTTTAAAAATTATTTTTAAAAGACTTAAATGTTGTTGTAAATGTCAAACAAACCGACATATTTTAGAAATAACACTCTAAAGGCTGCTAATGTATGACACCACAGAATTTTGTTAAACGGGTATCTAGCCCGGATCTAGGAGGGGGCAAGCGGGGGCTACCTAAGGGGGCGCCAAATCCACGTATGTCAATTCTATTAGGATAAGCTCCTAATAGGTTCATCACAGCGCCCAGTACATTTTGTTAAGCGAATTTTAGCAGTCAGGGGGCGCCAAGGCGCCAATATCAAGTTTTTGCACCGTGTCGGATAAATAGTAGATCCGGGGCTAACGGGTAATACGCTTGTTTAGGATCCCTAAAAAAGCGAACGGCATCAGTATTTGTAGGTGCATAACTGCCGAGCTTATCTTAGCACATTATCAAAGGCATCCTGTAAGTAATGTAGCTCACTATCAGAGCATCCGTTCTCTCTTCTGGTTTCTCGGTTTTCCCTAAAAACCGGTTAAGTGTGTCTCGGGCCACGCGCAGCGTAGGGTTCCGTAATTGGCCGTCAAACTATGCAGACTTAGAAGGAGGGTTTTTTTTATTGATGTTATGAACATACGAGCAGTTGCTCGCGATTTTGTTTACGTGTAAATTTTGATGTGTATTTATCCGAGATAAACTGTTGTCTTTATCTATCTCTGTGCTAAATTTCACCAAGAGGTGTGGGGGACGCTGCACTCTAAAAAAAATTGCGCATTAAAGCTTAATATTTTGCCCATAGATCCCTGAATCGAAAAATGATCAACAATTTCTCCAACGGCGGGGTGTTCCACACTTATTTGACTTATTTATTATTTGACGAAACAACTCAAATATTGATAAACGCCTCCTACATTATAAGGCGTCAAGTCATGACTCTGTAACTTCGTCGTGACTTGTGTCGTCATAGTTTGAGCCCGATTCGTATGCCGGGTTTTTGTGCCACGCGACTAGAATTACTTTCAGACGAGTCATATTATGAAAAGTGCTAGTCGTAATGAAAAAAGTTAACCACGATTATTTATCATTCAACATGGCCTCTCCAATGAGATAGAGAACTTGGACGTGTTAACAACGAAGTTCTCGATTGAACTGTCCGGCACCGACCCTAAGTGACTTTGTTCGCTAAGCCGACATCTCGTCCCCAGGCGGCCCCCTCACCGCGGCGTCCCCGCCTGGTGGCAGCGCAGCGGCGCCCTGGCGCGCGCGGCTCGCTACCATCAAGAATTCCTTCCTGGGTTCACCGCGGTTCCATCGCCGGAAGATGCAGGGTGAGTCTGCTATTTCATCTAACCCAACCAAACCCAGCTGTCTTAAATGCAGAGTGAGTTTCTTGTGTAGTCTAAGGGCGCCAGGGTTAGGTTAGGTTAGGTTACATTACCCTTCCTTAGCCGGGCAGGAATGATGTATGGTAATCCATTCCTGCCCTGCTAGCGTTCTTTTGTGTTTTAGCAGCGAACATAAAAAACGACGTCAAATCTCAAAAAGGCTTTATATAAAATAATTTGAAAAAAGATGTGGGATTTTTCTATAAGAAACTTTTAGCGGGTGGTAATGAATTTTTAAACCTCTTTATATTAGTGCGTCGCAATTATCGTCGCGCACTTTTTAAATTTGGAACGTCTTAAGTGTTCAGGGCCAAAGAAATCGAACGCAAATATTGTTTGAATAAAGACTGGCTGGTATAGTCCGCACAAATCTTTTTGGCGGTAACGTGAACATAGTCACGGATCGTTTACACGTCGCTTACTGTCTATACAGAGTATGTGTGAGTAATTGACTACTTTAGTAATTGACTAATAGTAATTTACTACGCATCACACTACCTCAATTACTCACACATACACTGTAAAGACAGTAAGCGACGTGCAAACGATCTGTGACTATGTTCACGCTACCGCCAAAAAGATCTGTGCGGACTATACAGTGGGATTTTCGCTGCGCGTCGGGCTTAAACACAGTCTCGAACAGAAATACTTATTTTGTTTCTGTGATGTATCTTGTTGGTATAATAAATGTCCTTCTTCTTCTTCTTAAATAGATGGTTTTCTCCCCTCGGTGTACAATAGGCTCTAGTCTGTCCAGTAGTATTTTCTGAGGTTAACACTACTGCCCTCGTAACGAGAAACACAGTAATAGCTATTACTGTGTTTTTACTTTGGATGCAAAAATGAGCTACTCAGGTATAGTTCTATAAGTAAAAAAATTATCGTGACTGTAGATCTACTAGAAACCTGAAATTTCAGTAAGAAAATATGCAGTAATGTCATGAAAATCCTTCTAATCCTAAGAAATATCACAGTAATAAGCATTTGCTAGTATAAAACGCAGTAATATTTATCATTTTGCCAACTTGAAACACAGTATTGGTTATTACTGCATTTAATCTAACAAACAACAATAATGTCTTTTCTTAAAATACTAAGTAAGAAAGCAGTAAAAAGCAGTACAGCCTTTCGAGCTTTCTTTTTGAGCAAACGAGACTGTTCCGAAATAACTGTTTGGGTTGACCACTGTCCCAGCCAAAACAAAAACTGGGCCTTTTTTCATTTCTGGTTCATATAGTTAATAGCTCTGATATTTCTGGAAGCAAAATCATCATCAAGTATCTTGAACCAGGTCATACCTTTATGTCAGCGGATAATTTTTACCACCAGGTTGAAAAAAAGCTAACAAAGTGTACGACTTTGCCGACTGCATCCACTGTGTGCAGTTGGCAAATTCCGGTAATGTCAAAGTTAAGACTATGGGTTTCCAATTTCTACAAATATGTTGACCATGCTTCGCAATATGAACTTAAAAAGCATGCTAAATATTGAATAATTTGAATGAAGTCGCTTGCGTTGAGGTGCAGAGAAATAGTTTTAACTTATTTGTTAGATATGTTGAGACTGTTAGCTCTTATGAACTACGTCAATGGGAAAAAAGGGTCATAACTACTCATGACGGAGACACAAAGGAAATTGATTTTTTGAAAACGAAATTCATCAAGTAATCGTCTTTACCTGATCCTATCCAAAATACAAAGCCACGCGGTATAACCGAAGAGAGAAAAGCAGGAATTCTAAATAAGCCTTTGTCTGAAACCAGGATAGGATTTTGGCAAACTCTCCCAACATCCGAAAACTCTCTTGATCTGCCAGAGAACTGGGAGCCAGAATCTTAAGATATAATCAATAAATACCAATGCAAGATCCAAATTAAAATACTGGGTGTGTTTGGTATTTATCAATTGCTATTACTTAATATAGTTAGAAGTTTATTATGTTTTCCTTTTAAACCTTTGATATGGTATTTTATAGATTTTTTGCAGTACCGTGCTTGTGTTCGATAAGCATTTGTATTTGAAACTTAAAATTGTGGCATTAAAAATATTACTATTATTATTAATTCAACTATTCTATAAAATCTACACTCGTTCTAATAGTTTTCAAATATATTGAGAATAAAATTAGTACAGTTAAAAGTACCTATTTGAAATTTTTATTAATGAGTAAAAAACCAGTTGAGTCGTCTTGTTTCTTTGTTTCTTTTTCCATAGTAGCAAATTACCTTAATTTTAAAACTAAAATACTGTTTTTAGTAGTAGTTTAGGTTTTCAATTGTAAGTTAACCTGGAACCTGCTAATTGTCATGATTAAGTTCCTATTATACATTACATGGGTAGGAAGGTATAGTTAAAACTTTGCTTGGCAGGATTAAAATTTTGTGTAAATTGATGAAACCGGGTAAAATCCGTTAGATTTTCTATTAATTTTTACGATGTATGTAGATTGAAAGACTATGATGATTCGGTTAATTTTGATTAGTGCCATTTTAATTATAATAACTGTTTTTTTTTTCAATAAGAATTTACGCTTTATTTCTGACTATTCTGCTAAACTCACAAGTGAAAAAATAATAAATAAGGGAGATATTATTTACTATATTTTCTAAGAAAATTTGCAACATCATTACTTCGAATCTTTTATGTAAACAGGGAAAAAATACATCAATTCCTAATTAGTTCTTCTAACATTCTAAGAAAGAACACAGTAATCTACACAAGTACTGCATTTTTCCTTAAGATTTCATTCAAAAAGAGTATTGAATTGGTAAGGAAAAACAAAGTAATCGACTTTCCTTACATTATATTTGATTTTTACATGAACTGAATGTATGTATTTGTACCTTGATTTATTTTTGATTTTTCCAGTACAAAAGTTAAAATTTTTATCTGCGGCAAGTATCATAGATTTTCGAAAATATGTTTTTCGCGATTTACTCGTAACCTCCTTTTTACGATTACTGTGTTCTTCGTTACGAGGGCAGACTAGCACTAGACATAATAAAACCGAATTTTAACGGATATTTACTCGTTCATTCATTGATTTTGATAAAGTTCAAGTAGAACTCGCTACTCGCTGACGGCGAAAGGATTAACAGAATAAACTGTATAAAATAAAACGCGTATGCTTGAAGCGGCAATGAATATGATTGTTATATTATTTTACTCGTACATTGGTCAAACTAAGCGTACCATAGCTGAGCGGGTGAAGGAACATGAACATATCGCGGACCTGAAACATAAGCGCTCTGGTAGATCTGCAGTCAGTGAACATACACTCAGCGGTACCAACCACTTCATTCATTTTGATAAAGTTCAAGTTCTAACCCGAGAGGACCGTTTCATTCCTAGAATGATACGCGAGGCAACAGAGATCCGCCGGCATCCAAATTTCAATAGAGATCGTGGTTGCTTGAGTGGATGAGACCCCCTTGCTAGAAGTGTGACTGTAGATTTAAGTTTAATTTCAATAACTAATAATCAATATTTTGAGTTTATTAAATATAAAATAATTGTTTTTTGGTAAAGCGGTGGTAGCCTAGTGGGTAGAACATTGGACTCGGAAACGGGAGACCAAAGTTCGATCCCAGTGCGGGCATGTACCTATGACTTTGTTTTCTAAGTTATGTACATTTGTAAAGTTATAGTAGCAATACCACTCGCTAACTGTGAAGGAAAACATCGTGAGGAAACCTGGGTGTCTGAGCTATTCACATACCTCAGCGCTTGAAATCGCCAAAACGCGTTGGGCACGCGTGGTGATTGAATTGAAATAATTTATTCACTTAAAACACAGTACAATGACAGAGTACTTAAGTATTAAGCCCATTCTCTCTGAGAGAAGGCCTGTGCCCTATAGTGGGACGTATGTTGGCTGCTAATGAAATTGTTTTTTGGATTGAATTTTAATTTCAATAACTAATAATCAGTATTTTTGAGTTTATATAAAATTATTATTGTAGTGATAATTTCAATTAAAAAATTTACCAAAATATTTTTGGCACGTAACTTAATAATTTTTGCCGAGGGTAGTAAACTAACAGTTAATGCTTTCTAAAAGACGCCTCTCACCTCAGTCTACCGAGACCACGGCGCTTGCAAAAGTACCGAAACGTCGGAAAATTGTTAAAATGGAAATGTAAACGAGTAAATCGTCGGCTTATTGCAAGAACTCATTAACCGACATATTCACTATTGGGAGAAAAACGACTTTTTAGTTCGTGTTAGTTAACGGTTGTATTTCCTCTTCCTTATAACATCGTTAAAATAATGCCTGATATTAAAACACCACTATTGTATCATTGTTCAATACATCTATATGTCCATACTTTTAAAGAAAAGCGGTTAGTGAGTTTTTGCAGTAAATGACTTCTTGCAGTAAGCCGACGAATATCCGTTAAAATTCAGTTTTGTTACCTCTCTGTCCAATCCAATCAGTCGATCCCTCAATGCTGAGGATTGTGGCTGCTATGACGGGGATAGGTGTAAAGTGACCTGTCCAACGACAGGTCCAGATAATGTGGAACCTTTGGAACGCCTGCTCAAACTTCAGTTTTCTTCCCTTGGTGATCTGGTCACTCCATTTACTTTACTTTACTTTATACTTTATTGTACACAAGAAAGGCGAGCTTATTTCTATAGAAATTTCTTCCAGCCAACCAAATCAGTTGTGAGACGATGATTTTAAAGAGGTAGGGGAATAATGGGTGATCTGCCTCGAGCTCTCTTCCCCTCCGCTCAGTACGAAGCGTCTTACGATTTATTTTGGTGATCGATTGAATCAATATCTCTTTCAATCCCCAAAGTGTGATAACGCAACGTCTAAACACAATAATCGAGAAAGAATCAAGAAAGTAGGATTAATGCAGTAGTAATGAGGTCCTTGAGAAGTATGCGTGGTGTTATTTTGAATGACAGGATACGCAATAACGTTGTGGACTAAAAGAGAATGTAGTACTAGAATTGAGAAAGAAATTTCGCTTTGGTTAAATTCGACATGTGGAGAGGATGAAGGAAGAAATATTGACGAAATCAATGTATCGAGTGAATGTCCCGCGCGGACATAATTCGACCAAACAGGACGTACTTGCAAAGGGCAAGATAAAAAGTACCCAAAACCGGCGTGCGTGCATGCAACGACTAATGAATGTTGATGGAGGCAAGAGGAAAACCCTGGTTTCTGCGCCACCTTCGGGGTACAGGCGTGAGTTTATGTAATGTAACACGAAATCCATTCTCCTCAGCGTCATCGGAGGAGGTCCACCTGACGCCGGAGACGTCCCCTGAGCTGACGAAGAGATCCTGGTTCGGCTCCCTGCTGCTGTCTGCTGATAAGGAGGAGACGTTCACGGCTCTGGTGAAGGGCAAGCCCTTGGCAACCGTGAAGGCTGACCTAATACACGCCTTCCTCAGTGTAAGTAAATAAACATTGTGTAAATATCAGAGACGCAGCGTGGGCAGGTCCTCCGCCGGATGGTCTGAAGACCTGGTTACGGTGGCGGGGAGTCGCTGGATGCGGGCGGCGCAACACCGAAAAGCTTGGAAAACCATGAGGGAGGCCTATGTCCTGCGGTGGGCGTCAAATGGCTGATGGTGATGAGATGGTAGAGACTTTACAAAGGCAATTTGTACAAATCAAGTACGGAGGCCTCCAGGGAATGGAACCCACAACCTCTGTTTTGGGAGCCAAGCTTTTTGACCGCTAGACCAATAAGGCAGTCATGATTATGTATTTATTCACACGTGTGCGTTGCACTATTAAGGTGTCTCACAGCGTCATGAGCCCGATGTCTTTCCGAGTGGAATACAAACATTAATTCATTCATTCATTAATTCCCTCATTAATTCATTCCCTCATTCATGCATTCATTCATTCGTGATGTAATCATCACACGTGTGCGTTGCACTGTTACGGATAGCCGAGCTGTCTCACAGCGTCATAAGCCCGATGTCTCTCCGAGTGCAATAAAAATATTAATTAATTAATTAATTCATGATGTATTCGTCACACGCCTGTGTTGCAATGTTACAAGTAGCCTAGCTGTCTCCCATCTGTCTCTAAGGACAAATAAATTATTTATCCATCTATCTATCTTAAGCCCAATGTCTTTCCCGCGGGAATACATACATTTGTGGGGTGCCTTGGGAGTTAATCGGTCTTTTCCACAAATAAAATAGAAGAACAGAAGCTTGCTTTGAAGATGAAAAGTCTGTATTAGAATAACGACACGGATGTTGTAATATTTCGATGTGAATGACATTGTAATATTTTTTCCATTATTTGACATTTTATTTTATTCGGACTATGGGGGCCCGAGGCGCGACTGTTCTTCAAAGAACTATCGTCGTGCCTCATCGACACGACCAGGGACCCCAGGGCTGGCTATTACCTCGGGCAGAGAATAAGTCTCGCTATCCAACGAGGTAACGTAGCCAGCATACTGGGTACCCTACCCAGAGGCGGCGATCTGGGCAGTTTTCTATATTTAGTTATTTTTAATTATAAACAGTGAATACTATTAATTTATTACTGTAAATAAACATTTTATGCTAACGCACCGATCTAGATTTAAGAACACGGATATTTGGACGCCGCGAGGTAAAGTATAGCGAACGAAAAATTAAATTGTATCCAACTGCATGGAAACACCCATATATGACAAATAAAGACATATTTTATTGTATTGATAAACTGAACAAGAGAAATTACGCAGCAGGTTACACGTACCACGCAATAATAGAATTTAAATTTAGAGCAACTATTACTCGGTGGTAGCCTAGTGGGTAGAACATCGGACTCGGAAGCGAGAGACCCAAGTTCGATCCCCAGTGCGGGCATCTACCTATGATTTGGTTTCCTAAGTTATGTACATTTGTAAAGTTAAAGTAGCAATACCACTTGCTAACGGTGATGGAAAACATCGTGAGGAAACCCGAGTGTCTGAGCTATTCACATACCTCAGCGCTTGAAATCGCCAATCCGCGGTGGGCACGCGTGGTGATTAAGCCCATACTCTCTCCCTGAGAGAAGGCCTGTGCCCTACAGTGGGATGTATTAGGCTGCTTAATATAATGTAACTATTAGTCCTGTCCACTAGCTATAATATAATCACTGTAAACCTTGCATGGCAACAAATGATTATTCTTTCTTTCACTATTCTATTTCATTTGGGTGTACATTTTGCGGAACCCAGTCGGTCGCAATATTGGCCCACCTTTTTGTGCTCATACGGCAGACATGGCCAGCCCAGTCCCACTTTAACCTGGCGGTCGCAAGCCTAACATCTGCAATTTCAGTTTTTGAGCGCAGCGTCGTGTACCTACTACGGTCTATTCTCTTTACACCTAAGTCATTATTATTTTAATTCTTTATTGTCCTGGTAAATGGCAAATTACATTGGTCAATGCACAAGGGCGTACTCAATGCAAGAAGCATTCTCTTCCAGCGAACCTTTGGTATTGAAGAGACTGGCGACGGGTAGTGCTAGAAATAAAATCATTCATTCATTTATCCATCCATTCATTCATTCCCTATGTACTTGTCACACGTGTGTGTTGTTTACAGATAGCTGAGCTCTCCCACAGCGTCATAAGCCCAATGTCCTTCCGGGTGGAGTACAAACGGGGCTCCAACGCGCCGGCCATGTTCCAGAGACACGTGCGCTTCCAGGTGAGGCCTTTGATTTAGAGACAGACATAGTATGATATATAGTCAACACAGATCTTTTTGGCGGTAACGTGATCATAGTCATAGATAGTTTGCGCGTCGCTTACTGTCTTTACAGTGTATGTGTAAGCAATTGACGTAGTGTGATGCGTAGTAAGTTACTATTAGTCAATTAACAAAGTAGTCAATTACTCACAAATACGCTGTAAAGACGGTAAGCGATGTGCAAACGATCTGTGACTATGTTCACGTTACCGCCAAAAAGACTTGTGCGTACTATAATCTGTTCCACGAGTCGAAAGCCTAAGGAACAAAATACTCGCATCTCATTGGTCAATGCGCGCGGCTAGAGATAAGCGAAGGCGGTCCGATTCATAGGGTAGGTTTGCTTAATGCAGTGGCTATTGGAGGTCACGCGCATTAACCAATGGGTGAACTTGGACGATTTTCTTTGGGAGCTTGTTTCGTCGAATGTAGTGTAGACAGACTGACCGGACAGTAGTCTAGACAATATCCAATTTGCCTTCATTCCCAACAAGCTCTTTGTATATTGTTGACAACTCGGTATTCTGTGAAACAAGAAACCAATCATAACCTCTTCTACGTTTGCACAGATTAGAATTCTTTTCGGTTTTTGTCTTGGTTCCGTAGAAACAGATTCTCGTTTTTTCTTTTTAAAAAAATACAATATTTATGGCCCAGCCTCTGAAAATTACCTACTTTCTCGAAAGAAACTAAACACAGATTTGTTTATAAGACAATGCCCACTATCACGTTTGCAGGTGGACATATCGACAATAACCAAGGCGCCGGGTGAGAATGGAAAGGAATATCTCTACGCGATCACGTTCACGTTACTTTCGGGTAAGTCCAGTTTGTACTCAGTGGAGAACTTAAAGATAACGATAAGATGAAGATATTGTTTTTTATTTACCAAAGAGAAATTTGCATAGTCACAATACTTGCGGTATCTGCACTAGACTTGAAGTCTGCATCTCAGAGGCCTGGCTAAACTTGTTGTTGTAATAAAATAAAAAACTTACTTACTCTCTCTCTCTCTCTCTCTCTCTCTCTCTCTCTCTAATTGTCGTTCTTAGGAAAAAATTGTCTTAGACTAGGCAATGTATGTAATGTAATGTAATGTAATGTAATGTAACTTGCATAAAAGAAAATGTTTTAATCTCATTGGAGAGGCCATGCCATAGCATAAATAGTTATTTGTTATGCAAGGCTGCAAAGTTAATTTTTGGCGCGAGTACCTTGTATTGAAACCTGAGCAAGCGAAGGATTCTAGGATTGAGCCACGAGCGAAGCGAGTGGTTCAAATATAGAATCCTGAGCGTAGCGAGGGTTTCAAAGGTACGAGACGCTAAATAACTTTGCTGCCGAGCGCAACACACAACTTTTCACCTCACTAAAGCGAGGAAAATGTTAGGTGCAAGAAAAACAGTTTTATTAAATATTAAATTACTGTTAATTTATATCTTCGTCGCTGCTAGCTTCGCTCATATTTTATGATTTCTTTCGGTTTTTTAAAAAAACAAACCAAAATAATGGAAGTAAAGTGAATTCAATAAAGAGAAGAAAATTTTAAAGTTTTTTTTTAAATCAAATTTTCTTGCCGGCCAATGCGATTCTTTAAATGAGGCTGGCGCATGACATGAAATAAGTATTTGCATTTCAATCATCAATGGACTGGCTGCAGAGAATATAAACTATTACGAAACCAATGAGGTTCTATATATATGTAATTTATTGTACGAAACCTTTATTGAATAAAAATATTCGAAGTTTAAAAACACTTTCCACGCTAGCGGATAAAGTGCGATTTTCCACGCAGATTTCGAATGATAAACAGAGCTTTTACGAGCTAGTGAGGTGAAAATAATATTCCTCCTGGACTCCTCGGGAGAATTTCGAGTGCCTCGTTGGTCTAGCGGTATCACGACTGTTTACCGTGCCGGGGGTCGTGGGTTCGATTGCCACTGGTGGCCGCCGTACATTTGTACAGACGGCCTCAGACTGGGTTGTATTTGTATGTTTGTGGTGTCCTTGCCCGGTTACCGTATCACAGGGTAACCTAGTTTAAAAGAAAAAAAGAAATGTTGGATACAGAGATAAACCACGCTCTGCTACCAGAAGTTTTTGATACAGGGAGCCCAATGTTATATGAGGTATGTAAATACCTCAGACACAAAACGTTTTCCCTCACAATTTGCTAGTGGTACTGCTATCACAGCTTCACAAACGTCGTAACTTAGATAAAACTAAGAAAAAGTCATCGGTGCGTGCCTGGATTGGAATCTAAGACCTCCAGGGCTTGGGCCCATAAACGAGCCAGATAGGTTGGTCCACTGTGCCGACAAGACAAACCTAAAACTAAGGAACTTAAAGCTAATAAAATACAAATAACTCGCATAATTCCAGTGCAAAGAAAGAGAGAGAAAGGGAGAGAGAGATAGAAAAAGAGAGAGAAAGACATCTATTGGCCAAATAGTTACAGATGACGACGAAAAAAGAAGCGCACAGAAATACACATAGAATAGGACAAAATAACAACATACATCCTGGACAAGTGTCTGCTTGGGAACAGGACAAGTGATTGTGTTGTGTGGAAGTTATTATTATTATGTCATTTATTTTTGGGCTCCGTGCCTCGAAAGGTAAAAACTGGCATTTGGCGTGTCGGGCCACGTGCAATGTAGGGTTCCGTAGAAAGGGGGCTTTTTTATCTGCTTTAGAAGAAGAAGAAGAAAATTTTGTACGAAATTTCAATTCTATAAGTTAGTTGCCTATTACTCGTTAACTAGTAAAGCCTACTTAGCCTGATTGTTTCTACAATCAACCGTTTCGTCCTCATCATCATCAGCCATTTGACGCCCACTGCAGGACAAAGGCCTCCTTCATGGTTTTCCTGACCATGAAGGGTTTTGCCATAATCGCCACGCTCGGCAGGCGGGTTGGCGATCGCTGTATGCTGGTGAAATCGCAGGAAGACGCTGCTGCCCGTCTCCTGGTAATGTATTTCCTTAGTCGCCTTCTACGACATCCACGGACGGAAATGGAGTTTCGTCCTGCTCGGACAAAAATTTGTGCTTTAAAGCTTAATATTTCGCAAACGGAACCCTAAATAAAAAAAAACGGTCGTCCTACACCCACAATATTTTTCAACGATATCCCACACTATGATGCAGGCGAGAAAAAAAAATTGCATCCCTGATTTAGGTATAGGGGAGGTACCATGAAAAAAAAAACCTGGTAACCACGTCACAAACGTGAAAATACACCCAGACTGAGGCCATTTGTACAAATTTACGCCGGCCCCCAGTGGCAATCGAACCCACGACCTCTGTATGACAGAAAACAAAAAACAATTAACCGGGCCCCCCGTCCGGCAGGCAACATCCGGCGTTTCCGGCGCGTGTGCGAAGTGGTACAAGCCGGCGTGTGTCGCGCGGCCGGATCGTCGCGCGCGCCGCCGCCGCGCCCGCCCAGTCCGCGGGCTTCGCGGAGACATCTGCCCGACCACGGTGAGTGGGCTCTTTATAGCTAGCCAACCAGTAGGGTGTACGCTTAGAGGCAAGACACACCGGTCGTCCTCTCTAGGCTAGATCTCCATAAGCTAGGGTGCGTCGCTGTGAAGACATCCGCCCGACCACGGTGAGTCGGCTCTTTATAGCTAGCCAACCAGTAGGGTGTATTAAAAACCTATTTAGAGGCTAAAAATTTCACCCATGCCGGGACTTGAAACCGCGACCTCTGGCTAACCGTGCCATGATGTAAATTGCTTCGGCCAGATGTCGCTGCCTGTACGTAATACAGAGAAGTCTGTAAAGAGGCTCGAAATTTCACTGATGCCTGCACTTGCCCATTAGCTCGGTTGGGAGAGCGCTGGCACGGTTAGCCAGAGGTCGCGGGTTCAAGTCCCGGCATGGGTGGAATTTTTAGCCTCTAAATAGGTTTTTAAAATTGTCCTCAGCACGGGTTTATGCAACAAATAGTGCATTGCTGCTAGCAAAAGAGGCATTGATGGACGAACGTGGAAATGTAGGCCGAGGCGAAGCCAAGGCACACATACGTGAGTCCATCAATGCCTAGTTGCGGCCAAGGCTTGTATATGATTTTTCTCAAATAATGCTCGGAAACTAAGTAGTACTAAGGCAGAATTTTTTATTTGAAAAATTCAATAAACTTTCAAAATCAGACGAACCACGAACCAGCTTTCTATATAGGTATCCAGCTTGGGATCCTGCCTTTTCGCAGAAAATTGTTACGCTGATTATCACTTGCCAACCAACATTTCACCTATTTTTCACTTTGACAACAAACGATTTACAAATTTTTGTATGGCAACGTTTCATTTGGTAGGATTGTTGTTAAGCTGATTATTATAATGAAACAAAACGTTTTGGGTATTTATTATTTTTCAAATCTTTTACTAGGCCAAACAACTATTAGATGAATAACGTTTCGTCTGTGAAACAGTTCCCTTTTCGTAAATAGATATAATATATAAAAAAAAAACTTGAATACAGTTTTTTTTTTTTGCAAACCTATAGGTTAGGTTAGGTTAGAACTGTGACCAACACACGCACGAGCCGAGCGAGCGAAGCGAGCGTGCCGCGGCAGCGGCCGGCGAGTGCTAGGAAAATTCTATCCATTTTACTAGGTTTTCCTAACCTTTAGGTTAATCTATAGGTTTGCTTAACGAAACTTAATGCAACATTTGGTATACAATAAACAACTGAATGAATATTACGCTAAGTAAAACATACGCTACTTAAAAGTTGGCATTTTGAAAAAATGTCATTATAAAAAGCAAACCAAACAAACAGTTGGCAACTGCGAGGTTGGGAAATAAAAAAAAATAATAAGAAAAGTTGGCAAATGATTATTCCGCAAAATAATATTCTTCGAAACGTTAGTTGCCAAATGAAAATCGGCCAAAAATGTTTCTGCAAAAAGGCAGAGAACCATCCAGCTTTCTATCGCAAGCCAGTTCGAAATTTAAATAAAACGTCTGATAAGTTACCTCCTTGGTTGTCATTGTTCGGAGTAAAAGATCGTTCCATTTTTAAATAACACGACAGATATGAGTTTAGTATGTAGGTAATTTATTTCGCCGCAAAACACGACAGTTATGAATTTTCATAATCGTCGCAAAACACGACAGTTACGCGTGTAATTGGCCAGTACAGCAATTTAAGAAGAAGAAAAACATTTATTATACCAACAAGATACATCACAGAAACAAAATAAGCAGATAAGCAACGTAATACGCACAACAACAATAAGAAAACTAAATACACAACAGACAAAACGAATAAATAAAACAGGACCATAGATGTAGCCTGTGGTGTATCTAAGTTGCCACAAAATGTTTGTCCAAGCATGTTTGAGAGAAAGAATATAATCAGTACAGTGTATGCTTAGAGGCAAGACACAGGGATCGTCCCAGCCTCTAGGCTAGATATCTACTTTAAGCTAGCGTGCGTCGCTACGAGTATGTCCGGACAGCCCCGGCGCTTCGCGGAGACATCTGCCCGACCACGGTGAGTCTGCGGCTCTTTATAGCTAGCCAACCAGTAGGGTGTACGCTTAGAGGCAAGACACACCGGTCGTCCTCTCTAGGCTAGATCTCCATAAGCTAGGGTGCGTCTCTGTGAAGACATCCGCCCGACCACGGTGAGTCTGCGGCTCTTTATAGCTAGCCGACCAGTAGGGTGTACGCTTAGAGGCAAGACACACCGGTCGTCCTCTCTAGGCTAGATCTCCATAAGCTAGGGTGCGTCTCTGTGAAGACATCCGCCCGACCACGGTGAGTCTGCGGCTCTTTATAGCTAGCCGACCAGTAGGGTGTACGCTTAGAGGCAAGACACACCGGTCGTCCTCTCTAGGCTAGATCTCCATAAGCTAGGGTGCGTCTCTGTGAAGACATCCGCCCGACCACGGTGAGTCTGCGGCTCTTTATAGCTAGCCGACCAGTAGGGTGTACGCTTAGAGGCAAGACACACCGGTCGTCCTCTCTAGGCTAGATCTCCATAAGCTAGGGTGCGTCTCTGTGAAGACATCCGCCCGACCACGGTGAGTCTGCGGCTCTTTATAGCTAGCCGACCAGTAGGGTGTACGCTTAGAGGCAAGACACACCGGTCGTCCTCTCTAGGCTAGATCTCCATAAGCTAGGGTGCGTCGCTGTGAAGACATCCGCCCGACCACGGTGAGTCTGCGGCTCTTTATAGCTAGCCAACCAGTAGGGTGTACGCTTAGAGGCAAGACACACCGGTCGTCCTCTCTAGGCTAGATCTCCATAAGCTAGGGTGCGTCGCTGTGAAGACATCCGCCCGACCACGGTGAGTCTGCGGCTCTTTATAGCTAGCCAACCAGTAGGGTGTACGCTTAGAGGCAAGACACACCGGTCGTCCTCTCTAGGCTAGATCTCCATAAGCTAGGGTGCGTCGCTGTGAAGACATCCGCCCGACCATGGTGAGTCTGCGGCTCTTTATAGCTAGCCAACCAGTAGGGTGTACGCTTAGAGGCAAGACACACCGGTTGTCCTCTCTAGGCTAGATCTCCATAAGCTAGGGTGCGTCGCTGTGAAGACATCCGCCCGACCACGGTGAGTCTGCGGCTCTTTATAGCTAGCCAACCAGTAGGGTGTACGCTTAGAGGCAAGACACACCGGTCGTCCTCTCTAGGCTAGATCTCCATAAGCTAGGGTGCGTCGCTGTGAAGACATCCGCCCGACCACGGTGAGTCTGCGGCTCTTTTACAGCAGCTGGAAGCGAGAGGAAGGCAAAAGCGCTGGAGATCTAGAAAAAGGCACAGCCAATTGAACCGGGCGTTCCATGTAGTGTGTAAGGTGGTACTCCCGCGACCGCACAGTCAGCGGGCTGCCCGGCTGCCTAGAAACGATCAGTTTTAAATCACCTTGGCGTCTCGGCATGTGTACTGTTAAATGTAATTTATTATTATTATTATTATTATTATTATTATATTAATTCTTTATTGCACTAATTACATTGTAATTGTACAAGGGCGTGCTTAATGCAAGAAGCATTCTCTTCCAGCAAACCTTTGGTATTGAAGAGACTGGCGACGGGTAGTGCAAGAAGAAGATTCAATACAATAATAAACTTACGTACACCTAGGGAAATACATTAACATTAGTATTTATAATATAATATATTGTTTCTTTAGCTATAATTACTCACATATATAGTTTTTAAGCCTAGTAATTAAAATGAGTGTTACTTACTTGAATTAAATAATAAATTAATTTGCCACCTGTGAGTAAATATAAAATGAGTTGTAATAATTTTTTTTAATTATCTCGAAAACCACGATTTCCCTAGAGGATACTAAATATGTGACGAAAGCCCTCCCCCGTCCCTGTAACCAGGCGTTGTGTTCCCCCTCTAAACGGGTTACGTAGTATGGGTACGTTCCCTTGAGTTGAAATACATTTCTGATTTCTGAAACAAGAGATAAAATGGCACCTGTCTCCAACAGCCAACGAGCTACCAGACAGCCCGGAGGCGCCCCATCCCCACTCCGACCACGACAGCGACTCTTCGGTCTTCGACAATGCCAAAAGCCCCACCAGCCACACTTCCATTGACGCTGTTGAACACGTAAGGCTGTACTTTAGGACAACGCCTCATGAGGCGATTCCATACAAACATAGTTTGGTCTTATGAGGCTCTACCGAACTACGTTTGTATGGGAATTGCTCCTTGATGGGGTCCCGGTCCCCCGAAACCTCTGCTTTTATTTAGATAAAGTTTACTTGTAAGTCGAAGGGGCGTGCTTTTCTCCTTTTATTTACATAAAGTTTACTTTTAGGTCGAAGTGGCGTGCTTTTCTGCTTCTCCTTACATAAAGTTTACTTGTAGGTCGGTGGCATGCTTTTCTCGTTTTATTTACGTAAAATTTATTTGTAGGTCGAAGTGGCGTGCTTTTCTTGTTTTATTAACATAGAGTTTACTTTTAGTCTCCTTTTCAACCGACTTCAAAAAAGGAGGAGGTTATCAATTCGACGCGTTTTTTTTTGCTTTGTTTTCGCATAACTTCGTCAAATCTTAACCGATTTCGACAATTCTTTTTTTGTTCGAATAAATATAACGTCCCATTGGTCCCATTTTAATTTGGTGAAGATCTGATGAAGACTTTCAGAGATGGAGAACGGAACTCTTCAATGGACTTCAAAATAGCGTAAGAGCAGTCCCAAGTTAATTTGGTGATGTTCTGGTGAAGACTTTCGGAGATGGAAATTGAGAACATCAAATTTTAAAGCAACGAATTAAGTAGGGTAAATTATGTTTATAAGGGTCTTGTTTATGTATCTCCCGCTCCCCCACTAAAAATATAAAAATAAAAAATTATAATAAAAAATAAAAACCGACTTCGAAACACTACAGCACTAAAAAGTTACAAATAATTTAAATAATTAGAAGTATGTATACAAGTAGGTATTGTAGAAGTATAATTTGTAGTCGGTGCCCAGTTTCATGACCAGCACTTATATTTTGGGCATCGACTCCAAATTATACTTCTACAATACCTATATGTATACATACTTCTAATTATTTAAATTATTTCTAACTTCTTAGTGCTTTAGTGTTTCGAAGTCGGTTTTTATTTTATATTTAAATATTTTAATTAAAATAAAGTTTACTTGTAGGTCGAAGTGGCGTGTTTTTCTCCTTTTATTTACATAAAGTTTACTTGTAGGTTGAAGTGGCGTGCTTTTCTGCTTTTATCTACATAAAGTTTACTTGCGGCTTACATTGAACAATGACATTCAACGAACAGAATTACATTGAAAAGAAAATTTCATTAAAATAAATTTTACAATTCCAGAACGGCACGCATCCGCTTGGATCCAGTTCCTCAGTGACGAGCACGTCTAGCGGTTATAAGGTAACTGACATCCCAGAATATTGTCTAAGGCGGCGATTTCTTAAGTGGGTGCCTCGTAAAAGTCACTGGAGTTCCGTCAGTCACAGTTGTCTCTGAATAAACTGGTCAATGAATAAGTATTGATTGCTCGGACGATCGATCAATTGTTTGATTGATGTATAAATTTTTTGACTGATCAAATATGCAATATTTGCCTTGTCTTCTTTTCACTATCAAGAACTTCAAATCCGCCTATCAGTTCCCGAATTTCAATTTCCCCATTTTTTTTTTATTAAATCCTGGTATAGCTAGAGGAGGTGTCAATAAGGTTCGCTTTCCGCTAACAGCAAGGCGGGCGGAGCCGGCGGTCCGTGGAGCCGGCCTCCACTAGTTTGGACCACGAGATCATGAGCTGCGGACGGGACGTCCTATCAGGTAACAAACGTCCCACCCTTGACAACCCAACAGGCCCTAGAGTCCAATACACACTTTTTTTATGTAGCCTGTATACGTCCCACTGCAGGGCACAGGCCTTCTCTCTGAGAGAGAGTATGGGCTTAATTACCACCCGTGCCCACCGCGGATTGGTGATTTCAAGCGCTCTTTTTTTTCAATTCAATTCAAATATTTTTATTCATTGTAAAAACAGAATGTTTACTTAATGAACGTCAAAGTTGTTAGTTTCACAATTAATGGATTATGTGGAGAAGAAGCTAACAAAGAAACTCCACATTTATTCTTTTCAAAACACGTTTTAACTTAATTAACAGAGTTTTCAACTTAAAATATTAGTCATGAATGTGTTGAACACTAGTCACAATCGTCCTTTAAATAATATTAATCTACTGTTTAATGCCAAACATCTTCGTCTTCTAAATAATCCTTGATGTTATAGTAAGCCTTTTTGCACAAAATGTGCTTAACACATTTTTTAAATCGCGTTGGAGGTAACTCTAATATATCTTGAGGAATTTTGTTGTAGAACCTTATACAGTGCCCCATAAAGGATGTGTTAACTTTTGCAAGTCTAAATAGTGGAAATGACAATTTATGTTTATTTCTAGTATTAACATTATGGTGGCCACCAACATTTTCGAAGTCTTTGATATTTTTTGTAACGTACATAATATTTTCATAAATGTATTGACATGCAACTGTTAAGATGTTGGTTTCTTTGAAGAAATCTTTAGCGAATCCCTACTACCTAACTTGTAAATAAATCGGATGGCTCTCTTCTGTAAGATGAAGATAGTCCCAATGTCTGCTGCCCGGCCCCATAGTAGTATACCGTAGGACATAATACTATGGAAGTAACTAAAATAAACAAGCTTTTCTTTTCACTGCATATGCTGCAGAGCTAAGTCTGTGTGCTAATTTTACAATATATCTTCAAGTTCCTCACGATGTTTTCCTTCGCCGTTAACGAGAATGCACACGTAGGGCCTTATTTATAAAAACACGTTTCCTCCAAAGCTCTCCTCAGAGGCAGATTATTTAATCTGTGAGTAACCACAGAAGACGTAAGTCTTTTCCTCCTAAAGTCTCCACCAGAGACTATTTTAATCTGCGTCTAGAGTAGTTTAAGGGTGTTTTAAGGAATTGTGTTTATATAAATAAGACCGATAGTTTTTCAATAGAATGATATGAGTACGAAAAAAGTTGTTATTTGCCTTTATTTGGTAGTCTACAAAGCAGTGTCATGCCAGTGGTATCCAAACAATCAGTAGGTCCCTAGGACGAGGTTGAATGTAGAGTGCTCTCCATCTGGACCTATCGGTAGCTGTGTGGACTGCCTGGTGATACTTGAGTTTTGTTTCCCTGGTGATCTCGTCACTCCATTCAGCTGGTGGTCTGCCTCGAGCTCTCTTTCCCTCCACTTTGCCCATCATTATATTATTATATTAGGGGTTAAAGTATGAAATTGCCGTTTTATTGCAATAGGTTCTTTGAATTGACATAGAATCTTCATGGTTTGAGGTTTTCGAATGAAACTTTTTTCAAATGGTTTCTATGATGTTCTTTTTTTAAAAAATGTGAAACATTTGAATATCGACTTTCAATTGTTTTTGTTATTCAATTTAGACAAGAAAGATGGATACTGCGAAAATTCGAGTGATTATGAGGCACCCATTTTTCGTATTTTTTTATTTTATTGATTTGACGCAAGTGAGTCAATATTGTGGGTAAGGTAACGTTAAACCATGCCGCTAATTCCTGGGTAGTTTGACTAGGGTCGGCTTCCACTATCTCTCTTAATTCATCGTTATTCACCTGTGTGGGCGGTCTTCCTCGTGGCTCGTTCTTTAAGTCGAAATTTCCATCACGAAAGCATTTAAACCAAAATCGCACGGTGCGTTCATTAGTAGACCCTTCTCCCAACGCAGCATTGATATTGCGGGCTGTTTCTGCCGCGTTAGTTCCGCGTCGGAACTCGTATTCAAAAATCACTCGAATTTTCGCAGTATCCATCTTTCTTGTCTAAATTGAATAACAAAAACAATTGAAAGTCGATATTCAAATGTTTCACATTTTTTAAAAAAAGAACATCATAGAAACCATTTGGAAGAAGTTTCATTCGAAAACCTCAAACCATGAAGATTCTATGTCAATTCAAAGAACCTATTGCAATAAAACGGCAATTTCATACTTTAACCCCTATTATTATATTATATTCGCGACTATCAGGTCGCACATCGCGCAAAGAAAGACAGAATACGTTGCTGGAATATAAACGACAGACGTGTTCGGGTCTTGAGCTCCTTAAGTATAGACGTGTCGGTTCTCATAGTAGTCCAGGGAATCCGGAGTAGGAGGCGCCAGCACCACATCTCATTGTATAACCCACGCTAGGAAGATCGAATCTTATCGAATCGAATTTGGTATAACCTTATTTGGGTACTTACTACCCTATCAATACTGACGCATCTGGGTGCCTGGCAGAAATTTCTATAGAAATAAGCTCGCTTATGTACTCGGCTATTACGGTTCTGTTTTTTAGGGTTCCGTACCCAAAGGGTAAGGGATCCGATTACTAAGACTCCACTATTTATTTATTTATTTATTTCGTAACAGATCCCGCCCTTACAGGTTATCCACCTAATACAGCAGGTTAAATAAAAATAACATCACAGAAAAAAGAGGAAAATCGAGCACATTAACATAAGAGAAAGATTAACATATTTCTTAATTACAATAAAAAGTTAAATCACATTAAAAATACGAAAAATATGTCACCAGGCTGTATCTCATGAACCGTGATAGTTAGACAGTTGAAATTGTCACGGATGAAGTATTTCTGTCGCCGATGTAACAACAAATACTAAAAACAGAATAAAATAAATATATAACAACAAATACTGAAAACAGAATAAAATAAATATTTAAGAGGGAAATAAATATTTCAATATTTATACGACAAACGTGATTTCTTTGCCGTTTTTTTGCTCGATAACGGCAACAGGTATACGTTTGAAATATTCAAATGTTGTATGGATAATGGTATGGAACTACTCGTGGGCGAGTCCGACTCGCACTTGGCCGGTTTTTTTTTTTTTTTTGTAAATATTGTTTTCTTTGTGCACAGTTAAGTAACTATAATAATAAAAGTGCCAATGAAACAACCATTACGAACGACTACGACTCTATTGAACAACTATGCATTTAAGCCCGCCCCCAGATGGTGCTACACGCTTGTGGTTAGCGCTGCACTTTCTTCGGGCATAATATGTTGATACTAGTAGAGTGTGGCGCCGGATTAAGAATAGCGTCACTCCATTTCCTTCCGTGGACGTCGTAGAAGGCGACTACGGAAATCAATTACCAGGAGACGAGCAGCAGCGTCTTCCTGAGATTCCAACCGCATACTGCGAACGCCAACCCGCCTGCCAAGCGTGGCGATTATGGCATAACTCCTCATGGTTATCAAAACCACGAGGGAGGCCTACGTTCTGCAGTGGACGTCGAATGGCTGATGATGATGATGACCCGGCTAATGTTGTTACGGCGTATTAATTATCCTACGACCTATTCTCAGACCCACTAAAAAAAAAATCATAAAATTCGGTGAAGCCGTTTCGGAGGAGTTCGATAGCAAACACTGCGACACGAGATTTTTATATGTTAGATTTTACCGTGTGCATTTCCCTTCCTCCAGGTGTTCACACTAAGCGCTCCTCGTCCGAATGCCGGGACTCGACCAGCTCGCCGCGTCGCGGGTTCGACTCCCGGGAGAGCTCTATCAAGGACGAACTGCGTCGCAACAACTCCCTCCGCGACAACCGTAGAGAGCTCATCTCCAGTCGAGAGTCCGGCCGGGACTTCGTCTCCAGGGAATCGGCAGTGAGTCAGGGCAGGGATGCAGCGTTCTCCAGGGAATCAGCAGTTAGTCAGGCCAGGGAAGCAGCGTTCTCAAGGGAATCGGCAGTTAGTCAGGGCAGGGAAGCGTTCTCCAGGGAATCAGTTGGTCACGGAAGAGACGGCGTCGGCAGGGATTTGGAAGCGAGGTTGCAGCCTCCCACTGGCATGGCGTGAGGGTCTAGCGGGCCTTTGGCCGGGTAAGCAAGGAATAGTGTTGTAGTCGACAAAGATATCATGTAACTAATGCAAAATGAAACAGAAATCCCGACTGCCAGTTAGGTAATACATTTTACTCGGGACGAGATAAGGGTTCTAAAGTCGTCAAAATATAAGAAGCCCGTTTTGACAGCTACAAAAACCATAGAATCTAACCTAGTTGTGAGTTCAAAAACATTAAAAATGTAAACTATGAGTAACTTTTCGGGCTACAAGATCTGTTTTTTTCTTTCGAGCGTTAAATAATATGCCCGAGTATGTGTCTTTTTATGTATTTGTTCGAGTAAGTCCAAAGTAAAATTGCGTTTTTGTGTAGGTAGTTGTCAAAACGGGCTTCTTATATTTCGACAACTATAACGACTTCTAACGGTGACCTGCGCCAAATCTCTAGATAAGTAAATAAATAGACAAATACGTATCCAGGGATGAACGGACAGACAGCTAACTGACAGGGTTGTCAGTCATACAATTGGGACGAGTTACGCAGAAACATTCCAACCCACAATAAGAAACTGTCGAGTTTTTTTTTTATTAACAACTTTGTTTTATTCCATGTTTTTGCTGCGACGTCTTATATTTGTTATCTATCACTAGCATTATCTGAACAAAAACGTGGAAAAAACAATGTTATTCGCAACAAAGCAATTTTCCCGAAAGTTACTTATTGTGGGTTGGAATGTATCTGCGTAACACGGTTCAACTTATCTATGAATAGCTCTGATAATGTCATGGTGCAAGATGTTTTTGTACTTATTTACTGGATCGAGCTTATCCCTGGATAAACACATAGATAATACTGTCAGATAGCGTTGGCGCAGGCCTGCCTAAATCGGTTCCTAAAGTGGATATATTATATGTCCAAAAATAAGAAATTCTGGATAATTTCTTCGAGTCAGGAAGCTATGAAACAGCCCGTTTTTTTTATTGCTTCCTATAAATCCGCTGCATAGAACGTTTTAACAAAGAGTCGTGAAAAATCTGAAACTTTGTGCGATTTTTTTTTGTTTCGATCTGGTAACCCTGCTTATTCAAGTTGAAATTACGGAACATGTGTCAAATAAAATGGCGAATAATAACAAATAATAAAAAAAATTAAATACAAAAAGTAAAAATTACGCGAGGGCCTCTTTAACGTCTCCACAGATAACTTGTATTTATGTTTTTTTTTATAATATTAGCTCCACTGTAATTCAAACAAGCGTCCCACTTGATGTGATTGTAGTTAAAATTTTATAATGTTACAATATAAAATTTACCCAAAATCTGTAGAGTATTCTGTAGAATTCTGAATGACCCGAGTGGCCACCATAACAGTGGTTTTTAATTGTTCTCTTCAAGGTAACAATCTAACAGGTTAAGGGCCTCCATGAAGTACACTGGCGCCACCGATGGAAAAAATGGTTTGATAGCACGATGCCCACTATCGTACTTTCTTACTTTTATATCATTTCAATTCAATCGGTAGCACAATGACAACCTTTGTAAATCTTCATTATCTCTTTTAGGGTTCCATACCTACAGGGTAAGGGACCCTATTACTAAGACTCCACTGTCCGTCTGTCTGTCTGTCTGTCTGGCACCAGACTGTAGGTTACCAGGCTGTATCTCATGAACCGTGATAGTTAGACTGTTCTAATTTTTTACAGATGCATTTGTTTGTATTTCTGTGGCTGCTGTAACAACAAATACTAAAAACGGAATAAAATAAATATTTAAGGGGGACTCCCATATAATACAATATAATTGTTTTTTTTTGCCGTTTTTTGCTCGATATTAACAACGGCAACAGATAGACGCTTGAAATATTCAAATGTTGTATAGATAATAGTACAGAACCCTTCGTGCGCGAGTCCGACTCGCACTTGGCCGTTAAGAGTTTTATTTGTAAAATAACTAATATTAAAAACGTTTCAACAAAAATATGGAACAAAAAAATTGTTAAATATAAAAAGCTTTTCTCACGAGAAAACTTTTTGTGGATTGGGTCATTTTGATTTTCTATTTCAATTCGATCTACACTGTACCTATGGCTTATTAACCCACTGATTATTTATAAAATCGAGACATATTGTGCTAATAGGCTTGCAAAGTACATCGAGTTGTCATAACAGGCCATGAATTGTAGTTTTATAAAACGTGGCGCTCCGCCGTAGTGGGTCCAGTGTTGCCAGACGCGCGAGAAATCTGCCATTACGAGATTTTTCAGTTTCAAAGGAGACGTCATTTCTGCTTCTACATTATGCTCACCAAATCCTGTACGACGCCAAGCTGTAAAATTTTACAATAATAGACATTGTCCTAAATTTTGATAAAATAGTAACAAATGATACGGCATTTTAAATGCACAAGCCCAGTAAATATAATGCTACAATAATAAATTAATAATATTTACTGATAACTTGTATTTTTGTGAATAAGTGTACGTATGACATTCATACGACTTTCACACATGAAAGAAAGAAGGTTTAATATTTTTTAACTAACAAAAAACGCCGATATGTTAACATCTCGATATTTTGTAAAAAAAAAAGAAACACAACCTTTTCTACGTTTGCACAGATTAGAATTGTAACGTTCGTTTCATACGTGAATATTTAGTATTTTCGTGTAATAAATACCAAGATGTTGACATCTCCGTAACGCAAACGTGAGGATTCCGACAGGATTCGGTGCGCATAATTATGTACGAGATTTTAACAATGTTGCCAGCCACAGCTAGAGAAGAAGAGAAAAAGAAGTCTACAAGATATTCCGTTGTTTTTGTAACGCCAAAGAAATATGAAGTAGGCATCAAAAGACTTTTTCACACCTGCTATTCAGAAAAGATCCCTTGATTCCCTCAAACGAGGGATCAAAGTTGTACTTTTCTTCCCTGATATTCTAGTTTTTTTTTATTGCCCTCAGCATGATCCGTGTGCAGATTTTCACAAAATGTAATTCCAATTCGATTTTTATTTTGTTGCAATCGATAATAAACTTCTTTCGATATCTTAATTGTGTTTGATTTAAATTTTCCTTATAGCAGGTGTGAAAAGCAGTATGTGTCACTCGGTAGCAAAATTATTGCCGTCTTGGGCGTAAACACTTGAATCCCTCGCTACGCTCAAGATTCTACTTTAGAATCCCTCACTACGCTCGGGATTCTATTGTAGAATCTTTCGCTTCACTCAGGATTCAATATACCGCCCTCGCCGTAAATATATCATTTTGCTCCCTTGAGACACAATCTACTATTTAGATGGTACTACTAGCGGTAGTTGGCTAAGGCTTGGCCTTGAATAGTTTCAAGTGCACAATAAGGCTTAGGAGAACGGTCTTTAGATGGAGGGAATGGGCAGGAATGTGGTTTATTGTGGAAGCGGTGGTAGCCTAGTGGGTAGAACATTGGACTCGGAAGCGGGAGACCCAGGTTCGATTCCCAGTGCGGGCATGTACCTATGACTTTGTTTTCTAAGTTATGTACATTTGTGAAGTTATAGTAGCAATACCACTCGCTAACCGAGAAGGAAAACATCGTAAGGAAACCTGGGTGTCTGAGCTATTCACATGCCCCAGCGCATGAAATCGCCGATCCGCGGTGGGCACGCGTGGTGGTTAAGCCCATACTGAGAAGGCCTGTGCCCTACTGTGGGACTTATATAGGTTGCTTATGTGGTTTATTAGGCGGCTGAATGATCGTCACTAGCGCCAGCAATGGAAATAAATCATATCTATTTTTACAGATCATTTTTGCAAAAAACGTCAGATCATTTTCGCAATAATAGTAAGTAATAGTAAGACCCATGGCTGTGAACCTAAGGCTGAAAAACCTAGGACATGCAGTGACCCCAAAAACGGACGTTTGTGGCATAAAATGCTATCTAGTTCCAGGTCTTAGATTCTCGGTCATTTTTTCCCCAAAACGATCTAAATTTGAAAGTGGCACCTAGTTTAACTTGTGACGTTCATTAGGTCGCTGTTGCTGTGTTGATTTTGAATCTCCCAATCATGTTAATGGTAATTTTTGGGACCAGCGACCGAGAAGCTAGAATCACTGACCTGGGACTAGATGGCATTTATGCCAAAAACGGCTGTTTTTGGCGTTTATAAGCAGCCTATATACGTCCCACTGTAGGGCACAGGCCTTCTCTCAGGGAGAGAGTATGGGCTCATCACCACGCGTGCCCACCGCGAATTGGCGATTTCAAGCGCTGAGGTATGCGAATAGCTCAGACACCCAGGTTTCCCTTCGATGTTTTCCTTCACCGTTAGCGAGTGGTATTGCTACTATAACTTTAAAAATGTACATAACTTAGAAAACAAAGTCATAGGTACATGCCCGCACTGGGATCGAACCTGGGTCTCCCGTTTCCGAGTCCAATGTTCTACCCACTAGGCTAACTAACACCGCGGCGTTAATGCGATCTAATCCTAGGTTCTTTTGCCCTAGGTTCTCGGTCTTAAAAATCGCTATTAACAGTATTGATAGATTGATCTGAGACGCTTTAAAAATATCGGTAAAAGAATAACGGTCTTATTTACAAAAACTCTATTCCTTAGAACACTTCAGAAACGCCGATTGAAATAGTCCGTGGTGGAGATTTTACAAGGAAAAGATGTAGCCACAGATTAAATAAACAGAGTTGTTGATTGGTTTTAGAGGAATCGTGTTTTTATAAATAAGGCCGTATCAGTATTTTTTGTTTTCATTCGTGACGCTATCTAGTGAACCTCCTGCATCTTTTTATATAAGGGTTTATTGGTAGACACGAGAGCACTTCCAAAACTTCGAAGATACATTTCTTCCTTAAATTTTAAACGAAAAAACACCTCACCGAACGCTTCGACACTTTTTCAAGGTTGACACTTAAATTTTAGGGGCTATCCGGTGCTAACTAGCCCCACCTATGAAAAAAAAACGTATCTGCTTTTATGAAACGTATTTGCAAAAAGAATCTCCATAATGATGATAGATATTTTAGAACCTACAGCCTATATAAGGTAAATATCTAGCGGTCTTGTCTATAAAAACATGATTCCTTAGAACTCTTGATATACGCTGATTAAAATAGTCTATGGTGGAGATTTTACAAGGAAAAGACGTAACCACTTTAGAGGAATCGTGTTTTTAAAAATTAGTCCGTTAGACTTTTTCCTAGGACTTTCTGACTTCTAGGACGATTTCCGCTAGAAGCGTTTCAGGAAAAAAGCTTCAAACTCCTCTAGGTTCTTGGCCCGAGGTTCTAGGTTCTAAAAACAACTATTATTAAGATTATTTTAAGATGCTAGCTGACTCGGCAAACGTTGTTTTGCCATATTAATTAGCCTAATTGTCAGACCCGCCAATTATACATAGAAAAATTCATAAAAATCGGCGAAGACGTTTCGGAGGAGTTCGATAACAAACACGTGACACGAGATTTTTATATACATATAGATTTATCGGATTTACTTTTGAAAAAATTGTATTATCCAAGGAGGTATGATTTTTGCCATTAATGGCGCTATTTAGCAACCGGTACGGTCTTACAGGATAACTTGAAAACGTTGCAAAAAAACCTTCGAAATTTAAATTAGTTAAAAATAAAAAAAATACCGCCAGCCGAGTTCTCGTACGTTCCCTTTTTATATTCGAAGAAAAATAAATAAAACTAGCTGTATGATAAGCTTAACTTTACGTGTTTAATACATGAAGCCGGCCATAGACTTTTTAATGTTTAATGAAAAAAATATACATGATAATTGTATTGTAATAATACTTATAAATATTTAAAAATACCAATTGTATGCTACCCCCATGTACTGAATAGTATGCTAAAAGAAATTTTGACACTAGTTTTAAGGCCTGATTAATTTGTACTTATCGATTGCTATAGTTATAAATATTAATGTACAATAAAGTACGGTTAACTCCCTTTCGAAGATGCTTGAACATATAATTAAATGTAGGATTGTACAATTGTGTCCCTAAAACTTGATTGCTGACTTTGTCCTCCGTTATCTCAAAAACACATCGTGATTTGAGAAGTGGAGAACTCATGTCATGTATAAAATTTAAACAAATACGCTGTGCTAACGTTGATTTAAATAATGATATTGTTAACTAGGAAAAACGTAAAAAAAAATACAATCACGTTCGGTAGACTGTATTTTGTATGTAAAAATGGCTGTACATAATTTAGTTTTACATACCTACAGCGTGATTTTGAAATCGTCGGCAATATTTTGAGGGTATGTCGATTATAAATTATTTAACAGTAATGGTTTATCGTATTTGTAAATTTGTGATTTATTAGCTTTGGGTCGAAAATTTTATTAAAATTGGTAGGAGGTCCCAAAGAGATTTTTATTACTTTAAACGTTTAGTAGTTTATCTTTCGATATGCGTAAATAAGTGAAATACCAGTTTAGTTTGCCGACCAGACTCTGGGCCCATAGTTTTTTCGATTTTATTACTTTTTTGCCCTGATTTTGTTCATCTTCCTAAGTCCTGACCTTGAAAATAATAATAATAAACCATTGTTATCTTCAAGGTCAGAACTTAGGATGTTATGCTTAAAGGTCGTCAAAATATAAGAAGCCCGTTTTGACAGCTACAAAAACCATAGAGTCTAACCTAGTTTGAAATCAAAAACATTAAAAATCTAAACTGTGAGTAACTTTTCGGGCTACAAAATCTGTTTTTTCTTTCGAGCGTTAAATAATATGCCCGAGTATGTGTCTTTTTATGTATTTGTTCAAGTAAATCCAAAGTTAAATGCAATTTTGTGCATCTGTCAAAACGGGCTTCTTACATTTCGACGACTTTAAGTAATGTTATTTTGGGTAAAAATAATACTTAATTGATGGGCCATTTTTTCAAAATTAGCGCCATATGTTTCTAGATCATGGTTAGAATGTCCCCATAAAAGTGAGCGAATTCAAAGTCACCCTGTAGTTTGTTGTATTATTGTTGTTAATTATTGAAAACCAATCACAGGAGAAGGCAATTCGTACCTAGATTTTCATTCGTCAATGATATTTATGTTAAAGAATCTCAGTATAATCTAGTCGTGGAGAGAAACGCACATTTTTATATTATACAAGGTAAATTTTTCATGGCTTTGCAGATAAAAACTGAACCCATAAATGGTCATTAACAAAACAATTCGTCTGCAAAATGACTTTTTAAATGAACAATTGTTTGGATTTTTATCACAGCCACTAAATATTCCTATTATATTTTTGAAACTGATCTCATTTTAGTGATACCAGCTTAATTTTTGTTCTATTATTATATATTATTTTTTTATTATATTATTTTCTGTTTCATGAAACATGTTTGACCTTGAATCGGTTTAATTTTTACTCTTTCTAGGTAATTTTAGGTAAGTCGAATTGTAATTTGTAACTTTTGTAGTCGTAATTATTGATTTATTATAAATCTATTTGCGTAGGTCTTCTAGAACCATGGACTTAAATAATGTTTTTGTGATTTTGTGTATTTTTTTGTACTTATCTGCAAACGTAAAAAATATTTAAGTCTATGGTGAGCCATCCTAACCTTACGAATTTAGTTGAAACTACGTTTTTCACTGTTAAATAGTTTGTATTATAATTTAGGTGCTAGATTATGCCGTTTAAACTGTTTTGTTATTATTGTTTTTTTTTTTTTTATTTTACTATGGCAAAACCCTTCATGGTTCGGAAAACCATGAGAGAGGCGTGTGTCCTGCAGTTGGCGTCAAATGGCTGATGATGATGATGATGATGATTTTACTTTATTCCTTTCAATTATACGTTTAAAATCACACCAATATTAGAAAACTAGTAACCTGATACATCACATATCTTAAGGATATTTTTTTATCATAGACATTATTATGTATTTATGATGCGATAAACGCTAGGTGACCTGGTATATTTTGAATGGTTTGCACTGACAAAAAAAAAGTTGACAAAAAAATAGTGTACCTAATAACCTATACGAATAAGACTACAAGTGGGTAACCACATCGTAGCTGACTGTACGGTCGACAGCAGGTCAACCTTAACATTTTTCATGCAGAGTCGTTCTTAACGTATTGGATTAGAGTGCACGCGTGTAAAGGTTGATTTTTTGTTGACTGTACTATGGAGGGCCGGTCGCGAGTTCTGCGTTTTGAAAGTGGAATTTTTTTATGATAACTTTTTTTTAAGGTATTATTAAAACAATTAAAATTTCTAATAAAACAATTCCCTTACAGTTCTATCCATCCTAAGGTTGTCTGGAAGAGATCGCTTTTAGCGATAAGACCGCCAATTGCATATGGCAAAACTTAGATTATGGCAGCCTTTTGGATAGATAGATAGAGAACTCTTTATTTAAGAATTACACATAGTTAATGTATTTTGTGTTCAATATGTGTGTACAATAAAGAGCTCTAATCTAATCCCTTAAAAGCTTCATAAACGCAGGATAAATAGTCTGTGGTAGTCTTTTCCTTGTAAAGTCTCTACCACAGATTAGTTATGAGTTTATTTAGTTAGGAGTGTTTTAAAGAATCGCCGTTTTATTTAAAAAAAAAACACCTTTAGTTTTTGTCCATATAAATTCTTGTAGTCATTATCTTCTTTGAAATAAATAAAGAATGATGTGGTTAGACGATGTTTCTACAAAAGCATAAGTGAGTTTATGTCTTTAAAGATACAATTTGGCGATAAAAGAAGAAATCTGAAGTGGAACTAAACTAATGACTTTACAGAAAATTCACACCGTTTATTAATTTTATTTTTGCGGCTAATTTCTATTTACGGTTTGTTTACATCTAGATCAGCTGAATGAAATACATTTCATACTGTGCTTATATAACTCGTGTAAATATTAAAAACAACAGAAATACGGCAATAATGTTCGTGAAGTCTTACTCTTTAGTTTCTACTCGTTCTGGCCAAGCTGTATCTTGTATTTCTTTTGCATGGATTATTCTACACAATGCTAACTCGTGGCATGTCTATTGTATGGAATATACACTGGGTACAAAAAATACCAGGTAAATCAGTATTCTCATGCCAATTATAATTACCATATTATGTAAATGTATATTAAACTGTAAATCAATATTACCTAATAGGAACAGTACTAACATAATCGTATCACGCGACAATTTTATAAATAAAAAGCGTGGATAAAAAAGTACTTAATTGTTAGAATGAAATGCCTTCACCACAATTAAGTAATTATCATAAAAAAGTAAACTATAAAAAAAGTTATCATATATTTTTGTGTTCGCGCGAAAAATGAGTAATTTTGTACCATAATATTTGTTAAGTATAGCCACTGGGTAAATTACTTCCAAATTGCTATTTTTCCCTCATATACATTAAAAGTTTAAATGTGTACGT
The DNA here is from genome assembly GCA_963969515.1 of Yponomeuta evonymella. Classification (NCBI taxonomy): domain Eukaryota; kingdom Metazoa; phylum Arthropoda; class Insecta; order Lepidoptera; family Yponomeutidae; genus Yponomeuta; species Yponomeuta evonymella. Next base: position 5,039,088 of record OZ018371.1, read on the forward strand.
AAAACCGCATCTGTATTATATACATACTATGTCGTTTATCTCTGATTTTGTAAGCAAAATGTATGCTAAGGCTCAGTGGGACGAGTCTACTTAAGTAATAATGGTTCAATAGAATGATAATGGCAAGGTAATGGCTATTTTATTGACACTGTCGCAACCAATCGCCTTCCAATTGTAGAACCGGAGAAACTTAACTCGGCACACCGCGTGAATAAAAAAACACTCAAAAATCTTTATTGCTTTCATGAAAAGTAAAGTTAGAGAACGTTGTGGAGTGAAAGTGAAAGTGAAAATATTTTATTTACCACAAATTTTACAACATTGAACGAGGATGTACTGACTAGAATTTTATTGAGAAAAGCATGTTGCGTTGGTTTGGACATATGGAGAGGACGAGGGAAGAAAGATTGACGAAATAAATATATCAAGCAAATCTGGGTGGGTGAGCCGGTAAGGAACGCCCCAGGTGGGCATACTTCGACCTATTTGGTTGTTGCGAAGGGCAAGATAAAAAGTACCCAAAACCGGTGTGCGTTCATGCAGTGACTAATTAATGTTGATGAAGCGAAAGAGGTCTGTCTGCGTACCCCTCTAGAGCTAAAGGCGTGAGTTTATGTAATTTAATGTATTAAAAGTTAAGAAATTACAGGAAGCCCTAACTCTTTTGAAAAAATATGTGTTCGTTCAATTAATTCCGATGTTCAATAATAAGGTATCTCAACACCGGTTAGCTGACATACATAGTTATACCTACCGTTGCAGTGCGATTAGTAACTTAACTACAAAATAGTGTCAACAGCCACTGACACGCTACCATCACTATTGAACCACTATGCGCTTAGTAGACTAGAGCCTGGGGTTCTACTACGTAAGTTCTCCACTGTATGGATTAACCTACTCCGAACTGTCAAATACATACATATTTTGATACTTTAGAATCGTCTAAACGGTTAACCCAATAGAGTGGAGTTACCCAGTTACGTAATAGGAGGGCTGGTTTCATTGATATTTTTTAAATGCTTCGGTAAAAAAGTCGAGATTTCCGATTCAGGGATGTATAAAACCTTGTACGAACTAGGTGAAAAACCCATTTCTGCTACGCTATTCTATACTGTAACTGCTTAAGGGAATTACTGGTTAATATTGAAGAAATAATAATGAATTTAAAAATGTACTTTGTGTATTTTTTAAGTCCTCGTTTTAACACACTCAAGGATTTTATTTTATTTAGAACACAAAACGGGTTACGTCTGTAACCCCTCTCTCCAAACGCAGCATTGATATTGCGGGCTGTTTCTGCCGCGTTAGTTCCGCGTCGGAACTCGTATTCAAAAATCACTCGAATTTTCGCAGTATCCATCTTTCTTGTCTAAATTGAACAACAAAAACAATTGAAAGTCGATATTCAAATGTTTCACATTTTTTAAAAAAAGAACATCATAGAAACCATTTGAAAAAAGTTTCATTCGAAAACCTCAAATCATGAAGATTCTATGTCAATTCAAAGAACCTATTGCATTAAAACGGCAATTTCATACTTTAACCCCTAATATTAATTTACTTTATTTTATTCTCTCAGGGTGCTCTGAGGGCGCCACGGACAGCTTTAATAAAGACGCAAAAGCTCTGAAACATATTTATGTCTACATCTTTGTTATCTGCCACCAGATCGTTGTAAGTACGACGCATCCTAACAATGGAGTTGTAAAAAGAAGTGTTATTTTTGTAGGTTTCTAAAGGGAAGAGTAGAGGTTTGCGACTGCGATATCTATCCTGATTATCCTGATTAGGTACAGTGGGCTGGCGACGCGGGCGCAACGATAGAAACTACGAACTTATCTCTAAGTGAAGTTCTATCATAATTATACGAGCCTTATCCGAATATATTAGCCTAGAATAGAACTGTTTTGTTGACACAGTAGTAACACTCATGGTGTCGAAATCACGCACTGTATTTGAGAGGTAGATATAAAAAACAAAACACACCCAACTACCCAGCGATCTGTCACTCAAGCAAGCGGCCATCATTTAGTTCAGAGCTTTTGTCAGTGTTGACATTGGGTATAATTCAATTTTAAAGTTCAAAGGCAATTCACAAGTACACACTCTCAAGGAGGGGTTAAAGGATAGAGCTCGAATAATTATGATAGAACTTCACGTACAGGTAAGTTCGTTTAACCATTGATTGTACTCGCTTCATCCTTTTACATTAGCGTAGAATAGATGTTTTGTTGACACAGTAGATATTGAGATTTATCTTAGAAAAAATGTCCAACACCTCTACATTTTAATGTACCTATATAGTAAGTTTCATAGACAGTAGGTACATATGACTAATTTGTTTAAAAAATCATTGAATCTGTCGTAATATTTTGCACAAAATATAGTTTATTTGGTTTATAGTATAATAAATTAGGGCAATTTTGATCAAAGAACTTTTAACATTAACTTAAAAATTTAATGAATTCTCCTTGACACTTCACGCGAAGGAAACATTAGGTATTTGTTACAGTTCTACGAGAATTATAGAATTCACAGACCGAATAATTTTGAAGTTCCGCTTCGAACTGTCATATTTATTTATTAAGTTTTACTTAATAGATACAACGTATCAGCAAGTAAATGCACATAATTTTGATTAGGTTTAAATTAGCACCAAAGTTTGTAAGGCTTGAATGAAGATGCGTGTCTGGTGCTATGGGCTGAAAAAACGGCGCCCTTGTCAGCATATTCGTGTTGCTGTTTTTATTCAACTTATTTATAGTCTGTGGGTTGAGGGATTTTAGACCTAGAAAGACAATATCGCTGGTACGCAAGATTTTTGTTAAGCTAAGGTAACAAACAGCGCAATTTTGTGACCGGGTATGTGGATGACCGTTCATGGAATAAAGGCAGAGTGAGCATTGTTGTGAGTAAAGTACCAGGATAAGACTTTAAAATTATAGCAAACGATTTAACTGAATTTATAGTTTGAACACTGTGTTCCGTTGTTACGGCTAATAGAGTAGTCAGTTTTCCAGAGATCGCGTACCATTACGGCACTTGCTACCGAGACAATGAAGTACTATGAAGGCGACCCTTAGGTGACGTTATTAGGTACTTAATGTTAACGTGGGGGAATTTTCGACCACCATACAATGTTGCGTTGGTTTGGACATGTGGAGAGGATGAAGGAAGAAAGATTGACAAAACAAATATATCGAGCGGATGTGGATGGAAGGGCCAGTAAGGGTCGACCCAGACGGACATACTTCGACCAAATAGGGGATGTATTAACAAGGGGCAAGATAAAAAGTACCCGAAACCGGCGTGCGTGCATGCAACGACTAATGAATGTTGAGGAAGCGAAAGTGATCTGTCAGGATCGTAGCAAGTGGCAGTCCCTGGTCTCTGCCTACCCCTTAGGGATACAGGCGTGAGTTTATGTTATGTTATGTTACAATTAATGTGCTAAATAGAAATTAGTCGTGGCACAGGTACAATCTCTTTTTGTTCTTTGGGTACAATAATTTGAAAGATGTAAGTTTTTCTAAGTAGGTAGGTACCTACCTAATGGTCTGTCAATAGTCCAGTTGTTCGTTTCTCACCACACGCGGTCCTCCACCCCGCGGTTGAGACATCACGGATAATTAGTTTCAATTTTATAATCGGGATTCCAAATTGTATGCACCAGTCAAAACAAGGCATTATTATCTCTGGAAAATCCATGTACTCGTACTTACATACCAAGGTTATTATCTTCTAGTAGGTAGGTAATACGTATAACATCACTCGATTTCTTTTGAAATGCTGATCACTCTGATTTGAAGCCCGCAAAACTATCGACAGAGAAATTTTGTTCCCTTGCAACACTGAATGCTATGAAATTTGTTAATTTATAGTGTTTAGAGTTTTATTTTGCTGAGGGAAGCTATTTTGAGTTGATAAAAATGCCTATCAAAATCAAATCAACTCAATTTTTTCATTCAAAGTAGGTAGCACAGAAACTGCGACTTAATGAACGTTAAAGTTAAACTAGGTGTCCATTTCAAAATATAGATAATTTTGGAGAAAAAATGGACAAAAATCTTCAAACTTAGTCTTGTCAAGTCCTTAATTTACTGCGACTAAATGAACGTTAAAGTTAAACTAGGTAGGTGTCCATTTCAAAATATAGATAATTTTGGAGAAAAAATGGACAAAAAACTTCCAACTTACTCTTGTCAAGTGCTTAATTTACAGAATTTATATAAATATTCTGAAACCTGGAACTCATGCATTGAACTGGCTTTAATTCCAGACATCAAGATTATCATCTAAATAATCTTTAATGTTATAGTAGCTTTTTTGGCACAAAGTGTGCTTTACACATTTTTTGAACCGCGTTTCAGGCAAGCTTATTATATCCTCAGGGATCTTATTGTAGGAACGTATACAATGCCCCAAAAAGGATGTATTAACCTTTGCCAGCCTGAATTTTGGGAACGAAAGTTTATGTCTATTTAATTTTCTAGTACTTACATTGTGTTGGCTACCTATAGTTTTAAAGTTACTATTACGATTACTATTACTACTGACATTTTTCCTAACGTACCTACATAATATTTTCATAGATATCATCATCATCAGCCATTTGACGCCCACTGCAGGACATAGGCCTCCTTCGTGGTTTTCAGGACTAAGAGGGGTCTTGCTTGCCATAATCGAGACGCTTGGCAGGCGGGTTGGCGACCGCAGTATGCTGTTGGAATCTCAGGAAGACGCTGCTGCCCGTCTCCTGGAAATTGATTTCCTTAGTCGCCTGCATCAAAAGCATTTTTATGCACGGCTCGAAATTGTTTGTGATGAGGAATGAAGTTGTGGACAATCTGTAGTATGTGTGCAAAATACATAAGTATAACACTATCTAATTAAGCTGACTGCAGGTTCCATGATCTTCATGTATAAGAAAGGAGCTGTGTTAAAATCGTTTCAAAGTACATCAAAGTCATATAATTTGCGACAGGATTTAAATCGATGTCGGAATCGATTTTTGTATAAGTTTGTTATTTTACATGTATACGTTTTATAGATGTCTATAGATCTTAGAGTTTATTGTGGTTTATGTTTATTTTGATTGTTTAATCAAAGAGATGAAAGGAATTGTCCTGCCCATGCACCTATTGCTAGACAGTGTATTGATTATTCCTATATTTTAGGTTTCTCCGAAGAAGAGCGAGATTTTTAGTATCAGGACGATTTTCATCTTAGAGTCTGGATGTCATGACGAGAAAACGGCATCTTAAATCCATCAATCTATGATAGTATCTATGATCCACAATCCATGACAGTGCCGTGGGGTGCCGGCTTTAGAATAGTACCCCCCTGTCTCTCCCCGTGAGTGCCGTAAAACCGGCTAAGGGGCACATTACCAGGAGGTGGGCAGCAGGGCCTTCTGCGGGAATGCCATATACTGCGCTCACCAACCCGCATGCCAAGCGTGGCGAGTATGGCAAATACCCTCAAGGCAGAAAACCAAAAAACCAGGCCCCCAGTCCTGGGTACGGTAGCGGCCACGGTAACGGCAGAGCGAGGGGTGCTAAGAATATCCGGCTACCACCCCCAACAGCGAAAACGACTGGTCCTGGTAACACACAACGTTTGGACATTGAGGATAGACGCAAAGCTAACTGAGCTGGAAGAGGCAATGGGTAGGTTACACTGGGATATCCTAGGGTTATCTGAAATCCGTCAAGAGGATGAGGAAACGATAACCCTGGTATCCGGTAACCTACCTACTCTACTACCAGGAGAGCGAGCTACAGTCCCAGGATCTTTGATTATAGTATGATCCTTTATTTGTTGTTTTATAATAATGAAGTGATAGATTTTAATTTAATAGCTTTTGGTATCCGGAAATTGATGAAAAATGTGAAATAGGAGACATCATGTCATGTTCGTTACCAAAAGTGATCAGTGATAATTAGACTAAGTAATTGAATAAAACGTATTTGTAGTATCCAGAAAGGTTTTATTGATACATACCTAAAATAACACAATCAAAACAATCGCTTGCAGCTAAGAATATCCCAATTTTTTCGTAATTTCTATCCTGTCCGTTATTCGTTACACTTCAGTTACCTTTGCAATAAACTTTGCAGTCACAGAGTGATACAATTACATTTTTTAGAGAAATTAGTACTTTATATTAATATATTTGATAATTGTACGTTTTTAAAACAAGTCACGTATCATGACCTGTCAGTAAAGTATATGACGCTTATGGCTTCCTATACGTTACTGACGGTTGAGATAACACTAAATAAAAGGTAACTATAAAAAATATGTATTTATTATCGGTCAGGATTACAGAAACCATAAGTTTATTAAAGTAATTAATTATTACACACAATAGGCTATTTTTAAAACTATCACAAGATGAAAATATCTCAAATCTTAAAATTTATTGCTTTGTTTTATCATATAATCTTATATTATTAAAATCCTGTACGTTGCCGTTTTGCGTCCGTCCAATAAATTACCGTAGTTTTGGTATCAGACAGGAGGTAACGGAATTAGTTGAACGCAAATAAAAACTTTCCTAAATTAATTAAATAACTATCCCAATGTATTCATACCGTAGTTAAGCCTTTGTCAATAAATTCTCAACAATAATTCAATGAAAAACATGGTAAGTTATTAGTTAAAATCATCAGAAACTCTTAACAAACTTACCGGAAAAAAGCCTGACTCCAAATGAACGATCGCTTTCTGTTGTCGAATGATAATGACTGTGATACTTACACCACAACCTTAATTTTTTTGCTTCTTTGAATGGTTTCCTTAATTAAAGAAGAAAACTACCATATTAAAATATTAAATAAAGTTACAAAAATATGGTAAACGATCAGGACCATGTCCGGTTCGTTTTGGTAGGACAGGTTTAAAAAATCAAATTGTAATGTGTTCATCGTAAACGTGATCTTCCTTAAATTTGATCCAAATCAATAGACAAATACGAGTAAGTCTGATCTTGCTTTGAGAACCAAAAACTTTTTGTTTTGGGACCAGTACCGCAGAGAAAATGAACAGAACTGTCTCTAACGAAATGTATTTAAGTAAACGTTTCCATTACATTTAATCGAAAGACAAATTCATTACAAAGTATGTTAACTATATGGAAACTTCACAAACTCAATGAAAAAAAATCATATTAATTATTTCACCAAAGGACAGCTGATACAACGACAGGTACAAATGGCGGTCATGCCGATTAAGTCAAGTTAAAAAAAAATCTATAAACGTAGCCGAATTTCAGCCAACCAGCAGCTGCGATCTCATTTTACCCGACTGCGCATTATCCGACTGCGCCAGAAGAGGGGGTAATGTTTTTCAAGTGCATGTATGTATGTATTTGCGTATTTCTTTGGTACATTCTGAAGCATAAACGGGTTGATGGATTTTTCAGAGGTGTCGTTACATTTGTCTCAGCTGTGAAAGTGACACTGGGTATATAAAAAATATTTAAAATTAAAATGGCCGATTTTTGGCGCGAAATTAAATCTTAATTTTTTTTTCCCCCGAATCCTAACGAGTACATATTGGGTTCACAATAAAATTGTCGTGTGCCATTTTGTTTCCTGGATTGCAAATGCAAGTTTCAGGTTCTAACCATTTACTATTCTGACAACCATTGGTATATATTGTTTCACAACTGTTGTGTGCCATTTTATATCCTGAGATGCAAATGCAAGTTTCTGGTTTTGAATATTTACCGTGTTGGCAACCGTCGTTACAGATTGGTTTACAACTGAAGGCTGGGTTCTCCGAACCATCCGCAATCCATCCGCACGGATTTATTGCGCTGCTCGAGCGAAAAATTGGAGGAGAAGGGCAGTTTTATTCATTATCGTCATCATCATTCAGCCACAAGAAGTCCATTGCTGGACGTAGGCCTCCTCCATGGATTTCCAAAAAGACCGGTTGGAATTCCAGCGTCTTCCTGCCACTTGGATGAGGTCATCTGTCCAACTTGTGGCTGGTCGTCCTACGCTGCGCTTGCCGATATGTGGTCTCCATTCGAGAACTTTTCGGCCCCATCGGCCATCAGTTCTGCGTGCTATGTGCCCCGCCCACTGCCACTTCAACTTACTAATCCGCTGGGCTGTGTCGACTACTTTCGTTCGTCTACGGATCTCATCATTTCTGTTTCGATCTCGCAGAGAAATTTCGAGCATAGCTTTTTCCATAGCCCGTTGCGTGACCTTGAGCTTTCTTATCAGGCCCTAAGTTTCCCGAATGCTGCCCAGCCATGTTGCATTCGACGATTGACCTCTTTCACGAAGTTGGACCGGCCTAGTTGGACTGTTTGTCCTAAGTGGACGTATTCGTCTACAACTTCGAGAGTCGAGTTCGCCAGTTCCACAACACGGGCGTTCGACATGATCTTCGTTTTGTCCATGTTCTTTAAAATGGGGCCTTAAAATGAACATGGACACCCGCCAACGGGTGGGCACCCGTTGGGAAACTCGACTGAGTTCTTCGAGCATTATGTCGAGGTCTTCCATCGTTTCTGCCATGACTACTATATCGTCGGCAAATCGAAGGATATTGATGCCGCGTCCCTGCCATTCCAGAAGCTTGAAGGCATCTTCCAGTCCATTCGTGAACAGTTTCGGAGAGATGACGTCTCCCTGTCTCACGGCCCTTTTAATGGAATTCCCTCCGAATTCTGTTCCTGTACTCGGACCGACATAGTGGCGTTATTGTACAAGCACTTCAGCACCTCGATATACCGATAGTCAATACGGCAGCGCTGGAAAGACTTGAGCACTGCCCATGTCTCGATCGAATCAAAGGCTTTCTCATAGTCCACAAACGCTAGGCATAATGGCAAATTATACTCCTCAGTCTTCTGTATAATTTGCCGCAACGTGTGGTGTGGTCTATGGTACTATAGCCCTTTCGGGAACCGGCTTGTTCGGGAGGCTGGAAGTCATCAAACGTTCGAGACGATTCGTGAGGGCCCTCGAAAACAGCTTATAAACGAGATGGGTCGGTAGTTCTTCAAAAAAGTGTTATTGCTTTCCTTGAAGAACAGCGTCACCATGCTTTTGTTCCATGGTTCGGGCATTTTTCCTTCGAGCACGAAGGAATTAAAGAGCTTCTGAAGGACTTTAAGTACCGGTGCTCCACCCACTTTCAGGAGCTCTGATGTAATTCCGTCCTCTCCTGGTGCCTTGTTATTCTTGAGCTGTTTCAGGGCCATCCTAATTTCGTACAGGCTGATGACCGGGATATCTTTGTCGGGTCAGTTTGGCTGTAGGATCTTTGTTGAAACTGCTAACAGGTTTTGGGACTGAGGTGTATAGCTGTCCGTAGAAACCCTCAATCTTCCTCACCACCTCTCATTTGGTCGACGCTATACTGCCGTCCTCTTTGTTCAGCTTTGTCAGCTGGCTTTGCCCAATAGACATGTCATTCCTTTAATAACACTTCGGTATTAAAGGAAAGAATATCGTACCGCATAGACTATTGAGCTGCCTATATGACTCAGCGTCCTCGGAGGACTGCAGTTGCAACGATCGACGTTTAACCATGAGGTCAAGAGTACAGATTGAGAACTTTTGTGGTCTACTCGTATGGTCTGTTTCTACTCTCTGTTCTCCTCGAGCCAACTGTACGAACAGTTTCTACAAACCTGTTATTGATCTCGTCTACCGATGCGGCGCTCTCCAGGCACTCAAAGCGATTTGACAATTCGCGTTGAAAGTTCTCGAGGTTTTGGATATGGACACGAGTAGGTCGGTGGGTGGACTTCATGAGACGAGACCTCCCAAGTTTGATATTGATAGTCAATGTGCCTCTTACTATTCGGTGATCGCTTCCGGTTTTCACCATGTTGATCACAGAGACATCATTGAATATTTGTCTCTTGGAGGTCAGGATGAGGACTATCTCCTTTCTCGTGGAACTATCGGTACTCAACCAGGTCCATTTCCTGTGAGAAAGAAAGAGTTCATCATAAAGAGTCCCTCTTTCTTCAGGAAGTCTGCCAACCTCTGTCCTCTAGGGTTCCGTTGCACATGACCAAATTGCCCCACTCTCATCTCACCTTCGCTTCTTGTGCCCAGCTTCGCATTGAAGTCCCTCATAACCACCTTAAAATAGGTCTCCGAGGTATGTATGGCCCTACTAATGTCCTCATACATCGCCTCTACCTCCTCATCGGAGTGTGACGAGGTCGGTGCGTATACCTGAATGACCTTTATCGAATATCTCTTAGATATTCTGAGTATAAGGTACACCACACCCTGCTCGACACACTGTCGATGGCCAAAATGTTGTTTACGAGAAACTTGTGGACGAGAAACCCGACACCACCCTGGGACTGTGCTCGCCCTCCCGGTAGTAGAGTAGGTTACCGGATTTTAGAGTTATCGTGTCCTCGGATAACCCTAGGATATCCCAGTGTAACCTACCCATTTCCTCTTCCAGCTCTATTGAGCTTTTCGCCTGTCCTCAATGTGCAAATGTTGTGTGTTACCAGGGCCAGTCGTTTTCGCTGTTGGGGGATCTTTGCCGGAGGTTCTTTGCACCCCTTGTTCCGCCGTTACCGTGGCCGCTACCGTAGCCAGAAATAGCGGAGCTGCCGGGGACTGGGGGCCTGGTTTTTTGGTTGTCTGCCATGAGGGTATTTGCCATACTCGCCATGCTTGGCATGCGGGTTGGTGAGCGCAGTATATGGCATTCCCGCAGAAGGCCCTGCTGCCCACCTCCTGATAATGAATGGTTGAAATTACAGAAATACAATTCCTATTTATCTATTATTTGTTTTTATAATAAATGTTTTTTCTTCTTCTTCTCTTTCTTCTTATATAATATATTACTTATATTTTCTTCGAGCTATGGAAAGGGCTATGTTCGGAATTTCTCTGCGAGATCGAATCAGTACTGATGAGATCCGTAGACGAACGAAAGTCTTTGACATAGCCCAGCGGATTAGTAAGTTGAAGTGGCAGTGTGCGGGGCACATAGCACGTAGAACTGATGGCCGATGGAGTCGAAAAGTTCTCGAATGGAGACCAAATATCGGCAAGCGCAGCGTAGGACGACCAGCCACAAGTTGGACAGATGACCTTATTCGAGTGGCGGGAAGACGCTGGATGCAAGCCGCTTCCAAAAGGTCTTTTTGGAAATCCATGGAGGAGGCCTATGTCCAGCAGTGAACTGCTTGGGGCTGAATGATGATGATGAAGTCCTATTTATATAATTTTGATGACCGACGTCACTAACACATTTAGAAAGAAAGAAAGAGGATATTTATTTAAATTGTCACAGAAACACAAAGTAAACAAAAGACACGAACGTCAACAAAACAGAGATAAAACAAAACAATCGTAAAGAGAACATGTGAGGCATATAGAGTCAAAGGCAGCCGGGTACCATACAGTAATGTATGGCACCCAGCCACCTCGGACGTCAATTGCCTCAGGTGCCTCCGTGACAACAAAAAAAGGGCTCCAACTCAGCATACTTTACTGGTGTGTGCTATGGTTAGTAATTTTGGTTTATTTTTTATCATCCAAAACTCGGTAAAGGTCAAGTAAAACCATAGCATAAGTTTTTACTTGCCTATATACGTCCCACTGTAGAGTACAGGCCTTCTTTCAGGGAGAGAGTATGGGCTTAATCACCACGCGTGCCCACCGCGGATTGGCGATATCAAGCGCTGAGGTATATGAATAGCTCAGACACTCAGGTTTCCTCACGATGTTTTCCTTCACAGTTAGCGAGTGGTATTATATTGCTATTCACAAATGTACGTAACTTAGAAAACAAAGTCATAGGTACATGCCCGCACAGGGAATCGAACCTGGGTCTCCCGCTTCCGAGTCCAATGTTCTACCCACTAGGCTACCACCGCACAATAAAACCATATGTAGCGATAATTTAAACTCATATTCGCGATATTTTTTGATGCTATAAAGTTTAAAAAAACTGAAAAATTATGATCGACGGCCATAGATAGGACATGGAAAAGTAATTATTATTTTTTTCATATTTTAAATACTAACCATCAGAGAGTAAAATTTATTTTAAGACACCTGATTCAGAAGTAATGTCGATGAACCCAGCCTTAACTATTGTGTACCATTTTGTACCATTTAGCACATACTTAGGTTTGATACATTTACCGTTATGACATCGTTGGTACAAATTGGTTCACAACTGTTGTGTGCATTTTACTTCCTTGGTTGCAAATACATTATTTCTGTTGTCGAGCATTCGCCATTTTGACAACAGGTGGTACATATTGGTTCACAACTGTTGTGTGCCATTTCATACCCTGTGTTACAAATGCATTGTTCAGGTGCTTGGCATTTACCATTTTGACAACCGTTAGAGCATATTGGTTCACACTTGTTGTATTCCATATTATACCCTGTGTTACAAGTGCATGTATCGGGTGCAATGCATTTACCATTTTCACAACCGTTAGTGCATATTGGTTCACACTTGTTGTGTACCATTTTATACCCTGTGTTACAAGTGCATGTATCGGGTGCTTGGCATTTACCATTTTGACAACCGTTAGTGCATATTGGTTCACAATTGTTGTATTCCATATTATACCCTATGTTACAAATGCATTGTTGGGGTGCAATGCATTTACCATTTTGACAATCGTTGGTGCAGATTGGTTCACACTTGTTGTGTACCATTTTATACCCTGTGTTACAAGTGCATGTATCGGGTGCTTGACATTTACCATTTTGACAACCGTTAGTGCATATTGGTTCACAATTGTTGTATTCCATATTATACCCTGTGTTACAAATGCATTGTTCGGGTGCGATGCATTTACCATTTTGACAACCGTTAGTGCATATTGGTTCACACTTGTTGTGTACCATTTTATACCCTGTGTTACAAGTGCATGTATCGGGTGCTTGACATTTACCATTTTGACAACCGTTAGTGCATATTGGTTCACAATTGTTGTATTCCATATTATACCCTCTGTTACAAATGCATTGTTCGGGTGCAATGCATTTACCATTTTGACAACCGTAGGTACAAACTGGCTCACATTCACCCCAACCTGTGTTTCTGTAGCCGCGGTCGCATAAACAATGCTCGGGACTTACGCATCTGCCATGGCTACATCCAGAACTGCAATATGGCGTACATAGGCTTTTATCTTTATTGATTTGAATTAAAAGTAAGTTGACGTTATAGTTCCTGACTTCCTCTTGGTAACCTATGCAACATTCTTCCACCTGAAAAGTGAAACATGAGACTTATTATAATGTTAATATTTGATATCCGTACATGAAAAAAAAGAAACCGGCCAAGTGCAAGTCGGACTTGCGTCGTTCCTTGAATGCAGGTTAACCTAAAAAATTTGATTTCCTGCTACAATTCAAATACAGTTTGTCATTTACAACAACTTATCCGCTACCACTTGAATTTTGCTTCTTTTTTTTTAATTGTCGCGGTTTCCTGCTTTGTTCGGTTTGTGGTCTGATAAATAGTGCTTAGAACTATCTGTGTTAAATACTAATAAGTATTTTCTTCTAGATAACCTTTGGTGATGGGGATAATGGAGTGGCGGATAAGTGGCAGAAGATATTTATGCTTCAGATATTTATTAATGCTTATGGCATTAAGTCCGCCGTATTGTACATTGGACTAGGTGCAATAAAAGTATTAAATAAATAAATATTTGTTGGGAAAATTATTAAGACTAGGTCGTAATTATAAACATTAATTATTAAGTCAATGCTAACTGGAACTTACTATGAGTAATCTGCACAGGATTAATGAATTGCATTGATTTTTTTCAGCCTGCGTCTTTGGTCGTCTGAAAATAAAACAAGGTCTTAAATTAACACAAACAGTGCGCAATGAGGATCATTCACGTTTCTAGCTAATTTGCAGTTTTATAGAGACATCAAAAACAATATAGGTAATTGTGTGAAAAAATATCGAAATCGGATAAAAAATGACGAAGTTACAGCGATTTTGGTGCACAGATTCCAAAAACGGCAAACTGGCGCCATACGCTTGACACGTCACAGCTTCCGACGAAATGCGCCAAAGAGTAAAATAAGTATGCGCGTTTAGTTGCCGCGCAGGTGCATACAGCATCTCCGTGACCTCTGTCTGTCTCAGTCATCGAAAAAAAAACGTTCTTTTATCGATGGTCTCAATGAATTGATGTGTACGCGTGTCGTTTTAACGCTATGAAGGTAATAATGTCGCTATACAAAATATTGTATTACGCCAAAATGCAAGAATACAAACGTGACTGCATCCGAAAAACTATTTGTTCACGTTCCAAACAAAACAGCGACACATCGAAAAAGTTTCAAAGAAATGGTTGAGCGTTATTGTTACCCGATTTTAGGATGTGCCCAGTTTTATTAAATAAGCCGAAAGACTTTATCCCATCAAAACCTAAATGTAAAAAAGCTGGCCAACTTCTCGTCCCAAATAATACTTGATATATAAGAACTTCCCAGGTTCCTTGTCTTCGCAGAATTAGCAGTGTTATAATAAATAAGAAAAAGTTTGTGTAATTTTTAAATCTACAGACCAAACTTGGCAAGTTTTGAAAACTTGCTACTTCCGCGAAGACAAGGAACTTGGCAATATATCAAGTATGCCTTGCCTATTAGCTCAGTTAGGAGAGCGCTGGCACGGTTAGCTGGAGGTCGCGGGTTCAAGTCCCGGCATGGGTGGAATTTTTGCCCTCTAAACAGGTTTGTCAATTGTCCTCAGCACGGGTCAGTGCAACAAAAAGAATATTATCAAGTATTTTTTGGGACGAGAAGTTGGCCAGTTTTTTTTACATTTATGTTTTGGTGGGATTTCACGACTTTTTATTAAGAATATTAGTCTGATCACGTGTATGATAGCTTAGAAACGAGAATGGCCATTATAGTAAGAAAATATTCTGTTTAACACACCTCCTAACAAAGATTTTTTCTACCTACAAGGGATCAATCAATAAATAAATTTTATTTACCTACTTGAGCATAGGTTACATAGTTGGATTACATGGTAGCACTTAATACACCGTCTCCACTTACTATAATCCTGTACAACACGTTCATCCTGTAGATATAAGTTTTATGATTTTAGATTTTTGTCAGGGTCACAAATTTTTGTTTAATTTTATATTTTATTATGCTGCTGACGCACGGTTTACGCGTGGTGATTAAGCCCACACTCTCTCCCTAAGAGAAGGCCTGTGCGCTACAGTGGGACGTATATATTGTGCTTATTTGTGCTGCTGACACTACATGTTTTATTTATGAATGCATAACTTAAACAAATAGGTGTATCCTTGTAAAGTTTTTCTCTAATAGCCGTCTCAAATAATGACCCTATAACATGGTCACCCTGTATACTGTGTTTTCGTTATTTTTTTATCGGTCTTCACGTGCCTAATGAAGTGCTAAAAAGAGTATAAATATGATCTGTGGCCGCTACGAAAGTAAAAAGTGTTGTTTTGTTTTTTTTTGCTGACAGTACATTTTTTTCAAAACCTGTAAATGCATACATAACTTTATTAATTACGATAGGTCTTCTAACACTTTTTTTTAAAAAAAGGATAAATTATGGAAAATTTGAGAAGTAATAATTATATTTATTGAACGATTCAAATATTAATAGATTTTCTGAGACACCACAACTAAATAAAAAGAATATAATCATGCAGGTACAGTGATATCATTCCGATGTAAAATCTAACTGCATAAAAGTGGGTACCTACTCGGGGCTGCAAGTGGTTTAAATTAATTCAGCCAGATGTCGCTGCCTGTACGTAACAGAGAAGTTTGTAAAGAGGTTCGAAGTTTCGCCGGTGCCTGACCGATTAGCTCAGTTGGGAGAGCGCTGGCACGGTTAGCCAGAGGTCGCGTGTTCAAGTCCCGGCATGGGTGGAACTGTTAGCCTCTAAATAGGTTTTTTAAATTTTCCTCAGCACGGATTAGTGCAACAAAAAGAATATCGACACCACAACTATTTTAAGAGTACTGTAATTGGCCAAACTCCTTTGTGACTAAGAAAATTGTTACAAAATGCAATATGAGGCGTGAGGAAGCACCCGGCTGCCTTCGATTCTTTATGCCACACATGTTCTCTTAACGATTGTTTTGTTTTTTTTTTTAATTTTTTTTTGTAGTTTTTCGTGTATTTTGTTAGTTTACTCTATGTATATTTCTGTGCCAATTTTAATGTCCTCTTTCTTCCTTTCAATATTTGTAAAAGTAACTTGACGAGGGTCTAGATATTGTGGTCTACTTTTGACCAACCCTACAAAAAAATACGAAATTGCACGTAATTTCTAGATCCCACGGTATTTGGAAATGGAAAATACGCATCCAAATAGTTTCAAACAGTCTTTTGAAAAAAAAAAACCTAAATTACTGGAATGCTAGGGTAAGTTTTTTATGCACTTCAGAAACACAAATTGTCAACTAACATGCCCAATTTTGAGCAAGGGATAATTTTTCTGTTTTACGGGAAGAAAAAATTTTAAAATGTCTGATTTTTAGTATTTATATGTTTTTAAACAACCTATTTGGCACTCGCGAGTCTCGTCTAATCCTTACTAATATTATAAACGCAAAAGTTTGTATGTAGGTATAGATGGATGTTTGTTCCTCTTTGACGCAAAAACGGCTGAATGGCCGGATGGAATTTTGCACATGGATAGATTATAGGCACATAGGCTACTTTTTATCCCGGAAAAATACACATCAAAATTACCACGCGAACGAAGTCGCGGGCAACAGATAGTATTTGATAAAATGATAAAGTCTTTCGGTTTATGCAATAAAAATGCGCACTTCCAAAATTCGGGTATCAAAACACACTTGCGCCGGCCAACTGGCTGGCCGGTCGGATCCTGTGACGTTGTTAACGCTTTTGCGTTCAGGCCTCGCCGGCGCGTTTCAACGCCAAAGTTTAAACATCTCTAACTTTGTCATTTCTTGATGGATTTGAGTAATTCAAAAAGTATTATGCTTTAAGTTTTGTACTCCAACCGCTTTTTTACCTAGAAATCCAATATTTTGATGCCTGAACAATTCTCATTCCTTGAACATTCCAATTAAGCCCGAGACACACAGAAAGGACGTTTGGCGAGGGCGCGGAAAAGACGCGCCGTCTTTCCAATTCACTTTTATACAAATTGTGGAGATGAGTGAAGAAACGGGACGAAGCCCACACAGAACAGACGGGGCGAGGGCGCGAACTCTATACAACGCGTCGCGTCTTTTCCGCGCCCTACCCCACGTCCTTTCTGTGTCTCAGGCCTCAGAATTTTACAACAACTTTTGTTCGACGGTTTCTTTTCTCAGATTTACATAAATACGCGCTTTATACGCTTTACTGTCATCCTACATAGAAGAACGTCCATTCGATCTAATACAAAGGTATCATCATCATCAGCCATTTGATGCCCACTGCAGGATATAGGCCTCCCTTATGGTTTTCCAAGCTCCCCGGTCTTGTGCCGCTCGCATCCAGCGACTCCCCGCCATCGTAACCAGGTGAGAGTCCTGCCCACGCTGCGGTTGTCCGGTCCGTGGTCGCCAGGTCAGAACTTTTCTCCCCCAACGGCCATCAGTTCTCCGAGCTATGTGCTCCGCCCACTGCCACTTCAACTGAGCAATTCTTTGAGCTATATCAGTAACTCGGGTTCTTCTATGGATCTCCTCATTCCTGATTCGATCACGCAGTGAAACATCTAACATAGCTCTCCATTGCTCGTTGGGCGACCACATATTATTATCTAGCGCATATGGCATTAACGAAAAATACCGTAATCTAAATAAGTTACAACATTTCCGATTTGGTGATGGGATTGTGCTGCAGCGAGGTTCTCGATTTTGTGACGTGCCTCAATGAGGTTATCGATTAAGTGATGGGATTATTCTGCGACGAGGTTGTCGATTTAGTGACGGGATTATGCTGCAGCGAGGTTATCGATTTAGTGATGGGATTATGCTGCAGCGAGGTTCTCAATTTTGTGACGTGCTGCATCGAGGTTATAGATTAAGTGATGGGATTATTCTGCGACGAGGTTGTCGATTTAGTGACGGGATTATGCTGCAGCAAGGTTATCGATTTAGTGATGGGATTATGCTGCAGCGAGGTTCTCAATTTTGTGACGTGCTGCATCGAGGTTATAGATTAAGTGATGGGATTATTCTGCGATGAGGTTGTCGATTTAGTGATGGGATTATGCTGCAGCGACGTTCTCGATTTTGTGACATGCTGCATCGAGGTTATCGATTAAGTGATGGGATTATTCTGCGACGAGGTTGACGATTTAGTGATGGGATTATGCTGCAGCGAGGTTACCGATTTAGTGATGGGATTATGCTGCGAGATGGTTTCTGAACGGAGAATTTCAATAAGTAAAAACTTAAAGCGCCGATCACAGTAAATGAGCCTTACAATAACATTTTGTAGCAAAATCTGGTTGGTATAATATAACGAAAAAATGTTTGCTATTCTTTAGAATGTGACAAGAAACATCTTGGTCTCTGAAACACGTTAATTACAATCGAAAATCGTAAAAAAAAACATAAGATAACACAAACTCATGCCTGTATCCCGGAGGGGAAGGCAGAGACCAAGGTCTGCCACTTACCGAGGTCCTGACAGATCTCTTTCGCTTCATCAACATAAATTAGTCGTTGAATGCACACACGCCGTTTCGGTACAGTACAAATTTCGGTTTCTATTTCAATCGAAATTCCTCAATAAAAATACTAAAGTTACCTCTTAAAACAACCAATTGGCAATAAGAGGTATTTTATTTGTTTAACTTTACCGATAAGATTTAATTTATATGTGTATCTTTTTACATAACGTTATATGACTGTAACATAAGCAGCGTATACACGTCCCACTGTAGGGCACAGGCCTCTCTCAGGGAGAGAGTACGCGCTTAATCACCACGCGTGCCCACCGCAGATTGGCGATTCCAAGCGCTGAGGTATGTGAATAGCTCAGACACTCACATTTCCTCACGATATTTTTCTTCACAGTTAGCGTGTGGTACAGCTACTATAACTTCACAAATTTACATACCTAACTTAGAAAACAAAGTCATAGGTACATGCCCGCACTGGGAATCGAACCTGGGTCCAATGTTCTACCCACTAGGCTACCACCGTTGTATATGTATATGTATAACAGTTTCAAGTAAACAATAAATGCGCATACATGCAAAATATCAAGCTGAGGGCCAAAGGCCAAGCAAATCAGTTCAGTCAGACCAAAACAAATCACTCATCGGAACAATAATGGCGTACCTAATTGAATCGTGTGATTTTAAAACAACACAAGTCACATGTGTTTTTAAAATAACACTTGCCCGTTTTTTTTTTATTATTAAATTATTTACACCTACCTATTGATTTACATTAGAAAAAAAATAATTTTGTTTATTCATACAGAAATCAATATAATATGCTAAAATATTGCTGTTGTAGATATTAGTATTTGAATAAATCAGTTTTTTCTATTTCCTGCAAGTTGTAATGAAAAGACATGTGTCGTTTTAAAATCACACGATTCAATTACATTTTGGTTTTTTACAATCTTACACGAGAACATTTCGTCGATCATTCTACAAAAACTAGGTACGTAAATTGGCGTGTAATGAAATTACGACGAGTCCTGCCAACTGGCTGAAATTAATATAAATTTAATGCTTTTTTTTTTCTTGACAGTATGTTACATAATTTTTCCTTATATAATAGTAGGAACATTATCAATCATACTTAAGTCTGCTGTTACGTTGAGCATACTGTATCGCTCGCACAATTAAAAATTTTTTCATTATTAAAACAACCCTAACAAAAGGCAAACTATACCTACATAAGAATTCACTACAGTTTTGTCCACAATGTCAAAGTTAATATAAGAAATAAAAGGAACATCATCAACCATACTTAAGGCCAAGGGCGTCGCCAGCCGATGGCGCAGGGGGGGGGGGGGCAAGTTGACTTTACCTACTACAATTCATACTTTTCTCATTCTCTATGAATGAGAAAAGTAAGTATGAATTGTAGGTAAAGTCGACAGCACAGGAAGCTTTTCACTTGTACTACGAGCCTTACATCTACAGCGATTGTAATTACAACAGTATCTTAGTACTATATACATATATATTCTGTGACAGTACAGAGTCCAATGTGTAAAGCTACACGAGCACGAGCTGACAGAATGACAGACGCTAAAACAAAGGCGGCTGTGCGGGGGGCGCGAGCGCTGCGCGGTTACATGTTGCTTCCCCACTCCCCCTCTCCCGCTTCAACGACAGAGTAGAGCAGAGCGTAATTGAGCGTACGGAATATTAGGAGTGGAATTGGTAAATTCATTCGAGTTTCGACGTACGGGAATGATTGTTCAAGGCTTGAACTTCAAGCAAATTAACTCAAAGACTTAAGACTTCGGTTGCATTATATTTGGCAACTTTTTTAGAATCTCTAGGGGGGGGCAACTGCCCCTCCCTGCCCCCCCTTGGCGACGCCCTTGCTTAAGGCTGCCGTTACGTTGAGAATGCTGTCTCGCTCGCACAATTTAACATTTTTCATTATTGTAATAAAACAACCCTAACAAAAGGCAAAGTATACATAAGAATTCACAAGAGTTTCGTCCACAATGTCAAAGTTAATATAAAAAATGAAATACTCGTAAGTATTAGGGCAACAAAAAAAATCACACACCATTAGAGCACAGTCAATTAAATAAACAGCCCCGAGACATATCCGAACCAAAGGTACCCATGACACTGGCAACATTACCGCGCTGCACAGCGATGTGATTTTAAAACGACACATGTCCTTTCATTACAACTTTGCAGGAAATAGAAAAAAACTGTTTTATTCAAATACTAATATCTACAACAGCAATATTTTAGCATATTATATTGATTTCTGTATGAATAAACTACAAATTTTTTTTCTAATGTAAATCAATAGGTAGGTGTAAATAATTTAATAAAAAAAAATGGGCAAGTGTTATTTTAAAAACACATGTGACTTGTGTTGTTTTAAAATCACACGATTCAATTATAGTTTGTGTCCTTGTTTCGTCGCCCATTCCCATACAAAAAAAGTGGTGATCAAAAAACCGCGCCGGGCCCAGAGGCCGCCACTGAAAATACGCGCAGAGCCGAAAAATACGTGTAGAGAGCTTTCTCTAAAACCGCTAGATGGCTCTGTTATCACTTCTTTACGGGTTCACTATAGCGTCTACCGATGAGTAGCGAAACGTGTAATTTCAGGATTCAACAGCAGTGTACTCTAGTGGCCAGTGGCAGAAAATAAATGCGTTCAGTTCTAGATTTTAGTCTAAAACGGAATGCATCTATTCTGCTTAAAATTTAATGGTCGTGTGTAACTACATTTCAAGAATATTTATTTACTTACTAATACATGGAAAACCAACAGCTTTAAGACTTATATAACTTCGAAATAATAACTATAAGCCAATCAAAGGTTTTCGCTTATATACCACAGATTAACACAAATATGTTTAAAATTTCCTTACAGTATCTACCCACCACCAAAAAGTTAACAGGTTTAATTATTATTATTATTTATTATTATTATTATTTATTTGGGAAACTTGCAGCTTACATAATAAATGGACAAAGACTTAGAATAACTACACATAAGCTAAGAATAAGTTTCCGCATATAGTAACTAAGTGGCAAACATGTGCAAGTGAATAAAAAATTTAAAGTAAGTCTACACCACACTTACACTCTACAACACCGAGGGCGCGTCGTTGAATGTTCGCAAATTAGAAAAAGAAAGTTCACCACTGCCATTAGACCAAATTAAATAACTAGGTACCTATCTCCAGAGAGAATACTTCTTGTTCACGCATCAGAAAGGGAACCGAAATAATGTTTGACGATCTCTTGCCTTACTGTGGCTATGTTTGAATTAAATAGATCAATGTCTAAACTATCACTTAAAGAGTTGAATAGATTACTCGCTCGTGCAAAGAAGCTATTTTGTCTATAGTTAGTCTTCGCAACGGGAACGTGCAATCTCATTGATCTCCGCGAACTGGACCTTGCAGGCACAACAATTTTAATATTAGCTAGTAATTCAGGGCTATCTATGGAACCATTGGCTATTTGAAGGAGATAGATGAGATCGGCTACACTCCTACGAACCTGTAGCGTTAAGAAATGTTGTCTTACGCAACGCGATACATAATCTTTATCCATTGTATTTGATTTAAAATGTAAATATCTTAAGAATCTCTTCTGGATTGACTCAATTCTATCAACATAGCAAGCATAACGTGGGTTCCAAACCTGTGATGCGTACTCCAGTATACTACGAACGAACGAGCAGTAAAGTATTTTATCTACACTAATGTTGTAACATTCTACTTATGTTTTCAATACTTGACTTATAATTACTACTGTTATAGCGCAGACAACAAAACACTCAATTTAAGCAATTTCACATGATGGTATAATATTCACATCGATATCGTAAAATCTCATTATAACATCAATAAAACGCGACCAACTTGATTGCAGGGCCAATCAGGTTGGTCGCGTTTTATTGAAGCGCGCAGCTGCGCTCTCATTGGTTAAATTTTAATGGCGGCAAAATCACTGTGATTATACACGTACGCGTGAATTTAATTTTTAATTGCATTAGTGAAGATAAAGTAATGTATGCAACTGCATATAACACGGGTATTAAAACACTCGTTACTATTATGAAACTCGCTGCGCTCGTTTCATAAACTTACACTCGTGTTTTAATACCCTTCATTATATGACAGTTGCATAAACTACTATTAATAGTTTTAATATTGTTAAATTGAGAACTGCATCTTATGACAAAGCCCAGAGATCTAGAGGCCTTTTTGACGACTGATTCTATGTGATAGTCATATTTGAGATTGTAATCCTGAATCACACCCAGGTCTCTTATAGAAGTAACATTTAACAATAGTTGGCCCTTAATAATATAGGTAGTTAAAATTTGTTACGTTAGTTTTTCGAGTAAAAGACATGTTTAATTCGCAATAGTTTTCGAATCTTAAAAGATCCTCCTGTAGCCGGTGACAGTCGGTAACATTGCTTATTTGTTTAATAATCTTTACTTTACTTTAATCTTAAGGTTGCCTGGAAGAGATCGCTTTTAACGATAAGACCGCCAATTGTATACGGCAAAACTTAGACATTTAAGCCTTTTAATGTATTTTGTTTTCTGGTGTGTACAATAAAGTGTTCTAATCTAATCTAATCTAATCTTTACTTAACTAACATTACTTCAATAACATTTTAATTCCTAATATCGTTATATGGATCTGATTATAAACGTATGTAACCCAGGGGGATAGGCAGAGACCAGGGGACTGCCACTCAACATTCATTGGTCGTTGCATGCACGCACGCCGGTTGCGGGTACCAATTTAATCCGGCCATAGTAAACAAATTTTAGCAAAAGTGTAGGTAATTAAGTACATCATTGTTGTTGTTTTTGAAATGACTATCAACTAACTGGTTTCGTTATCATTAACCTTCGTACGTCCGAGAAAAGCAGCAAAAAAAACAGTGATAAACTTTCGCTCCAAGTAATTCTAGGTAATAGGTATTTAGGCTAGACGCTAACTTGTCATCTGTGTGCGTCAGCTGGTAGTTGTCTTGAATAAATCGCTAGCGGCCATTGGGGTCATTGCGTCAAACTCAGATTGGAGTGACATTGCTTTTACACCATAGGCAACCTAGAAAATCTCAGCAAAAAAGTGAAGAAAAGAACCAACATGACCCGCCTGCCAAGCGTGGCGATTATGGCAAAACCCCTCATGGTTATGAAAACCACGAGGGAGGCCTGTGCCCTGCAGTGGGCGTCAAATGGCTGATGATGATGACTAAAATGCGAAGCGGTGGTAGCCCAGTGGATAGAACATTGGACTCGGAAGCGGGGACCCAGGTTCGATTCTCAGTGCGGGCATGTACCTATGACTTTGTTTTCTAAGTTATGTACATTTGTGAAGTTATAGTAGCAATTAAAGGGTCTAGAATAGCGTTATGGAATAATTATAAGTTTCTTGGCACGATTTTTTTAAAACCCTTATATTGCTTGTGTGTTTAACGGAGAGTATTCTTATAACTCCCCCCAGGGACAACGAAACGCATCCCTCTCAGTAGGCTTGGCCCTTCAGGCAACCTTGGGAGGGTGCAGTAACGAGCGAAGAGGCGCTACGTTACATATGGCGCCCAACTTAAAAACCCACACGTCCCGGGGGATAACGGGAACAACATGTGTACGTCGGTTTGAAGGAACCACTTTGCTGGAACGGTTCGGTTGGCCCTCAGCAGCGAATTCGTACCTCCGGTGGTTTCAAAGGTCTGCGCAAGATTGCGCGTGTGTAATCAGTGACAAATACCCACTTCTAACGTCATCCGCTTCGCTAAAAGAGTATTCCAACTATCTAAATTGTAGGATGTAAATCGAAGACAGCCAATAGCAGTCGCTCGCAGTTAGTAAGTTTTTTTAAATACTGAGAACTCCACAGAAACATACAGATACAAGGGCACAAACATTTAGAACCCGATACAGGTTCTACGCCGCGGTATTATGTCTGGCAAACTGAGAACGCACAATAACCGGCGACAGTTAGAGTAAGAAACCGAATCAGGGAGGGTTGTCGAGGGTAAAAATAGCGACCGACAGAGTAGAAAACAAACAGCTATCATTAAAATACGAAGGTAAATTTCGCCATTGCCTACAAGGTTGTAATAGCTCGGTGGGAAATAGGCTGGTCCTGAAAGCAGAAGAACGCGGTTCGAGCCTGTCTTCAGTCCGATATTGTTTTCTTTTTTTCCCTTTTGTTCGTCGTATCTGAATATAAGTTCCAAAGTCACGATTAACGAAATAAAAATCCCGATCAAAGTTCGGTCATCAAGGTAGTAGGTATTTAAGCAAGTAACTTTAAAGTAACTGTTTGCGTACCCCTCCGGGATACAGATTTATAGTGGAGGTGCGCGACTTTGACTCGCACGTGACCTGGTTGTGCAATAAAGTGTTCTCTATCTATCCATCTAATATTACAAATAATTAATCTTGTTCTGAACTATGAAAAAATTAATAAAAATAATATAAAAACTATGAATTATTACTTAAAGTCTATCGGTCCTATTTATTATAACACAATTTCATAAAACACTTCTCAGAGGCAGTTTAAATAGTCTGTGGAAAAGGGATTATTTAAACTGCCTCTGAGGAGTGTTTTATAGGAATCGTGTTTTTAAGAATAAGACCGTTTGTTTTTTTGTACACTAACGGGCTTAGGTACTTATAAAAACACGATTCCTTAAAACGCCGATTAAAATGGTCTGCAATGTGGTGGAGATTTTACAAGGAAAATTAAATAAGATAAGATAAAAATAGTAGTTTATGTGACTGTCACATAATGAGGGTTATTAAAACACGAGCGAGATTTTAAAAAACGAGCCTTGGCGAGTTTTTTAATAGCATTCGCGAGTGTTTTAATACCAAGTTATGTGCAGTCTCATACACTACTTTATCTACACTCATAATGAAATTTTTGAAACAAAATGGCGCAATTTCGACAAAAGTTTCTTGACATTCAATCGTCTGCACTCAGTTTTGCGCGCGCAATTTTAGGTATTTTTAGTTGCACTTTTGTTACCACGAAAATGAAATTAGGTTTTTTATAGAGTCAACTTTTGACATTAAAAAAAAACTTAAGTTTTGTTCTGTGATCACAGCAACACTTTAAAAAAATAACTGTAACATAAAGTGAAAAATCTGACCTTTAATGTAACTTTATATTACAATTTTTTTTTTTATTTTTTTTAAAGTTATGTATTGTTTAAAGCCTGTCAATATGTGTTTACCTTTGAATTCTTAATTTGAAGATAAAAATATAAAATAATAAAAATAAAAGATAAAAAATATGAGTGTAGATAAAAGTATTTATGCCACACCTGGCCAAAAAGCGGGTTTTCCCGTACGCACCCACTTTGAGGCCAAGTGACGACATAAAATTGTGCACATGGGCTGTAAGATAGAAAGCGCTCTATCGCATATTTATGACCCTCGCCTGCGGCTCGGGCCTTAAACTTCTGCGATATCGGCCTTTCGTTATTTTACGGCCCTAGTTGTGTAAATAACTATTATTGCCTCATTAGAAAATTTTAAAACAAAGTAAGGCTTAGATGACATAAAATAAGGCAAAAGGTAGTGGCTCAGCTGGTGCTGACCTAACCTGGTGCTAAATAAACTGCGTCTTAGAAGTGCTTGAGAGGAATCGTGTTTTCGTAAGCAAAGCCGTACGTCTTTTCCTAAGTCTGGTCTATATTCAAAGTCTCTAGGTACCTAACGGACATAGGTAGAAACAATTGTTGTAAGATTAAATGACAAAAAAATTTCGCGGAACTGTGATGACGTTTTATAACCCTGATGAAAGTGATGAACCCAAGCGTTCCGTGGAACCCAGTTCAGGAATCGCTGGTGTAGTTAAAACAATGTGCCTATTATTAGTATTATGATTTAGTGCGAGAAATGTGACGGGTTAACGAGCACAATTTGTGAACTAATTAACATTCGGAAAGTTATGTAGACAACTTTGTCTATGATAGAGACCGTGTGACTACTCACCGACAAACATTCGCCTGAGATATAAATCTTGTAAACGTGGATTCAATATCATCGATTTGACATAGAACAACAATTCCCAAAAGTAGAATCACATTTAACTTCATTATTTCGTTTTATAATAATAGTCTTACACGCATAGCTGGGCACCGTTAATCAAATGGTTAACTTCGTTATTCACTGATCTGTTGACATAAACATATTTAAATATATAACTTGAAATATATGTTAGCTATTGGTGAAACAAGACATTTATTGTGTTAGGTACTGACTTTTGTTAATTTTATTTTTATTGATATTTGAATTTTCTCTGACATCTTAAATTTTCGTATACTTATGACATTTAAATATTTCGTTTCAATGCATCAATTTATCTATTGACAGAATGAATTGTTATAATAAAACCTAAGACAACTCTCAAGACGCTTTCTAATAACAAAATTTGTATGTCTACAATGGCAAAGCATGCAGGACAAATATTCGACTATGTACCATCTTCTTCAAAACTCATGTTTAACAAATAAATATCTTTATCTTATCTTTATTTAAAATAGTTAACTTAGTTAAAGCGTTACATTTCGGAAGATTTTACGCAAGTTAACGTTAATCGTTAATCCGAAAATACTTATCAGAAATTTTTTTGGGGTGCGGGGCAGTGCGCTATATTTTCCGTAAATGGTACGCACTGAATTAACGATTACCGGACTCGGGGAAATTTAACAGAAATTAACAAGTCCGTTATGTAACATTTTTTAAAGTTAACTCGAAAGTCAGTTAGTCAACATTTTAACTTCGGTAATTAACGAATTAACGAGTTAATGCCCAGCTATGCTTACACGTGACTTCGGCGGAACGCTACTGGATAGTAAGTGCAGTGGGTCCATAAAACTGAATTGAATTGAATAGTTTTTTATTTGAGCGTCCCACTTGACCACAATTACCATTTAAGGCATGCTTATTCGACCGCACCCCGAAAAACAGGAGTCTAAAATGCTTTTTATTCTCAAGTTGTTACGGTCTTATTTTTAAAAACACGATTCCTTAAAACGCCAATTCAAATAGGCTGTGGTGGAGATTTTACAAGGAGATGTCGTAACCACAAATTCGTAGCTGTCTCTTAAGAGTGCTTTAGAGGAATTATGTGTTTATAAATAAGGCCGTTAGAGTATTTAAAATCTGAAAAAAATATAAGTAATTTTCAATATCTTATCTTGGGCCGTCGGTTATTATGTTTATGGTTTTTTAAACATTACTGCATAAAAAAAAATAACATAGGTCTAAATTATAACTAAGTATGTTTTTATTTGAGTTATACTGAGCTTTGGATAATGAAAATTATACCAAAATTATTGTCATTGAATAAGCCATTTAGGTGTTAATATTAACACAGACATCAAGCGATTTAGGTGTTAATATTCCATAATACTCGTTACATAATTTAAATTAATTAAAAAAAAATAAGAAACGATTTCAAAACACTACAGCACTAAAACCCAGAAATAATTTAAACTAATATGACCTTTAAATTCGAGGTAAGTAGGTTCATGTAGGTATTGTAGAAGTGGAGTCTGTGCCTAAAATATATGTGCCGAATATACCGAATATGCGAAAAAAAATCACAGACAGAAACAAAGTTGCTTTGCTATGGCTCAATCTCGTATTGAGGTATTTTTGTTTAAAAAAAAACCTATTTATTACCTATGTATTTCGGTTTGCTGATGACTCTTCCAAAAATGTTTTTGTAATCAAGCTGACAGGTTCGCTGTATGTTAGACGAATTTTGACGTGCCCAATGGCCAAGCCGCGCAGGGCGAAACTAAGAGCTTCATCAACTCATAATTGTATGGCTACATATAGATCTTTACCGAGCTCAAAGCAGATAAATTTCCTCCAAAATAAGAATTGTATGTTTTCTTCCTTTTCTTGTAGATTTAAAGTCTTCAGTCCCATTCTTGGAAGAGACTAGCTTGCACGACACAGGGTATCCTAGTGCGCAAGTTAGTGTATCAAAGCGACAAATCAGTTAATTTAAATTTTGAGATAACATGTTACTCTTAAGATGAAAATGTTATTTGTTACTTATGTAATTACTTATCCTACTCTATTGATAATAAAAAACTTTTATACTTTAGACTTATATATCAAGACCTATACTAGAGAAGGTTTATTGTAGGTACTTACAGTTTGTTCCCTAAATAAAATAAAATAATTAAATAAAGACTTATTAACCAGCTTAGAGCAGCTTTAAATAGGGCGCAGACCGCTCGGCGTAGCTCAAAGCTCGAAGAGTCCATAGATGCAGATTTTTTACCAGCTTTTGAGCCCCAGAGTTGATGAATGTCATAGTTTTATTGAATATTTATATTACTGATACTTTTTACTACTTACTATTTTACTTCTAGTACTCTCCAAAGTTAACACATCGGAGCAAAGGTTTCAACAATACCGATCAAACAAGCCCAAACTCAAATGGTCTGCTCTTATCTATCGAGGAGATCCCCTACCCGCCTTTCCGTGCCTTCATCAGATCCTGCTCACCATGTCTAATAAAAGTCCTCATTAACACCGATTTTAAGTTTAAAGTGTGCTTGTAAGAGTTCGCTAGGGCTGGATTATAGGCAATTAATCGAGCTCGAAACCATTGCGACTAAAATTAACGAACAACTTACGATTTCTTTGGTCAATCAAAACTAAAGATTACTTTCGTCAGTACTAGTTGATTCAATTATAATTAAAGGAAAACGTGATTACTTATCTATTTACTGTCACCAATCGACTGGCCAATTCCGATTGAAAGTTACTATCGTTTTAGTGTACCTACCTTCTGTTGTTGAACTTCCTTACGCCGGGCGCTCACACGCGCAGGCGAGCGGGCAAATCGTGCGCTCAGAGAACCTCGCCTTAAGGTAATAACAAATACCGAAACTGCTTAAAGATAACCTTTAAACTGTGCCTTTATGTTAAAAAAACCCAGAACTAAAAGTAATTTTCAACGGATTTTATACGAAGTTTTCCTTTTAGAAGTTGGTCATCTATTACTCGTTAACTTGTAAAGCTTACCCAGCAGTGATAGTTTTCCTTTTAAGTTCATTATAAATTAATTATTATTGACAAAAACATTGAGTTAAGCAGCAACAAATTATTTTATAGGTATTCATGAAGACGGAGTGTAAAATGTACCAAAAGACTTATAGTAATAAACAAGAATCAAATCCTTTTTTTCTGGTATAGCTGATGATACCATATTATGAATCTTTTTTGACTTTCCAATACCAACGCCAATTTCTCAGATTATGCTTAGACTAGCTAGACGCCAGCTAGCTAGACTCCTCTACAGTTTTCACTATAACTATAGACAAGTCTTGTCCCTTGCCACCGTCATGTTTGCACGCTATGACAGGGGCACAGAGTACATTATTAAATTGGACAGGGGACTTCTTATAGTGAACGCACTGTAGCCAGACTCTAAAGGGCCCCATACATGAGCAGTTTTACCTTCAGCACTGAATTTTAAGTAGAAGGCTACCCTAAAGACAAGCGGAACGAGTGTTGCGATGAACTTTTAAATAAAGTTTTCACCACTGAGCCGAGTACCTATCTATAATCGTGACACGATTACCAAAAAAAATTAATAATTTACGTAGCGCATTCACAAAATAACATCCGACCAAAACATGAATGTAAAAAACCTGGCCAACTTCTCGTCCCAAAAAATACTTGATACTTATAGAAGAACTTGCCAAGTTCCTTGTCTTCGCGGAATTAACAGTGTTAAAATAAATAAGAAAAAATGCGTAAAAAGTAAACCTGTACAGCTGAAACTTGGCAAGTTTTTAGATTATGTTGAACAGTTTACATTAAAAAATCTGTAGAAATAAAATAACTTTTAAATAAAAGTTAAACAATTTTTCTTATTTAAACACTGTAATTTCCGTGAAGACAAGGAACTCTTGTTTTTGGGATGAGAAGTTGGCTAGTTTTTCTTACATTTATGTTTAGTTTGGATTTCATGACTATTTGTTTAGAATTTTAGTCTGATGAAGTGTATTATAGCTTAGAAATTAGTAATATGATCAAGAATGGCCATTATAGTAAGAAAATAGTTTGATTTATTTTTCTGTTTATCACACCTCCTAACAAAGCTGCTTTTTTAACTACAACTGATTACATGGCAGCACTTACGACACCGTCTCAACTTACGACCTTGATAACACGTTCACACTACCTACAGATTAACGGCCTTAGTAACAAAAACACGATTCCTCTAAAGCACCCCTAAGAGGAAATTTTTATTAATTTTTATCAGGGTTTTCATATGTCTAGGTCCTAATACGTTGTATGCGGATATATATATATATATTTTTATTTTGCTGCTTTAAGTACAATTGTTTTATTTATGAATGCAGGAATCCATAACTTTCCTTGTTGAGTTTTTCGATAATCATTACGGATTAGGCACTAGAACGCCATCTCAAATTATGATCCTGTATGACCTAGTCACACAAACACACACACACACACACACACACACACAAGTTAAAATATTTTGTTATTCTTTTATTGGACAACAAATCTAATGAAGTGCTAATAATTTTTTAGTTTAAATAATATGTCCTATTGTCGCTATGAAGCTAAAAAGTGTTATTTAGATTTTTTGCTGAAGGTTCATTTTTTTCAAAATCTGTAAATGCAAATGGCCACTTCACTCACACTAGATGAATGAAGGGACCAGTGCCTGGGACTTTGTTTTTTGAATGAATGAATGATGTAATATTTATTTTATTTGTATTTGTTTGGCTGTTAATAACAATTGACAACATTTCAAAATAGTAACCCGGATATTTTAATAGCTTAGCCTAAAGTAGGTAAAAAACTAAGGGATTTGCTTCCAACCCTTTTCCAAAATATTTTTTTTTTATATTTAATTTTTAAAACAATTTTTTTGTAAAAACCACTTGTGGGCTGAAAAACTCATGAGCCATTGCCATAAAACTTTAAAAGACAAGAAGCAAGCAGTGTTGCCGTACCGAGAGAAATTTCCCTTTTGAAAGGAATTTAGGCTTGAGATGCGAAGAAGGGGAAAGTTTCCCTCTCCCATTAGGACGTACGGCTTTTATTCCATTGATTTTAAAAATAACTCACTTACTAATTACCTATACATAAATTTATGTTTCAGTTGTTGTGCCATTGCAGCTTGAAGTAATCTAAAATGGCGTATGTAATTCAAATGGGATTTTTTTTTAAAACTACCTAAATCGTACTGAATACGTTTGAAGAAGATGTGAATACATACATGCCTCTATAGCCTACGAGACGTGGGAAACTATAACCATCAAAGTGGCAACACTGATGTCAACGCGTCAAACCTCAGATTGTTCTGAGCGTCAAACTTCAAATTCACAGAAAGATCACAGATTATATTCGGATGTAAACATGACATTGACAGTTACTTTTTTTTACTTCTAGGCAAAGATATCGCAGCTCTTCAGCCCACATCCTTAATATTTGATTTATTTTTAAAAAATCTCTAAAACGAATGAACAAAGAAATAATAAAAGTATTATGATAATAATAAAGGTTTCGTAGTAAGTTTTTATGGCTTTGTCAATGGACATTAAAATTTTTCACCTGGCTAGAAATGAAAACATGTCAATTGTAAATTTATCTGTGTTATCGGTAGTTGGTAAAGCAAAAGTATTTTTTGTCAACTTGTGGGTGCTTGTGGGTGCTTTGTTATTCCTCGCAGCAGATGATGTAGAATTTGTTTCATAAAATATAAATAAATTTTCAAAAACCACCTTTTTATTTTACTATTAGAGCTTAGAGTTTAGGCTACTTTTGGACTACATCAGCAAAAAATCGGCTATTTTAGGCTACTTAAACTTTGGCGATATCAGGTACTGAGTTGACACACTGTGTCATATTGAGGCTCAAAAGTATCCAGAGCCGTTAAACTACCTATTTATAAAAAAAAGACAGAGTACAATTTTTTGGAAACGAATTCGAATTATTCGAACGAGCCGAAAGGCTTTGTCCTGTCCTTATTTGTGTATAACCCTTAAACGGTCATGGCTCCAATCAAGTTAATTTTTTTGTATTAGAATATTGTCTTCTTAAAATTAAATAAAAACACTAAATTAGAATTATTGAATGTTGGGAAGTGGTTTTTTTTGACGATGGGAAATAATTTCCCTATATCCAATAACATATTATGTGGGAAATAATCTCCCACTTGATTAGCTATTGCCTTCGGTTTCACTCGTTGATTTATTTTAAGTGAAATAAAATTAAAAGTCCAGAGGTACATCTTAAGTTTTATTTAAGTTTTTTATCTTATAATTAATATAACTATCCTAATAACATTAAATAATAGCAGCCTTGAGTCGGGCGAATGGCGAATGTCAACAATTGTTTTGTAACTCCTTATCCTCAACTTTTTTCTTCTTTTTAAGGGGCGTCATGACTGTAATAAGAAAAAAATAGTAGGCAAAAATAGACAAACTTTTTTTATATATGTATATATAATTATTAGTTGTCCTTAACAGTTATAGGGAAATAATTTCCCACTTAAATACTTTCATAAACGGCCGTAGGGAAATAGTTTCCCACTTTTTTAAAATGAACAAAAAATAGTAAAGCAACAAATTACATACATTGTTTTCATTTATATACAATACAACACATATCTAGCTAAAAGAATCAAAAACCATTACATACTTACAGGAATTTTCCTTGATGTAGTACCAAAAACAGATTCAAATTCGGAGAGCAAATGAACAGTTCACTTTGAATACCGCGATGACGTGCAGCGATGACGTTTAGGAATAAGTGTTGCCATAAAATACATTTAAAAAGTATCGATCTAAAGATGCGTTCAATTTATTTTTGCGTTGCTCCAACAGAAAAAAAATAAAAAATTATTTATCGCCCACTTTGTGGTGGGAAATAATTGTCCTATGGCCGATTAAGGGTTAAAAACATTTACCTAATAACTTCTTGACCATGGACGCAGACGGCGTAATTCACGATCTATTCTTCAACCAACGGTATAACAACCTAAACTCCTTGCTCGACAGAGTAAGTTCTATTTACCACGAGAGTTTTCAGTCTAACGAAGTCGTAACTTCTAACTTTGTCGACAAAAGTTTCATAAGCGAGATAAGAACCTTAACATTACGCGGAGACGTTAAACTATTCTTTGGGAAGACTCTCAGGGATCTTAAGTGTGTTATAAGGGATATCGCGGACCGAGAAGCATGGGCCATTACTCAATATACTGACCAAAGCAAGATACGTATAATTTCCACTTCTCTTCCACACGCGACCTTCCAAGATCAAGATTTTTGCTCGTTAGATGAGTTTGTGCGCGCTTTCAAGGCTCACGTTGCGAGCCTGACGGACTATTTCACGGAATTGGAGAAGATAGACCGGTTTTGTTCCGTGGTAGACCCAGTAAAGGCGAGTTTCAAAGAAGACTACAGGAAGATTGTACTTTGTAAGTTGGTCTCTTTTTTTTTTGTTAAGAGTGCAAGAAAGCTTTGTGAAGTTATAATGTTTTGAACTGCTGATGTTTTCATGTGATTGTCACTTCAATTTCCTGATCCACTCATTGTGGAGTTTGTTTCAAACCTGTCTAGGGTTTCACATTGATTTGGTACACTTTATGCAAAGATACTCAATAAACTCTCACTTGTATTGCGGAGAAGTAAGCGGAAATGTGACGAAAGGGAAACAAAACCATTTGTCATAATCCTGAAAAATCGCATTTGCTTCATCAACATTAATTAGTTGTTGTATGCACTTTTGCTGGTTTTGGCAATTACAGTAGCACGTCGATTATCCAAACTAATTGGGTGACATGGGTGTTTGGAAAAACCGGTTTATTCAGATAATTTATTTACCAACAAAAACCATGTTTATAATAATTTAATCAATTTGTAACAATTTACAATCACACATTCTTTTTTTGAGTAGACAGCACAATAAGATACATTATGCTTGTTTGTACATGTCATAGGATGATTTGATAAATAATTGAATTTTCTGAAAATTCTAGGGATATTGCAAAAGCACAGATAATTAGACAACGGTGATATAATTTTACAATCTTACTGAAGAAAGACAGGGTTTTTGGATAAACATGAGTTGCTTTAGTAAGATTGAATATCCTTAACTCTGATTGGCTTGATTGTTGCTTATTGGCCAACTCTTATTCTGATTGGTACCCCTGTAGAAATGAGGTATTATATTATATAAAGAAATGAGTGAGAAATGATAATGCCCATTTGTAAGAACTTTACATTGTATTCAGGGTTCGAGGATATATCATGATATATGCTTACCTGCTTACAAGCAGGTTACACATTTGTTCGAGGACAGTCGACTGTGATCTGGCAATACCTCCTATCTCATTGTTTTGAGCAAAACACTTTTTGTCTCCATTTTGTCATATGTCTCAAGCTTTAGCTTGCCACATTATTACATTTTGACATTTGTTTGAAAATTCGCGCGTAAATCGACTTCATTCAACTTCTCCTATCATCTTTGTCTATGAAATTGGTTGCATAATCTCCTAACTTCCACTTTTGTACGAGTTCAAATATGATTTCGCGCGCTCTGTGAAAAAATTCTTATTTTGTGGATAATTTTGGGTTTCCCTTGATTTTGAATGTTTAAAGACATTATTAGTAACATTGGTTTGCTGAAATGGTAAGTGTTTTTCATGTATTTATCGTATTTTTAATAAATTTTGAGTAAACAAGTTGAGAATCGAGATAGGACATTATGAATTAACTTTTATTATTCTAAGAACCCAGGGCATTGGATACCTTTAGAGATATTACTTTATGCTGTTAGTTTTTAACGATATAATTTCTAAATTATTGTTTTGTTTTCTTAAATTTTTAGCTTAGACGTGGTAAATTTTTGGTACGAGAAGTACTTCAACGAGATGGTGATCACCATCGAATCGATAAACATCGCGAGGTATGTGAGAATTGAGTTATTTTCTTCCATTTGTTATGTGCCTACACTTAGGCATCTAGGTAGATATTACTTAGGTCGGTAAGGTAGGTATTAGGTCGTTCTTCTACTCTTTTACCTTGCAATTATTAGCTTCTTTAGGGTTCCGTGAGGTGCAAAGCCAAACGTGACCTTACAATAGTAAGGTCTGTCAGTCTGTAAGCTGTCTGTTTGTCCTATCTAAAGAGAGTTGTAGCTTTGTAGCCGTATGTTTACCGTAGTTTTACTTTTGATGATATTTTATTAGTGCCATCTGCGGATGAATATTTACGATGATGATTGATTTAATACGTATTTCAGGATGACAAGAGCACAGAAGCAAGTAGTACTGCAAAAAAATGTGAAGAAGATCGTGTGGATAAAAATCGCAATAAATTACTTCACGAGGATGTTATCGCATTGAGTGATGTGAATAAAGACACGATACCCTTCATCGTCCTGTCGAAAGATTCCTGTCGCGTTGAAGAAGTTACTTTATGTACAAGTCCCATAAGTCTTTATGATTCTTTACCGCTGGATTGCATTTCACCGAGATTTGTGCCCTCACCAACTATAGACCACGAAGAAATTATAAGTATAACAGAACAAGAAACTGTGGCTGTCAATGCAGAAAATATTATGTTAAACGATGAACCGAGATTAGAATCTCCTTCTATATTGATATCAAACGGCGCCAGTGGTGAGGACAACCTTTCTTCATTCCAAGTGAAACTGGATGCGGGCAATTATCAGTTGTTCCAACTGCCTGCTCGTCTACAAATAATAATAATAATAATTTATCGACGAAACTGTGAACGAAGAAAGAGAACAGAATAAAGGTAATATTTCACTACAAGATCCGAATAACTTCAATATGAATGAAGGAAGGCACAGAAAGAGGAAAGCTGATCCTAGTCAATGGAAGAGAAATTTGAATAAAAAACTTCGAATGGAGGGAAAGCCTTATTTAGGATTTAGAAAGGTTGGGAGTACTACAATTCAAGATACGGAAAGAGAAGAACGAACAATGAAGCCTACGTGTACTCGTAGTTTCTGTGAGAAGTCTAAGAAAAGAAATTGTTCTCAATTTACGGACCAACAAAGAAAAGAAATTCAAGATCGTTTTTGGAAACTTACCTGGGGCGAACGCAAAACGTTTGTGACTAGTTCGGTCTTGAAGGTTGAAAAACAGGCAAGTACTAGCAACATTGGTTCACGACGTAATTATACCTTGCAGTATAAACTCAATAACGGATGCCAGAACTACCAGGTTTGCAGAGATATGTTTTTGAACACGCTTGGAATTGGCTACAAAATGGTGCATGCATGGATAGATGAAAGTTCACACGGGATTCCCAATAGTAACTGTAAAGAGCAATCTACAGATAACAGACATAACGAACAATCAGATTTTTAACAGACTTTTTTGATGGGCTTCCAAAAATGCTTTCTCATTACAACAGACAGAACTCAGCTAAATTATATTTGGAACCTATTTTCTCAACAATACGAGATGTTTATCAAATTTATTTGGAAAAATGTCAGAGAGAAAATCAGAAAACTCTTGGTCGCAAAAAATTTACAGAAGTGATGAATGAAAAGAACCTATCTTTGTTCAACGTAAAAAAAGATAAATGCAATGTATGCTCTAGTTACGAAACAGGCAACATTTCTGAAGAGACTTGGAAAAAACATACAGAGAAAAAAGAAAGGGCTAGAAGAGAAAAACAAGAAGACATCGAAAAAGCTGCCAATAAAGACATTGTTCTTATACAGATGGATTTCCAAGCTGTAAAACTAGCTCCGTTTACTATGGCAAACGCTTTTTATTTTAAAACAAAGTTGGCGTGCCATGATTTGACAATCTATAATCCACTAACCAAGCATGCGACCTGTTACTGGTTTTCAGAGGAACAAAATAATCAAATGGTCGCATCAACGTTTGTATCATGTCTTATTGATTACTTGGAAAGATATTGCATTGGCCCCGAGAAAAAACCAATTGTAATTTTCTCTGATGGTTGCACTGCGCAAAACCGGAACAATGTTATTGCTAATGCTCTGTTGAACTTTAGTATGTTGCATGACGTTAAAATTACTCATAAATATCTAGAGGTTGGGCACACTCAGATGGAAGTGGATTCAGTGCACGCATGTATTGAGAGAAAACTAAAAAACAAAGAGATAAAATTACCCAGTGACTATGTAACATTAACAAGAGAAGCAAGAAGAAACCCAACTCCGTATGAAGCCATAGAGTTGACTTTTGACTTCTTCAAAGACTATAACCAAAATTTACGCTACAGTTCTATAAGACCTGGTCGCGGAAAAAATGACCCAACAGTTATGGATATAAGAGCCATACATTATGACCCCTCTGGAATAATCCAAGTAAAGCTCAACTTTGACGATGACTGGATAAACCTACCCCAAAGACCCAAGCGTCAACCTGTCCTTAATAACTATCCTGCGCTTTTTAACCAAAAGTGCAAGATAACAAAAACAAAATGGTTGCATCTTCAAGAGTTAAAATCGGTCATACCCCAAGACTGTCACAGTTTTTATGATAATTTACTATATCAGGAATAATTCACGAAACAACCGACCAAGTGCGAGTTGGACTAGTGCACTGAATGTTCCGTACCACCAGAAAATAGGTCCGTTCTCTGTATTTATATTTAAAATAATTAAAAGCAATCGATGATGCGTACTCAATGCCATTTATTAATTTGCATTATAATATTATTACAGTCAATTTAAAGTTATACCTGTTTTATACGTTACGGACCCCCAGAGCCCAAGCCTCGACTCGCACTTGGCCAGTTTTCTTTATATATTTTGAAGTGCAAAAGTTCCTATATATTGGTGCAACACTTGATTTATTTTTTGTAATTTTTAGATATGATAAAACGCTTCAAGCAATATGTCATAACTTGACAAAAGTATTACACAATTTAGACGTAATTAGTCATATCTCGATTATAAATTTCAAAGAGTAAATTTATCGTTAATATTGTAGTTTCTAGAGCTAAATAAACATAAATAAAGATTTACGTGTTTTTTTGTTTCATCAAGATCCTTATAATTTCCATGAAAACTTGTTTTTTGTCTGTCCTACAAAATTGACAAATTAGAGATAGGACATATTGCCAGATCACAGTCGAGATATCTAATACTGGTAGCATTCAGTTCGTACTTCAACCGATTCAAACCATATCTAAGCATGTAAATGCTTCAGAACCTCTGCTGAATAAATGCCGGCGTCAGTTTTGTCAGTCACGAGGTCTACAATTTAACAATTCAGCAATAGTTGGTGCCCTGGATCTCCGTCGTCAACACTCATCTATTACTGAACCTCATATATATATAGCCTCTGTATATAAAGATCTATTTTATTTACCCATGTACATGAATAAACAATACTTTACTTTGCCCTTCATTGGTGTGAGGTTAAGGTGCGAGGCTCATAGCCAGTTCGGTTAAGCGGTCCTTTGGATGATCGACATTCGGATAATCGACGTTATACTACACTTTCAATAATAGAGAATTGTTAAATGCAAGCAATATTCATTAACAATATCTAAATACGAAAATAAAGTAATAAAAGATATATCAATAAAATAAATACAACTTTAATAATAGATAGATAGAAGAGATAGAGAACACTTTATTGCACAACCAGGTGAA
The DNA here is from genome assembly GCA_963969515.1 of Yponomeuta evonymella. Lineage (NCBI taxonomy): Eukaryota > Metazoa > Arthropoda > Insecta > Lepidoptera > Yponomeutidae > Yponomeuta > Yponomeuta evonymella. The sequence continues at coordinate 5,078,429 of OZ018371.1, forward strand.
AGAATTAAACATAGTTTCTTATATCTAATATTAGATGTCAAACTTAGACAAACCACTCGAGACATCCAACCCAGAGGTCCCCAAAACGCTGGCAGCGTTACTGCTCTGCACAGCAAGGAAAATCCTCTTCATCTGAAATGCCCTGGAACAACCGCTCTGTGGTTTTGCCAACACTTTTTTATTACGATTTTTGTCTAACACTAAAGACCACTTGTGTAATCCCCAGCTGACAGAGTATGGCTCCACGTGGAAGTTACTCCAGAGGGAGCAGCCACCAATGTCCACCTCATTGGTCACAGCGAGCTACACTCCGCACAGCTGCAGGATGGCCTGATTTCTTGGGACCATGACAGGGATATTGTCGAAAACATCATGGAGATATTTGGTGAGGATTCATAGCTGTCTGTTAAAGTTCCTGGCTGACCCAAAAAGTAAAGTAATGTGAAAGGTAGAGAACTCCGGAGTATGTTGTTTAAAAGCCTTCAAAGATTTTGGCAATATTATAAATATTAATAACTTTCATACAACACAACCACTTGACCTGGGGCGCTACGACGTTAGTTCTCCACTGTATGGTGTAGCCCGATTTAACCTACTCCGAACTGTCAAATACTAACATATTTTGACACTTTGGAATCGTCTAAACGTTTAACCCAACAGAGTGGAGTTACCCAGTTACGTAATAGGAGGGCTGGTTTCATTGATATTTTTTAAATGCTTCGGTAAAAAAGTCGAGATTTCCGATTCAGGGATGTATAAAACCTTGTACGAACTAGGTGAAAAACCCATTTCTGCTACGCTATTGTATACTGTAACTGCTTAAGGGAATTACTGGTTAATATTGAAGATGGGTATGAGAAGAGGCGTGAGACAGGGAGACGTTATCTCGCCGAAACTGTTCACGAACGGACTGGAAGATGCCTTCAAGCTTCTGGAATGGCAGGGACGCGGCATCAATATCAATGGCGAGTACATCACGCACCTTCGATTTGCCGACGATATAGTAGTCATGGCAGAAACGACTGGAAGACCTCGGCATAATGCGCGAAGACCTCAGTCGAGTTTCCCAACGTGTGGGCCTTAAAATTAACATGGACAAAACGAATTAGACGTATTCGTCTACAACTCCGAGAGTCGAGTTCCCCAATGTTAATGGGGTGGGCACAACACGGGCGTTCGACGTGACCTTCGGACATACAGGACAAACAGTCCAACGAAACAGTACAACGAATTAAAGAGTTCAATCGTCGAATCCAACTCGGCTGGGCAGCATTCGGGAAACTTAGAAAAGTCTTTTCGTCTAATATACCTCAATCGCTCAAGACAAAATTATACAACCAGTGTGTGTGTGTGTGACTTATGGCACTGAAACGTGGTCTCTCACTATGGGCCTCATAACGTGGTCTCTCACTATGGGCCTCATAACGTGGTCTCTCACTATGGGCCTCATAAGATGGCTCAAGGTCACGCAACGAGCTATGGAAAGGGCTATGCTCGGAATTTCTCTACGAACTCGAATCAGAAATGATGAGATCCGTAGACGAACGAAAGTCGTCGACATAGCCCAGCGGATTAGTAAGTTAAAGTGGCAGTGGGCGGGGCACATAGCACGCAGAACTGATGGCCGATGGGGCCGAAAAGTTCTCGAATGGAGACCACATATCGACAAGCGCAGCGTAGGACGACCAGCCACAAGATGGACAGATGACCTCATCCAAGTGGCAGGAAGACGCTGGATGCAGGCCGCTTCCAACCGGTCTCTTTGGAAATCCATGGAGGAGGCCTACGTCAAGCAGTGGACTTCTTGTGGCTGAATGATGATGATGATGATGATTGAAGATGGTGAACCCAGTAGAGTGGACAGTTACGAAATAGGAGGGAAGGTCCAAAATTAGGATACCCTGTGCTATGGTAAGGTCTTAGTATTGGTGGTGATTTAGGTTACCGCAACTCGACTGTTAAAGAGTGAAATTGGATCAATAAATTTTATCTTATCTTATCTTATCTAAAGAGTCCACGGTAACCAGGCAAAGACATCACAAACATAAATTAAGAAAGATAAATGGTTCTCACTTATCAACCTTTGTACATACATACATACATAAACTCACACCTGTATCCCAGAAAGGTAGGCAGAGGCCAGGAGTTGCCACTTGCCACGATCCTGACAGATCACTTTAGCTTCCTCAACATAATACATCATTATTTATTATTATTTAAATTCTTTATTGCACTAATTACATTGTAAGTGTCCAAGGGCGTGCTTAATGCAAGAAGCAATTTCTTCCAGCAAACCATTGGTATTGAAGAGACTGGCGACGGGTAGTATAAGAAATACAATAATAAACTTACGTCAACCTAGGGAAATACATTAAATTCCCCTATTTGGTCGAAGTATGTCCGTCTGGGACGTCCCTTACCGGCCCTTCCACCCACATTCGCTTGATATATTTGTTTCGTCAATCTTTCTTCCTTCATCCTCTCCACATGTACGAACCAACGCGACATTCCTTTTTAATTCTAGTCACTACATCCTCTTTCAGTCCACAACGTTTTCTAATCAAACTATTGCGTATCCTGTCATTCAATTCCTGGTGTGCATGCAATAAAGAATATTCTATCCATTGATCTCGCAGACCTAGTGAACTTCCTTCAAGAGGCTGCTCGGCCGACGGCGGACCTTGTGCCGGCGCCGGCGCAGCCAGTGCAGATCCAGTGTGGCATTTGCCTCTGCGCAGAGTCCGAGGGCACGGCGGTCCCGCAGCCGCTCTGCCCGCGAGAAAGATGCGGCGCGTATTTCCACCGAGACTGCCTGTTCGCGGTAAGATAAAAATGATGACTTCCACACAACACTTGTCCTGCCCCTGTACTACGCGTACTGAGTGATTCCAATCGTCTAACTGTCAAATTCCATACTAATTGCTTTAGCATAGGTAATGTTCTGCTCCTATATCCCTGTGCTATGGTAACCAGAACTAATGAGAAAAACTTTGAAATCGCAACATAAATTATTACTCTCTGTTCCATAATAAAGATACCGTCTGCGTTAGGTATTGAAATGTCTGGAACAGCCGACATTTTTTTCTCTATTAAGTTTTCTCCATAGTAGAATCCCTCCCAATTTCGATTATACCAATGGCTTCTTATGTTTGATCTAAGATAAGAACGTTTATTGAACCAGAAAGTGTGGACATGTAATCAAAACAAAAAATATCCAGTACTAAGTTAGCTTTACATAAGAACGTGTCTTTTTCTAGCATCTATAGCTGAGCTAAGTTTACGGCCTGTATAAACCTCGTTCAGCATACATACACACACCCTCTCGGCCCTCTTGTTAAATATTGATCACAATTTATATAAACACAAAATGACCTCCACACGACACAATTACTTGTCATGGTCCCAAACTAGGATACCCTGTACTATGGTAACCAGGCAAGGACATCACAATCATGGAAATACACCCAGATTTAGGCCATTTTTACGAAGTATACTGGTCAAAACAATTAGAGGAATTATTTCAAAGAGGAGTTAATTATTTTATTTGCTAAGGATTTTGTAATTAAATATTAAAGTGGCATCCTTCACGAAAATGAAAAACAAAAGAAGATCAGCGTATTTCTTAGGTGACCTTAGGTGTCTATGTACACCTAAAAACAAAGTGACGCCATTTTGAATTTTCTTAACTTTTTTGTTACAAAAAACTCATTGTAAGTGGCCTTTCAATTTGTTGTTATTGGTTGAAGTGAATGTTAATTTGGTTAAGACGGTCATGTCACTTGAACATTTGGTGGGCGGTTATGATTAAAAAACAAAGGACTTTTTAATTCTACTTTGAAATCTTATTCCCCTAATTGTTTTGAGCAGTATTATGCTTTGTTATTTCCAGTGGCTAGTGGCGAGCGCAGGCGGCCGCAATCCCCCCCTCGGCGTTGCTTCAGGGTACTGCCCTGGCTGTTTTGAGCCTCTCACCTGCGCTGAGAAAGACAACTGAAGAGGTTACCTGTGACCCAATGGCTCAAAGTGTCTTTGAGTCTCTCACAAGCGCCGATGAAAACAACTAAGAGGTTACCTGTGACTCAATGACTCAAAGTATCTTTGAGCCTCTCACATACGCCGAGAAATACAGCTGAAGAGGTTACCTGTGACGCAATGGCTCAGTGTCTTTAAGCCTCTCACATGCGCTGAGAAAGTCAACTGAAGAGGTTACCTGTGACGCAATGGCACAGTGTCTTTAAGCCTCTCACATGCGCTGAGAAAGTCAACTGCAGAGGTTACCTGTTACCCAATGGCTCAAAGTGTCTTTGAGTCTCTCACAAGCGCCGATGAAAACAACTAAGGGGTTACCTGTGACTCAATGACTCAAAGTATCTTTGAGCCTCTCACATACGCCGAGAAATACAGCTGAAGAGGTTACCTGTGACGCAATGGCTCAGTGTCTTTAAGCCTCTCACATGCGCTGAGAAAGTCAACTGAAGAGGTTACCTGTGACGCAATGGCTCAGTGTCTTTAAGCCTCTCACATGCGCTGAGAAAGTCAATTGAAGAGGTTACCTGTGACCCGATGGCTCAGTGTCTTTGAGCCTCTCACCTGCGCTGAGAAATACAACTGAAGAGTTTTCTTACAACTGATTGGCTCAAAGTTACTTCCGGTACTAGAAGAAATCGGAAGTGAACCTACTTATATTTTTACCTAAAAAGTACATTTATCATGTATTATTAAATATAATGACTTTAGCCTTAAATAAATAGGTATAATTTATTTTGTTTCCACACAAGCCCAGTTTGTATAGACAACTTCGTACCTGAGGTACCCACATATTAGAATTCATCATCAGCAGCCACTTGACGCCCACTGCAGGACACAGGCCTCCCTTGTGGTTTTCATAACCATGAGCGGTTTTGCCATAATCGCCCCGCTTGGCAGGCGGGTTGGCGATCGCAGTATGCGGTTGGAATCTCAGGAAGACGCTGCTGCCCGTCACCTGGTAATTGATTTCCTTAGTCGCCTTCTACGACATCCACGGAAGGGAATAGAGTGACGCTATTCTTAATCCGGCGCCACTGGTGTTATTCATGAAATTTTTGTGTATACTATTTGGTAGATCTGAGAATAGGTCGTAGGCTAAATTAATAAGGCAAAACAACATCTGCAGAGTCAGCTAGTAAGACAAAAATCTTTATTTTTCAATTTTTGTTTCATGCAATATTGACACTTGATAAAAAAGTTAATTGAAAATATCACTTAACCTCACGCCTGTATCCCGGAGGGGTAGTCAGAGACCAGGGTTTGGCACTTGCCTCGATTCTGACAAACCCCTTTCGCCTTATCAACATTCATTAGTCGCTGCATGCACGCTCACCGGTTGCGGGTACTTTTTATCTTGACCTACATTTGATTTATTGATACCCAAGACACTGTTCAGCGTTATTTCAATAACATTTGTAATGTGAGTAAATGATTATTGCTGTCTAATTTATTGTTTATCTAAAAAAGTCCTTCCCTTCACCTAATACAATTCAAACTGCATTGTGCAATGTGTTTGAAATCTGTTTTTTTTTCGTATATGATATTTCGTATATACTGCTCAAAAAATTTGGTGAATAAGGTTTCAAAGTGGAGTAAAACTTTTTGCTTAGGTTTTTAATTTATAACTAACTGGCCACTAAAATATTAAAGTGGCATCCTTTACCAACATTAAAAACAAAAGAACATGTGCGTTTTTGTTAGCAGTTCTTAATGCTATGGTGGCCAAGAGTCTACGTAGGTACACACACCTAATAACAAGTGACGCCATTGAATTTTCTTAAACTTTTTAATTTAATTTAATTAAACAGACGACTTGAAAGTGGTTTTTCTAGTCTTCCGAGTGTTGCTATTGATTAATTATTTTGTCTCATGGGGATAAATACTCAGTAGAAATTCCATCTTTAGTCCCTCTTGAAGCAGAGTGACAGTTCGGAATACTTGTATTTCAGTCGGATCTGGCATAATGACTGTAAAATAAATTAACACTCACTTCAATCAATAACAACATATATATGGGGCACATATGAGAGAACTTTTCTGTACCAAATAAGAAAATCAATGACGTCACTTTGTTTGATGTATAAACTCTTGGCCACCGCATTAAGAAATGGTAACAAAAATGTTAAAACGCTGATATTCTTTTGTTTTTTTTATTTTAATATACGATGTCACTTTAATATTCGGTGCGCAGTTATCATTAAAAACAAGGAATTTTTTTTACTCCACTTTTCCCCTAATTGTTTTGAGCAGTATCATCGGGTTTTCCGCCTGCGGTCAAGGGTGCGATTCGTCAAAATCAAAGTCTCGTTTGGTCCAACATGTGGTTTGCTAAAGTCGCGATTCGTCAAAATGTTATCATCAAAGGTGCTTTTGGGCAAAGGTGAGTTTTGCCAACGCGATTCGCCAAAATACACTTTTTGCCAAATGCAGGATAATTTGAAAGATAAAGGATATTTTGACGAATCGCACTTTTGACCATAGGCTGAAAACCCGTGTCTTCATTATATGGGAGCTAGGTGTCGAACTGCATACCTACTCTTGCTCTATTTTTTATTATAAACATTAAAAAAGAAAAATGTAGAACATAAAAAAATATATATTCACCTCTTGATTATTTATGTATGGCTTTCATATTTTGAAAAATACAGATAGATGTCAAACTGTATTTTTTAAATAGAGCCTCCTGTCGCGACGCTACCGTTATATTAGTTATTAATAATGTAGGGATATTTAGAGGGTGAGAAACCATGGAGCATCGCGAATGGAGAAGTGAAAAGAAAAAATTAAATTATCATACCCAAGTGAAGTTAGCCTGACAGTTGCCGGCTGCTTTGCTTCGCATCACTGGTGGGCCGAAGAGCGGGGAACCCATCCACCTCCTGTGAAATAAAGGCAGATGACACCGACTGACTCGGTGCCATCTGCAGTGGCCACTCGGGAGGATATGCTATGTCATCTCACGGCATATACTCCCAGTAGCATCTATGCTCTACCTGCACTACACTCACATTGTCTTTCATAAATAGGCTACCTAATCATTGGTGAGAACCAGCAGTGCTGTTCGTAACCCACTGACCCTTAGCCTACATCATCGGCTGGGTGGGCATCATTCATCACATCTCTCATACCAAGCTCTTGACCTGCTGATCTACCTCTCAATCATCGGCTAGATCCAGCAGGGCTGTTAGTGACCCCTTGACCCTTGCCTACATCATCGGCTGGGCAGAGCATCACTCGTATCATCTCTCATAAGTCTCTTGACCTGCTGATCTCCCTCTCAATCATCGGCTAGATCCAGCAGGGCTGTTGGTGACCCCTTAAACCCTGCCTACATCATCGGCAGGGCAGGGCATCGCTCATATTGTCTCTCATAAGTCTCTTGACCTGCTGACCTCCCTCTCAATCATCGGCTAGATCCAGCAGGGCTGTTAGTGACCCCTTAACCTCTGCCTACATCATCGGCTAGGCAGGGCATCACTCGTCTTGTTTCTCATAAGTCTCTTGACCTGCTGATCTCCCTCTTAATCATCGGCTAGATCCAGCAGGGCTGTTAGTGACCCCTCATCCCCTGCCTACATCATCGGCTGGGCAGGGCATCACTCGTATTGTCTCTCATAAGTCTCTTGACCTGCTGATCTCCCTCTCAATCATCGGCTAGAACCAGCAGGGCTGTTAGTGACCCCTTGACCCTCTGCCTACATCATCGGCCGGGCAGGGCATCACTTGTATCATCACTCATACGTCCTTTGACATTCCTCATTCAAATACAAGCTCATTACTAATCACTCATAATACACGGAAAAGTATAATGGTACCGAGATCTCTCAGACTACTTAGCTTCATCTCTGGCGTCCACCTGACTCGAACTTCATCTTCCTTGGTATTTTACACACACAGCACATGTTCATGTTCAACACTACCCGCGATACTCACCGATCTGTCAGGCGGCGTCACGTGGAACCTCCCTTCATCGCATTTCCTTTTCCGGTGTTGCTATGTACATATTTACAGATTTCGCGACCCTTACGTCGCGACACTCCCGGCAGGAACAACTAGAGAAGTGACAATAGACTCCTGGTCCACTGCTTTATCTTTTCTAGCGCTCTAGTCGCCGCATCTCGTCTCTGTCTCGGTTTCCTGAGCTGGTCATTCTGTTGTTCGTTTGAGGCAACAGCCATTTCCATATCAGTGTCTTCAAATTCCTTATCTTCCTCTAAAAGACTCCCATCATCTGGGGTCTCGGTGACATGGGTTCCATCTTGTTGTACAACTGCTGAAGCATCCTTTATTCCATTGTTTATGAGGGAATCGACCTCTATTTCAGGGAAACACATTACTTGTGAATTTCTTTCTTCTTGTCGTGTTACTGTTGGAGTTTCTTCGTGCACGCTGACTTGTTCGTCGTCTTCAATCTCGAGTGGGTATAAGTGCGCTATGGATCGGATAAACTCTTTATCACAGACTTTAACCTTTGCGACTCTGCATAACTTGTCAGCTCCCCTTTGTAATGAGATAATTTTTCCTACTCTCCATTCTTCTCTGTTTTTATTATCTCCTTTAATTTGTACTATCTGTCCTTCAGTTGGAACTAGTTTCGACATGATTCTAGGCTGCTTGTGAGAATGTGAATACCTTTCTCTTAGACCAAGTAGGTAACGATTCGTAAACATTTCCTTGAATTCGCCTAGAATGATCAAACCTTTTTTCCAGCTGTTTATAAGGTCTATTTTCGTTCGTGTGCCTTGGGGTAAGATCTCATCATCCGCTGTTCTCACGACTATAGTTTTTCCCATTGCAAGGAAGTCGGCAGGTTTCAGAATATGTGACATTTCCGTATCGACACAAGTTAGAGGTCGTGTATTTACCACGGCTTCTATTTCCTTAATGACGGTATTCATTTGACTGTTTGTCAATAGACGTTTTTCTAGTGTTCGCAGCATGCAGTTTTTGACTATACCTATCAATCTTTCATAAAACCCTCCAAACCATGGAGCTAATTGAGGAATGAATCTCCACTGAATTTTTCTTTCGATGCATAACGGCTGGTTCATTATTTCGGACATGAGTTTGAAATTGGTGGCGTTATCTGAAGTAATCAAGGTTGGTACGCCTCTCGTAGACATCATTCTCCTTAAGGCAAGAAGTCCTTCTTCCGCTGTCAAGTCTTGAACCAGTTCTAGGTGTATAGCTCTTACGGCTAAACACGTGAACAAGCAGATCCATCTCTTTCCTGTCCCTGCATCAGTTTTAACCATGACAGGTCCTAGGTAATCTATACCGGTGAACGTAAACGGGGCTGAGTAATTTACTCTTTCAGATGGTAGGGCGGGTGTAGAAGGTAGTTTAAACGGACCTCCTCCATGCTTGATACAACGTGGGCATCTCTTCAGTACTTTCTGTATTTGACTCTTTCCTTGCGGTATCCAGAAGGTTTGGCGTATGATGCTGAGTGTATGATTAGCACCAACATGGTAGTTGTCATTGTGAGTCTTTATGATGACCTTGTTAGTGTACTCACAATCTTTTGGTATAAGTATGGGATAGCGTTTATCATAAGGCCAATTGGTGTTCATAAGTCGGCCTCTGCATCTTAAAATGCCATCTACGTCGACAAACAGTCCTAAATTTCTTTTCAGACTGGTTTCCTTTCCTTCTAGTTCTTGTGGAAAGTACTCAGCTTGAATTTTCTTTACTTCTCCAATAGTGTGCGGCATTTCCTTGTCGTCCTGACGATCCAATTCAATCCGTTGTTCATCTCTTAGTTGGTTTCCTGAACTCTGACTCATTTGCACCACATTCTTATGGCGCTCGTCACCATGAACCTTCTTCGGGAGACCCTCCCCAATCAGAAGAGAAGTGGTGGACGGCCAGAATTGAGGGTCTTCTCGGATGAACGCAGGACCCGTTAGCCATCGCTTCTTTTCTTCTCTTGTAGTAGTTGGTCTCGTAGCGACGTCCGCAGGATTTACCTCTGTCGGCACATACCTCATTATTAAATCTGTGTTCGCCTTGATTTCTTCCACCCTTCTTGCTACGAAAGGAGGTAAAAGCTTGTTAGATCTACACCATTCAATCACTATTTGACTGTCAGTCCATAAAATCTGCCGTTTAACTTGTAATTGTAGGAAGGGTAGAACGTATTTGATGAGCCGACATCCAATCATCACTCCTAATAGTTCTAGACGTGGTATCGATAAGTTTTCTTGGTCTTTGATTGGTACTAATCGTGACTTTCCCATGACAAATGATGCCTCATTACCGTTAACAACGAAGATCACCGCAGAATATGCTTTCGTCGATGCGTCTGTGAAACAATGTAGGTGACAATCCTCATCTTTCGATTCTCTGAAGTATCGTCGTGGGATGGATATTTCATGAATATCTTTTAGGTCGTTGCGGATATCTTCCCATTTGTCGATCATAGTTTGTGGTAGCTTCGTATCCCATTTGGTATTGGTTTTCCACAAGTCTTGAAGGAGTAACTTTGCAGGCAATAAAAAGGGAACAGCAATGCCGCAAGGATCATACACTGATGCCACAATTTTTAAGATTTCTCTTTTGGTATTGGGCGTTCGGTAGTTATTTGAGAATCTCAGTTGGAGTGTGTCTTTATTTATGTCCCAGCACAGACCTAGGACTTTCACTACCTTATCTTTGCAGCTATCCGGAATCTGTTCCATCAGTTCTTCAGAATTGGAGCTCCACTCCCTCAGGTTCATCGACAATTCTTGAAATACTTCCTTAGATTGTTCATAAAGGTCTGTAGCTTCTTTACTTGTCTTTACTCCGGTAACTAAATTATCCACGTAAATGTCGTTGGATATTTGTTTTATATGTACCTTATCAGATTTCTTCAAGTGACATCTTATTGTTGCATTTAGTAGGAATGGACTAGATATGATGCCGAATGGCATTCTACAAAACCTCAAATGTAGCAGATTATCCTCGCTGATTGGTTTATGGACGTCTTGGAGCCACAAGAATCTTGTTACGTCACGATCCTCTGCTTGTAAGCCAATCTGTAAGAATGCCTTTTCCACATCTGCACAGATGCCAATAGGGTGACAACGAAACTTCAGGAGTAAACCGGTTAAATCTTCCAGCATTGTGGGTCCACAATAGAGGGATTCATTCAAACTTCTTTGTTCATTCACTTTAGCAGATGCATCATATACAATTCTGCCTCTCTTTCCTTTCTGTTTTATAATATGATGCGCAAGGTAATGAATAGGATGTGATGTGTGTTGATAGTGGTCTACTGCTTCTGGTTCAATTACTTCTATTATCTTAGCATCTAACTGTTCCTTCAGAATTGCAGAATAGTCTTGCAATGTTGTGTGATCCAATCGTTTGCACAAGCTTTTCAATCTTCCACATGCTAATCCATAGTTTGTAGGTAACTCCGGTGGGTATTGAGTCCAAGGCCACTTAACATAATATCTTCCTTCAACATACACTACTGTCTCGTTGAAGTGTCTCACTGCTTCAACTTCCCGACTACTCTTTGGAGAGTCGGTAATACCAATGCTCTCTAATGTCCATAAGAACTTTATATCAATATCTCTTAGTGGGAGGTCTGGTTCAGTGAGATATGAACTAGGATCGCACTGACAATATGTTATCATAGATAGAGTGGCTTCTCCATCAAAGGTACTCTCCTTCCCTGACAAAATCCATCCGAAATCGGTGTTAACCATATACAGGTTTTCTTGAATCTGGATACTTTCATTCCTCATAAACGAGAAATAATAGTCGTTTCCTATTAGTAGGTCTATACTTTCACCTACAGTGTCGTCATCAGCCATGATATCTACAGGAGTGCTACTCTTTGGTTGAATTGGTATCCGGTCGGTTATATGATGAACAATATTCACTCTTATGGACTTCCATATTCCTCTTTTGGTCTCTACATAAAGTTTTGCAGAAGGACTCGCCGTTTTTCTTGGTGTTTCAGAGCCAAAGGTATAAATCATAAGGAGGTCTTCAGAATTTAAATTCAATTTGAGTCCCTTAGCCATCCGGGTTGTTAGGTAACATCTTTGACTCCCGGAGTCAAGTAGCACTCTGCATGTTTTTTGAGTTTCATTGTTGTGAAGTGTTACAGTCGCCGTCTGCAAATAGAGGGAACTTGTGACGTAATTTGTGTTAAAGCAATTTGTCTCTGTACTAGTAGAGGAAGAAAGGATATCATTACCAGTCACGACGGCACTGAATTTTGTCGGGCACAAAGCTCTGTTGTGTATTTCCTTGCAGTGGAAACATTTCACTTTCCTGGAACAGTTCATTATGCTGTGTCCTAATCCCAAACAATTATAGCATCTCCTTCCTAACTGAGCTTTTCTGTCATTGCTTGTCTTGTAGTTGTTGCATTGATCGTTAAAATGATTTTCTTTGCAAAAGATACATGATAATCTAGATCGTTTTCTGTCAGATCCGTTCTGGTCAGATCGAGCTGTAGACATAGTTTCTTCATATCTTCTCTTATAGGATCTCCCACCGCTTGGTTTAAATCTCTGGAAATTTTTCTCAGAGTTTCCTCTTCCTTACCTCTCCATGACGTGAAGTGTGCTCGTAGTGTAGCCTTCAACCGTGTTGCCCTTTCCTTGAGTCAGCCTGTTCACCTCTTCTCTGGCTGATATTATACTCTGAATCTCTTTCCTGATTTCCTCAATGGAATCTGTTTTCATTTTCATTTTCATCTCATAGATCAGTTCTTCAGGGAATTTTTCCATTATCAAGAAGCGCAGATAGCTGTGACTGGTATTCTCTCCTAGAGAGTCCAATACTCTTAGGTGTCTCTCGATGTCGTTGATGACTCTCCGGCAGTCCGAAGTATCCATTGATGCTGGTGCAATTTTATTTAGCGCTGAGTAGTGTGCATCAATGACCCTTCCTATCTTCCCATAACGTTCCTTAAGCGAAGAGATAGCGATAGAATAGTTTTTGTTAGTCATTTCTAGTCCTTCCACACTATTTTTGGCTTCTCCTCTTAAAGCTGATTTGAGGTAAAGCAGCTTGTCTACATCAGCTATGTTGCGGTTACCAATATTAGAAGAAAACTGGTCCCAAAATTGGTGCCATTCTAAAACGTTTCCGTTAAACTCTGGTAGCTCCAATTTTGGGAGTCTGGCTGATAGATTTCGTTCTTCCCCCTTTTCTTGACGAGGTTTCACTCTTGCCTTCAGTTCTATTAGGGTTTCTTCTGCATGTAGCTGAAACGTGGATATTTCGGATATCTCATCCGCTGCTGGTTCGTTAGCTAGACGAAAATAGTTAAGTAGGTCATTTTGTAGCCGCTTAATCGCATTATCCAATTTTGAAGAAGTTACGTCAGTTTCTAGCAGTAACTCATTTGTTGGGTCATCCATTTCCTTGAATCGGTTAATTAGAGAGTTAGCCTTTGTGGCTAACTCTTTCATCCTTGTACTGCTGATAATTATGACTCTCATTAAGCTTTCCTCCATGTTTATTGTCTGTCCTATCCACGGCCGGGCGGTTGGAATCCAATCTGGAATCGATGACCATTGTACCTTTAGTATGGATATTGATTTATTTTGTAAGAATATTTCGGTTTGTGGGTATTTCATAAGAGTTTTATTTGCAAATATTGTAAGTTATTTGAAGGGTTAATTAGGAATATAAAACATTTTACAGTGACGACACACCAGACATCATACTGCCATATGTGAAAGTTGAATCCATAACCACCACGACTGTTGACTAGAGAAACATCTATATACCACTAGACAAACTTGGATACTAACAGATGATAATTAGTCCTCTTATATCAGGATCTAGCAGTTCATAGCAAGGGAGCAGTTATTTGTAATTAAGTTAAATTATGTATCTCTAACCGGTACATAAGTAATACTCGAGTACAATAGGTCTAATGTCAAGATATTATGTAGGTATGCATTTAGTTTCCAAATATTGAATCGCAAGGATTGTATTTCTGCGGCTGCTCTATTTAAATTTGTTTTCTCATGACTGGTTATAACACAATGGATTGTGGATACCCAAATACCTACCAATATAATGCACACAAATTCAAAAGAGAAACTGTAAGCTAGTCTACTAGTACCTACTTACTTACCTTGATGTTGTATGTTGTAGCTTGCAGTGCTGCGTATCACCGACGTCCGTCGTACGGTAGTGCCGTGGCTGACTATAGTACCTAAACCGACATCGAATTTTTACATAAATAAAGTAATGTAAAGATGAGTAATTACTCATCTTTGAGACTATAATTTTAGGGTTTGACGAGAATAATAATAATATAGTAAATTTACTTCAACTTTGTTACACTTTATTGCACAATAAAATCATTAGGTAGGTACATAACAGGCTTAAAATTTAAATAATTTTCATTAATATGTTAGAGTAATTTTCGAGACCTTTGTGGTAAATGTAACATTTGATTTAGTGGGTTTTCACAAAGAGATTTAAGGTACCTACCTGGGTGGGCCCATTTAGACGAACCGTTCGAGATCGAACTTACGTAGTAGGTACTTTCCTTTTAGGTAAATGGCCGCCCGGTGCTGTAAATTGCATACTATTTCTCTATGGCTATTTCCTAAATGTTACCTACATAGCGACTGATCGCTTTACGTTGCAACCCAGAATATCTTAAAGTTCGACCAATCTGTCAAAGTATGAGGGTGAGAACTCACTTTTACTTACAGTTTGAATCGAAGATTCAGGACGATGAAATCGGTATTCCACTGTCTCGTCACAAAAAGCCACCCTTCGCGTAAACTTATTTGCTGTAAATTTTTTAGAAGACCGATTACCAAGACAACACTATCACAATACCATTGACTACCGAAAACGACTGAAAAGTAAATAGCTAACACTGACCAACTTAGTTCGAAACTTTGTTACTCAAATCGAATGACGCCGGAACAAACAAACGAGAAAATTCTCCGTCAAGCGAAATAAGCGAATGGAGACCGGATACGGACACAACCGTCCAGGTCCATCTTCATATCGTCCGTGGTGTTACGTTAAATTGCCCTAATCGCACTTATTGCTTCAGAATTAAGAGTCACTTTCACTTATTACGCAAAACACTGTGCATGGAATTTACCCCATTTCATGTAATTCATTTAATTTCCTTCTCTCTTTTCATACACCATTTCGATGAGAAAATTGTATCGTGATTTCTTGTTGCTTATAAAATAATGAGCCAGTACAATAATCGTAAGTGAATACCTAAAAAAGATCTTAATTGATCTTAGTCAATGCCGGCGTTGTTCAGCGGAGGTGTCGACCGCCATTGCTCCCCTCTTTGCGGAGGCACAGTATAAATCAAAGCAGAGTTCAGCTAAATAAATTGAAGTTGGATATAGTCAAATTTGTATGACAAATTCTGTATAATTCATAATTAAAATAACCTCGAATTGATCTGCTAGTTACAAGCTCTGAAATAGCGTGTTGCAAAAACAGTACCTACTTATGGCGGGAACAAACTTCCGTGGAAATGAATTGTATTTTGCGGTCCTACTAGCGCCATCTCTGTACAACCAGGGCGCACTATCTATTGACTTGATATAGGTATATACCTATATATATATTTTATTTTTCAGGTCGAGAAGCAGCTCCAGACCGCCAATAATATTCTTATAATGTTGATAAATCAAATTTTTCTTTTCCTTGTGGATGTGGATGTATCCCAGCTCCTCCACCATGTCGCGACGCTACCGTTATATTAGTTATTAATAATGTAGGGATATTTAGAGGGTGAGAAACCATGGAGCATCGCGAATGGAGAAGTGAAAAGAAAAAATTAAATTATCATACCCAAGTGAAGTTAGCCTGACAGTTGCCGGCTGCTTTGCTTCGCATCACTGGTGGGCCGAAGAGCGGGGAACCCATCCACCTCCTGTGAAATAAAGGCAGATGACACCGACTGACTCGGTGCCATCTGCAGTGGCCACTCGGGAGGATATGCTATGTCATCTCACGGCATATACTCCCAGTAGCATCTATGCTCTACCTGCACTACACTCACATTGTCTTTCATAAATAGGCTACCTAATCATTGGTGAGAACCAGCAGTGCTGTTCGTAACCCACTGACCCTTAGCCTACATCATCGGCTGGGTGGGCATCATTCATCACATCTCTCATACCAAGCTCTTGACCTGCTGATCTACCTCTCAATCATCGGCTAGATCCAGCAGGGCTGTTAGTGACCCCTTGACCCTTGCCTACATCATCGGCTGGGCAGAGCATCACTCGTATCATCTCTCATAAGTCTCTTGACCTGCTGATCTCCCTCTCAATCATCGGCTAGATCCAGCAGGGCTGTTGGTGACCCCTTAAACCCTGCCTACATCATCGGCAGGGCAGGGCATCGCTCATATTGTCTCTCATAAGTCTCTTGACCTGCTGACCTCCCTCTCAATCATCGGCTAGATCCAGCAGGGCTGTTAGTGACCCCTTAACCTCTGCCTACATCATCGGCTAGGCAGGGCATCACTCGTCTTGTTTCTCATAAGTCTCTTGACCTGCTGATCTCCCTCTTAATCATCGGCTAGATCCAGCAGGGCTGTTAGTGACCCCTCATCCCCTGCCTACATCATCGGCTGGGCAGGGCATCACTCGTATTGTCTCTCATAAGTCTCTTGACCTGCTGATCTCCCTCTCAATCATCGGCTAGAACCAGCAGGGCTGTTAGTGACCCCTTGACCCTCTGCCTACATCATCGGCCGGGCAGGGCATCACTTGTATCATCACTCATACGTCCTTTGACATTCCTCATTCAAATACAAGCTCATTACTAATCACTCATAATACACGGAAAAGTATAATGGTACCGAGATCTCTCAGACTACTTAGCTTCATCTCTGGCGTCCACCTGACTCGAACTTCATCTTCCTTGGTATTTTACACACACAGCACATGTTCATGTTCAACACTACCCGCGATACTCACCGATCTGTCAGGCGGCGTCACGTGGAACCTCCCTTCATCGCATTTCCTTTTCCGGTGTTGCTATGTACATATTTACAGATTTCGCGACCCTTACGTCGCGACACCTCCATAGAATATAGAGCCGAATAGAGGTATAAAGAGGACATTAGTTAATATACAACAATACATTCTGGTTAGTCTGCAGAAAAAGTAAAACGCATTCAATTGATTTTCAAATATATTTCAGTAATCAAAATATAATAATAGGCTTACACTTAGTAGTTACAAACCGCCGAATAATCGACACTGCCTGGGCGGTGGCGTCCATTTCACGATACAGAAATAACAGAGCGTTGGTCAACATGGGAAGTGGCTTCTGCAATAAAAAATATGTACCTACTTAGAAAACCAAAGAATAGACATAGAGACAAATTTTGAAAAACTGTCCTGTGATGTCCCAAAACGTACATTATTTACGATCTATTTCATATTTTTAAGATATAATGGTAAAAAAATACTTTTTAGATTTAAAATTCCCACCGAAACGCTCGCCAATGTCATGGCGATGTCACAGTGCAAAAGTGATAAATTAATCTGTGGTGTAAAAGCAATTCTATGACACAGATTATAAAGTAATGTGTTCGGTTCTATTCTATGTTTACTCGCGTGTTCCTCAAAGTGACGTCATATAATTAAAATCTACAAAAATCCTATTTCCGCCATATTCAGTTGAATAGCGAATGACGGTCATTCGCTATTCAACTTAATATGGTGGAAATAGGATTTTTGTAGATTTTAATTATCGTAATAATTATCAATCCCCTCTTAATAAAAAAATAAATGCGTGTTTAAAAATAAATACATAATTTTCTTGATTTTCAATTACTGTCATCATGCTCATTGGGGGTATGTGCCCTCACGAGTTCTAGAGTAACAATTCTTGGTAGGTAAGGATTTTTTTATCAGAATTTTCCCTGAAAACAAAATAATAGGTATGATTACCCTACCTTAATAAGGATGATATAAAGATTAACTAACACCAGACACTTCTAAATCGATTCAAATGTTTAGAAGTTACGGTGGAATAAAGAAATAAGCCTTCAATAAAATAGTTTTTAATCTGTTTACAGAAAGTCTTGGCTTTTAAAATGGCTTGGATTGAGCCGAAGCGTCGTCGGAACGATTGATTTCGAATAAAAATAGACGTAAGTGTAAAACCTAAGGGCCTTATAAAAATACCTCAGAGGCAGTCTGTGGTTGAGTTTATCCCTTTACCATAGACTATTTAAACTGACTCTGTTTTAAGGAATCGTGTTTTTAAAAATAAGCCCGTACAAATTCAGTAAGCTGTTTGGATGATCGCGTGTACTTAGATACGGAGAATAGAATTTTCTATGCAAATTAAAAGCATTTGCGATCCCGTCGCGACGGCTCGAAGCATTCTTTACATTTTTTTGGGACGTCTAGATATGTCTATTAGAAAGTTGCCGTTTGCCACTGGCCACGATAACCAAAGGCGATCTGTCATCTTGCCATCGACAGCTTAAGGAGCAGAAGAAATTCACTAGTGCCACCGATGATAAAACAAAATCATAGCTTCTTTTACGGATCGCTTTTGCAAAGTGCCTTAGAAATCTCTTAATGCTGAAAATTGTGACTTTAGGAACCACTATCGAGAACCTAAGGCCTTGAACCTGGGACCAGATAGTACTTCCAGTAAGAACGACCATTTTAAGCGTAAATGCTGTCTAGTCCCAGTTGCTTTATTCTAGGTTCTCGGTCATGGATCCTAAAAATCGCTTCTTACTTAATTAAGACATTTTTAAGTCACTTTTTGCAAAAACGATGTGAAGATAGGATTTTTTTCAATGGTGGCGCTAGGAACTTCATGGGGCCCCTCCACTCCTTCACAAACGCACGGTAATATACAAAATGGCGGACAAAAATGGAGGGAAACGCTCTGAAACTTCGTTTTTAAATTAGTAGTGATTCCACTGTACAGCGCCACACACAAAACTAGGATTAACGTTAATCCGCTGCTGAAGTCTAAACTTTAGCAGCCTTATTCCAAAACGCGGTCTAAATTTAGTACTGGGATTGTTACCAGGTTTAAACCATAGACCAAGTAAAATGTTATTACAAAACGAAGTTTATCGCTACGTCATGGACTATCTATGGTACTAAAGTTAAACTTCTGATACCCCTAGTTTATCTATGGACTAACCTCCAAATTGACGTTTGAATTTGTTTGGTTTCGTATGTGTGATAGATTGCAATAAATAATTAATATTATGGACGTTATTGATATGATGGATTTCGATGATTTGGACGATTTGGACATGCTGGAGACGTCTTCGTCGATCTGTTTTCGATGATATTAGCAGATTGTGCTATAAGTTGATGTAATATTTCCTGTAATAAAAGAACAATTAGTCGATTTAAGGATTATGGCTAGCTTGTGCTGTAGTTGTTGTAATATAATAAACGCGAAAGTTTGTGAGTGTGATGGATGTTTGTTCCTCTTTTACGCGAAAACTACTAAACGGATTTGGATGAAATTTGGAATATAGATAGCTTATACTCTTGATTAACACTGAGGCTATAATTTCAAAATAAGTACAGTGAATAAAAGTGCTTTGAATAAAGTTTGAGCGGACAAAATCTAGTAATAAATAAATCAAAACAACTTCTGAGCTCCAATTTTCACTTCTTTTTTTCTTCAAATGTTCCATTTTATAATTATAATAATCAACAACGAAACCGCCCAAAGTTTAAAAATTAATAATACATGCCCGGTATGAAACTATCAGAAAATTTTTGACGTCTCGGATTGGCGCGCGCGCTGGAATATTTCACTCCATTTCACACTTCACACCACTTGATTATAAAAACGCTTCAATAACAACATTAATAGTGCTCATTTTAGTTAGATTGGAACCTAAACAAAGAACATTTTACGATTTATAGGTATTTTAAACGCAATAATGAATATTTTTGCGTTTAAAATGTGAAAATAATATCCATTTAGTGAAACGGAACGCAGCATTGAATGAAAGCTGAATGAACGAATCAGTGAATATTATTTGAACCACGGCTGATCTCTGGCTTAACTGATCCTCGAATAGTCTTCTATTTGTAATAACGACACACATTTGATCTGGGTCTAACTTTGATACCGCAACAATCCTAGATCTTTTAGTCTTGGTTTAAACCAGGACTTATTCAGGTTTTTATAATAAGGCGGTAGGAGATTTAAACCAAAGCTACATAATCTTCTTACCTAATAAAGAAGGTCAGATGAAAGTTATGTAACAAAAATAAAATAACATTAAAAAAGTATAGTGTTGGGGTGATATTCAATTTTAAAAAATCTATTACATGTGATATTAACGATACTAAGAATACTTATAAATTGAGGTTGTGTCTTCTGAGCGAGTTCTAGAATAACAATATACTTAAACATGGTAAGTATTTTTTATCAGAATTTTCCCTCCAATTTTGCGTGTTTCACGTTCAATCTCAAATTCCGAAACTTGTATTTTTATCACAATAAAATAATGCAAAACATCAATTCGAACCATCTATAGCTGAAAAGTTAAATTTCAAAAAACGAAATTAAATATTTACAAGCATTATGTATTACAATCCCGTAAGTATTATTTTTTATTTCATTATACCTTTTTATACATAAAAATCGTTTTAGTGCACTTTATTCACAATTTTTCTTCAAGTGTTTTTATTTTCTTATATTAAAAAAAAAAAAAATTTAATAAAAAAAACAAAGATAATTCTTGTCTTAGGTTTCTATCTGTGAAATTTATAACATCATTTTATGTGCACTTATTTTAATTTGCTCGAACCGAAAAGAATATTTAAAAAAATGTGTTGCAATATTTTTTATAGGTACATAATTCAACTTTATAATCTAATCTATTTATTATCTCAGTTATTTTTAAATTAATACTTTCCATCCTGTATTTATTAACTTTTAAAAAAAGGAGTTTATTCTTAGTAAGATGTACATAAAATATGCTTGTATTGTATAATAATAAATTATTACACTACATGTATTTACAAATAGTCTTTTGGGCTACGGTTAAAATATTTAAAATTATTTTTCTTTTTTTTTTAAACAGATAGGTTCAGTTGTAGGCAAGCATTTAACGTTTTCAATTCAATTCACATTGCTTCACTTATAAAACTAAACTAAATTATAAACAAAACCTTAGTTGGAATATCACATAATAAAACTTTCAAACAAGTCTCATATACCTTTTACATTTTCAAATATTTATCTCTTTTTTACTACATCCTGTCAAAAAAGAGTAGAAATTAGGGAGTGAGTTTTTTGTCACCTTTTTTAGTATTTTTTAATGACTCGCGATGCTCATATGTAACTATGTAGTTATATATGAAACGGGTCTAATCGCGATCATTTATTAGGTAAAATTTAATTATCTTAATCGCGATTAGACTTAATTTTTTTGTTTGTACGTGTTACAGAAGCTAAAGCCATTTCATAATAAAATGTACTGTAACAAAGACAAAAACGGTTTTCGATAATTAGTTTGGTCTCACTTCCTATTTTAGTCCTATTATTCTTCAGCTTTAGTGACTTTTTGATATAGTAAAAGGTATAAAAAGACAACGATAATCACTTTACAAAACTGAAAATTTCGAAGACGAATCTCAGGAACTTGGCGGTCTATGTGTACGCTATATTTTTTCTAGTTTGTCGTTTTAAATGTATTTTTTTGCATTTATAAAAAAAGCCTGATTTATTTAATATTCATTTTGGATACCTGTTTAACTTGCCTAATCTCTAAAAAAGCGGAATTTATGATATTTCAGTTTTAGCAGTCATTTCTGTAGGTATTTATTGACAAACTAATGAGCATTTCAAATAGTTTTACAAACTACACTTGGTCTCGATATTTTCGTGTGTTTTTCTAAGACTAACGTAAAAGCAAAACTAATAGTATTATCTAAATATTTCTATGCTTCGTGTTCTGCAGATGGTTTTACAGACCACTTTTACATTTATGGCCCACATCGACCAAAACAGTATAAAGACAAAAGTAGCCGTGTTAATCTCTTTTCTATAGCAATGGACGTTCAGTGAACTTCACAAAGTGAATAAATTAAGTGGACAAGATATCGTTTTAAAATTAACGCTTAAATAGTCGATTTACTTGTTCAGATTAGTCGTTAATAACGTTACGAATTTTCTATATAAATAATTTTTTTGCAATTGGATGAAGAAAGATTTATATGTCGCAGCATAAGCGTTGAAATATTATATCTTGAGCATTAGCTTATGCAAATGAAGATAGGTTCTTCAATAAGTACATAATGAACTCAATTACATTTGTTAACTATTGTGAACAAGTAAACAACCAATAATGAAAAACAGCTGAGCATAATTGTCTAAAATTAGATCTATCTACCTAACTTTACCCTTAAGATATTAATATTTTTAGCATACAATACAAAATGTATACTTTCCAAAGCGTTTTTATTTTACTAAGTATAAATTATACTTTCATACTCTGGCATTTTATAATACAGAACATTTTTTTTGCAGTTAAAAAAGACAGGAAATTATACATCATTGTATGTAACATAATTTTTAAAAAAAACTTTATATTCTAACGTCGTAAGTAGTATAATAAAGTATGTATGCTTACATTTATTTACAGTTTACTTGTCGATCACTTTTCTTCGTTTCTTTAAAACATTGTTTCTGTTTCAGTCTAACCTATTTAATTATAATAAATACCTACTAATAATAATTAAGAAAAAAAACCAACAAAAAGAAAAATGGCTGCGTGTTATGATCATAACCTTTTTTATTCAACCTATTTACATGGCTGACGCCTTAACACTGGTCCAATAAAACACAAAAAATCGCATACAAAAGTCCCATTACATACACTATCAATTATCACAAAGAAGCAACACTGAATATTATTATATTAAAAATAAATCCTAAGAAATACGTAATCGTAGGCTTGAAATAGTGACTGGCAGTAAAAAACTTTTTTTTAATAGTTATTTCCATTAAGTAGCCTGTATGGTCTACGACCGACGTCAATACAAACATGGACGCAAAAGAAAAATGCTACCTAATACAATAGGACGCCGCTCGGGAATCTTCGGGATTTTCCGGAGTACGAACAATAGGCGCAATTCCATTGATGATGTTGTTTGAGATATGACTTCCACATAAGCTTTAGGAATTTCTCCATAAAGGTGAACGGTGTTTGTTTGAGGCGTTCGATTCACCTTAAATCTCCTGTATTATGGAAGGTCTAAACAAACAAGTGTAACTTGATACTGAGATATGAACTGCACAGAATTCGCGTCGGCGTATGGGTTACTTCCCGAGGGATGGGACGGTGGGGCGAACCCGGAAGGCGATACTAGCAAGATAGTATCCAGACAGAAGCACCGTGCCTAATTAATATTGAATATTAAATTTAATTCAAATTTGGTGTACATGTTAACAAACCGTTCATAGAAATCATTTAAATACGAGCAGCAACGTATATCATTTGGTATATCGTGGCAAGGGCAAAGTCTCGGCAGAGGCCTACCCCTCCGGGATACAAGCGCGAGTTTATGTACTGTAATGTTAAAAAAATGTCGTTTACACCCAAACCAAAGCTGAATAAAACGAAATAAATATAGGTTACTATTTTCCGTACGCCCGAAGATTTCCTAGCAGCACTATAACTGGGGGCAAGTCACTTAAATGCATAGTCGTTCAATGGAGTGATATTAGTACGGCAATTGTTGTTTCATTGACTCTATTGGTAGTCTACTAAACAATCGCGTTACCCTTGCAACTTTACTCGGCGCCTTCGCGAGAGATGCCCGTATAGCCTATTGGTAGTAGACAACGAAATGGCAGTCCAATCACGCTAATTTCACTCTACTGAACAACCCTAAGCCCTGTATGTAATAATTCCGCTATCAATCACTAAATCCGGCCTAGTTACCTACGGGGTATCACCTCGGGAGCGCGCGCGTCGCCATGGCAACGGCCAGTGACGTCAGCGCCAGCGATGACGTCAGCGGCGGGGCGTGGCTGTTGTATTTGCTGCTTTGCTCGCAGGTACCTGGAAGTGGGAATAAATATAATAAACGGGGCATGTTGGCCACCATAAGAATGGTTTATAATTGTTCTTTCCAAGGTCATAATCTGACGGCCTCATTTAAAAAACACGATTCCTGTGAAGCACTTCTCAGAGGCAGTTTTTTTAATCTGTGGTTACCTCTTTCTCTTGTAAAATCTCCACCACAGACTATTTTAATCGGCGTCTATCAAGTGTTTTAAGGAATCGTGCCTTTATAAATGAGACCTTAAGTTTCTAACTATAAGTTACATCTTTAAAATAAATGGTTTTCTCTATGACTTAACGGATATGAAGTACATCATAACACATACATAAGTGGTCTTTAAAATGATACTTTTAATTGAAAAAAATCTTCTATTAGCTTTAAAATCAATAGATACAAAACAACTAAAGCTACGTGACATTTCGGATTTAATCTTTATTTTATAGTGGAAACCATCTGTTTCAAAGCCGTTTATTGATTTACAGCGACGGAAATTGTTTTGTATGAGGATGTGTTTTTTTTTTTATTATGCGCAGCATCCACCCATATCCACCTAAGCATCCTGGGTGTAGCCAGGGCCCTATTTCATGGAACTACAATTCATGGTATACTATTGACAGTTCAATGTACACAGTTTATTGCATATTGACATTGTAAGCGGACTTGTAGCGTGCTACGGAACAGGCTATTCTCGGAGTCTCTTAGATGGATCACATTAGAAATGAAACAGTCCGCCAAAGAACTGGTGACTGACATAGTGTAGGCATAAGAGCCTATTTAGAGGCTAGAAATGCCGGGACTTGAATCCGCGACCTCTGGCTAACCGTGCCAGCGCTCTCCCAACTAAGCTAATGGGCAAGTGTAAGGACCGGCGAAATTTCGAACCTCTTCACAAACTTCTATGTATTACGTATGTACTCTCTAGTACAATTATGGGTTACCGTAGGCACTGACTGAAAATCAGCGCTGAGGGATCACTTCCTCAGCACAACGCTGAGTCAGCTGCCTTTTGTGGCAATGTAGATACACCACAGGCTACATCTATGGTCCTGTTGTATTTATTCGTTTTGTCTGTTGTGTTTTCTTTCTTTTCTTGTGCATATTATGTTACTTATCTGCTTATTTTGTTTCTGTGATGTATCTTGTTGGTATAATAAATGTCTCTCTTCTTCTTCTTCTATTCAACAAGGAATATTAACAGTGTATAAGATTAGCAAGCTGGAGTGGCAGTGGGCTGGTCACGTGTAATTTGTAATTTGTTTTTATCGCGTAAGATAAGATAAGATAAGAATATTCTTTATTGTACCAGGAAAAACACAAACATGAAATGTTTACAAAAATGCAGTACAATTGGCGGTCTTATTGCTTATAGCAATTTTTTCCAGGCAACCGACGATGGAGAGTTGTTGAAGGAAAAGTGAGACGGGTAGTAGGTGCAAATATGAATATTCATTTACATACTTATACATAGTAATAATATACATACTTATACCTTTACATACTATTAGGTATAACAATTATAAACATACATAAAGTTACATAAATTACAATAAAGTTCTACCAGAGGATAAAAGAAAAGACATACCTACATGCAGGAAAACAATAATAATTGAACTATTTAATAAATTATAGTGATAGATATAGAGCGTGAACCCTGCTTTTAAAGATAGCTGGGGAAGAAGAGCGCCTCATTGAAACCGGGAGATCGTTCCACAGCCGTGCGGCCCTAACAGCAAATGAGTTGCTGCGTAGTGAATAGGTACGTTGTCTGTCACCGTTGTCTACTCACCGTTGATGGTAAGATTGTACGCCTTGTCGCCAGCCACGCCTGGGATGACGCTCCGGTCGCAGAAGCGAGTGACGGCACTGACTGACACGTACTGAAGGCCACCTTTCGTGTCTGGAAGCAGTGCGTACGGGGCTTTAGAGCCGCTGTACTGTGAAACTAAATAGGATGTAGGAAAATCTCTATATCTAATAAATAAAAATCTCGTGTCACAGTGTTTGTTATCGAACTCCTCCGAAACCAGAGTGAGTTAATGACCGTTTTCAACTATGACTGTAGTTGCATTGAATTTTACAAATATTTGTAAAATCAAACAAAGATATGTTAAAACTTACACGATCTTCTTTAAAATATAACTATTAACTGGCAATAAAAACAACGTAAATTAAATACGCGTTTTTCATTTGTCCCGAGGAAAATTTTAAAATCCCGTTTTTTTGACAAAATGACCATTTGTCCCTTACAGTATCAAAAAAAATCTGGCAGCCCTTGTGCGATTTCCTTTTTTACCCGACTGCGGCGGAGCCCAAAAGGAGGGTAATGTGTTTGGCTCGTATGTGTGTATGTCCGATTCTATGTTTCCTCATAACTCCTTAATCAATGGTCAGATTTTGACAAACAAGATCTCATTCGGTTCGTCATGCTTGCGCCATGCATGTCGAGTAAATCAAACAAAAAATCTAAAAATCATCAAATAGACAAAAATAAAAAACTAACCCGACTGTTAAGCATTAAGCAGGCGGGGCGCAAATTCAACATTGTAAATCCTTGCGAGGTATCTAGTTTGGGTCCCGCCTGCTTAATAGTTAATAATAAAAATAATGGTTGTCTGGAAGAAATTACTTTTAGTAATAAGGCCGCCAATTGTACTGTACTATATTATTATTAAATTATTATATGTAATTCCTGGTGTACATACAATAAAGAATATTCTATCTATCTATCCAATAGTTAGTGCTTAACAGTCGGGTAGTTGGTTATTTTTTAATTTAGTTTTTTTTGTGTACAATAAAGTGCTCTCTATCTATCTCGTTTCACAACTCACCGTTCCTGCTGTGGTGCGTGTAGACGAAGCAGTACTTGCTGGGATGCGAGGAGGCGCGCGCGATGGGTGCCGCAATCAGGTAGCCGGTGTTGCCTTCCTGCCAGCTGCCGTAGCATGTGTACACTGGAACACGCCGGCGACAGGTTCATAACCAGCCTATATATACGTTCCCCTGTTGGGCACACGCCTTCTCTCAGAGGGAGAGTATGGGCTTAATCACCGCGCGTGCCCACCGCGGATTGGCGATTTCAAGCGCTGAGCTGAGGTATGTGAATAGCTTACGTTGTAAATTCTTTACGTTGAAATAAATTATTGATTTCTGATTTCCCACATATTAGAATTCATCCATGAGGTATTTTGCCATAATCGCCACATCATCAGCCACTTGACGCCCACTGCAGGACATAGGCCTCCCTCATGGTTTTCCTAGCCATGAGGGGTTTCGCTATAATCGCCACGCTTGGCGATCGCAGTATGCGGTTGAAATCTCAGGAAGACGCCGCTGCCCGTCTCCTGGTAATTGATTTCCTTGGTCGCCTTCTACGACATCCACGGAAGGTAATGGAGTGACGCTATTCTTAATCCGGCGCCACACGGAGTTACTTTCACTCGTAGGATAACAATGTACAATTAATTTGGTCCCTTTTAAAGTTACCGGTGCTAGCGCAGTGCGACTTGAACTCGATGCTGTCCTGCTGAGCGCCGCAGCCGACGCTGGCGCCTTCGTAGTCCCCACTAACACACTCGGGGGCGGACTGTGTCTCGTGTGAGTCGCTGTCACCTGAGAATAAAAAGAAAAATTGGGTAACTAATTTAATTTCCTGGAGGACTTGCACAAAAAAATCCTTACTAATATTATTTAATAATAAACGCGAAAGTTTGTATGTATGGATGGATGTTTGTTACTCTTTCACGCAAAAACGGCTGAACGGATCCGGATGAAATTTTGCACAGAGATAGATTATAGTCTGGATTTGCACATAGGCTACTTTTTATCCCGGAAAAGTACACATCAAAATTACCACGCGAACGAAGTCGCGGGCAACAGCTAGTACATACAAAATACAAACTTACGTTACGGTATAAAGCACGTTCGTCTATCAGTTACTATTGCAAAACATATATCATTATGTATTTTCGAAGTAGCCTGGCTACCCCTAGCTCAGAGAATCCTAGTTTGGGAGCCAGTAACCATTTTTTTTGTAACCATTTTACAATAATTTTTTTTTTTTATTGACCAAGTTAATTACAGTTCAGGACAGTTCAATAGTTTTTTTTTTCATTATATACATACAAATAGTACCTATGTAGGTTCGGGTAGGCAGATACCAGGGAAGGCCACTTGCCACGATCCTGATTGATCACTTTCGCTTCCTCAATATGCACGCACGCCGGTTTCGGGTACTTTTTATCTTCATAAGCAGCCTATATACGTCCCACTGTAGGGCACAGGCCTTCTCTCAGAGCGAGAGTATGGGCTTAATCACCACGCGCGCCCACCGCGGGTTGGCGATTTGAAGCGCTGAGGTACGGGAATAGCTCAGCCACTCAGGTTTCCTCACGATGTTTTCCTTCACATTTGGCGAGTGGTATTGCTACTATAACTTCACAAATGTACATAACTTAGAAAACAAGGTCATAGATACATCCACGCACTGGGATTCGAACCTAGGTCTCGCTTCCGAGTCCAATGTTCAACCCACTAGGCTACCACCGCGACTTCTGATCTTGCCTGTTACTAAGTCCCTATTTGATAGAAGTATGTCCGCCTGGGACGTCCCTTACCGGCCCTTTCACCTACATTCGCTCGATATATTTGTTTCGTCAATCTTTCTCCCTTCATCCTCTCCACATGTCCAAACCAATGCAACATTCCTTTCTCAATTCTAGTCACTACATCCTCTTTCAGTCCACAACCTTCTCTAATCAAACCATTGCGTATCCCCAAAAAAATGTTTCAATATAATTTATAATGTTAAAATATAAATCATCATCATCATCATCAGCCACTCGACGCCCACTGCAGCACACAGGCCTCCTTCATGGTTTTCCTAACAATATAAATAACCGTGATTATTTTTTTCTCTCCGACTTATACGTATGGTGACCTGTCGAACACGTGTCACGTGGAACAAAAACGTGCCATACAAATCGGACTCAAACTATGACGTCACAACTTGCACTCCTAAAATATTGTGTTTATGCATCTACACCCTTTTAAGAATTCAATGAAAAAAACCGGCGGCGGAACCCTTCGTGCGAGTCAAACGCGCGCACGAAGGGTTCCGTACGGTTATCTATACAACATTTGAATATTTCAACCATCTACCTGTTGCCGTTAATAATATACAGCAAAAAACGGCAAAAAATCATGTTTGTTTTATGGGAGCCCTTCTTGAATATTTCTAGTTTATTTTAATTATTTATTTTTAAAGTGAATATACAACTAAACATTCTGTGAATATTTCAAGCGTCTACCTGTTGCCGTTATTAATATCCAGCAAAATTAAATCACGTTTCTTTGTATGGGAGCCCCACTTAAATATCGATTTTATTCTGTTTTTAGTATTTGCTGTTATAGCGGCAACAGAAATACTTACATTATCTGTGAAAATTTCAACTGTCTAGCTATCACGGTTCATGAGATACAGCCTGGTGACAGACAGACAGACGGACAGTGGAGTGGAGTGGAGATACAGTTGATACAGAGAGGGGAGCCTTACCCTTTGGGTACGGAACCCTAAAAACGAAATCTAATGTGAGTTGTATTATACCCAAATTATACAATTTTAAAAACCTATTTAGAGGCTAAAAGTTTCACCCGTGCCGGGACTTGAGCCCGCGACCTCTGGCTAACCGTGAGCAAGTGATGTAGATTGCTTCGGCCAGATGTCGCTGCCTGTACGTAATACAGAGAGGTTTGTAAAGAGGCTCGAAATTTCGCCGATGTCTGTACTTACCCATCGGCTCAGCTGGGAGAGCGCTGGCACGGTTAGCCAGAGGTCGCGAGTTCAAGTCCCGGCATGGGTGGAATTTTTAGCCTCTGAATAGGTCTTTTAAAATTGTCCTCAGCACGGGTTAGTGCAACAAGGAGAATGTAATCATACAAAGTGTCTAAGGATATTTATGTCAGTTACATATCTTGTAATCTTACAGAGTGTCTGAGGATATTTGTGTCAATCACTTGCCTATAGTGCATGGATGGATCGCCGTCTATGCCTAACGCTAGTGGCATTTTTCCGAGCGGTTCCGTGCTTCGCAAGGCACGTTAAGCTGTTGGTGCCGGCTGCCGTCGACAGATGGCAGTCGTTAAGCCAAGTCAGAGGCCTTAGGGCGGCTTGACAACTTCTGACAGTAGACGAGCCACTAGTCTACAAGCCTCCACCAATCCGGACTTGGCCCCCGTGGTGGAGTATGGCCTATACCTTCCTCAGGGAAGAGACCCGTGCCCCTCGGTGGGGACATAATGGGTTGATGATGACTTGCCTATAGTGATTTGCTGCCTTCTGCGACGTCGGTCGGCCAGGGACCCGATGATGGAGTAGCGTCCGACGATCGGGCATCGGGTCGAGTTCAGAGTCGTGGCTGGAAGGTGAACACAAACACTGTTAGGTTCTCTTCTGCGTAATCTGTTTGTCCACTGTAAGGGAACGTACCCATACTACGTGACCCAGTGTTGCCAGCCGGGTCTTGCGAAAAGTTTCCAAAAAGCAGTGTTGCCAGGCGGGTCTTGTCAAAAGTTCCCAACGAGAGATAAAAAATGTAACCTTTTGGTGTAAAAAGTAACGTCACCAATGAAAAGGTACTATAACTTAATAAGTAAATAACATACAGAAAAATGCAGTTCGTTTGTTTGTTACACTTTATTGCACAAAATTAAATAACATGCGATACAAATTACGTGCAAAGGCGAACTTATTTTGGTGGAAATTTCTTCCAGCCAGCCTGTACTCCAAGGGGGTCAATAAAATTCACAGTCGTTCAATATAGTCATATTAATACGGTCACGGTTGTTTCATTGACACTCTTAGCAGCCTTGTGACCAATCGCATTCCAATGGTGCAACCCGTGCAACTCAACTCGGCGCCTCGCGCGATTCGATTTTCTTCGCGAGAGGCCTATTTCTTTTGCGCGGGTACCAAATAGAGGCAAATAATAGCTATTGTTGTGCTTATATCATTCTATTTAAAAACTATTTGTGTATTACACTCGACCAGACTCAAAAGAAGAAGAAGACATCTATGTCTTAAAAAGACATTTATTTGATAACTCAAACACAAGTTAATGCTGGTAATAAAAAAAATGAAGTAAAAAATTTGTATAGCTGATTAATGGTAATACATTACAATTTCTAGGCAGATCTGGCGTTTGACCTACAGAAAGGACGTGGGGCGTGGGCGCGGAAAAGCCCCACGTCCTTCCTGTGTGTCTCACGCCTGTGAACCAGAAGACGCGATGGACTAGACTTACTGGTAAGTGTGATGAATTTCGGGTCTATGGACGAAGAACACGCATCTTGAGGGGATTCCCAGAGCTGAGAGCCCTGCTGCAGTTCTAGCACCGAGGCGTCACGCCGGTAGAAGGTCAAGCAAATATGGCCGGACTCGCTGCGGAAAAAAGTGGTTCGGTTAATTGATTTTTGGATCAATTAACCAGCGGGTTAATGCTCTAACTACGCAGTCAGCGTCGTAAAGTTCTGGGCCGCAACTGTTTGAAGAGACTGAAAATTGTTTTCCCTAGCGTGTCGATGGCAAAACAATTTTCAAAGTCTCCTCCAGAAGAAGAACGCTCTATCTGCCAACTGGATTGATTTTCTATTTAATCAACTCCGAAGTGTCAAAATATGTATGCGAACAGCCTTATTTGAGAGACCGGCGCTATTATAATCGGCACATTCCTTCCAGTTGAACGTTTCATCATCATCATCATCATCAGCCATTTGACGCCCACTGCAGGACATAGGCCTCCTTTGTGGTGTTCATAACCATGAGAGGTTTTGCCATAATCGCCACATCATCAGCCATTTGACGCCCACGGCAGGACATAGGCCTCCCTTATGGTTTTACAAACCATGAAGGGGTTTGCCATAATCGCCACGCTTGGCAGGCGGGTTGGCGATCGCAGTATGCGGTTGGAATCTCAGGAAGACGCTGCTGCCCGTCTCCTGGTAATATATTTCCTCAGTCGCCTTCTACGAATATCCACGGAAGGAAATGGAGTGACGCTATTCTTAATCCGGCGCCACACGGAGTAGTTGACCGTTTAGGGGGGTTAAATTGAAGAAAATTGGATAGTTCAATTTACTTATTTTGTTAGAAATAAAAAATAGATAAAAAGTACCCGGAACCGGCGTGCGTGCATGCAACGCCTAATGAATGTTGAGGAAGCGTAAGCGATCTGTCAGGATCGTGGCAAGTGGCGGTCCCTGGTCTCTGCCTACCCCTCTGGGATGCAGGCGTGAGTTTATGTATGTATGCACTTATTTTGTTAGACTTTATTTCTTACCATCCTCTGGTGACGTGCGCGACCAACTTGATGTGTTTCTTGTCCTTCTGCTCCAGGATGGAATGACATACAAGCCGTTTCTCTTCGAACGAGCCGTCTTCGTTCATTATCTGGAATTGTAAGCAATAATGAATTAGTTTAGTTAACAATTCATCCTCCGCTTAGCGGAGGACAGGAGTAATCATGGGTGGGTGATGTCGATAACAAAATAAACTGAACTCTCTTACCAACTTGCGTGCTAACAATGGGGATGTTTTGTGAAGGCATCGTGGTCTCGAATAAAAAGCTTTTATCTACACTAATGTTGTAACATTCTACTTATGTTTTCAATACTTGACTTATAATTACTACTGTTATAGCGCAGACAACAAAACACTCAATTTAAGCAATTTCACATGATGGTATAATATTCACATCGATGTCGTAAAATCTCATTATAACATCAATAAAACGCGACGAACTTGATTGCAGGGCCAATCAGGTTGGTCGCGTTTTATTGAAGCGCGCAGCTGCGCTCTCATTGGTTTAATTTTAATGGCGGCAAAATCACTGTGATTATACACGTACGCGTGAATTTAATTTTTAATTGCATTAGTGAAGATAAAGTAGTGTATGCAACTGCATATAACACGGGTATTAAAACACTCGTTACTATTATGAAACTCGCTGCGCTCGTTTCATAAACTCACACTCGTGTTTTAATACCCTTCATTATATGACAGTTGCATAAACTACTATTAATTTTGAGTGGGTACTTCACCAACACACACACAGTTCATATCGTACGAGGGAGTGGCATACTCGCACGTTCTGTGTTTATGAGCCCCCTACACCGTTCAAGAGCGGTCGTAGCCCAGTGGGTAGAACATTGGACTCAGAAGCGAGAGAGCCAGGTTCGATTCCCAGTGCGGGCATGTACCTATGACTTCGTTTTCTAAGTTATGTACATTTGTGAAGTTAAAGTAGCAATACCACTCGCTAGCCGTGAAGGAAAACATCGTGAGGAAACCGGAGTGTTGAGTCATTTACATACCTCAGCGCTTGAAATCGCCAATCCGCGGTGGGCACGCGCAGTGATTAAGCCCATACTCTCTCTCTCTTTCTGAGAGAAGGCCTGTGCCCTACAGTAGGACGTATATCGGCTGCTTATGATGACACCGTTGAAGAAATGAAGCACTTTTATTGTGCTCAGCATCTTTATCCAGCCGCTCCCAGCAATCTGCCTCAAATCGTCGGTCCAGCGAGCTGGTGGACGTCCGCAGCTGCGTTTGCCAGTCCGTGGTCTCCACTCGAGAACCTTCGCACCCCATCGACCATCGGTTCTCCGGCATATGTGACCAGCCCACTGCCACTTCAGCTTGCTAATCAAAAATGGTCGGGTGGGCCGAAACTTTACCTTGAGCGTGGCATTCTTGGTGGTGAACCGGTACTGGTGCGTGTGGTCAAGGCTGTACCACTTGTGATGGTCCACGATCCAGGCCGGGAAGTGGCAGCGGTGGTGCTCGTCGTCACCTGAAAGCGACGATTTAATCATTAGAAACACACAAAGAAAAATCATTTACCGACAGAACCGGAAGCCTAAAGTTTGAAGTGTACGTATTTTTATTTTAACGAAAACAGTTTTTAACAGGTGTCTGTTCGCGCCATCGCGACTACTCGTTAATGGCAATGTGACACCTCCTTAAGATTCTGTAGTCTTTGATTCGAGAAGCACGCACGGTTTTACGCGCCTCTCTAGGAGGCACAAACGAATATACTTAATATTAAGTTCCCTGTTTTGTTTTCTTAATAGAGTCGAACTGTGGCTTACGGAGCCTTGTGGTAAAATAATCAAATTTTTGAAATAAATTGATTCCGTTTCATTATATTATTATTATTGAGTACGTAAAAATAAATATTAATCCTTCTAAAAAGCATATAATTTAGCACACTCTAGGTTTAATTTCTATGGTTCAAATTCGTCCTTGAAGGCTGAAACTGATAAGATATTAATGTTGTTAGTTTTAATTAACTTAGTTCTAATAAGTCAGAAGTTACCGAAGAAGGTATTTATTTTCTCTTTCTCCAATTCGTGGTAAGCGTTGCTGGTTGTACAATTACTTAAAATACTCAATTGTTACCTAAGTTGCTGTTACCACTCATTGTATAATTGTTTGTTTACCCAAATAAAATAAAATATTTTGAAATTGACTGCCTCGTTCGTCTAGCCGTTAAGGCGCTTAGCTACCAAAACAGAGGTCGCAGGTTCGTTTCCCACCGGGGCCGCCGTACATTTGTGCAAATGACCTCAGTCTGGGTGTATTTTCATGTTTGTGACCTCTTTGCCTGGTTACCATAGCAGTGTAGTGCTTACGAAAATTTTTAATAAAATTGTGTAGAAGTTATTTATTAAAATTTTCGTAAGCACTACACATTTTTAACTTAATTCCGGAATAACTTACTAGAGTTTTAAAATTCAAGTGTGTGAATCCGAAATATATTGTAAGAATATATTATCTATTTTCCTTAATTACAAATAAAAATTAAATTGTGCATGCACTCACTGTAACTAACCTTCGCGCACTGTTTATAACTTTCATAGTGCATTTACTCACTGTTACTAACCCGCATGGTTCATGTACTCACTGTTACTAACCCGCATGGTTCATGTACTCACTGTAACTAACCTTCGCGCACTGTTTATAACTTTCATAGTGCATTTACTCACTGTTACTAACCCGCATGGTTCATGTACTCACTGTTACTAACCCGCATGGTTCATGTACTCACTGTAACTAACACGCATGGTGCATGTACTCACTGCAACTAACCCGCATCGGTTTATAACTGGCATAGTGCATTTACACACTTTTACTAACCCGCATAGTGCATGCAATCATTGTTACTAAACCGCATAGTGCATTTACTCATTGTTACTAACCCGCATCGTGCTTTTACGTACTGTTACTAACCCGCACAGTGCATATACTCACTGTTTGTAAGCCGCATAGTCCGGCTGCCGTCCGTGGGCGAGGACAAACCGTTACAAGTGGCGTCCCCGGACTGTGCGACGTAGTACGTCATACTCTTGTCGTTGTGCTGTCCTTTGTAGATGAAACATCTGGAAGGAATTAAGGCCAGGGCGTTAGTACCACTTGGTCAATTATATAGGGCATCATAAGCAGCCTATATACGTTCCATTGTAGGGCACAGGCCTTCTCTCAGAGAGAGTATGGGCTTAATCACCACGCGTGTCCACCGCGGATTGGCGATCTCAAGCGCTGAGGTATGTGAATAGCTCAGACACCCAGGTTTCCTCGCGATGTTTTCCTTGGCCGTTAGCGAGTGGTATTGCTACTATAACTTCACAAATGTACATAACTTAGAAAGAAAAGTCATTGGTACATGCCCGCACTGGGGAGCGGGCATGTACCGAACTCGAACCTGGGTCTCCCGCTTCCGAGTCCAATGTTCTACCCACTAGGCTACCACTGCTTTTATATATAGGGTATATACATACAAAAATGGTGGTTATATTCAGTTCTATTTGCATAAACAGTAGCCTAAACACCCGGACCATAATGATAAATCTGATAGACACCTTATTCATCAAAAACAAATGAGTCTTTTAAAAACCTATTTAGAGTATAAAAAAATCCAGATGCCAAACGCCAGATGTGGCTGCCTGTACGTAATACAGAGAAGTTTATAAAGAGGCTCGAAATTTCGCCGATGCCTGCACTTGCCCATTAGCCCAGTTGGGAGAGCGCCGGCACGATTAGCCAGAGTTCGCGGGTTCAAGTCCCGGCATGGGTGGAACTCTTAGCCTCTAAATAGGTTTTTAAAGTTTTCCTCAGCACGGGTTAGTGCAATAAAAAGAATATTATATTCAAATGAGTAGTTTAGGCGCTGCGATGGAACACAGATGTTTTATGATACAATACATTGCTGGCAGCGGCAATGATGTGGATGAGGAGGCCTATGACCATCAGTGGACAAATGCGGGCTTATTGGTTCACTTTAGGTAATTCATTCATACATACATAGCCTGATAAAATCATAACCCTTCCCTCTGGCTCTGCCGCAGTCGGGGAAAAAGTTTTACTAGTTCCATTAATAAACTCCTCGATGGAATTAGGGGGAAGCGATAACATAACATGCGAAACCTGGTGCCTAACTCAGAGAGACGAGCAGAGGCTTACTGTGTTCGAGAGAAAACTCCTCAGAAAACATTTCGGACCAGTCAAAGAAGGGGTATACCGCCAGCCTATGAACCATGAACTGGAAGCACGTATTAACCACGAAACCATTGTGAGATTCTCCAAGTCACAGAGACTAAGATGGGCGGGCCACTTGGAGCGGGTGCCGGAAAAATAAATAAATAAATAATAATAATCTAGGGCAGCCAAAACAATGACCAAATGAACGCCACAGCAGAAAAGAACTAGAGGCAGACCAAGGAGGCGGTGGGGTGACTGCGTAGAAGAGGATCTGCGTGCGATGGGGAAGTTTACCAACTGGAAGGAGGTCGCCAAGATTCGCGACAGCTGGAAGGAAACTGTGGAGGAGGTCAAGACCGACAAAGGGTTGTAGCGCCACCGGAAGTAGGAAGTAAGTAAGATAACGTAACCGAGAGGAGAGGTTTCTCATGATTGTGGCATGTGTCAAGTAAATCTGCCTACCCCTCCTAGATACAGGCGTGAGTTTACGTAACATAATGGATATCATATCATATTCGAGAGTCACCACTATAGGAATGATGGCGTGATCATCCTAATCCACTATAAAGGAAAATTTCCCGCCAGCCAGGCAATTCGTAAGCCTGTGGCGGCCGGTCCAACCGTTATTCGTCGGACGTTATGTTTATGGTGTCACTTTGCTTACGCGATGCAGAAATGTCTGGGTATATAGTGGGCGCGCAGAGTTGACATGTGCTCGCCACAACCCACCTGTAAGTGTCCTCATCCGAAGCGATGGAGTTCCTCCGATGCACCTGCGAGATTTGCCCCACGAGGTACCGCGTCGACCCTTCCTTCCACGTCGCTAGGCAGACAAGCTCCTCCACTGCAATGAGTTAGTTGCTAGATTACATTATAATGATTTAAAGTAGGTAAAGAGAAGTTAAATTCTAGTGCAATTACGGAATTACATGCAATGTACCAAAAAAAAAAGACCGGCCAACTGTGAGTCGGACTCGCGCACGAGGGGTTCTGTTATCTATACAACATTAGACACAAATATCGAGAAAAAACGGCAAAAAATTACGTTTGTTGTACGGGAGCCCCCCTTTAAATATTTATTTTAATTTAAAAATATTTATTTTAAAATCAGCGTCACCGACCGACTGGAGCCGAGTATACCCAATTCAGCGTCAGCGAGCGCGCGTGACGGTTCACTTTAGTTCACAGTTCAGAAAAACAGCGCGTACAGAAGTTTTCACTTCAATAAACAAAGAAGTGCCCGAAACCGGCGTGCGTGAATGCAACGACTAATTAATGTTGATGAAGCGAAATAGATCTGTCAGGATCGTGGCAAGTGGCAGATACTGGTCTTTGCCTATCCCTCCGGGATACAGGCGTGAGTTTATGTTATGTTTGTTAAATAAAGACGTACCGTTGCTCTCGGTGGCTGGCACGTCTGGACAGGCCATGTAGCGTAGTAGAAGTCTGGAGTCGTCAGTGCAGCTCTCAGCGCGGGAGGGCGGGTTGGCGCAGTCTCCGGAACCGCTGAAAAGTTAGAGCGACGCCGTAAGATTCTGGCTCGAATCGATGCAAAGTTAGAGGGTCAAAATAAAATATTAGCATGACAAATTAATACACTATGTATGTGCCTGTATGTAAATTTTAATGCTTAAGTTAAATATTATTTATTTATTTATTGTAAACGAGACTGCTCCGACAGTCACACCAAGCAATTGGTTTTGTGGGGCTTATTATAACAAACGTAACATGTTCTTTTTTATACATTAATAAATACAAATAAAATACAATACTACTCATAGCTTGAACAGCTGCAAAGTTAGAGACAAAGTTACTAGCTTGAACCGATGCAATATTGGATGGACAAAATAAGATACCAGCTGGACCCGCTGCAATTTCAGCGAGACAAAGTAATAAGTATACTAGCTTGAACAGCTGCAAAGTTAAAGGGACAATGTAATATACTAGCTTGACCTGCTACAAAGTTAGAGAGATAAAATAAGACACAAGACTGAACAGCTACAAAGTTAGAAGGATAAAGTAGTATACACTAGTTTGACCCGCTGCAATGTTAGAGTACCGGCATGTATTTTTGCTGTTTTTCCTTTGTTTTTTACCGGTTGTAAGTGAAGGAGAAGGGCGCAGGGCGGAAGGGGCACTGCACGGGCGCCGGCTGGGGCTTCTTCCGGAACATGCTGTATAGCGGGGCATCCCCGCTTATCAGCTCGCAGATCGAGGCCAGCGAGTCCCTGGGCGAGCAGTACGCTGGAACGGAAAGGGATTTTAATTAAAGTCTAGATCAAAATGGTTTTAATCAATACGCTCGTTGAAGGTCTGATAGAAATTAAGTGACTTATTCTACTCATTATAATCAAATTGGTACTTCAGTAGCTCCATCGAATAAATTTTTTTTGTTTCATTAATTTTTACTAAAAATTGTTGTTCTATTAAAAAACCTAAACTAACACATAACTAACCTTGATTCCGCTGAAGGTTACTATAATAATAACTACTTCTTCCACACAACAATCACTTTACCTCCCAAACTTTACCCTTTGCTTGGCATCACAAATTCCACCCATGCCGGGACTTCTGGCTAACCGTGCCAGAGCTCTCCCAACTGAGCCAATAGGCAAGTGCAGGCATCGGCGAAATTTCGAACCTCTTTACAAACTTCTTTGTATTACGTACAGGCAGCGACACCTGGC
Source organism: Yponomeuta evonymella (assembly GCA_963969515.1). Taxonomy (NCBI): domain Eukaryota; kingdom Metazoa; phylum Arthropoda; class Insecta; order Lepidoptera; family Yponomeutidae; genus Yponomeuta; species Yponomeuta evonymella. Next base: position 5,117,716 of record OZ018371.1, read on the forward strand.
TGAAGCAATTTACAAATAGACAAATGTTTGTAAATTGCTTCAGCCAGATGTGGGTGGGTGGAATTTTTAGCCTCTAAATACATTTTTAAAAATTGTCCTCAGCACGGATCAGTGCAACAAAAAGAGTATACTCATTTTAAAAACCTATTTAGAGGCTAAAAATTCCACCCATGCCGGGACTTGAACCCTTGACCTCTGGCTCACCGTGCCAGCGCTCTCCCAACAGAGCTAATGGGCAAGTGCAAGTATCGATGAAATTTCGAGCCTCTTTACAAACTTCTCTGTATTACGTACAGGCAGCGACATCTGACCGAAGCTATTTACATCACTTGCAGCCCCGAATAACCCACTTTGCAGTTAGGTTTTTACATCGGAATGATATCGCTGTACCTACATGATTATATTCTTTTTGTTGCACTAATCCGTGCTGAGGACAATTTAAAAACCTATTTAGAGGCTTTTCATCGATGCTTGCACTTGCCCATTAGCTCAGTTGGGAGAGCGCTGGCACGGTGAGCCAGAGGTTACGGGTTCAAGTCCCGGCATGGGTGGAATTTTTAGCCTCTAAATAGGTTTTAAATTGTCATTAGCACGGGTTAGTGCAACAAAAAGAATATAATCATGTAGGTACAGCGATATCATTCCGATGTAAAAACCTAACTGCAAAGTGGGTTACTCGGAGCTGCAAGTGATGTAAATCCAAAATCGCTTCAGTCAGATGTCGCTGCCTGTACGTAGTACAGAGAAGTTTGTAAAGAGGCTCGAAATTTCATCGATGCTTGCACTTGCCTATTAGCTCAGTTGGAGAGCGCTGGCACGGTGAGCCAGAGGTTACGGGTTCAAGTCCCGGCATGGGTGGAATTTTTAGCCTCTAAATAGGTTTTAAATTGTCCTTAGCACGGGTTAGTGCAACAAAGAGAATATAATATAATATACTCATTTACTTTTGTAATTTTCGTGAGCGTATCATTATACAGTTTTATTAAATTACCAGTGTTTGCCCCACGGCTTACGTGGAACTATACACTGTACAAAAGCTTGGTCAGGGTGTCATATATTTTTTTAAATCTCCTTTGTATGAATGCACTATATCGATCATGAGCAAGTGACCACAACCTTTTTAGGGTTCCGTACCCGAAGGGTGCTAAACGGGACCCTATTACTAAGACTTCACTGTCCGTCTGTCTGTCTGTCTGTCCGTCTGTCTGTCTATCTGTCACCAGGCTGTATCTCTAGACAGTTGAAATTTTCACAGATGATGTATTTCTGTTGCCGCTATAACAACAAATGCAAATAATTAAAAACAGAATAAAATAAATATTTAAGGGGGGCTCCCATACAACAAATCGCCATCTAGCGGCTATTGCATCTACGTTACATTCACAGCGCCGATGTAATGTGTCGTTAAATGTCAATGTTAAACGCTTCTTGGTGGTTTCTATAGATGGCGCTGTTCTCAAATTAGATCTTTGTCTAATGTTGTATAGATAATGGTACGGAATCAGGTTCGTGATCCTAGGTTCTTTGTCGTGGGTCCTCAAAATCACTGTAAACGTGATTGAGTGATCGTACGATCTGTAAAAGAAGATACAATTTTTTTTCTTCGCTGGCGCAAGTGCTACTCCCTGGAGCCCCTTAAATGAATTGTACACATAAAGAATAAATTAATAAAAAGTTGCAGAACATCAATTAGCTTGAAAAAACTGTAGACAGCGTTCTTAATTACTCCCATTCAGTCACTTCATTCAGGTTACTAATGAAATTTAAATACTTTATTAGTCTGAAGAGAAATTAACTTACTTTCCTTATACTGCAGCACACTGGGGTGCTTTTCGTGTATAACCATACATCTGTAGCAATCGTCGCTTCTGAAAACAAAACACCGTTTCTAGTTAAAAATGTAGGCATACAAATAAGTTTCTCCTTGACCCAATTTTATTTTATATTCATCAATTTTGTTTTTAATGAAATATATATATCGGGCGAATATGGGTGGAAGGGCCGGTAAGGGACGTCCCAGGCCGACGTACTTCGCCCAAATAGGGGTTGTATTAGCAAAGGGCAAGATAAACAGTACCGGAAACCGGCGTGCGTGCATGCAACGACTAATGAATGTTGATGAAGCGAAAAAGGTCTGCCAGGATCGTGCCAAGTGGCAAACCCTTGTCTCTGCCTACCCCTCTGGGATAATTTCTGAAACATGTCGGTTATAGTTGGTCATTTGCAACTAGGTACTCTTGTTCTTTTGTCAGTTTACCATTTCTTTAAGTATTTTTTTAAGCGAATAGTTACATATGCACCTATCTCTCGTGTGTGTCGTTACTACAATGATTTGAGCAATGACTTTTTTATTACCCATCAAACATTCCGGGATTTCAAGAAATTGGTATACAGAATAGTTGATTGAATATTTAGTTATCATCCTTGTAACATCCATGTAAGCCTAATTTACATATAAATGTTGAGCTTACCTATATGTGGTGTACATACACGTAATTATATATATCTTTTTATATAACACGATTCTTCTATGTTCTGTATGTATGCTGTTGGTGTGCCTTATTAAATAAAATAAAAATTCTGGGCCCTACAACCTTCGATAGCAAAAAACATCGCATTTCCACTAAAAACTTTTGGCAAAAACTATTTATTCCAATGTATTTCCATCTAGCGACTCCCCGCCACCGTAACCAGATCATCAGACCATCCGGTGGGGGTCCTGCCCACGCTGCGCCATGTCAGAACTTTTTCGCCCCAACGGCCATCAGTTCTCCGAGCTATGTGCCCCGCCCACTGCCACTTCAACTGAGCAACTCTTCGAGCTATATCAGTAACTCGGGTTCTTCTGCGGATCTCCACATTCCTGATTCGATCACGCAGTGAAACTCCTAACAGAGCTCGTTGGGCGACCTTGGCAGAGAAGCTTGGAAAACCACGGGGGAGGCCTATGTCCCGCAGTGGACGTCAAATGGTTGAAGATGACGATGATGATGATTCCAATGTATACCGACTAAAAGCCACGGCACGGTAGAGTGTGCCGCGGCACACACTTTGCGGAACACATCTAAGGCCCTGGCCTCACAGAACGGCCGTGGGGCGAGGGCGCGGAAAAGACTCGTCGACTTTCCCATTTACTTTCATACAAAATGTACGAATCGCTCGTAGGTAGCCCCGGCTGCCTGAGTGATCTTAAACGATCACGAAGGTCAAGCAACACAGGGCGCGTTCAGTGCATGGATGGGTCGCCGTCTATGCCTAACGCTAGTGGCATTTTTCCGAGCGGTTCCGTGCTTCGCGAGGCACGTTAAGCTGCTGGTGCCGGCTGCCGTCGACAGATGGCAGTCGTTAAGCCAAGTCAGAGGCCTTAGGGCGGCATGACAACTTCTGACAGTAGACGAGCCACTAGTCTACAAGCCTCCACCAATCCGGACTTGGCCCCCGTGGTGGAGTATGGCCTATACCTTCCTGAGGGAAGAGACCCGTGCCCCTCGGTGGGGACATAATGGGTTGATGATGTTCTGAAGGGACGGGAGGAAGCCCACACAGAAGAGACGGGGCGGGGGGCGAGAACTCTATACAACGCGCCGCGTCTTTTCCGTGCCCTCGCACCACGTACCAGGGCGCTTATTATGACAAATGCGACATTGTCGGAAGGGCCGTCAACGTCGCGCTTGAGCCCGACAATTCACTCGAATCTAGATTCGGTTACGGTAATACGGTTCTTTTATTGAATAGCTATTGCTATTCAACTATGGAAACTATTCTAAAAAAGAAGCGTATTTGTCGCTATATACAATACAATACAAATAAACTTTATTTCTCCATCCACAAATTAGGTACAACAGAGGTGGTACAATATGGCACAGTGGAAGTAATTTGTGGAAAGACTGCGTCCTAAACTAGATCCGAGATCTGCATCTTAGGATGCCAGGCCTCAATAAACTAGGACAGCAAAGTATGAAACATACTGTAGACACTAAGTCAGCCCAAGTCAAAAATCGACAGAGAAATCAAATTAAAGAAAATATACAAACAAGAGAAAAATATAAATATACAAACACAGAAAACCTACGACTACGTCTTGGGGTCGGGTTTCAGCCACTGTGTGTGTGTGTGTGTGTGTGTGTGTGTGTGTGTGTGTGTGTGTGTGTGTGTGTTTGTGTGTGTGTGTGTGCGTGTGTTTGTGCGTGTGCGTGAGCGTGAGCGCGTGCGTGCGTGCGTGCGTGCGTGCGTGCGTGCGTGCGTGCCTGTGTCTGTGTCTGTGTGCGTGCGTGCGTGCGTGCGTGCGTCCGTGCGTGCGTCCGTGCGTGCGTGCGTGCGTGTGTGTGTGTGTGTGTGTGTGTGTGTGTGTGTGTGTGTGAATTGTCGGGCTCAAGCGCGAAATTGACAACCCTTCCGAACATATCGCTGCTTCATAATAAGGGCCCAAGGCCGTAGACTGTCAAAAACTATATATAATTATATAGTGTTTATGTTATTCCTGAGTTACATTAACGTGTTTGTACAATTGTTTGTTTTCTCTAATAAATAAAAATAAAATAAACTGTCACACCCACCTTTCATAGAGCAGGAACTTGTCGTACTCCGCCTCCGAGCACTCGCCCTTGCTCTGTATGTGCGTGGAGTTGACAGCTATCAGGCCTGGCGTGCCGGACTGGAACCAGCTGCCAGTCCAGACCTCTGGAAATGTGCAGCCTCCACCTGGAATCAAACACCAGAGTTCGGGTTAGACATGTCGCTTGTATGTCAACGGTAGGTCAATGGGCATTGTCCTTTAAAAACGTTCTGTTTGTATATATTTTTTCAAATATGGGCAATTTTAATAGCTTGGGCCAAATATTTCGAGTTGGGCTGCTTTTTGTGAGCGTCAGAATGAACCCGTCACTAGGCGTTTTATCGTTGAAATTATGACGAATAATTGCTCCTATTTGCTTCCTCTAAGTAGACAATAATTGTCTACTAGTAGCAATTATTGCTTCCATCATATTATTTAGAAGATACGAAACATTTAACCGGTGACCGGCTATCCTAATTTCATGTTAGCCGGCCACATAGCCATGGTACCTCATTTGGGTGGAATCACTGAATTTTTCATTGGCCAGCCGTTGGCGTGGTCTCCACTCGAGAACCTTTGCACTCCATCGACTATCGGTTCCTCGGCAGATGTGACTATTGCCACTGCAACTTCATCATCATCATTCAGCCACAAGAAGTCCACTGCTGGACATAGGCCTCCTCCATGGATTTCTAAAGAGACCGGTTGGAAGTGGCCTGCATCCAGCGTCTTCCTGCCACTTGGATGAAGTTATCTGTCCATCGTGTGGCTGTTCGTCCTACGCTGCGCTTGCTGACATGTGGTCTCCATTCGAGAACTTTTCGGCCCACTGCAACTTGCTAATCTTATATTCTATGTCAGAAACCTTAGTTCTAGGTGATTTAGGTCAAGTATACCATGTGCCCGTGCCAGGTTAAAGATAGCTACAACGAAATGTAAAGCTCAAAGACAATTTCAAACCGTCGACATTCCTTATACTCGCTACAACAGTCAGGGTTGTCGCCTTAAAAAAAGTAAGGCCCGGAGAGTTCGGAAAATTCGTTTTTATGTTCACCCCTTTCCGCACATTCCTTCTTAACCGACTTCAAAAAGGAGGAGGTTATCAATTCGACGCGTATATTTTTATTTTTTATTCGGCTATGTTCCTCCATAACTCCGTCAAATCTTAACCGAGTTCGACAATTCTTTTTTTGTTCGAACAGATATAACGTCCCATTGGTCCCAATTTGGTGAAGATCTGATGAAGACTTTCAGAGATGGAGAACGGAACTCTACAATGGACAGCAGTAAATAAGCTCTAATGGTAATCCTTTAGTAATATCCGTATGTTTAATAAAATAGCGTAAAAGTAGTCCCCAAGTTAATTTGGTGATGTTCTGGTGAAGACTTTCGGAGATTTAGAACATCAAATTTTAAAGGAACGAATCATGTACGGTAAATTATGGTTATAAGGGACTTGTTCATTTTTCTCCCGCTCCTCCACTAAAAACTGAAAAATAAAAAAATTTAAATAAAAAATAAATACCGACTTCGAAACACTACAGCACTAAAAAGATAGAAATAATTTAAATAATTAGAAGTATTTATACATGTAGTTATTGTAGAAGTATAATTCGTAGTCAGTGCCCAGTTTAATGACCAGCACATATATTTGGACACCGACTTCAAATTCTAATTATTTAAATTATTTCTATATTTTTAGTGCTGTAGTATTCCGAAGTCGGTTTTTATTTTTTATTTAAATTTTTTTTTATTGCAGAAAATAAAAAAAATCTTGAAGAAAATTAAATTAAATTAAATTGTGCGAAAACTTAAAACCCGTATGAAAGTAAGAAACGCAATATTCAAAATGTATTTTACTAAATTTTTATTTACCTACCGTGAATATGGAGGTACTTAAGGATATTCTTCAGACCCGGAGGATTACAATATAGATTCCGGCTAATTATAAAAAAATTGTAAAAATCTTTATCACTCAATCACAGCGGTGGTAGCCTAGTGGGTAGAACCTCGGACTCGGAAGTGGGAGACCCAGGTTCGATCCCCAGTGCGGGCATGTGTACCTATGACTTGGTTTTCTAAGTTATGTACATTTGTGAAGTTATAGTAGCAATACCACTCGCTAACGGTGAAGGAAAACATCGTGAGGAAACCTGAGTGTCTGAGCTATCCATGCTCAATCGCTTGAAATCGCCAAGCCGCGGTGGGCACGCGTGGTATTTAAGCCCATACTCTCTCCCTGGGAGAAGGCCTGTGCCCTGCAGTGGGACGTATATAGGCTGCTTATGTTATGTTATCACTCAATAGAAATATTTGTACAAAGGCGAGCTTAAACCTAATTATACTGGTACGTATTTTCTTCCAGGCTTCCAGCTCACCTTGAGTTCTACGGATAGTGGAAAGGATAAAGATTTATTGCAAAAATTATATGGACCAGTTATAACAAATTATTAAGATAACTAATAAATGAACATAAAATATGTACTGACGACGTGATTGCACATTAATAACTATAGTACACATTTTATAGCTGACAAGAACTCAATCTGCAGGTTTGCTAAAGGTCATTCGAATGGTGGCGTGGTGGCCGGGTCACCTATCTCCCTCTAAAATGGTTGAGACTGGTGATGGCTGACCCCTGCGTTATGCTCGTGAACGGGTGCTGTTCGTGTGTCTGGCCGCAGCATTACTGTTTTTCCTACTTTTGTAAGAAGTGTTATTTTGGCTTTTAAAGTTATTAGTGGCTATCACGGAATCATATCATATAGGCTTTGATGTATAAGTTTAAGATGATTTGAGAAAAGATGGTCAGAGTGGAGTTTTTTTTTCCCGCTGCCTTTTTCTCCACTACAAATACGGTCCGAAGGCAGCGGCTAACATAGTAACATAGTACATTGACATTCAGCAAACAGAATGTAAATTCTTTACGTTGAAATAAATTATTGATTTCTGATTTCTGATTATAATACACGCTATGCAATAATAAGTATATTTTATGCATTTGTAAATTTACGGACTTATTTACAAAAACACGATTACTTAAAACACTGTGAATAGTCTGTGGTAAAGGAAGGGACGTAACCACAGATGATTTAAACTGCTTCTGAGGAATGTTTTAGAGGAATCGTGTCTCTATAAATAATTCCGTAAATTTACAAATGCATGAAATATACTTAGGACTATTAAATTAATCTGAAACCGGAAAACGTGGCAGCCCTGACAGCAGCGCACATCCGGTATTTTTATAAAAAGGCCAGGTTCCCACTAACACTGTAACATTGTACGCCTTTCCTCACCTTCCACCCCTTTTATTCAACACTAGCACTTATACAAAGGGTTATAAGAGCTACTAGGACAACCGGCAGTGAGTTACGTAGTACAAGTACCTTCAATCATGTCGTCAACTTAATTGCACTTTATGAGTATTGGTTTCCTTTGACAAAACGATTATTCTCTGTACCAGATGAGTGTTCTACAGACTAAACCAACTGTTGATACTATCTTTAAAGATGGCTGAAAAAAAAACAAAGATATTTTTTTATAATCCGTATCAGGATTATCATTAATAAAGAATTATCAGAAAAAAAGTGTCAGGACACGAATCTCAACAATAGGTAGAAATAGCAAGTTTTAGGGCCAAGAATCTAGTGCTTAAATTGATTTTTACTGAAAACGGGTGTTATTGGCAAAAATCGATAATAAATTAACTACGGATATAACAGGGTGTAACTAAATTTCCATAAAAGTACAGCAATTTTTAGGTCCAAGTCGTTATTTGCTAAAAACGAGCGTCAACATAATGACCAAAATCGATCAAGTCCGAATGGACGATAATAAATTACCTACGGATATACAAGGTCTAAACAACTCCCCACACATATAGGTACATCAGAAAATGCGAGGTTCTACTTCTCAGTATAAAGAACTGTTTTTTTTATGTAGCCACCCATCCCATCGTTATCCCACTGCAGGGCAGGGCCTTCTCTCAGAGAGTGAGTGTAGGCTTAATTGCCACGCGTGCTCACCGCGCACTGGCAATTTCAAGCGCTGAGGCACAGAACAGAGGAATAAGGAGTAGTAACCTATATTCTGTTTTCTGTGCGCTGAGGTATCTCTCTCAAAGAGTTAAGCTCGACTTTGTACGCGTATACCCTTTTGTCACGTTGCCTGTATTGTGTTTTCGTGTGTGCAATAAAGTATAATAATAATAAAAGGTATATAGGTATAAAAACTAATTTTTTATGTCTCTTGTTTCTTGTGTGCAATAAAGAATATTCTTATTTTATCTTATTATTATGTCGGTAAAGTCGAAGTCGAAAATTTTATTAACTGTAAAAACAAAATGTTTACTCAACGAACGTCAAAGCTGTTAGTTTCACAATTAATGGGTTATGTGGAGACATAAAATATGAATGTTACAATGAAAAAGTACAATGGGCGGCGTAATAACAGCAATTTCTTCCAGACAACCTTGTGACGGAAAGGTTGCCGAAGGAGAAAGAGAGACGGGTAGTTGGTGCAAATACGAATAATACGTACTTAAACTTAATAATAAACTTACGTAAATCTTACTTAAATAATTGTTACACACTACTACACAAATAAGTTACAATAAGTATGTGTAAGAGGAGGATATAATAATATTATAATATTGTGTTACAATTAAGATGATTTGAGAAAAGATGGCCAGAGTGGAGTTTTATTTCGCTGTCTTTTCTCCACTACAACTCGGCACAAAGACAGCGTCGGCTAACACAGTACCTACATCGACATTCAACGAACAGAATGTAAATTATTTACGTTGAAATAAATATCTGATATCTGAGTCAGTCTCGTTATTTGTCGGGCATTATACTCTTAGGCATGTGGAGTTATAGTAGCAATACCACTCGCTAACCGCGAAGGAAAACATCGTGAGGAAACCTGAGTGTCTGAGCTACCTCAGCGCTTGAAATCGCCAATCCGCGGTGGGCACGCGTGGTGATTAAGCCCATACTGTCTCCTGAGAGAAGGCCTGTGCCCTACAGTGGGACGTATATAGGCCGCTTATGATACTCTCAAGCATGACAGCTGATATTTTCTTCACAATTTCGAAGTTTTCCCCAAAGCCAACGTGAAGTTATTTTATTTCTTAACTTAAAATTCCAAAAGCTAACGGACATTAATAATTAATTATTGCTCCGGCATCAATCACCGACAAAACTCAGCCATTGAAACCGACTTCCGGTCCGCCATTGTTACACTCAGTTTTTTCATTACTATTCAGCGATTTTCCTTTGTTTTAGCCCAGCCGCTCGGCGGTAATGTTCACCAGGTGTCAGGTTTCATTGAAATGCTGGCTACCCTTTATTTTTCTGCGGTTAAAGCCATTTGTTCGCTTAAGGCGATTTTTATTGAAGTCCAATGAACTTCGATGCGGTTCAGTAAGCCCTGGCCACACAGAAGGGACGTGGGACGAGGGCGGGGAAAAGAAGCATTGTATAGAGTTCGCGCCCTCGCCCCTTTAACAGTCTCTTCTGTGTGGACTTCGTCCCCTTTCAGTACAGTATGAAAGTGAATTTGAAAGACGACGCGTCTTTTCCACGCCCTCGCTCCACGTCCTTTCTGTGTGTCTCACCTAAGGCATGAGACACACAGAAGGAGCTAGGGACGTGGCTGAAGTGGGTTCCGTTGAGAAGTCACTGGGGTTCTACGAATTATATTGTGTCACCACCTCGTTGGTCTAGCGGTATCACATCTGATGACCATGCCGAAGGTCGTGGGTTCGATTCCCACTGGGGGCCGCCGTAAATTTGCACAAAGATGTATTTCCATGACTGTGATGGTATCCTAGTTTGGGACCAGGACAAGTGATTGGGTTATGTGGGATATACTATTATTATTTTGACTGTTAAATAATTGGACCTATTTAAAGATAATGGATATCACTATAGAACTTATGGCTCTTATACCAATAATGCTACTTCACAGTGTGAATTTTTTTAACGCTGCAATAAAATTACAAACCCCTTGCAATAAAAATGCGTCTACTAGACTACGATGTAATTTTCGTTGGAGGTAATTAAACAGATTTAAAATAGAATTGTTTCCACAATAAAATAACGCTTCAATGTCTAGAACTACGAACTACTGTGAACTACTACTACGATTGTGACTAGTGTTCAACACATTCATGACTAATATTTTAAGTTGAAAACTCTGTTAATTAAGTTAAAACTTGTTTTGAAAAGAATAAATGTGGAGTTTCTCTGTTAGCTTCTTCTCCACATAATCCATTAATTGTGAAACTAACAACTTTGACGTTCATTAAGTAAACATTCTGTTTTTACAATGAATAAAAATATTTGAATTGAATTGAATTGAAATACTTTGAAGGAAATTAAGTATAGCATTATTTTCTTTTCAATGAATCGTTCGGCGCAAGTCTAGTTAGCGACTATGCGACAATTTTATGAACGTTCATCAGCGGTCGTGGTACACGGCATAGACATAACACGCAAAGACATACTTGTGTCGAACGAAATTACGCTCAAAAGCGAGACGACACGCAGACATTAACGTAACACGTCTGACGTCTGTGCCTAAGCGTACAGGCACACATTCGCATTAACCGTACAACACTGACAACCTACTTCGACAAGCATGCCAATTTGGCTACCAATTTGTTGCCTCACTTTGAAAGCTCGGACTGATAGATAGAGAGATAAAAACATCTATTGCAGACTGCGATATATATCATCTGATAGGACTACGGTTCTGTCGTCTTCTTAAAGTGCCTCTCCATCACTGGATGTTGGCAGTGAGCTCTTTACAACGGTCTCTCGTCAGTGCAATTCTGAACAGCTCCTCCACGGCCATTTCGTGATGTTGCACAACTATGACATCCTCCTCCTTCCGGGCCTTCTCTTTCCTTCCACCTTGCCCATCACAATCGTCTCTTGCTTTGCTTCGTAGCACATGGCCCAGGTATTGATAGGCAGACAATGAGACTATCTTCATCTTGCAGAAGAGAGCCATCCGATTTATTTACAAGTTAGGTAGTAGGGATTCGCTAAGAGATTTCTTCAAAGAAACCGACATCTTAACAGTTGCATGTCAATACATTTATGAAAATATTATGTACGTTAGAAAAAATATCGAAGACTTCGAAAATGTTGGTGGCCACCATAATGTTAATACTAGAAATAAACATAAATTGTCATTTCCACTATTTAGACTTGCAAAAGTTAACACATCCTTTATGGGGCACTGTATAAGGTTCTACAACAAAATTCCTCAAGATATATTAGAGTTACCTCCAACGCGATTTAAAAAATGTGTTAAGCACATTCTGTGCAAAAAGGCTTACTATAACATCAAGGATTATTTAGAAGACAAAGATGTTTGGCATTAAACAGTAGATTAATATTATTTAAAGGACCATTGTGACTAGTGTTCAACACATTCATGACTAATATTTTAAGTTGAAAACTCTGTTAATTAAGTTAAAACGTGTTTTGAAAAGAATAAATGTGGAGTTTCTTTGTTAGCTTCTTCTCCACATAATCCATTAATTGTGAAACTAACAACTTTGACGTTCATTAAGTAAACATTCTGTTTTTACAATGAATAAAAATATTTGAATTGAATTGAATTGAATATTCTACTTTCCGCTGCTTGATGGTGCGAACAAATTCCACCTTCTTCTTACACATATATACATACATACATAAACTCACGCCTGTATCTCGGAGGGATACAGGTAGAGACCAGGGACTGCCACTTGCCATGATCCTGACAGATCACTTTCGCTTCCACAACATTCATTAGTATTTTTTAGTGACTCGTGATGCTCATACACAGTAATATATTTCATTAACATTAATTAGTCGTTGCATGCACGCACGCCAATTTCGGGTACATTTTATCTTGCCCTTTGCTAATACATCCCCTATTTGGTCGAAGTATGTCCGCCTGGGACGTCCTTTACCGGGCGCTCCACCCACATTCGCTCGATATATTTGTTTCGTCAATCTTCGCGGTTCTATAACCTTATAATAACATAAACATAACACATAAACATTTACATACAGGCACACACATTGCTTCTGGCCCCACACTAGGATACCCTGTGTCGTGGTAACCAGAAACAACGACATCACAAACATGTAGACATCCAAGACCTGGGGTTTTTTTTGCCCCCAGCCGGGATTCGAACCCGGGACCTCTCGCTGCGCCACGAAGTCGTCAATAATAATATTAATAATAATGCTATGCTACTGCAACTAGCATGACAGGTTACTGCTCATAACTTAATTCATGTAGAAGTTATTAACTCTTCTCGAAAATAACTTGAGGGAAATTCACTTAGAAAGGGAGTGTCGCTGCGAATTGTAAAATATTTGTAGTAGTGAAGCGACGAGGGATTCTGAACTTTAGCGTGTTCGGGATAAAGACGTAGTGAGATCACGCGGATTGTAGTTGAATTTATGTTGTCCCTTGAGGTACGAAGCGTTGAAATTGAGTAAGCGACAAAACCCGAGTCGGTTTTTTTACACAACATGTGACGTCCGCCATTTTGTTTTTTCTTGGCGTCGCTTTTACGCCAAGTTACGATCGCATCGCCAAATAAAATGCATAACACATGCTTGCTGATTGCACATCTGTCTCTAAAATAAACAAATAAGTACTGATTGTACATCAAACTTTACACACACAAAAAAAGAGAAGTCAATTTTATATGCAATCAAGTATTTTTGATAAGCTAATAGTATATTTGATATGAAATTAAATTTTTTATTGTGTGAACTGGAGTATTTCCCATAAGTGGAGTATTTTCCATTAGGTTCACCAGCGCCACAAATGGAAAGGAAAATCCTCTTTTTACACACCATTTTACGAAAAGTGTCTGGCTGTTCTCTCAATCATGTTAATAGCGATTTTTAGATCACGAGAACCTAGGATCACATACCTGGGACTAGACAGGCTTTTTGCATTAAGATCTCGATCACAGGTCCGTTAGTTAGGAGGAGTGGAGTTAAACCCTTACTCCATTTTCATGTTCGCACTTCACGACCGCCACGGTCTGTACGTCCGTCTGTCTGTCACAGATAATTGTTGTGCCATTAAACACTCGTTCTGTGTAATTGTTTTGAATTTCATTTTCATTTCAGACCCTGCTCGCGGGATATTAATAAATTGAAGAGTTCACCTCTCTTGGGTGACACGGAAGATGACTCTTATTGTTCGTGGTTCAACCGACTCGCCTTGAGAATTGTCAAAGCGCCAAAGGACGAACTTATAGTCGAGATGAGATAATATCAATTACTAGCTGACTCTGCAAACGTTGTTTTGCCATATTAATTAGCGTACGACCTATTCTCAGACCAACCAAATCTACACAAAAAAAAAATCATACAAATCGGTGAAGCCGTTTTAGAGGAGTTCCATAACAAACCCGGGACAAGAGATTTCTATATACTAGGTAGACTGACTTAATGCCGGAATCTCTTAATGAGGGCTTTTCAAAGCGTCATTAAATTAAAAATACAGTACCGCAAGTTACCGATAGATGGTGCTGACGTCACATAATGTGTCAAAATTGACATGACATCGCTGCACCTTCTCTGTGGTTTCATTCACGTTGCTCGCTTGTTTCGTTGACGAGAGGAGATATGTTTAGATTATCACAGATTAATAACGATGTACAACATTTAAAACGTATGATGACATTTGTACTCCTTGCAGCGCCATCTAGTTTTTTTTTATGAAACTCAACCGGCAGCTGTCATTGAAAAGCCCTCATTGAATTAATAATGTTTAGTTAATAGTGTGTAGTGTTTAAGAAAGTTTTTGTGCTTATGAAGGTTATAACTTCAAATGAAATATAAATTTACAAAAACGCGATTCCTCAAAAAAAAAAAAACTTCCTCACAACACAATCACTTGTCCTGGTCTTAAACTAGGTTACCCATTGAAACCAGGCAAGAACATCACAAACGTGGAAATACACCCAGACTGAGGCCATTTGTGCAAATGTACTGCGGCTCCCAGTGGGACTCGAACCCACGACCTCCGGTGTGGTAATCAGACGTGATACCGCTGGACCAACGAGGCAGACAAACACTCCTCAAATGCAGTTTAAGCAGTCTCTGTGGTAAAGGCTTTTCCCTTTACTATCTATACTATCTAAACTGCATTTGAAAAGTGTTTTAGAGTCCAGAGCTAAATTAAAGATACCCATTTTTATGTAAGTTTATGAATTTGTATTGGCAATACAAGTCGTTAACGGCAAAGGAAAACATCGTGTGGAAGCCCGAGAGCCTGAGGTGTTACCATACCACAGCGCTTCAAATAGCCAATTCGCGGTGGGCACGCGTGGTGATTAAGCCTATAGCCTCTCTCTGAGAGAAGCCCCGTGCCCTACAGTGGGGCGTATATAAGCGACATTATTACCATGAAGATATATTTTATGTACGGAGTCCGACTCGAACATGGTCGGTCTTTTAAGTTTAAGTTTTCATACTTAAAAAAACAGATTTTGTTTGTAATAAATAATGAAGCCTATTATAATTAAACCTCCAATTAAAGGCAAATCCTCTCTTCCAAATCCTCTATTCCTTCTCGTTTAAAAGCTTAAGTTGTTTATTGGAAAATCCGGAAAAACATGTTGTTTATGTACCATTTTCCAGTTCACAAAATTAAACTGGCCTAGACGAGGTCGTTCGTCCGTTGATCCATTATTTATTACGCTGTTTAGTTCTTCACAAATAACAAATATGTCAAAAATTCATTTTGCTAGCAATCCCATTCGCTAACTGTGAAGGAAAACATCGCGAGGAAACCTGAATGTCTCAGGTGTACACTCGCCTGAGTCCGAATCCGCGGTGGGCAGACGTGGCAATCAAGCCCATTCTCTCTCTGATAGAAGGCCTGTGCCCTGCAGTAGGACGTATATAGGCACTATGAAGTGGTGCTTGCTATAGAAGTTGAAATTCTATAGCACATTATACACAAAATGATATAGCAGTTAATAAAGACATCCGCAGCAGCATGGAATTTGGGAACGTTGTGAAAAACACAAAATGAAAACAAAAATTCATTGAAAAAAACCAAATCCTTTTTTAATATCCGTTTCGTCCCGAAACAGAATGCAAAATAAAGCTCCCAGTAATCTCTTAATCTGTTGTAAAAATTTCGCTGTTTTCGTTTAGAAATAAAATATTTTTTTCGCCGAAAGCGGGTACATTTCTCTTTACACTCTAATTAATAAAGGCGATTAGATTTATATTTAAGTAGATGCTTAAAACACTAAAGTGCTACAAATAGAGATCAAAATAAATATTAATTGATGTTTTCTAAGTTACGTAAATTTGTGAAGTTGTAGTGGCAATACCACTCGCTAACGGTGAAGGGAAATATCGTGAGGAAACCTGTGTCTGAGGTGTTCACATAAGTCAGCGCTTGAAACAAATAAGTAAAGAAATAATGTCCACACCACACAATCTTGGTCCTTGTGTCTTGACCTCGGTCCCAAACTAGGATACTTTGTGCTATGGTAACCAGGCAAGGACATCACAAACGTGGAAATACACCCAGTTGAGGCCATAAACGGCGGCCTCTCAGGTTATCAAATCGACGCGTATATAATATACCTATCTTCAAAATTTTTTTTTCGCTATGTTCTCGCAAACTCCGTGAAATCTTAACCGATTTCGACAATTCTGTTTTTGTTCGAATAGATATAACGTCCCATTGGTCCGATTTTAATTTGGTGAAGATCTAATAAAGACTTTCTGAGACGAAGAACGGAACTTTTCAATGGACAGCAGTAAATAAGGCCTAATGGGACCCATCCATTATTAATGAAACATACGGTTTCATAAAATAGCGTAAAAGCGTACCCAAGGTAATTTGGTGATGTTCTGGTTAACTTTCTAGGATGTGTTACTTTCGAGGATGGAAATTTATTGAGAACTTAAAATTTTAAAGCAACTATTTAGGTATGGTAAATTATGGTTATAAGGGACTTGTTTATTTTTCTCCCGCTCCCCCACTAAAAATACAAAAAATTTTTTTTTTTACATAACTTAGCAACTAATAAAGCATGCTGTGTCTCACTATAATTAGTTAAGGTACCTTAATCAATTTTATCATTACATCATCATCAACCCATTATGTCCCCACCGAGGGCCACGGGTCTCTTCCCTGAGGAAGGTATAGGCCATACTCCACCACGGGGGCCAAGTCCGGATTGGTGGAGGCTTGTAGACTAGTGGCTCGTCTACTGTCAGAAGTTGTCAAGCCGCCCTAAGGCCTCTGACTTGGCTTAACGACTGCCATCTATCGACGGCAGCCGGCACCAACAGCTTAACGTGCCTTGCGAAGCACGGAACCGCTCGGAAAAATGCCACTAGCGTTAGGCATAGACGGCGACCCATCCATGCACTGAACGCGCCCTGTGTTGCTTAACCTTCGTGATCGTTTAAGATCCCTCAGGCGGCCGGGGCTACGAGCGATTCAAAAAATCGATGTACAAAAAAAAAATTCCAAACATTTTATTCTTTAACTTTGTCGGCGTGATAAATATGTATACAATACACGTACCAAATTACAGCTTTCTAGTATACCACGGGTCTTTGCGATAGGCCGCGGACGGACAGACAGACAGACGGACATGGCAAAACTATAAGCACCTATAAGGGTTCCTTGTCTGACTACGGAACCCTAAAAAGCGGGTGAAACTGTGTGTATAGTTTTGCCATGTGCGTCCGTCTATCTGTCCGCGGCCTAGCTCAGAGACCATTAGTACGAGAAAGCTGAAATTTGGTATCACAAATAATTAATTAACAAGTAATGGGCAACCAAGTTATAAAAGTAAAATTTCGTACAAAATCCTTTGAAAACTACTTCGATGAAGTTGTTACTTCTGTAAAGCAGATAGAAACCCCTCTTTCTACGGAACCCTACATTGCGCGTGGCCCGACACGCACTTGGCTGTTTTTTTTAAATAATCTTCAAAGATTGGTCGTGACATGGGCTACTTTACATCTGAATCCCACGCGCACGAAGCCGAAGGCACACCTAGTTTATGAACTAACTATCACTAACATCAATATTTCACTAATTAATTCTCCTAACAGACGTTGCCTTTTCATTTTCCAACTCTGAGCAGCCATTTTGTATGAGTCTGTACAAACAAAACTTCGTCTATCTCATTTCCACCTTTATACGTTTGCTAACGAGGTGGAAAGAGAAAGGAGAGAGTAAATGACAGAACTTCATTTAGCATTCAGAAAATGAATCTCAATCATATTATTTCTAGGCGCATTTATGAGTGAGGGAGGGTTTTATGCATACTCGCTTCGTAATGTGTCTAACTTCGCTGTTAATGATAAAAGAGAACGGCGGGAGCCCAGTGAATAAATCTGTGTGAGGTCCCAGGCTCGAATCTCAGTATGTACCAGAAATCAGAAATATAAAAATTATGTCAACGTAAAGAATTTACATTCTGTTTCCTGAATGTCAATAATAATAATAATAATAATAAAAATTATTTCAAATACAAGAGCCATAATAATTATTAACCTACAATAGTTAATAACTTCTCTGTGTCTTCATAGGTCATGCTTTGGAAAAAATCTTGTAAGGTGTGTTTGCAAAGAAGGGATATTAGAGGAAATAGTGATAGTTTTGAGTTGAGCCTATTGTAGAGAAAAGGACCAAAGAATACGAAAAATCGTTGCGTAGAAGAATGTTTAACAATACTGTTATTCGTACAAATTAAATCCTTCCGCCTTTTTTTATTAGAATCAGCGCTGTAATGAAGTAGTGCATGTTGTTTAAGTACAGTGCTAAAGCGCGGTCGCCGAGCAGAAAGAATTTCGTACATTGACCTTTTTGCCTACGGGCAGTTGTCACCAACATTTTTGTGAAGTGCAAGTTGATATTGATACTAGTTCGGACAGGTCTGTACAATCAATGTACAATTTTAATTGTATGTTAATTTAGTTTCTCGTACATATGATAGAGGCGCTGCGGATTTTCTCATATTATATTCTAACAAACTATTATAACAAAACAACGATTAAAACAAGATAACAAAACACAAACAACTTCAGAAACGATTTCACTGTGTCCGAAAACTGACCGATCACTAGCGCATCCCAACATGAAGTTCCCTATTTCAAATAATGGGATTGGCTCAAGGTCAACCGAACACAAGCATACAAGAACAGACCTTACCGGTCGCAGTTAAAAGGTTTGCAATCCCTTAAGACGGCGGCCAATGCATCTGTGCGAGCGTGACGCAATATATTTACGCGGGAGCGACAGAGATAGCTAGTGACAGGTTAATGTACGAAATTCTTCCTGCTCGGCGACCGCGCTTTACTAATAAATAAGAATCTGTTAATCTACTGAATTTTATTTTCTATGCACTGCCATCTGACTTTGAAAACGGATTCTTAAGGCATGTGTGTGTGTGTGTGTGTGTGTGCGCGCGCGTGTGTGTGTGTGTGTGTGCGCGCGCGCGCGCGCGTTTGTGTGTGTGTGTGTGTGTGTGTGTGTGTGTGTGTGTGTGTGTGTGTGTGTGTGTGTGTGTGTGTGTCTTTGTGCGATCATCATCAGTAAAATGTTAAAATCCCGCCAATAATCCTCTTGGTTCCGTCTCAAGTCTCGTCAGAGCCGTCCAATCCCAAACGTATGTCTAAAACACGATTACTTCGAGTGGAGGAAATTAATTTCATACAGGGAGTATTAGTCGTTTAGTTTTGTACGTCGAATGCGCATTATTTACCCACCTAGCTAGTCTTATAGCCTGGTAGGGACCACCCATAAAGTTTCGACAGTGTGACAAGGGGTGGGAGGGGTCCTAAGTTTAGTGACGTCACATAATAAAACTGAATTTTTAACGGATATTTACTCGTTGACTTTTCCATTTTACAATTTTCCGACGCTTCGGAAAAGTAAACGAGTAAATATCCGTTAAAATTCAGTTTTATTATGTCTAGTGCTCGTGTTAACCTCAGAAAATACTATGACGCCACATTTCAAAACTCTGATTAATGATTAATTAAAAACCTATTTAGAGGCTAAAAATTCCACCCATGCCGGGACTTGAACCCGCGACCTCTGGCTAACCGTGCCAGCGCTCTCAAAACTGAGCTAACGGGCAACATTATATTCTTGTGCCTTTTAGACGTTGCATTGAAACCGTGCATGCTTCGCGTTGAAATAGTTTTAGGGGGTTTAAAAACATAAAAATACTAATAATCATTTAAGAAAAGTTACAGTTCCATTTCCAAACATTCCAAGGCCAGTGCACGGAATGATAGGAGCGATAACGAAAATATATTATAGAAAGAGAAAGAGAGAAAGAGAAACATTTATTGCACCAACAGCCACACACACACACACAAAACACTAAACAAACCCGAAACAAAATTAACAGGAAACAAACAGAACACTTATATAGTCGTAAATAAATACAAATTTATGCAGTTTTGTCGCGGTGTGTCTCCGTTGCTGCGAAAGGCAGCCGACTCAGCACTTTGCTGAGGGTGTGGGCCTGCAGCGCTGGTTTTCAGTCAGTACCCACATGTGTCTCACGAGTGTCCCAATGCGTGGCGCGGTATGTCCTAATATAATATGTTGATATTATGTTTATATTATTTTTGTTGCACTAACCCGTGCTGAGGCCAATAATTTTAAAAACCTATTTAGAGGCTAAAAATTCCACCCATGCCGGGACTTGAACCCGCGACCTCTGGCACGGTTAGTCACCCCCCACCGCCGTTCGCAGTCGTGTATAAGTGCCCTTAAACGGCACATACTTATAAAGAACTTAAAAGCAAAACTATCATGGCTAAGAAGGCTTTACATGTTAACGAGTAATAGGCGACTAACTTGTTAAAAGAAAACTTCGAACAAAATCCATTGAAAATTACTTTAATGAAGTTGTTAGTTTTGTAAAGCAGTTAAAAAACCCCTCTTTCTGCGGAACGCTACACTGCGCGTGGCCTGACACACACTTGGCCGGTTTTTTCTTTACTCGATAGATATTTAGACCAGGATTTTTCAGAAAATCGGATTTTCGTCGGAACCAAATAACAATTAAACAAAGAACAAATATATTAAAACACTCACTTGGTATGGTACACGCAAAGTAATTAATGATTGCGTAATCGCTCGCATCCCCTTAATGACGTAATAATGACAATATCCCACAGACATGCGATACGGGAATCGAACCCGGGACAGCACTCTGGACGAGTACAGAAGGTACGTGTGAATGTATAGCCGAAAGAAATTAAGAATTTATTCAGAACAAAGAGAAAGGCAACACAAAATCAGAACATTCACAACAAGCTTCGCTATATAGGGGTAAAAGGGCTCACCAAAACAGAAACAGAAAGAGAGAAGAAAAAAAACCCGGTCAAAGGCGACTCGAACTCGCGCACGAAGGGTTCCGTACCATTATCTATATAACATAAGACAAAGATCGAATTTAAGAACAGCGCCATCTATAGGAACCAACAAGAAGCGTTTTACATTGACATTTAACGACATGACATCGGCGCTGTGAAGGTTGTACATAGTATACATAGATGGCCGCTAGATGGCGAGCGCTGTCTTTTAACAACGTTTGTTGTACGGGAGCCCCCCTTAAACATTTATTTTATTCTGTTTTTAGTATTTGTTGTTATAGCGGCAAAAGAATTACATCATCTGTGTAAATTTATCACGGTTCATGAGATGCAGCCTAGTGACAGACAGACAGACAGACGGACAGTCAGACGGACAGACAGACAGACGGACGGACAGTGAAGTCTTAGCAATAGGGTCCCTTCGGGTACGGAACCCTAAAAAAAAGACAGAAAAAAAACATAAGTGACAAGTAACGAAGAATTGGCAGTGAGCGGTGGTAGCCTAGTCGATTCTTTCGACAGTTCGATTCCCAGTGCGGGCATGTACCAATGACTTTGTTTTCGAAGTCATATACATTTGTGAAGTTATAGTAGCAATAAAATTAAGCCCATACTCGCTAAACGTGAAGGAAAACATGGTGAGGATGCCTGAGTGTCTGAGCAATTCACACACATACCTCAGCGCTTGAAATCACCAATCCGCGGTGGGTACGCGTGGTAATTAAGCCCATACTCTCTCCCTGAGAAAAAGCCTGTGCCCTGCAATGGGACGTATACAGGTTGCTTACAAAAACGAAGAATTAAAATTAAGAGTAACGAAGTAGCGGTTCTCGGTTGTGGATCCTAAAAATCACTACGAGTGATTTTGAGAGTATAAAAACACACTTTTCCACTTTTTTTATTGGTGGTGCTTTAGTGAATGTCACTCGTCTGCCGCGACACAGATCTGTGTCCAACTTATTATGGGCCACCTATATGTTCCATTCCGCGGGGGCAGTTCAGGGGTAAAAACAAAACA
The DNA here is from genome assembly GCA_963969515.1 of Yponomeuta evonymella. NCBI lineage: Eukaryota > Metazoa > Arthropoda > Insecta > Lepidoptera > Yponomeutidae > Yponomeuta > Yponomeuta evonymella. The sequence continues at coordinate 5,139,695 of OZ018371.1, forward strand.
TTGTGTATTAAAATGTGAAAGTTTCACATGGATTTCTGCAAAGTAACGCCTGATTCCATACAAAACATTGTATACATACACACTGCTTCTGTGCCAACAAAGTTTGTCGCAATCGGACAAATGGGACATCAATTCTATGAGTTTCATCGCGGCGCGATGTAGGATGTCCCCCAAAGCTATTTGTTTAAATAAAGAAGGAATTAAGGGACCCCACGGGATGTCTTCGTCGGCATCACGTAATTGATGTACAAGTTACGGGTGAAATCGAGGTATTGACTAGTCTGAACGGACTATGTCGAAAAACGTTAAAGCCCTGGCCACACGTGGGGCGAGAGCGCGGAAAAGACGCGTCGTCTTTCCGATTCGCTTTCATACAAAATATACCGAAGGGGTGGGACGAAGCCCGCACAGAAGTTATCTCTTGGGGTGAGGACGCGATTTCTAAACAATGCGTCGCGTCCCTTCTGTGTGGCCAAGGGCTAAGGGCTCCATGAGGTTAACCAGCGCCACCAATGGAAAAAATCGTATCTTTTTTACTAATATCTCAATCACGTTTTAGTTATTTTTAGGACCTACAACTGAGAACCTATGACCACAGACCTGGGACTAGATATCGTTAATGCCAAAAAAAGTTAACACCATGCTGGTCCTAGGTTTTCACGGGTCTCAAAAGTCACTATTAATCAATGAACATAAACATAAACATAAACATTTACATACAGGCACATACATTGCCTCTGGCCCCACACTAGGATACTCTGTGTCGTGGGAACCAGAAACAACGACATCACAAACATGTAAACATCCAAGACCTGGGGTTTTTTTTTTTTTTTTTTTTTTATAATGAAATGAAATAAAAATGCTTTTATTCAAAATCGCACACAAGCTGTGACTCTCGGTGCTCGAGTCCGACTTTTACAAAAATTACTAATACACACAAATCTCATGTCACAGTGTTTGTTATCGAACTCCTCAGGCTTCACCGATTTTTATGATTTTTTTTTGTGTACATTTGGTAGGTCTGAGAATAGGTCGTAGGCTAATTTGATATGCCAAAACAACCCTTGCCGAGTGAGCTGGTACTGCTATAATATTATACAGAGATTATGTAGGGGGTAATCCCCGAAAGTACTTATCCGATTTCAAAAATTCTTTCACCATTATTCAGAACTAGCTGTCCCGACGAACTTCGTACCGTTACAGAATCCGTTTATACGATTCTTGCATAACGCCATCTATTTTTGGCGTATTCATATTTTCACCTACTACCCGTCTCACTTTTCCTTTTGCAATTTTTTCGTCGGTTGCCTGGAAGAAATTGCTACAAGCAATAAAGCCGCCAATTGTACTGTATTTTTGTAAATAGTTCATGTTTGTGTTTTTCCTGGTACAATGAAGAATATTCTTATCTTATCTTATCTTAAAGCACAATGTTCGCGCGCACAACGCCATCTATATATTTTAAACTTAAAATAAATATTATCATATTTATTACCGTATTATCGGGATATCAAGTATGCTATGTCTCAATTCAGGTCTCTGTCTCAATTCAGCCGTTATTGCGTGATTGAGTAACAAACATCCAAACCTCCAAACATCTTCACAAACTTTCACATTTATATATTAGTAGGAAGCATGGACCTTCAGTAGGACATGAGCTGAAGGCCAATTCCATGACCATGTTAGTCGCTGGAACTGCTAGTATTTTATCTAGGCGTGCAATCCAACTCCACCTTCAAAACATTCGATTGATTCCTAACATGACATTAATGCCTTTCAAAAGGCCGTACGAAATCAAACAAAAACTTTTAATAACTTTCCTAGATAAACATCCATCGGACAAAGAGCTACCTTTCAATTAGCTTCTACTGCGTACAAAATAAAAGTTAAAATTCCGTAAACTAAGATAACCATCTCAAAAATTACACAGCGTACCTTGTCCAACACAATGTCACATGGGTGTAGGGTGGCAATTTAAAACCAATTAGGTAGATAGGAGGGACTTTTATAAAATACCTATTGTCTAGTACCAGTTTCGTTCAGGTGTCGAGTGACCATGGGGCATAGGAAAAAGGGGAAGGGAAAAGGGGGAAAAATAGGTATTTCTCCTGTATGATATAATTTTTTGATTTGGACCTACTACAAAATATCTACGTCAAAATATCTAATCTCGAAATAAGGACCTACTACTTCAGCATTTTTTCTTATACAAAATAAATATATTACTCGACTCAAACGTAATTTTATAGTTATTTTATTGTAATCTCTACAGGGTGTCTTTGGATTCGTTAACCGTATTTTAAGAGGACATTCTAACCATGATTTAGAAACATATGGTGCTAGTTCTGAAACAAATCATGCGTCAAAAAAAAACTCTGTTTGCAACCCAAATTTACTGCACATAAACAAACTATGATTCGACGAAAAGTTACAAAAATCCAAAAAAACGATATTTTAGCGTCTTATAGTCGGTGCCAGCCATCTTAATTATTATTTTAATTGTTTACGCATATCACACGCGGACATCAGACTTTTCAGCATTTAACATGAAAACATTTTTTACCGTTACGGTATTTCCTAGGCGTGGTTGTTATTTCACGTAACTATTTACAATAACTCGTTACGTGGCATCTAACGGTATCACAGTTTTCATTCACACGACAGATTAGTATTTTTTCAAACCAGTTACTTGTGAACATGTGATTTTTGTATAGATGCTATGCCTGTCACTGTTTCGCACGGGCCACCGCGATGCGTCACGTCACTATTTACAAGCCGACCTGGCCGGCGAGCGAGCCGAGAGTTCCCGAGTCCGAACCAAATACGCGACTACCAAAAACAAAGAGGCGTAAGAGAGTACATGTATTACTGTTCACATAGTCTAGAGACTGGTCTTTTTTTTTAATGGTTATGGTCGTGTGCAGTCGCGTGGCTCGGGGATTCGAAGCGTCGCAAATAGTTTTGTTTTCAAACAGGATTCTTTAAAACACTCCTTAAATGCAGTTTAAATATCTATGATGCAGTTTAAATGTCTGTGGTACAGGAGAAGACTTGGCCACGGAATATTTCAGATGGATTTGAGGAGTGTTTTAGAGGAATCGAGTTTTTATAAGTATAAAGTTTTTTGGAAATTGTTTTTTAGTAGAATTTGTTTAGAAAAAAGAAAAGAAAAAAACTACAGAAATAAAAATTGGGTAACGGTAAATATTTTCAATCTGCATTAAATGCACTCAGTCTAAATAAAATATAAAGGAAGTTGATTAGTGTCGATTACAGTTATATTATACATTTACGTCATTGATATAACTCTGTAGCTAGAAAAACCTAGCTTGTAAAAAGTAACGTCGTAACGAAGAAACCATTAGGATAGCAGTTAATCTGTAACGGCGACCCCGTAAGAGAGTTCAAAATGTAAAATAATGTGTTAAACCTGTGACGCGTCACGAGAAACCAGTGCTTAGCATGCGCGTTTTGACTCTCTCTCGACGTCGAGTGAGAGACTTAGAAGTACTTGCCATGTCGAAAGTGCGAGCGTGGTAGCCGAGACTCGAGATAGTCAATAGAGTGCGGTCTTGTCTACCAAAAAGTAGTTATTGCCATATTAAATAAAAGTGTTGTATTTTTGTCTGGCAACCCTGTAAAAATTGTTATCAGTTTTTTCCGACAGTGGAACTTCACTAGAAAGTTATGAATTGCGTTTCGTTCCTACGCAAGCAATGAGTCAAAACCATTAATTTTTATTTAATTTTTTTAATGAGCACGTTTTACAATAGTAGTAACAAAACGCATTCCTGCAATTTTCCGTGGTTTTCTTGTTTTTCTTTGCTTGAACTGGGTTCTTTTTAAAAGATTAATAGTTCTATGCACTAAGTATGGAAAAAATTAAGAAACGAACATCAAAAGGAAAGTATAATACAGCAAGAACACAAAAAACATTAACAAATATGTTGTTTCTGTTGAATTATATGGTCTCGAAGCCTTGTCTTCACCTCCGGGGGTACTAGACATATCTCGGTCGTATATGTCAAAATTAGTGTCTAACTCGGCCGAAATTATCTCGGCAATGCCGCCATGTTACCAGTTGTAGACAAGTCTCGGTCGTCTCCATCTCGGTCGCGGTCGCCATGCTAAGGTCGAGACATCTCGGGCTCGACAGATAAATTGACAGATTTGCATAGAGAAGGGCATTTCTCGAGCGTGGCATGCTAAGCGTGGACTACAATAGCCGCAGACCGATTGCGATGGAGGACTCATGAAGAGGCATACGTCCGACAGTGGACAAACAAATGCTGAAGAAGAAGAAGATACAGGCGATGTTGCAACAAAAATGTAGCTGATCTGCTAACAACTGAAATGCCTCGCACTTGTAATTAAAATATTACCATTTTATATGTAAAACATGGCCACCCCACTCGTGTAATGATAATTTTAGGGCTGGCAAAACAATACAGCTCGGCCTCATTTGTCAACTACCCAGCTACCCACCCTATCGACCATTAGTCGGATTGCTAGCGATACATGCCCTATCCGATAGGGATACCGCAGCCTTGCATTGTTTTAGTTGAGTTAGATTACAATAGGGCTTTATGTACGATACTAACCGACGAAGAACGGTTTCTGTGTACCCCCTTGAGATACAGACGTGGGTTTATATAAATGTTACGTTACTGCTAGCTATACTTTGATAACTTTTAAGCAATCTTGTGTCATTTTTACGTTACGTCGAACTGTCGTTTGTCAACCTTACGTTACTTCGATAGTTTGTCAACCTTCGAGCTATCGGTTTTCAAGTGGTTCTGCATTAGTGACACCTAATCGAAAATTACTGAAGCATCGAAGTCTTACAACACAAAGGAAAAAAGCTGAAAATTGTTAATTTTCAGTTAAGTATATCAAATAATATATAAAAAATAATAATTATTATTATAAGTTACTTCGAACCATAGCTTGTCAATCTTACGTTACTTAGAGCTATCGTTAGTAAAGAAAAATATGTAGCCTATATACATCCCACTGCAGGCCACAGGCCTTCTCTCAGAGAGAGAATATGGACTTAATTACCATGCATGCCCATCGCGGGTTGGCAACTTCAAGCGCTGAGGTACGTGAACACTTCACACACTCCTCACGCTGTTTTCCTTCACAGTTAGCGAGTGCTATTGCTACTACAACTTCACAAATATACGTAGGTATCTTAGAAAACTAAGTCATTGGTGTATGCCGGGATGTGATGTCGGCGTTCTACCGCTCCGCTACCACCGCTTCTTAATCAATTTTGAATTTTTTCAATGGTATCTGCCTACCCTCTGGAATACAGGCGTGAGTTTATGTTATGTAATATTTCTTCAATCAATTCCATTTCAATTTTACGTTACTTACAGCCAGTGTTACCAACCAAATCATAGAGTAAAATTGTAGGTATGCTTGAAAAAAAAAACTGTAGAAAGCTCTAAATATCAAATTAAAAACAAGTCAATATCACATTTTATCTTTTTCTTATTTTGTATTATTTAATGATAATAAATAAAATACACTATGGGAAAGTAATTAAAAACAAACAAATCATGTTAATCATCAGAGTTTTAATCAAATTAAATGACAAAAGTCAAAATTGTTTGTCAAATATACATTTTATTCTGCGTCAAGTAAAATTTGTATTATCTAAAAACTAGTATTGCTACGCTAATCCAGCACTTCAGAATATGTTCCTAGTGGTTTTTGAGGAAGCTTGCCTTCAAAATAGCCCTTTATTACGATAAGTATCATGATACATATTAGATAGTATCATCAGCCACTATCTCATTTTAAATTTTCAAATCTTCTTGATTTTTGATTTGATCTTTAGTTTTGTTGAAATCTACTTCTACGTAGCAAATAAAATCTATAGATGACAGATTTCGAAGCCCTTGAAGAGAGAACCCTTGTCCCTGCTCTGCGGTCGCTCTTGGTCTGCGACTCTATACACCTTACCGCGCCCTCGCCCCACGTCCCATCTTTGTGTCTCGCGCGTCCCATCTGTGTGTCTCGCGCGTTCCATCTGTGTGTCTCGCGCGTCCCATCTGTGTGTCTCGCGCCTCAGACGTTCCGCACACGATTGATAAGTGAAATGCCTCTTTTAACCGGAGGTTATCAATTCAACGCGTATACTTTTTTAATTTTTTTTATATATATACCTATATTTTTTTGCTATGTTCCTTCATAACTCTGTCAAATCTTAATCGATTTTGACAATTCTTTCCTTGTTCGAATAGATACAACGTCCCTCTGGTCCTATTTTAATTCGGTGCAGATCTGATGTAGACTTTCAGAGATGGAGAACAGTAAATAGGGCCAGCAATGGACAGCAGTAAATAGGGCCTAATGGGGCCATCCCTTAGTAATTTGCATATTATTTTTCGTAAAATATAGTGTACAAGTAGTTCCAAGGTAATTTGGTGATGCTCTGGTGAAGACTTTCGGAGATGAAAATAGAGCCACAAGTGGAAAACAAACCAATTTCATTAATTCGGCAGAAGAACAAAGTCGAAGTCGTTGCCACGTGAATAACCAAGTTACATATTTATCTGTCATGTGCTCTGATGTAAAAAATTATACTCCAAATTATGCCTCTACAATACCTACATGTATGCGTACTTCTAATTTAAAGGTACTCTTTTAAATTATTTTTTAGTGCTCTAGTGTTTTGATGTCGGTTTTTATTTGTTACTTTTCAAACAAACATTTAACGCAGAAATCGCCCTGTTGCGGCTAGCCTTGGGTAACTCAGGAGCCAGATATGAGAGGACACACATCTCCCTTGCCGTCAACTGTGTCTCAGTTATATCCCAGAGATGTCAACTATATCTGGCTCCCTCACTATACTCTCAACTCAGTACGGTAGACATCTAGCTCCTGTTACTTTATCCAGCTCACACACAGTGCGCGAGAGCGAGACCGAGATCGGCTGAAATTGGATGCGTTGGGCCGCATTTCTCGTCGCAGTAATAAACAAGAGACGAGAAATGGGTCACCAGACTCCTACAAATGTATTGAATTGGTGATCTTTTTGATCGCTATTGGTACGGATGGCTTGTTCGGCCAACATCGGGCATTTGGTCGTAGTACTCGTACTAAAAAGATGAACGGTAAAGACGATAATCATATATGCTTGTCACGCTTTAATTGGGTTCAAGATATTTATTTCTCATAAAGAACTTACAGTTCACATAATTAATGAGAAAACCTATAGAAAGTGTCAAAAGTTAATTAAGTAATAGATAATACATTTTGATTCTGGTTTGAACTCCTCTTATTGGAATAGACTGATAGTATAAAAAAGAGCGCGTCAGCTGGATAAAGTAGGAAACAGATAAACTAGACTCACTCACCACTTGTGTCTTACGGCTCTTGTATCCAAACACACTCACTCGATTGTATGTCGTATGAGCTAGGACACAATTGGTGAGCCAGATATGATACAGATATAGTGTGTCCCGGTGAGCAAAGATATGAGATATAACAACTCCCTCTAAGGACACACTTTGCGCAAGTCTAATGTCTGACATGCATATTATGAAATTATATCTAACTCGATGAAACCCCGCCGTAATCAGTTAGCTCGACAGACGCGATTGCTTGATTTGATATCGCGATGTCGACTGAGACGATCTGTTAAAGATAAACGCATCCGGATGGGCAGCCATTATGTATACTCTGTGTCAGATCAACTTTCTCAAGATGTAAGGGACTTCACACAAGGCAGCTATAATGTAAAGATGTACATTATAGCACGATACACCTCATCACATCATTCCATAGAAATCGTCAGGAGACCAGACACGACAGTTATAATGTATATTTTTACATCTATCGTATCTTAAGATACAGATCGATATGAAAATATGCATTTCATACCTTAGCAGCTGGAAAGTGAGACAAAGATACATTACATTACCTGTTGTGTGTGTGATACTTTAAGATAATGTACCTAAAGCTATACATCCCGGGATGTAATGTACGTGAACATAATCACAGATCGTTTGCACATCGCTTACTGTCTTTACAGTGTATATGTAAGTAATTGACTACTTTAGAAATTGACTAACAGTAATTTACTACGCATCACACTACGTCGTCAATTATTCACACATGCACTGTAAAGACAGTAAGCGATGTGCAAACGATCTGTGACTATGTTCACGTTACCGCCAATAGATAGATACATCTGTAACGTTCAAAAGGCAGTAAATAAACTTTTTGTTATTATATGATTGCTTTATCAATCAGGATATGCCAACCTATATATGCCAATCAGTTGTACAATAGTCGCTTCTTGTGAACAAATACGCTATTAATTATTTGTCTATTTATATCGAATATATATATATATATATATAAATAAACTTTTTGTTATTATATGATTGCTTTATCAATCAGGATATGCCAACCTATATATGCCAATCAGTTGTACAATAGTCGCTTCTTGTGAACAAATACGCTATTAATTATTTGTCTATTTATATCGAATATATATATATATATATATATATATATATATATATATATATATATATATATATATATATATATATATATATATATATATATATATATTCGATATAAATATACATACATATATATATATATATAATACCCACCTCTCTATTCATAAAAGGATTACTTTATTATATTATCTTTAGTTACTTATTTTATGTACACAATTTTATCATATCCCCCTTATTCAAAAGAATTTTCAGCCCAATCTAAACTCCCACAGAACTGGACTTAAATAAAATAAAATAAGTTTCACTAACAATAGATTAACACATGGCAACTGTAAGCATAATATGTTAAATTCTCGTAAATAATGTTTATGAAAGTCTCACTAACTATTGAAAATAATACAGTTACTTAAGTACGTACCGTCTACGACTTGATAAAACCAAATGGTAAAGCAATCGGCCTCCACGATGCAGGTATAACCTAGTGTAGAGACCACAGTAAATTGCGTTCGTACTAAACTTTGCCATAAAAACGTAACATCATCATCATCGTACCTTTTGCCTGTATACTCCGTGTAACATGTCAAGATAATGCTGTGTTTTTGTGGTTAAAATAAACATGTTGTATTTTGTATATCTACCGGCGTGCGCGTGCGTGCATGCAACGACTAATGAATGTTGAGGAAGCGAAAGTGATCTGTCAGGATCGTAGCAAGTGGCAGTCCCTGGTCTCTGCCTACACCTCTGGGATACAGGCGTGTGTTTATGTTATATCTATACTGTTTACAAAGAGTAAAAAGTTTGTAATAAGTTTATATGTTTTCAAGTCAAGAGGTACATGCCCGCACTGGGAATTGAACCTGGGCCTCTCGCTTCAACGTCCAATGTTTTTCGTGACCATTTGCATTTTTTGTGACCCCGAAAACTCCGATTTTAATTGATCTATTTATTAAATTTGTCCTAAGTTTTTATAATGTCTACTATGGTATAAAAGCAATGTCACTCCAATGTAATTTAGACGCAAGTTCCCCATTTATTAAGTCATTCCAAACACATCTCGTACTTATGCTAATGCCGAAGCCCCTCGGCTGGCACAAAATACACCTCCAATAAAAAAAAACGATAAAAATATAAATTAAACCACTACAGGGTGTAGCATACAGGGTGATTGTTTTGTGAAGGACTACGCACGGGACACCTGCGGGTCGCGTGTTTTGCGGCTATAGGCGGCGCGTGCGGTCTTGATACGTTAATGGCTTATTTTCATACTTAATTTCTTTTTTGTGGCAAACCCTAGTTTCAAATCCCTGCGGGATACATACGTGAGTTTATGTAATGCGATATATGTAATTAATTAATCGGTTTTTCCTGCAATATTCGACACGACTATTACACAACAAGTTATTAAAATAAGGCAAAACCCAGAAAAAATAAACATATTAAACCACTTCCAACAAGCAAAAATTTAAATTCCCATTTTTTTATTTAATTGCCCTTATTAACGCAATTCCGGAATCACTACGTTTTTTACTTTCTTGATTACTTTGTAGCTTCACTACACAGGCCATAACTTCTTTAACAGGTTTTGCGTTATTTCTATAACATTTTCTACAAATACATAAAGTCTATTCATGGATACTTGAAACTTGCCTGCTTTTTCGTACAGCGTATATGGATAACTCTAGACAAATCGATCTTGTCATCGAATTGCATCTTGACAAATCGAAATTTTAGCAACTATTTGTAAAGATGCCCGACCGATTTTTGCATGGATTGTACCGCTGCTTACCCCAAGAAGAGCTCGGGTCTGTATTATTGTATAATATCACCAATCCAACGACTTTCACCAACGTACCTGTGAACAAAACAACCACAAATTAGGACAATCATTGAATGAACTAACTGGCAAATGTTCATTTTAGTAGTGTATTTGAATAAAAAAAAGAAAGAAAAGGCGTTTATTATAAGACAAAAAGACGCATCACAGAATCAAAATAAACAGATACGTAAAATAAACGTAACAGGAAATAAACGTAATACAAAACAGATAACAAACCGGTCAAGTGCGTGTCGCACTCGCGCACGAAGGGTTCCGTACCATTATCTACACAACATTAGACACAAAGATCGAGAAAAAAACGGCAAAAAATAATTTGTTGTATGGGGGGGGCGCTTATTTATTTTATTGTGTTTGTAGTATTTGCTGTTATAGTGGCCACAGAAATACATCATCTGTGAAAATTGAAACTGCCTAGCTATCACGAGATACAGCCTGGTGACAGACAGACAGACAGACAGACAGACAGACAGACGGACGGACGGACGGACGGACGGACGGACGGACGGACGGACGGACGGACGGACGGACGGACGGACGGACGGACGGACCGACACAGACAGACAGACAGACAGACAGACAGGCAGACCGACAGACGGACAGACAGACAGACAGACAGACAGACGGACAGACAGACAGATAGACGGACAGACAGACAGACATATAGACGGGCAGTGAAGTCTCGTAACAGTGAAGTTAGTAATACGGAACCCTAAAAACATGGATGTAGCCTAACAGCACAAATTTAATAAAATATTGGAACAAAATATTTAATTCACAGCAGCTCTTGCGTTTTGTTCCAATTTTTTGAAGAAAAGAGAGTCCGAAAAAGTTTTATTTCACGTGGGCTAAATAAGTAGTTAAATCGTCTTTCGTATTGAACAGCCACCAAAAACGACAATGCTGAGAAATTTTGACAACAACAATAGGAAACTTGCGTCTAACTTAGATTGGAATGACATGCGTCTAACTTAGATTGGAATGACTTGCATCTAACTTACATTGGAATGACTTGCATCTAACTTAGATTGGAATGACATGTTTTTATACCATAGAAGACATAGAAAAACGACATAGAAACTCAAATATTGATAAACGCTTCATACGTTATAAGGCGTTACGCGAAAGTTGTGACGTCATAGTTTGAGTTTAATTTGTGCGGCGTGTTTTTGTACCAAGTGACTAGAATGTCTTTCGACAGGTCACAGCATGAAAAAGTTTTAGCAGCAGAGAAAAAAATATTGCCACGATTATTTATATTTTAACATGATCTTAGTCATGTTAAAATATAAGATTAAAGTATTTCTTTGCGTAAGTTCTCCATTGTTACATAACGTCGTTCATATTGCATAATGTCACATGTCAAAAAATACGATTTTTGTTTTTTAATGAAAATAGTATGAAAATTAGTAAAGTAGAAGAAAATTAAGCCGCAATACTTTAAACAGCCAATCAGACCTAGAATTACGATGTCTTGCATGTGTGACAGAATCAATTTTTTATACAATTTCAATGAAATGACAAAAATAGTTTTTTTGACATGTGACATTTTGCAATATGAACGACTTAAAATTTCTTTGGAAAACACTGATAGTATCAACACTGCCCGGTCGCGGTACTCCTCGGAAGATGTAAGCAGTGCCCAGGTGTTTTAAAAGGACGTTTTTCTTTGTCTAAGCCCCGCCACGGAGTCTGTCTTACATTGCCTGTAGGGAGGGGACATTCGATAACTGCAATCATCGACATCGATAGCGGAAAAAGTTACAGTCTTATTTATAAAAACATGACTCCTTAAATCACTCCTCAAATGCAGTTTAAACAGTCTGAGGTGAAGGGAACTACAGAATATTAAAACTGCGCTTGAGGAGTGTTTTAAGGAATTGTATTTCTGTAAATAGACTGTAGTTAGCTGTTGACCTGGGTCGCGTTGCATAAAACTACAATTTATAGTTTATTATGACAATTCGACATACATTGCGTAGCCGGGTCTTCCGTAGAATCTATGGTTTGATCAACTTTGCAATGTACTGCGAATTGTCATAGTAAACCCTGAGTTGTAGTTCTACGTATGTAACAGACCCCTGAAGTGTTTGAGGATAGATACAAATACACTCGTGCGCAAACCAGCAAGCCAAGCTGTCAGTGTCAGTCTATCATTGGACCGGGAGCCGGACGGACGGACGTGTCGGGAGTGTGCGTGAGCGAGCCAGTGCGTTTGACGCTAACTAGTGCATACTACATCATTTATTTTCGACTTAAATATTAAGTACTGGCCGCGTGGCGCCGGATTAAGAACAGCGTCATTCCATATCCTTCCGTGGATGTCGTAGAAGGCGACTAAGGAAATCAATTACCTGGAGACGGGCAGCAGCGTCTTCCTGAGATTCCGGCCGCATACTGCGATCGCCAACTCGCCTGCCAAGCGTGGCGATTATTGGCAAAACCCCTCCTGGTTATAAAAACCACGAAGGAGGCCTATGTCCTGCAGTGGGCGTCAAATGGCTGATGATGATGATGATTAAGTACTGATACCGATACCTTGGACACGTCCCCCTGCAGGACAGGGCCTCTATTCTATAACGTGCATTTTATTACAATAAATAAATGACAAACGGGTCACTTGACATGTTTTTTTTGAAGTAAAATCATCTTTTGATAGACTTTTTCTGAGGTATGTTTTTTTAAAGTATCAGCATATCCTAGTTTGGAACCAGGTCAGTGACTGTGTTGTGTGGAATTTATTGTTATTTATTACAGATATCGATAACCCACCCAGCACTAGAACCTGCCAACTATGACAAATATTGTTTATACCGCCACCGCGTCGCGTCGCTTGCATTATAGTAGGAATCTTTTGAGGCATTGTTATAGCCCGGGTAGAAAACAGCCCCACTGCTGACCATTAACTACTAAGCAGGCGGGACCAACCTAGGAACCTCGCAACGAGTCACAATGTAGCGTAACAGAAACCGGGGGTTAGTGTATCAAACGCTGAAATTGTTTTTTTAGATTTTATGTTCCTTCAATTACACATTGAATAAATAAAGCCCACTTCTCTCATTCCATTCTATCTAGCTGTATAACAAATCTTGACAAATAAAGCTTTTTATCTAGAAGCAGAATTAGCTGTCTAAATGTGTATTATAACACTGTTATAGGATCTCAGGTGTCACAACAGTGCACTAACTGTACCTACTCCGCGCGAAAACAAAATTAAAGCACATCTTTAAGAAATACTTTGAGACTCGACTTAAGCCTTGTTTAAGGAACATGATTACAACCATTCACAGAAGGTCGATTGTTCTACAGGGTGACATCGAATTGGTTAAAAAAAACCGGCCAAGTGCGAGTCGGACTCGCGCACGAAGGGTTCCGCACCATTATCTATAGAACATTAGACACAAAGATCGAGAAAATACCGCGAATAATCACGTTTGTTGTATGGGAGCTCCCTTAAATATTTATTTTATTCGGTTTTTAGTATTTGCTTTTGTAGCGGCAACAGAAATAAATCATCTGTGAAAATTTCAACTGCCTAGCTATTACGGTTCATAAGATACAGCCTGGTGACAGACAGACACACATACAGACAGACAGACGCTCAGACGAACAGACAGACAGACTGACAGTGAAGTCTTATTAATAGGGCACCCTTCAGGTCCGGAACCCAAAAAAAGCGGGTGGGGCTGTGTCGGGTTACACGGCCGTTGGTTTAACGTGAAATGTCTGTAAGCAAGCGTTATTTTTTAGCTCAAACTGCGCAATGTGTCACGCGGCGATGGCGCCATCTAGCGGCACGAGTCAAGAGAATCTGAGTAATGGCTACTTTGCTCTACTCAACGATATATTAGGGGTTAAAGTATGAAATTGCCGTTTTATTGCAATAGGTTCTTTGAATTGACATAGAATCTTCATGGTTTGAGGTTTTCGAATGAAACTTTTTTCAAATGGTTTCTATGATGTTCTTTTTTTAAAAAATGTGAAACATTTAAATGTCGACTTTCAATTGTTTTTGTTATTCAATTTAGACAAGAAAAATGGATACTGCGAAAATTCGAGTGATTTTTGAATACGAGTTCCGACGCGGAACTAACGCGGCAGAAACAGCCCGCAATATCAATGCTGCGTTTGGAGAGGGGTCTACTAATGAACGCACCGTGCGATTTTGGTTTAAACGCTTTCGTGATGGAAATTTCGACTTAAAGAACGAGCCACAAGGAAGACCGCCCACACAGGTGAATAACGACGAATTAAGAGAGATAGTGGAAGCCGACCCTAGTCAAACTACCCAGGAATTAGCGGCATGGTTTAACGTTACCTTAACCACAATATTGACTCACTTGCGTCAAATCAATAAAATAAAAAAATACGAAAAATGGGTGCCTCATGATTTGACTGATCTGCAGAAAGAAACGCGTGTTGAAACTTGTGTTGCCTTGTTGAACCGGTACAGAAATGAAGGAATATTGGATCGAATTGTAACATGTGATAAAAAGTGGATTCTTTATGATAACCGGAAAAGAAAAATGCAATGGCTGACCCCAGGTCAAATGCCACAACAGTATTCAAAAATCACTCGAATTTTCGCAGTATCCATCTTTCTTGTCTAAATTGAATAACAAAAACAATTGAAAGTCAATATTCAAATGTTTCACATTTTTTAAAAAAAGAACATCATAGAAACCATTTGAAAAAAGTTTTATTCGAAAACCTCAAACCATGAAGATTCTATGTCAATTCAAAGAACCTATTGCAATAAAACGGCAATTTCATACTTTAACCCCTATTATAAATGAATGAATGAATGCACACGATGACACGACACGTAGTTAGTGAGAGTTACAGTCCTCGCCGAGGCGTCATGTGTTCGTTGCATGCTGTTTTAGCAACGATAGTGACCCCCTACTACCGAACTACGGAAACCGGGGGTAAATATGGTCGATAAGTTTAATAAATCGTCGGCTTATTGCAAGAACTCATTAACCGACATCTTCACTATTGGGAGAAAAACGACTTTTTAGTTCGTGTTAGTTAATGGTTGTATTTCCTCTTCCTTATTCCCTATAACATCGTTAAAATAATGCCTGATATTAAAACACAACTATTGTATCATTGTTCAATACATCTATATGTCCATACCTTTAAAAAAAAGCGGTTAGTGAGTTTTGGCAGTAAATGACTTCTTGCAGTAAGCCGACGAAATAACAGAAATATTGCTAAACGATTAATTTTGTTGGTGCCGGCTGCCGTCGATAGATGGCAGTCGTTAAGCCAAGTCAGAGGCCTTAGGGCGGCTTGACAACTTCTGACAGTAGACGAGCCACTAGTCTACAAGCCTCCACCAATCCGGTCTTGGCCCCCGTGGTGGAGTATGGCCTATACCTTCCTCAGGGAAGAGACCCGTGCCCCTCGGTGGGGACATAATGGGTTGATGATGATGATTAATTTAAAGTGTAAATTGGCGGTATCTTATCGAGAAACTTCGATTATACTACGTGTTTCGGAGGCAACGATGTTTTGAGTAATTTTTCTCAAGAATATATTTTCTTTCACGCGATATTTGGAATTGCGTTTGAAATTGCCAATTCGCGGCGGGCACGCTTGGTGATTAAACCCATACTATTTCTCTGAGAGACGGCATGTATCCTACACTGAGACGTATAATAATTATTATTAGTATATAATTATACCAAATGTATAATTATATTTATACTAAATGTATGAATACGAGTTTTGGTGTGTAAATAAAACATTATCTTATCTTAAACTATTCTATTCTAACCATATTTTGCTAAAAACTTGTCTAACCATATAAGAACATAACTTTTTCTCTACAATCAAAAGTGAAATTTCAAATTGCTGTCTCCTTCTGTCCGATTCCAGTGTAACGGCACGAAAAGTAATAAGAATAAATTCGCGCCGGACATAATTGGGATCCCTTAAACTGCCATTTAAGTCTTAAGCCCTCATTCAAATTAAGTCGTTGGTTACGCACGTGTTCGGGGCAGGATGGCGGGTTAAACAGATAGTCTGTGGTACTCTGAAATAGGGTATATATATATATATATATTTATATATACACATATTTATAAGGGCCCGTACACAAAACAAGCCGGTGGAAGCCTAGTGGGTAGAACATTAGACTCGGAAGCGGGAGACCCAGGTTCGATTCCCAGTGCGGGCATGTAACCTATGACTTTTCTTTCTAAGTTATGTACATTTGTGAAGTTATAATAGCAATACCACTCGCTAACGGTGAAGAAAAACATCGTGAGGAAACCTGGGTGTCTGAACTATTCACATACCTCAGCGCTTGAAATTGCCAATCCGCGGTGGGCACGCGTGGTGATTATGCCCGTACTCTCTCTCTGAGAGAAGGCCTGTGCCCTACAGTTGGACGTATATAGGCTGCTTGATTCGCATAGGCGGCGGCGTTCATCATCATCATCAGCCATTTGACGGCAACTGCAGGACATAGGCCTCCCTCATGGTTTTCCTAACCATGAAGGGTTTTGCCATAATCGCCGCGCTTGACGGCGGCCTTCATAATAGTAATAAATGGATAAACCCAAAATCTTCTTTGTTTCTTTTTCCTGTATTTTCTAAGCAATAACAGAAGTGAGCACTTCATTTTACGATCCATGTCACGACCTAATTTACAAAATACGTTCGGTACGGTTGACGGTCGTCGAAGGAATGGTCACCCGAAACGTGGAAGGGAGAAATCGCATCGCAGCAATTCGAGTCAGTCTTCAGCGTTGCGAATTCGCATCGCGCCGATTCGCAGTTGTATTAGGCATCGAACACAAACTTTGCTTTATTGAAAACTATGGATAGGAAAAGCCAAATGTAATTAAAACGTCCATAATTTTATTATGCATCAAATCCTCAAACCACACTTATCAAAAGTTTACTAATTTTATTACAATAATTAAAAATGTCTGATTGTGTTTATGTTTAATTCACTTGAATTGTGGTTTGATGAAATAAACATATTATGTGTATTTGTATTGTGCGAGCTTTACAGCCTTAAATCAATTGGATAAACTATCACGTATTCCTAAAATCACGATTGAATTGTCTCGTATTCATTCGGGAAACGAAGTTTTTCAAGCAAACATATTGAGGGGACTTGCTCTCTTGAGATTTCAGTGTCCGTCGGCTCAAAAGTATGGAAATAGAGACATTTGAATGTCTTTGCGCGCGTCGTAACGTAGGTAACTCGCAGATGGAACGGAGATTTTCCAAATACGCGCAATATTCAAATTGCTACAATACTAGCTTTATGGCTGAAAGGCACGGCGCGCTGCTTGCTAGTTTGCTTCGTCTATGGTCAATCAATTATCATAATTTTTACTGAAAAACAGAATTTTTGCTTAAGGTGAACTCGGAATTGAAATGAATGAAGTTCTGTGCAACCTCGCACAGCCACTCGACCGCGCCGTGTTCGCCGCAGTACCTGAAGCGGCCGCACTCCCGAAGCCGCAGCTGATGACGTCATATGCTGCGGCCGGGGCTAGTTGATCCAGTCCAGTGCGATGCGTGCTTCGACGGGAACAACTGCGGCGCGTGCGGTGCGGCCAGGTCTGCGTTCACCTTTAACCCCCTCAGTCCAGACACCATTGTTATTTTCAAAGTCAGGTCTGAGGAAGTTAAGGAACGTCAAGGCTGTTACTTTAATATTAAAACATTTAATATATTATGTGAAGAAGAAGCTAACAAAGATACTCCACATTTATTCATTCAAAACACATTTATAATTAACCGAGTTTTCAGCTTAAAGTTATTACTAGGTGGATGTTTCAGAGGCATTAAATTTATGTCCAATTCTTTTACGCCGCAACTTTATTTAATTAAGGTATTATAAAATTTAAAAGTCATTGGTACACGTGGTACTTACCTATGACTTTGTTTTCTAAGTTATGTACATTTGTGAAGTTATAGTAGCGGTACCACTCGCTGACGGTGGTATTCACATACCTCAGCGCTTGAAATCGCCAATCCACGGGGGGCACGGGTGGTGATTAAGCCCGTACTCTCTCGCTGAGAGAAGGCCTGTGCTCTACATCATTGGGACGTATCGTATATAGGCTGCTTATGATCGTTTTTAGGGTTCCCTACCAGAAGGGTGCCAGACGGAACCCTATTACTAAGGCTTCACAGTCCGTCTGTCTGTATGGCTGTCTGTCTGTCTGTGTGTCTGTCACCAGGCTGTATCTCATAAATCGTGATAGCTAGGCAGTTGAAATTTTCACGGATGACGTATTTCTGTTGCCGCTATAACAACAAATACTAAAAGCAGAATAAAATAAATATTTAGGGGGGGCTCCCATACAACAAACGTTCGCGCTCGCCATCTAGCGGTGTAGCCTTCACAGCGCCGATGTCATGTCGTTAAATGTCAATGTTAAACGCTTCTTGTTGGTTTCTATAGATGGTGCTATTCTCAAATTCGATCTTTGTCTAATGTTGAATTGGACTCGCACTTGGCTGGTTTTTCTAGATTTACAAAACTAAAACTTCACCGTGTTTCTCTATTTCTCGAGATCTGACAAAATAGTCGCGGAAAGTTCAAATCTAACTAAATCCTGTCGGAACCCTGACGTTTGCGATAGCAATTAGTATGGAATTTAATAGTTAGACGACTGGAATCGTCCAGGATTTGGTGCGTGTATTATAGGAGCCGAAAAGTTCTCGAACGGAGACCACATATCGGCAAGCGCAGCGTAGGACGACCGGCCACAAGACGGACAGATGACCTCATCCAAGTGGCAGGAAGGCGCTGGATGCAGGCCGCTTCCAACCGGTCTTTTTGGAAATCCATGGAGGAGGCCCATGTCCAGCAGTGGACTTCTTGTGGCTGGATGATGATGATGATTATAGGAGCTGATCTTTTTGCAACACGCTGCGACATCGATCCACATTGAAAGCATAGAGGCATGTATCGTCGCACAGTGTATGGTAAACGGTTTACTGTGTACGATTGCCCTCCGTACTAGGTACGGCTGTCCGCGGTCATATGATGACATGACTAGCAAGGACTCGCGCGATGATGTGATGCGGTTACCTACATGGTCCGATGAAACCGCTCATGCTGTAAGAAATCGTATGTCCTGTTTTGGAGCGATGCGTTCACACTAGACAGAGATGCACAGTTTTTGCTGCCGGGCAATATTTCTTTAACACTTAAGGGTTCCGTACCATTTTATCTATACAAAATTAGACACAAAGATCGAGAAGAAACGGCAAAAAAATCACGTTTGTTGTATGGGAGCCCCCCCCCCTTAAATATGAATTTTATTTTAATTTGATTATTTATTTTTGAAGTAAATATAGGACTAAATATTCTGTGAATATTTCGAGCCTCTACCTGTTGCCGTTATTAATATCGAGAGCAAAACAGCAAAAAATTACGTTTGTTGTTAGTAAAATGTTAGGTAATAACTCATAATTTTTTATTTTGATTGTGAAGTGAATATAGGATTAAATATTCTGTGAATATTTCAAGCGTCTACCTGTTGCCGTTATTAATATCGAGAGCAAAACAGCAAAAAATTACGTTTGTTGTTAATAAAATGTCAATAACTCATAATTTTTTATTTCAAATTTCTGATTTCAACGCAAGACAGCGCGGAATTTTCTTCGAGTTATCTGTCAGAAATTGGAGGACTCGCGCCCTTAGGGTTCATAACAAAATATGTTTCACAAGCTTAACTTTTGAAAAGTATGTACTCCCATACAAGCCATCTGCAAAGATACTCGATTTTAGCTAAAAACGGCCGTAATTGACAAAAATAAATTAAGGCCTTGATTAGTCGCTCTAGGCTGTAGGTCATAATTTTTTTTAACTGTCATTGAGTTGGTTGTCCTGACTTTTTGCAAAATCGGATTATAAAAGAAGATACGATTTGAGTTTTTAAATTTTAGTTTAAAAAGTCATCATAGCGTAAGTTGCATGGGAATTACTCTTTATTTGCTATAAGAACTGTCCAAATCAAAAAATGTAAAGGTTGAACAGCTGCCAACCTATAGTCCTACAAAACTAAATAAGTAATAAACTGTAATAACTATCTATGTATTTCTTTGGTTGACTCTGTGTTAAATTCTTTTGTGTGTTTTGTGTGCAACAAATAAACTGTTTCTATTCTATTCTAATATAATTTCTTACACGGCTACCAATTACAGGCGTGCACGAAAATATATCACAGAGGATAATTTTCGGAGCGACTAGTAACTTGACTGAGTAAGCACAAATTGTGAAGGTTGATATGATGTCGAATTTATGTCACGTGTTTTGAAAAGTTAGTTATGGTACCAAGACTGTTATGCATGAAGAAGAGACAAGAAATTGTAGCTCGGGTGAATAGCAAAAAAAAAAAAACATATTATATACTAGATGGCGCTGTTAGTTCCTACATCGCGGTATGGTTCTGTCCAAGTTACCACTATATAAGGGGGCAAAATGTACAAACGCCCATCTCTCTCTCTGAGTAGGTACTCAGGAGAGTACCTACCATTTTTTAGGAGGACGTCTATACGTTTAGTT
Organism: Yponomeuta evonymella; assembly: GCA_963969515.1. Lineage (NCBI taxonomy): Eukaryota > Metazoa > Arthropoda > Insecta > Lepidoptera > Yponomeutidae > Yponomeuta > Yponomeuta evonymella. The sequence goes on from OZ018371.1 coordinate 5,160,558, forward strand.
ATAGCGGTCCTACATTTGATTAAATTAGATGGAATATGACATGAGAGGTCCTCTTGCGAAGTATGTATTATGCATATAGGTACTAGGTATGTATGTATTGTTGATGTAACGAACGTGTAATGTTATAGCCATAGCCAACTTTGTAGACATTATAATAGTGCAATAGATGAAGGGTTGTTATAAAAACTCCTTAATTTGGTGGTGTTTTGTTGTATTTTTATTAATTTTTTTTTTAATATTTTGTGAAACCATTTATTTACTAATAGGGCAATAATTTACTGGAGGCTTCAACATTGGTAGAGTTTTGTAAATTGTGATTTTTTAGGACCCACGACCGAGGGCTAAGGCGTGAGATACACCGGAAGGACGTAGGGCGAGGGCGCGGAAAAGACGCGACGCGTTTTATAGAGTTCGCGCCCTAGTCCCGTCTCTTCTGTGTGGGCTTCGTACCGTCCATTCAGCACATTTTGTATGAAAGTGAATTGGAAAGACGACGCGTCTTTTCCGCGCCCTCGCCCCACGGCCGTCCTGTGTGACCAAAAACCTGGGAGGACGTTCCCTGCCGTGAGTCCTAAACAGGGGTCGGAAGTATTATGGTGTCCCATGCTAGGATGGCCGATATAGTTCCGCTGGACTGTAGTCACGCAACAGAAAAATCAATGGTTGACAAAGTTCGACGAATCTCGCCCCTTTTTATAGCTTTCCGAGTTCAGACACGAATTTTTCATGTCTCTCGGCGAGGTATGATTCAAGAATCATGTAATCTGGCTCAAGATGAGTTTAATACACGCAGGTCAATAGAATGACATAATATAATGTAGATAAGTTAGTCTAATTAATATAAAACAAACAGACAGCTGAAAACCCCACTTTCTAAAATACCAAATTCTCACTCTACCCTGCATATCTTCTCGTTTTAAATATAAATCTGGGTGTTTTATATGTTTGTACGAAAACACCCAGATTTATATTTAATACGAGAAGACGTACAGACAACGTATTCACTACGCCACAAAAAAAAATTAACATACCAACTTCCCAAATAAAACTACTTACACTCGACGACTTCTCTTACAATGTCAATAAAGGTGTTTAAGAAGTTACCAGAGACACTCGGAAACAATATTAATGACAGAGAATTTTGTAAAAACATAAAACAGCTACTCATTTCCAACAGCTACTATACTGTCAATGAATACTTAGAAGATAAACTAAACTAATATGTAATATAATAGTAAAAGAATCCATTTCCTTCCGTGGATGTCGTAGAAGGCGATTAAGAAAATCAATTACCAGGAGACGGGCAGCAGCGTCTTCCGGAGATTCCAACCGCATACTGGGATCGCCAACCCGCCCGCCAAGCGTGGCGATTATGGCAAACGCCCTCATGGTTATGAAAACCACGAAGGAGGCCTATGTCCTGCAGCGGGCGTCACATGACATAAGAAGAATATTTTATATCATTAATAATAAAATTGTTAAGATTAAACAGTTCCTAGGTATTGGATACCACTTTAGTTATAATATTATTCTAAGAAATTAGTTATAAGGCTTTTGCTGTGCCCGACAGGGTCCACAATAATGATACACATTACTTATCTGTTATTTAAGATCCTGCCACACTTATGGCTGCAATAAAGTATTGAGCATTGAGTATAATGTGGAGTATAAACGTCCCACTGTAGGGCACACTTCTCTCAGAGACAGTATGGGCTTAATCACCGCGGATAGGCAATTTCCAGCGCTGAGATATTGTTATGAACACCTCAAACACTCAGGTTTCCTCAGGACGTTTTCCTTCGCGTTAGCGAGTGGTATTGCTACTACAACTTCACAAATGCAAGTAACTTGGAAAGCAAAGTCATTAGTACAAGCGGCGGGGTTTGAACACGACCTCTTGATTGTGAACTATCTCCCTATTCCCGATGAGAACATTAACCCAACATAGAAGTGCTACAATGTCAGTAACACTGACATCCAATCGCAACCACACTCAAAACTACTTGACACGTATCATGGTGCCACGTCGACTCTAGCACCAGTATACTTGGTGCAAGCTAAAGGTTTACAAAATGTAAACACACGCGGTTAACACGCCTGACTACCAAAACAGAGGTCGTGGGTTCGATTGACGCTAGACGCCGCTGTTCTTGATTTGTACAAACGTCGTCAGTCTGGGTGAATTTCCATGTTTGTGATGTCCTTGTCTCGTATCGCAGGATATCCTAGTTTAGGACCAGGACAAGTGATTGTGTTGTGTGAAAGTTATTATTATTAAATAATTCTATGAAACACTTTGAAACAAAAATTGAAAGATTGAAACAAAAATGCGACTCCGAGAAAAACACGTACTAACTAAAGCTGTCTGTCTGCATTGAAATAATTTAAATAAGGACGACAATGTCTCAACTCAAATAACTGCAATGGTGGCGGGGACTCTAAAAAGAAGAGTTCAATGTTTATTTCAAACTTTTTCAACAGATTCTTCTAGTTCAAATATAAAATACACAATTTGCAGTGCGATAATTTCTCACCGTCATTTCGGTAACACCTTAATCATTTTCGGGAACGCTAATATTTGTAGAGAAACCTTAGTTCTTACTTCATAGTTTTTAGTTTCATATTTCATAGCTTTATTTTTGATAGAATTAATTAACTTGAGCCAAATGCTAAATTAATCAATACGCCAACAAAATCTTATAATAATCACAATAAAGTTTTATTTTTCACACCAAATTGACGTGTTTGTGAAATAAGCATAGAAAATACGCCATAATTTGACATTTTAATTAATTCAATTTTAAATATTCTCGGTAATATATACAAACTCTTACAAATATTAACTGTGAAATGATGTCATAAAAACTATTCCTTAATCACCTTTTCTCGTACCTCATTCATGGGTTTTGGCCACAGATAACAAAAAAAAAGAGATTTTGTGCTCTGCTCGTCATAAAATAAAGTAGCGATAACCTGACCCATTTATTGACAGTAATCCATTTAACAAAGTTTGATTTTCCAAATCTAAATAACTAAACTTTTCACCTCCATGATTTTGAAGTAAGCATAATTTTTAAGCTCAAACTGCGCAACGTGTAACGCGGCGCTGGCGCCATCTAGCGGCACGAGTCAAAAGGATCTGAGTAATGGCTGCTTTGTTCTACTCAACGATATATGAATGAATTGCACACGATATAATTACAGCCCTGGCCGACGCGCAATGTCTTCGTTGTAGCGGTTTAGCAAGTGGCCCCCCACTACCGATATGAAAGACGTTTCACGTCAAAAATATATGTAGGTTAGTTAATTAGTTAGCCCTGAGATTTCCGCACTTAGCCTCATAGTTGGGCCATCGTATGTAGCAAAGCTGTAAGCTCAATCCACTCGCTTGTGCTCTGATGTCACTGCAGGCCTCCCGAAGGGATCCCAGCTTCCCAATGATGGCGGTCCATTGCTTTTCCACGCCTTCACAGTGAATGGTCACGTGGGCGGGCGTTTTCTCTTCTTTGAGGCATTCCCCGCAAAGCGGGCTGTCGGTTAGTCCCATGTTGTGGAAATGTCTATTTAGTGAGCAGTGGCCTGTTAGGATTGCCACAGCTTTGCGCAGATTATCCCTTCTCAGACGCAGCAGGCTGCGTGAAAGACGTTTCGAGATCGTTGGTAGAGCCTCCTTGGCTTGTCTACATTTGGTTTCTGTTCTACAAAATATATGTAGGTATTGAGAACGCCCTCCTTTATCGAAGTTGGTTAAAAAGGCACGTAATAATTATTCAAACGGACTCCTAAATGAGTTGTCTTGTCATACTGTTCTTTTGACTCCATTGTTCAACCAAATGACTGGGGGTGTACCCCTCGCCAAATGATACTTTTTGTTTCCGTTAAAATGAATGAAAGAGCCGTTTATACTTTTTGACACCTACTTAATTTTTCGTCTCCTTTTTCAGCCTTTTAATTGACGTCAAAAGAGTTTGCGCGGGTTACACCATTGGAATGACGTTGTACTGCTTTGTAGACTACAAGTAATTCTGGACTTCAGGCAATGAAAAACTGCTACATTATCATTAAAATACGAAGGTAAATTTCGCCACCATCTACAAGGTTGTGAAAGCTCAGGCGGGAAATCAGTCTGTCCCGAAACCAGAAGACCCCGGTTCGAGTCCAGATGTCTCCAGTTCGATTATATTTTCCCTTTTTAGGGTTCCGTACCAGGCTGTATCTCATGAACCGTCATGAGATACAGCCTTGTGACAGACATACGGACAGTGAAGTGTTAGTAATAGGGTCCCGTTTGGCACCCTTCGGGTACGGAACCCCCACTAGTTCGTTCAAAAATGCATAAAAAAAAAAGCTTCTTATTTAATTTAAACGCGTCGAATGAAAACACTATTCCATGCCGGTTTCCCTTTAACCGGCACAGTACCGACTCTCCCCTCTATGCTATTATGTCAGTTAAATATATTTACCAGGTGAGCATTATTATTCTTGTCACGGAACGACATTGGGGCTGGTTTTCAAAGCTCTTTCCATTTCAGAATCGAATCCATAGACGCTTCCAATCCAAAACTTGGTCTCTACCCACCCCTCAGTGATACCGGCGTGAGTTTATACGCATAAATCTGTGTGCAAAAACTAAATATCTATTCGACGTCGTCGTAGTCAGTTAGTTATATAGTTATATATATATCTCATAATCACAGAAACGTCATAAATATCCACTGATATGAAAATATCCACCATATTTCACCCTATTTATTAATATCGAGCAAAAAACAGCAAAAAAAAATCACGTCTGTTGTATGGGAGCCCACCTTAAATATTTATTTTATTTTGTTTTTAGTATTTGTTGTTACAGCGGCAACAGAAATACATCATCTGTGAAAATTTCAACTGCCTAGCTATCACCGTTCATGAGATACCGCCTGGTGACAGCCATTCAGGCAGACGGACAGCGGAGTCTTAGTAAGAGGGTCCCGTTTTACCCTTCGGGTACGGAACCCCAAAAAGTACAGGCGTGCGGGCATGCAACGGCTAATGAAATTTGGCGAAGCGAAACAGGTCTGTCAGGATCGTGGCAAGTGGTAAACCCTGGACTCTGCCTACCCCTCCGGGATACAGACCTGAGTTTATGTATTTTTTCAGAATTTACGAAAATATTTTAACACAAGCAATACCTTCTACGGACGCAAGAATGCGGCGTGTCTAATACGCTACGGACACTCAGGGTTACTCACGACGTTTTCCTTCACAGCGACCGCGTTTTGTAACGTGTTTACAACTGATAGGGCGCGCGGCGCGTCAACTAATCATCAGTGTCTCATCATCAGCCATTTGACGCCCACTGCAGGACATAGGCCTCCCTCATGGTTTCCCAAGCTTCCCGGTCTCGTGCCGCCCGCATCCAGCGACTCCCCGCCACCGTAACCAGGTCGTCAGTCCATCAGGTGGGGGCCTGCCCACGCTGCCTCGTCCGGCCCGCGGTCGCCAGGTCAGAACTTTTTCGCCTCAACGGCCATCAGTTCTCCGAGCTATGTGCCCCGCCCACTGCCACTTCAACTGAGTAATTCTTCGAGCTTTCTTAGTAACTCGAGTTCTTCTGCGGATCTCCTCATCCCTGATTCGATCACGCAGTCCTAGCTCTTTCCATTGCTCGCTGGGCGACCTTGAGCCTTCTTACGAGTTAGCCCGTAGTCAGCGACCAGGTCTCACCGTAGATAGATAGATAGATAGAATATTCTTTATTGTACACAAAGATTACATTAACAGAAATTCAATAAATCGCAGTACAATTGGCGGCCTTATTACAAAAAGCAATTTCTTCCAGGCAAGCATAGACGGAGACAAGAAAGAAGTTAGAGACGGGTAGTCGGTGCAATTAAGAAATATGAGTTGAAAAGAATATAAACTTACTTTAAGTACATAAATATTTACTTATGGTTTACTGTACTTCATAATCATAATTTCATAAACGTCGGTAATCATATTCAGTGTCTAAGCGTACTTAATACTTTATTGCACACTTAAAAGACAGAGCGCACATCTACAGAAACACAAAATGTACAAAATAAAAAAGTGTAGGTATATGGAGAGGTTATTTCAGCAGAAATCTCCTCCAGCCCACCCTTGATGTGGTGATAGGAACATTATAAACGTAGGTAACTTCGGGTAGAGTTAGTTATCTCCACGTCAGAGCTCAGGACAAATGTCTCGGAAAAACAACATTAGGCACGTTTGGTACTATCTGTCACCGCGGATCGGAACGCGTGTCTGTTTATACTTATACCGAGTCCGGTCGAATATCGTGACATTTGTTTCGACAAGTACCAACTCAAAGGTGATGAGGTTTTCTCTGTGCGTCACAATAATGTTGCTTGTGTTGGGTACGATGGGGTTTGTAGAATCTGTTCGCGCGATCCGTTGTGGGTGGAAACTGATATCGCGCTCAGGGTGTTCTGATTTCAAAATAATTAAAAGTAGTCTGATTCCACCGAAAAAAAAAATTCAACATGTTGACGCTGATCACACATAGTTTACAGTGGTAAAAAGACAATAAATTTGATGAAATAGATTGTTTTCAAATAATTTCTAACAGCATATCTGGAGTCCGTCTGCTGCTCGTGTTATTCGGGATGGATTGTGTTGAAGCAAAATTTTTCTGTCTTTATTACTTTTAGGTTCAATTTTGTCTTTTATAAGATATTTTTACAATTTATTGCGGTGGTAGCGGAGCGGTGAACGCCGGCTTCTCATTCGGGAGGTCGTAGGTTCGAATCCCGGTATGTATCAATGACTTTGTTTTCTTGGTAACGTAAGTACATTTGTGAAGTTATAGTAGCTACACCACACGCTAACGTGGAAAACACCGTGGGGAAACCTGAGTGTCTGAGGTGTTCACATACCTCAGCGCTTGAAATTACCAATCCGCGGTGGGCACGCGTGGTAATTAAGCCCCTACTCTCTCTCTGAGAGAAGGCCTGTGCTCTGCAGTGGGATGTGTAAGATAAGAATATAAAATAACAATATTCTTTACTGTACACTAGAGCAAATGACATAATTTTTTTTTAAAAATACACAGTACAATTGGCGGCCTTATTGCTAAAAGCAATTTCTTCCAGACAACCCTATGACGGAAAGTTGCTGCAGGAAAATGAGACGGGCAGTCGGTGCAAATATGAATATTAATATACATATATTAACGATTGTATCTAGTGTAACTTTAAGTTGAAAACTCTGTTAATTAAGCAAACCTGTTTTGAAAAGAATAAATGTGGAGTTTCTTTGTTAGCTTCTTCTCCGCATAATCAATTAATTGTGAAACTAACAGCTTTGACGTTCATTAAGTAAACATTTTGTTTTTATAGTGAATGAAAATTTTTGACTTTGACTTTGACATACTTATACAATAAATAACAATATAATGTGTGCGAAAAAGTAATGTTCACTTAGCTCTGCCGCAAAGATATAAGGCGAACACGTATCACAAATATCGTTCGTTACCGAAACATTACTGGAACAGCTCCAAAATCACGTGTTTCGCGTTAAGTATGCAGAATCATTAAGAATTTAAGATTATTTCTCAATCACTAATGGCAGGAGTCAAACGTTAATTGTAACTAATAAAACGACTTCGACCAGCAAAGAAACAATGACTTACCCACCATGAATTTTAAAATTTTACAGATTTTTAAACGTCAATTACTCAAAACAGCAATTAATTATTATTTTGAAATGTTCAAATAATTAATTCGGCCGACGATATTTGATGTCGCAATTCAGTGGCTTTCTGTGACGTGACTTTGTGCGCTTGAATTTGCGAAATTCAAAGAAAAAACGAATCGACACGCGGTCATTTTTATTAGGAGAAGTTACAAGTGGCAAACCCTGGTCTCTGCCTACCCCTCCGGGATACAGCTGTGAGTGTGTAATATTTATTAGGAGAAACGGTGCGGTATCTAGGTTTGTCTAACGTCTTAGGTAAAAACACAAAAAAATTTACAAAAAAAAAACAAAAATTTTGCAAAAAAAAAACAACGTTGGGGTAATATATTATATATAGACGCGTTTCCACTCTACACTGTCTAAAAAACCGGCCAAGTACGAGTCGGACTCGCGCACGAAGGGTTCCGTACCATTATCTAGACGACATTAGACACAAAGATCGAGAAAAAACACTGAAAGACAGACAGTCAGTCAGACAGACGGACAGTGAAGTCTTAGTAATAGGGTCCCGTTAGGCACCCATCGTGTAAGGAACCCTAAAAAGGCCAGTATATTATTATTATTGACGCGTTTCAAATAATCTAAAAATAAGCTAAAAAGGGCACTATTCGCTGTATATGTAATCCGATTTAGGTCCACCTTTACACGTCTGAGAACCTTTCCAACTTGCTTTTGACCACCGATTCGTCATTGGCTAAGAACCTCATTCAATGGTGTACCGCAGTTAATGGATTTCCAGTCGTCACAAAATTGGAGTCTAGAAGGTTGCAATCAGTGATAGTTAAAAATATTCAATAAAAAATAAAAACCGACTTAAAAACACTACAGCACTAAAAAGTCTGAAATAATTTAAAATAATACCTTTAAATTAGAAGTATGTGTACATGTAGGTATTGTAGTGTTTTTAAGTCGGTTTTTATTTTTTATTCAATTCTTTTTTATTTTCTGTTTTTAGTGGGGGAGCGGGAGGAAAAGAAACAAGACCCTTATAACCATACCCTACTTAATTCGTTGCTTTAAAATTTGAAGTTCTTCCATCTCCGAAAGTCTTCACCAAATTACCTTTTATGAAAGATACGGATATTACTAAAGGATGGGCCCCATCAGGCCGTATTTACTGCTGTCTATTGAAGAGTTCTGTTCTCCATCTCTGAAAGTCTTCATCAGATCTTCACGAAATTAAAATGGGACCAATAGGACGTTGTATCTATACGAACAAAAACAGAATTGTCGAAATCGGTTGATATTTGACGTAGTTATGCAAGAACATAGCCAAAAAAATATACGCGTCGAATTGATAACCTCCTCCTTTTTTGAAGTCGGTAAAAAACATAGATTCTAAATCTAACTGGTGCTAAAAAATAACCCCGTTCAAATATGGGAAGGCGGGCGGGGCTCGTCGATTGTGTTACCAATCGGAGCGAGTTCAGTATTACCCGGCAAAATATCTATACACCTGCCACCGTCACTCCGCCAGTATTGCGAGATACTTAGACGACGGGTTATACATCATGGAGTCAATGGTTAGACTTTTTTGTATAAAACCAATCATAAGTTACGCTGTCACGCTGTGACGCGTGGCGCACAGAATGGACCGATCACAGAGTGATTTACTCTACAGCACATTTTGAGGACAGGGGCCGTTTTTGAGAGTGGATTTTGTGGTATAGTGGTAGCCTAGTGGGTAGAACATCGGACTCGGAAGCGAGAGACCCAGGTTCGATCCCAAGTGCGGGCATGTACCTATGACTTGGTTTTCTAAGTTATGTACATTGTGAAGTTATAGCAGCAATACCACACGCTAACGGTGAAGGAAAACATCGTGAGGTAACCTGAGTGTCTGAGCTATTCACACACCTCAGCATGACTAATGAATGTTGATGAAGCAAAAGGTGTCTAGCTACCCCTATGTAATACAGGTGAGTTTATGTTACGTTTTTATGTTTAGACTTTTATATGATTTAAGTAAAGATGGTCAAAGTGAAGTTTTTTTTCTCTGCCTTCGAGATGTAGTGGTACAAGTCGACCTGAAGGCAGCGACTAACATTGCTCCTTGACTTTCACAAGCAGAATGTAAACTCTTTACGTCGAAATACATTTTTTATTTCTGATTTCCATTGCCGGACAGGCCTCCCCAAGGCACGCTACTTGTTCCTGTCTTCGGGCATCCCCAGCCACGCTTTTAATTATATTTAAACCATCCTTTATACTTTATTGTACACAAGGAAAGAAATATTTTACACAACACATAAACGAGTACATAGGCGAGCTTACATAAGCAGCCTATATAGGTCCCATTGAAGGGCACAGGCCTTCTCTCAGAGAGAGAGTATGGGCTTAATCACCACGCGTGCCCACCGCGGATTGGCGATTTCAAGAGCTGAGGTATGCGAATAGCTCAGACACGCAGGTTTCCTCACGATGTTTTCCTTCACCGTTAGCGTGTGGTATTGCTACTATAACTTCACAATGTACATAACTTAGAAAACCAAGTCATAGGTACATGCCTGCACTTGGGATCGAACCTGGGTCTCTCGCTTCCGAGTCCGATGTTCTACCCACTAGGCTACCAACGCTCGCGGGCACAGCCAGGTCTTAAATAAACGTCTGTTTATTTAAGTAAATTGCTCCATTTCTACCATCATACGTCATTGCCACCTACGAATAAAAAACCACAGAAGTAATTAGAACATCGGACTCGGAAGCGAGAGACCCAGGTGCGATCCCAAGTGCAGGCATGTACCTATGACTTTGTTTTCTACGTTATGTACTTTTGTGAAGTTATAGTAGCAATACCAGGTGAGCTTATTTCTATAGAAACCATGATAGAAATAAGGATGAACACGCAAGATCCCTCAATTAAGATTGAGATATTTAACGTATTCATTTACTCGTCGGGCTTTCGGTAAGTCTCTGATCTAGGTCCCTGATTGAGTTACATGTATGCAGTCTGCAGCCATTGCTGTCTGGAATATCTCTTTGATCGGGCCGCGTGGGAAGATGGCCGTGATTCAATAATACGTCAGTGAATGAAGCCTTTAGAGCCAACGTCCGCCAATGTTCAGACCAATAATTTAGGGTTGGCATCTTAAAAAGCTTCGTCTAAATAAGGGTTGCCATACTAAAATTCCGGCCAAGTGCGAGTCCGGCTCGCGCACAAAGGGTTCCGTTAATCTATACAATATTAGAGAAAGATCTAATTTGAGAACAGCGCCATCTATAGAAACCAACAAGAAGCGTTTAACATTGACATTTAACGGCATGACATCGGCGCTGTGATGGTTACATACATGGCCGCTAGATGGCGAGCGCTGTCTTTAAACAATTTATTTTATTTTAATTTAATTGTTTATTTTTCAAGCGAATATAGAACTAAATATTCTGTGAATATTTCAAGCGTCTACCTGTTGCCGTTACTAATAAGGTCAAAAAACGCATTTTGTATGGGAGCCCCTCTTAAATATTTATTGTATTCTGTTTTTAGTATTTGTTGTTATAGCGGCAACAAAAATACATCATCTGTGAAAATTTCAACTCCCTAGCTATCACGGTTCATGAGATGCAGCATGGTGACAGACAGACAGACAGACGGACAGTGAAGTCTTCGTAATAGGGCGGTACAGAAACCTAAAAATGTGGTTTTCATATGGCAATGTTAAGTGTCACCCGTCAAATCAAAGTACGAGTTCTGTCAACCGCTGCTGAGATTTTGTGATTATCTTCTTGAAATTTGTTGTTTTTGTGAAAATATCGTAAAATGAAGGAGGAAGAAGGCGTAAATCAAACTCAATCTTTGATTTTAAAGCGCGTGGTAGAGTTGACCGGCAATTTGGACTGAATTTACCCAGGAATTAGCGGCATGGTTTAACGTTACCTTACCCACAATATTGACTCACTTGCGTCAAATCAATAAAATAAAAAAATACGAAAAATGGGTGCCTCATAATCACTCGAATTTTCGCAGTATCCATCTTTCTTGTCTAAATTGAATTACAAAAACAATTGAAAGTCGATATTCAAATGTTTCACATTTTTTAAAAAAAGAACATCATAGAAACCATTTGAAAAAAGTTTCATTCGAAAACCTCAAACCATGAAGATTCTATGTCAATTCAAAGAACCTATTGCAATAAAACGGAAATTTCATACTTTAACCCCTATTATTTCCATTGTCGCAATAATAATTTCTAGTTACCTACCATCTTTGAAGTGAAGCTGACAAGAAAAAAGTTCTGTCTCTCTGGAAAACTTTTCGAATTTCACTGGCAGGCGAAGTTGTTTTCAGGAATAAAAAGAAAATAATGCTGACATTGACAATGGGGATGGGACACGTAATTATTTGTTTTATCGAAGTCGACTGGTTTAATCGAGTAGGGGTCAAATATAAATTTATTGATAAAATTCATTACAAGTCAAGGTGAAGTTACATTGATAATTTAAATTCATTAATAGGAGGAGAAAAATCAAAACTATAAATGTCAAAAAGTACATTTAAAAAAATGTCAATCAAATAGACTTAATAAGAAGTAAAAACAATGTCAAAAATATAAAAAACAAAATAAGTGTAAAGGAGACAAAAAAACACACACACACACACAAGTACAGTAAATTAAATAAACCGCCCCGAGACATGTCCGACCCAAAGGTACCCATGACAGTGGCAGCGTTACCGCGCTGCACAGCGAGGGATATCCTTTGCATCAAAAATGCCCCTGAGCGGTAGTCAAAGCCACGGTTCCTGAGATGACGCCCTATCTCCTTAACAAAAACTTTTCCCTGGGTACCCCAAACTCCAGTGATTTCTACGGCGAGTGGCACAAACAGACGGCGAGCTGCTCATCAGCTGGCTATATTTTGCACACTTGAGTCTAGCTGCTAATTAATCGAATTATCACAATACAAAACCACCAACAACAAAACATTCCAAAGCGGAATCGATTGGTCGTTTAGCAATAATCGAATACTTTTTGTTCTTCTACATCCCTAGTTTTCGTTTTCTTAATTTTAACTAATGGCATTTTTAGAAGATTTTCAACGTTTCATGCCAGGCCAATATTTTAAAGGATGAAACATCTATGTTGAACTTACATGGTGTCAAAGAAAGCCAATGTTCTACAAAATTGTAAAAAGCAAACATAGCACGGAATTAAACACAAAATGAATAAAACAAAAGAATACTATGAAATCACGTTCATTCTTCAGAATTATTTCCCTCGGGAAAAAGCAAAACGGACTTTAGTGCAATTTATCGTAAATTATAACAAAAAAGGCTTAGTAACTTTAATTTATGTTTTTGGCGCTCATCAAGAGGACAATGATTTTCTTACCCCCAGTTTCACGTTAACAAACAGACCTATTTGCTGCCAGGTATCAGTCGTTTTTTCAAAGAAAGTAGGTACTGACAACCATCAACAGCCTGTTAACAGTATGTACAAGAAACTGGGGCTTAATTATGCAGTTTTGAGTAGGTATGACGACTTTCGAGTCATGTTAACGAAGCATTTTGCAACAGAACGTTTGTACTTTAACTGAAGCTACGTGACTCCGGCTCGCCTACATTTGCCCATTGTTTGCGGTCTTCCCGGACGTATAGCCAGTTGTGCGGGCGTGCATGGCCCCATACAAACAGTGCCACAATAAAACGCAGCGCCGAAGGAACAAATCGTTATGTGCCGGCGCTCCAGTTAACGGGGTCGGCTGCAAGTGTGCAGTGGCTGGGATGGAAAACGGGTCACTGGTGTCTTGTTTACCTTTAATTCCAGTAATGGAAAAAAATACCGGAAGCAAATATCCAGGGTTGACATGCTAAAAAAACGAAACGTGGAGTCTACGGTTTGTTTTCATTCGGAGAATAATTCTTTACATATTATCATCATCATCATCATCAGCCATTTGACGCCCGCTGCAGGACATAGGCCTCCTCCGTGGTTTAACCATAACCATTAGGGGTTTTGCCATAATCGCCACGCTTGGCAGGCGGGTTGGCGATCGCAGTATGGGGTTGGAATCTCAGGAAGACGCTGCTGCCCGTCTCCTGGTAATGTATTTCCTTAGTCGCCTTGTACGACATCCACGGAAGGAAATGGAATTTACATATTATATGATATGCCAAAAGGAATTAATTGGCTCACCTGGTGCTGACCCGGGAAAGTCCCGCGCACAGCTGGTTTTCAGTCACTCTCTTCACCCTGAAGTGTTATGCGGCAGTAATAATAGGGGTTAAAGTAAAATTGCCGTTTTTTTGCAATAGGTTCTTTGAATTGACATAGAATCTTCATGGTTTGAGGTTTTCGAATGAAACTTTTTTCAAATGGTTTCTATGATGTTCTTTTTTTAAAAAATGTGAAACATTTGAATATCGACTTTCAATTGTTTTTGTTATTCAATTTAGACAAGAAAGATGGATACTGCGAAAATTCGAGTGATTTTTGAATACGAGTTCCGACGCGGAACTAACGCGGCAGAAACAGCCCGCAATATCAATGCTGCGTTTGGAGAGGGGTCTACTAATGAACGCACCGTGCGATTTTGGTTTAAACGCTTTAGTGATGGATATTTCGACTTAAAGAACGAGCCACGAGGAAGACCGCCCACACAGGTGAATAACGATGAATTAAGAGAGATAGTGGAAGCCGACCCTAGTCAAACTACCCAGGAATTAGCGGCATGGTTTAACGTTACCTTACCCACAATATTGACTCACTTGCGTCAAATCAATAAAATAAAAAAATACGAAAAATGGGTGCCTCATAATCACTCGAATTTTCGCAGTATCCATCTTTCTTGTCTAAATTGAATAACAAAAACAATTGAAAGTCGATATTCAAATGTTTCACATTTTTTAAAAAAAGAACATCATAGAAACCATTTGAAAAAAGTTTCATTCGAAAACCTCAAACCATGAAGATTCTATGTCAATTCAAAGAACCTATTGCAATAAAACGGCAATTTCATACTTTAACCCCTAATATTAAGAGAGCGAAAACAGCTGCTAACCAACAAATTCTGGACATCAATTAAAATCTAAACAAACATCAACCAGAACAGAAACAAAAACAATTCAATTGTTCGCCGACGCGCGAACGGATGATTTCCACGCAATAATCCGCAAACGCATAGCATCCTTGATGTGCAGGGTGGGGGTCAGTACCAGCAGCCTCCTGAGGGTGTTGGCTGATCGGATGGATAGCCAATACAGCGCCACTGGATGCACCTTATGCCGACAAGCAGTACGTGGGACTGGCTGGGACTAGGCCATTCAACTTCGCGTGGTGTAATAATACATTGTAAATTGTTTACTAACACAGCATAAGTCAAATTGAATCGTGTGATTTTAAAACGACACAAGTCACATGTGTTTTTAAAATAACACTTGCTCATTTTTTTTTTATTAAATTATTTACACCTACCTATTGATTTACATTAGAAAAAAAAATTGTAGTTTATTCATACAGAAATCAATATAATATGTTAAAATATTGCTGTTGTAGATATTAGTATTTGAATAAATCAGTTTTTTCTATTTCCTGCAAAGTTGTAATGAAAGGACATGTGTCGTTTTAAAATCACACGATTCAATTGTTACTAACACTATATGGGCTTTGCCTGAAATAAATAAATAATAAATAAATCCCTATACAGTACGCCAGCAATTCCTATACTTTTTAGGGCTCTTATTTTACGGAACCCCAACATCAAAAGCAAGATTTTACTTCACTTCTAGCTTTAAGCTTCTAAAGGCGGCACCACTGCCCTGCCCCTGCCCTTAATCCAAAATACTAGTTGTAGCTCAGAAATTATTTGAAAGACAAAATTTTCCAACAATTCAGTGACAACCGAAAAGATTCAGGGGTTTGCGAAACCCCAGTGACTTTTTCGAGGAACCCTTGGATTCGGCGGATAACATTTTAGGAATCGCTGCAATACGAAACAAGATAAGATAATCATTTCTGTATTGTACATCAGAGCAAATTATATGTGGTATACATAACAGTAGATCAGAGTTCAGGCGCTGACGCCCTCACCGCAGCCATGTTTTAAAAAGCCGCGCGAATAAAAGAGCCAAGCTACTTAACTAAATCGCGGTAACAATAAACCTAATGGGCCATTTACCCGGACTACAGTGCACGGGCCTAATTAAGCCCACTCCGGGAAGTGTCCGCAAGTTTGTAGGCACTCCGTTGCCAGGTGACAGGAAGTTTCTGGACGTATCTAGACTGGGTTTCATATCACTCTCGTACTCGGTTGCACCTAAAAAAGAGACATTACTTCGGATATCACAACGGTATTTACCTACCGTTGTGATATCCGAAGTAATGTCTCTTGTTTTAGGTGCAACTTTAGAGGGAGTGTGACTCCGTTGCCAGGTGACAGGTAGGTTCTGGACGTATCTAGACTGGGTTTCAAATCACTTTCATACTCCCTCTAAAGTTGCACCTAAAACAAGAGACATTACTTCGGATATCACAACGGTAGGTAAATAGGTAAAATCTTGGTAAAATAGTTTTGAAACACAGTTGAAGGTCGTTGAATGCTAATAAACCGGCCGCGAAGTATCGTCTCCTTTCGCTCCAATTATTATTTGTTTAAATAAATAAATATTAGGGGTTAAAGTATGAAATTGCCGTTTTATTGCAATAGGTTCTTTGAATTGACATAGAATCTTCATGGTTTGAGGTTTTCGAATGAAACTTTTTTCAAATGGTTTCTATGATGTTCTTTTTTTAAAAAATGTAAAACATTTGAATATCGACTTTCAATTGTTTTTGTTCAAATGCCACAACAGTATTCAAAAATCACTCGAATTTTCGCAGTATCCATATTTCTTGTCTAAATTGAATAACAAAAACAATTGAAAGTCGATATTCAATTGTTTTACATTTAAAAAAAATGGTTTTTTACATTTTTTTAAAAAAATGGTCTTTTTAAAAAAAGAACATCATAGAAACCATTTGAAAAAAGTTTCATTCGAAAACCTCAAACCATGAAGATTCTATGTCAATTCAAGGAACCTATTGCAATAAAACGGCAATTTCATACTTTAACCCCTATTAATAACTTCCCCACACACTCACTTGTCCTGGTCCCAAACTAGGATACCCCGATGGTAACCAGGCGAGGACATAACAACCATGACAGTACACCCGGACTGAGCCCAGCGGTTCTTTAACGAAACGTGTATAAATAATTTTTATTTTAATGACTGTTTGTTACCACAATAAAATAAAACAAATAAATAAGACACAGTGTCTTGTGATTGTAGTGTTTTCCACGGCACGCAGTGTACCGGCCTAATTAAGCCCACTTCGGGAAATGCCCGCAACTTTGTAGCCGCTTGTACAGTTCGAGACAGAAACTAGTAAAAAACCGGACAAGTGCGAACCGGACGCCCACTGAGGGTTCCGTACAAATTTGTAGGTACGTACTAGCATATTATAAATAGTTCAGGAATCGAGTCTTGCAGTTTTTCCGAGCTTTTCCTAAACTTCACGGACAATTTTTTTTATGATTTAATTATAAATATATAGTTTCAGATTTTTTCCTGTACTTGTAGTGTAAGTCGATTTTACTTGCCAAATTTCGTAGTTCTTGGCAAGAATTACGAAATTTGGCTAGTAAAACAGAAAATACCCTATAAATTTTGATTTCCTTGAGTGTCGAAATATACGTTTTTTTGCGGTTTATCTTTTTTATACGTTAACTTAAAAGTTTGATTTTTCCGCAGCTTCTAGGGACTGTAGACCTGAGTACATGGTTTTAATTCCAACTCGATACCTCCATGCGTTCCCGAGATAATGGGTGTTGACAAGCAAACGATCGGACGGACGGACGGACAACAAAGTGATCCCATAAGGGTTCCGTTCCTTCCTTTTGAGGTACGGAACCCTAAAAACGGTCAAGTACGAGTCGGACTCACGCACCGCGGGTTCCGTACATCTAATATATAAAAATCTCGTGCCACAGTGTTTGTTATCGAACTCCTCCGAAACGGGTTCTCCGATGTTTATGAATTTTTTTGTGTATATACATATTCGGTAGCATGAAGTTTATGTAGGTATGTGTTTTTAATCGACTTCCAACAAAAGAACTTGATGATCGAAAGAGGCTTTTCAGGATCTAGGCAAGTGGCAAGCCCTGATCTCTGCCTACCCCTCTGGGATACAGGCGTGAATTTACGTAATATAATGGGCACTGATGCAAACAACACATTCAAGTTTTATTTTTTCATTTAACTGGCAATTTTATTGGGTTTTTGTAAGTGAAACGAAACGTCACAGGTATTCTTAGTCTGCCTAAGTAAAATCATAATACACACTCCCCATGTTTACTGAATTTATACCCAGTTAATCCCCCATATTGTTTTTACCTGGCGAGAAGGATATGCCCGGTAATTTTATTTATACGTCCTATACAAATTTGTCACCAGCGGCAGCGCGGGAAAACAAATAAATAACCGCCATTTTGTTATTTACGCGCGCTTTCGCCGAAACGCATTTATAACCTCACACGAAATAAGAGTGTAAAAAGGCAGATACAATACAATGCATGTAAATGACAATATGATAATAAAATTGTCAACTGTTTCACAACGGGAAAATTAAAATAATTTTGTGAGATTTTGCTAATAGCAAATTGAGTCTAACTTTTAATCACATGATTTAAAGTTTTGGAAAGTAACACGGAAAAGAAGATTTCAAAGTGGAGTAAAACTTTTTTTTTTAAAACGGTTTGAATTTCTTCTGGCCACTCAATCATGGCATCCTTTACAAGAATGAAAAAGCTTTGTTAGTGGCAGTTCTTAATATGGTGCCCAAGTCTACGTACACCTGAAAACAAATTGACGCCATTGAATTTTAAAAACCTATTTAAAGGCAATTCCACTCATGCCGGGACTTGAACCCGCGACTCTCCCAACTGAGCTAATGGGCAACTGTATCATGCACAGAGTAGGTGTAGCTTCTCACTCAGTGCTGCCATCATAACGACATTATCAGTTGTAAAACCGTTGCCAGGGCTGCCAACGTAGCGTGAATATTAATAAGCCGGAAACACACTGGCTAATCACTGCTTGTAACCAGGATACACGGTGTACGTGTGCTTATTGGAATAATTGATTCGGGCTTGTGCAAAGGGAATAGAAGTATGTATGGAAGAGACGTGATGAAAAACAGCGAAAATCAGAGTCGTGGAACAAAACATAAACTCGCGCCTGTATCCCGAAGGGGTAGGCAGAGACCAAGGTCTGCCAGTGGCCACGATCCTGACAGATCTCTTTCGGTTCTTCGACATTGGAAAAACATCATACATGCGATCAAAAACACGACATAAATGCTGAATTAGATCGTAGCTCATAAGGGTCTTAAAGTATCATAAGGAATTAATAAATAAGGCCGGGTACGGGTCGGTCGGGGACATACATAATAATTAATCAAGCCGAAAATAAGGTACTTAGGGTACACGTACATTAGACATGCAATTTTTTTTTCTCGCCTACACCACAGCAAGGAGTATCGTTGGATTGGTTGTTAAAAATATTGTGGGTGTAGGAAGACAATTTTTGATTTAGCGTTCCGTTTGCGAAATATTATGCTTTAAAGCGCATTTTTTTGTCTGTGCAGGGCGCCCACCTCCGTTTCCTAAACGGTTCATTGTGGAAACGTGAAAAAAATCAGGGTAGTAGCACATGCAATGAACTTAAAAGGAAAACTATCACGGCTAAGTAGGCTTTACTAGTTAACCAGTAACAGGCGACCAACTTATAAAAGCAAAATTTCTTATAAAATCCATTGAAAATTACGTTGATGAAGTTGTTAGTTCTGTAAAGCAGATAAAACGCCCTCTTTCTACGGAACCCTACACTGTTGCATGTTAGCGGTGGAAGCAGAGCAGCTTCTCATTCGGAGGCCGTGGGTTCGAATCACGGGACGACTTTGTTTCCTGAGTTACGTACATTTGTGTCATAGTAGTAATATCACTCGCTAGTGAACGTGAAGTGAAGGAAAACATCGAGAGGAAACCTAAGTGTGTGAGGTGTAGGCACCTCGGCGCTTAAAATTGGCGTAATTAAAATCAAGTAAGTGAATCCTGAATTAAGTTGAAGAAGAAGAAAAACATTTATTATAAAAACAGTGCACACGCCACAATAACAAAACAAAAAAACAACCAAGAAAATATTTCAACAGAAATGATATAAAAACGAAAGGTGACGGCGTGTCACTGCTGCTATAGATGGCAACTTTACTGACTCAGCAGTATGCTGAGGGTCAAGCCTTCAGCGCTGATTTTCAGTCAGTGCCAGGAGTTACCCCGCGAGCGTCACATACCGCGGTGTGGTACAACTGTGAACAATACTATATATAGTTGAATACTATGTAATACAAAGTAATAATTATATACAATAGGATACCTAGATATTAATATGAAACATATACTTAAATTGTTAAGAATGTGTAGTGCTTACGAAAGGTTTAGTTAACCTCTTCACTCGCAACCCCCACAGATCTGTCTCTGCTGCTAGAGTAAAGGTTAAAAAACATACAGGCTAAATTAAAAAAAAATGCATGTGAGATAAATGTAAAATTATTTCACCCCATTTTTGTGGAAGCGACCGAGGATTCGAATCACCATATACATATACCGCGTCTGACAAATTCGATAAAGGTAAAAATGGGTTTTTATCTTGTTACAAACGAAATCTAATCTGTCGCTAATAACGCCGATATTCGGGTTAAATTTCGTAGGCACGCCCACGGACTAGAAAAAAAAGGTAATACTTTTTTCAGGAGCGCGAGCGAGGCATTTTTTTTTAGTAATTTACAAACGTCCCACAGAATCAGTGCTGAAAATTATATTTGTTCTGATTTTTTCAATTGGTTGGCAGGGCTACCGGTGCTTACTTGCGGTACCAATTGAGACAATAATATAATCTCTTGCTACAATGTTCATACGTTTTTGCAAAAAGTGAACATCATAACCCTCAATAATGGTGAGAGCTATTTTTATAACCGACAGCCTAGAAGCTAGGACTTAAATAAATTTCCGGTAGTTTTTGACAAATATACGTACATTTGTATATATGGCCTCAGGCTGGGTCTATTTTCATGTTTGTGATGCCCTTGCCTGGTTACCATAGCAGAGGGTATCCTAGTTTGGGACCGGGACCACTGATCTTGTTCATAAGCAGCCTATATACGTCCCACTGTAGGGCACGGGCCTTCTCTCAGAGAGAGAGTATGGGCTTGATGACCACGCGTGCTCACCGCGGATTGGCGATTTCATGCGCTGAGGTACGTGAATAGCTCAGACACTCAGGTTTCCTCACGATGTTTTCCTTCACCGTTAGCGAGTGGTCTTGCTACTTTAAGCTCACAAATGTACTTAACTTAGAAAACAAAGTCATAGGTAACTACATGCCCGCACCGGGACTTGAACTTCCGAGTCCAATGTTCTACCCACTGGGCTACCACCGCTCCTGAGATCGTACTTTGTGGAAGTTATTTAGTTATACGCCTAAATCCTTGGGCCTAGTTTCTATGCTCGGTTGTGGGTCCTAAATGACTGAAATATTTGTGGGGGTGACTTGCGCCAAATCACTGGGTAGCTGAGTAAATAGATAAATACGGGACAAACCAATAAATATCTGATTCACAGTGTAGTCAGTCGTACAACTTGTCTATGGATAGCTCTGCAAATGTCGTGGTGCAAGACGTTTTTGGACTTATTCACTGGGTAGAGCTTACCCCTGGATAACCAGATAGGATATCCCTGTCAGATAGCCTTGGTGAAAACCAGCCTTTGACAGTTTTTGCAAGAAATTATTATTTATTCATTGGAGGCGCCATTGAATCTCATGGAGTCTTTTAATGTGACTTAAAATCTAAACACAGTAGTCTGAAGCTGAACCAAAACGGCAATGGAGAACTTGCACAACATATCTTTTAATATAATCTAAGAAGCCATGTTGAAAGATAAATAAACGTGGTTACCTTTTTTCTCTACGACTGATACTTCTCATAACGTGACCTGTAAAAAAGTCATTATAGGCACGTGGTACAAAAAAACGCGCCATACAAATCGGACTCAAGCTATGACGTCACA
Organism: Yponomeuta evonymella; assembly: GCA_963969515.1. Classification (NCBI taxonomy): domain Eukaryota; kingdom Metazoa; phylum Arthropoda; class Insecta; order Lepidoptera; family Yponomeutidae; genus Yponomeuta; species Yponomeuta evonymella. The sequence continues at coordinate 5,182,371 of OZ018371.1, forward strand.
ACTTGCACGGAACGCCTTATAATGTACGAGGCGTTTATCAACATTCGAGTTATCTCGCAAAATAATGTATTTACGCATATATAAATTGGTTAGATAGAATTCAACGAAAAAACGTTTTTTATTATAATTTTTTGGGAAGACCCCGAAAAGGTATTTTTATGATTAAAATTTTAATTTTTCTTGATCTTTCTATTCTATTCTAGTTTTCTTAGGCATAAAAGCAATGCCACTTCGATCTACGTTTGACGCAATTGGCCCATTCCATCCTGTATAACCATGATCCGACGTGCCATAACATAACCTATATAACGCCACAAAGCATTGACAAAGACCGTAACTATTTAAACTGCACTAAAAACTATGCTTTTGGCCGTAAAAGTGCTGTTGGCGACACAGTTACCAAACACTAGCATTCGTGCGCGGGTTTGCTTGTACAATGCAGAACTTTCACACTATGATCTGTTGAAAAGTAATTCTAGTCACGTAGTAGGTACGTAGTATTGCGGTGGTGATGTGGTTTGCGGCAGGTGGCGGCCTCTGGTCTCTGCCCACCCCTTCGGGACACAGGCGTGAGCTTATGCTATGTTTGGTACAAAAACGCGCCACACAAAACGAACTCGAACTATGACGTCACACGGTACCTACTCATAACGCCTTAGCATTTATATTTGAGTTATGTAGCGAAATATTTTTTAAGAGACTATACCCATATTATAAAAAAAATAGAATTCAAGGACTGCATCTAATCTGTTAAACCGAGAAAAAAAATTAAAAGTATATGCCTTCACAACATGCCTTCTCGCGAAGAGAGAGAGTACGGGTTTAATTACTACGCGTGCCCAACGGGGATTGGCGATTTCAAGCGCTGAGATATGTCAGCCCCTAGATTCTGTTAGTAATTCTAGGTTCCATTAGGTTCTATTCTCTTCTTATTTTGATTCTGTTGCATAAGTGCTTGAAACTTTCAAGCGAATGGTTTTGTCAGATGTTTTAATTGCATTGCCGTTCCCATTTCACTCGCACAAACGCGCCAAGTCTTTGTGGCGGCAATGTATTTACAACATCCGTCAAAGGCAGTGGTTTTTCACAGGTTTTCTTAACACAATAAGGCCAAGGTTTCCTCACGATGTTTTCCTTCACGATGCTCACTGTTCCAACCCTTTGTCGCTCGATACTCGCGAAAGGTAGGCATAAAAACAAGTCAGACATACTCATATTCACATTACTACACTGGATTTAGGCCTATCCCAGGAAATAGGCGGAAGTTTCAGCTGTACAGTTGTAAAACGAAACTGCCCATAACCGGTTACGAGTCAGGGTGACGACACACTGCGGAGTATATAGTTGTTTAATGTGACTATACCGGGCGGCACTTTAGTCACCTGACAAACTTTGAGGGACCTTTCAACTCGTCAATACAAACAACTTTTACTATGGGGCCAAACAAATTAGGCGCAAATTTATTAGGCGCAGCCTGTAAAGATACATGTAAGTGGATAAATAAATAAATAAAATAAAAAAATCAGAGCATCAAAATAAATGAGCTGTTTCATATACAGCTTCTACCTTATGTATGGAACAGCTCATTTACTTTTTGCTCTGATTTGCTTGGCCCCATAGTAAAAGTTGTTTATATTTATGAGTAAAAAGCCCCTTTAAAGTTTGGCAGTTGACTAAAATGACACTCGGTATAATACTTACACAGTTCAGTCAAGCTTAGTTTAATAGTCTTATTTATTCACTCCTAAAATGCCGTTTGAATAGTCTGTGGTAACGGGAAAGACTAACACAGATTATTCGAACTTATTTATTTGTATATTTTATTGACACAGCCAACAGGTATTAACCACAACAATACAGAGTTCTTATACTAATTTGGTTCTTGTCTAGCCTAATACCCAATAACAGGCGTGAAACAGCATTCAATACATTTTTGAATCATAACTTATTGTAAATAATTGACAGATCTGTTTATTAGACAAATTAGATTAAAATTAATCACATTAAATTGAACAGTAACAATTATTATTTTACTGTTTTAAAACAGACTTAAAGGTGTGATTAAGAGCAGTATTTTTAATTTTTTTTTGATGACGCGACCCCCCGTTTTAGATATGAAATTCTAGCGACCTTCCAAACCCCGAAGACCATACTAAAAGTCTCAGTATTTCGAAGAGATGTAGCTAGAACCTACATGCCGCATCCTTTTTACTAAATATCAGGGCTTAAGTGAAAAAAAAGTAGGACAAGTCCTATTTTAGGTCTTTCGGGGCTGCAACATAAAATGCCTCCATGTCCAAAGCAATTCGCGCTCGAGCGCGGCCGATAATTTAATAAATTATCGATGGCATTTTGAATTGATTCAGTTTGAAACAGTTTGTAAAACACTGATTTAGAGGAGTGATTTACTTATTTCTTTTTATTTATTAAGGAATACAAATGTTATCGGCATGTTATTTTATTTTATAAATAACACCATAACTTGTCGCATTAAATAATTTTGTCAACAGTTAACTGGTTCATAGGTGGAATGATTCTTTCTTTGTGTTCAATAAAGTGCAATGTAAGGTTCATTTATACGATAATCTCATGAAAAATTGAGCAAAACTTATTCGTGGACCCTTGGAAACCCTTGATGAATCAGGAAACAGTTAAGTTCTTGAGAGTGACCAGCGCAGGTAAACTGTTTATATTCCTTGTATAGCATTTTGCCAATAGCGCCTCCCACATTTGAAAATACGTTGGTCAATATCTGAAGTGGCAAAATATTAGGTTTGACTCTACTGTGTTGACTTCTTTTTATTACATAAGCAGCCTATATACGTCCAACTGTAGGGCACAGGCCTTCTCTCAGAGAGAGAGTATGGGCTTAATCACCACGCGTGCTCACCGCTTCCGCGGTCCACCGCTAGTCTTTTTTTTAATAATTACATTCATACATAAACTCACGCCTGTGTCCCAGAGGGGTAGGCAGATACCAGGGACTGCCACTCGCCACGATCCTGACAGATCACTTTCGCTTCCTCAACATTCATTAGTCGTTGCAAGCACGCACGCCGGTTTCGGGTGCTTTTTATCGCGCCCTTTGCTACACCCCTATTAGGTCGAAGTATGTCCGCCTGGGTCGTTCCTTACCGGCCCTTCCACCCACATTCGCTCGATAAATTTGTTTCGTAACTCTTTCTTCCTACATCCTTTCCACATGTCCAAACCAACGCAACATTCCTTTCTCTAATTACATGTCATGTCAGTCATGAGGTCTTTATCGCAAGTCCTATATGGTTTAAATTTATCTTCTATCAGTTGTCTAATGATCTTCTATCTATCTTCTTCTTCTATCTTCTAAAATTCCACTGCCATTGCCGACGTGGTCTCCTGCATACCTGTACTTTTACTTATCATCAACAGCCATTCGACGCCCACTGCAGGACATAGGCCTCCTTCATGGTTTTTATAACCATGAGGGGTTTTGCCATAATAGCCACGCTTGGCAGGCGGGTTGGCGATCGCAGTATGCGGTTGGAATCTCAGGAAGACGCTGCTGCCCGTCTCCTGGTAATTGATTTCCTCAGTCGCCTTCTACGACATCCACGGAAGGAAATGGAGTGACGCTATTCTTAATACGGCGCCACACGGAACTTTTACTTACAACACAAGTATAAGTATGAGTACAGGTATGTAGTTTATTTATATCATTCATCTTAAATTCATTCATTCTACTCTCTCCCTGAGAGAAGGCCTGTACCCTACAGTGGGACGTATATAGGCTGCTTATGTATTCATCTTTAATATAGTCGAACCTCTGGAAGCACTATAATTTCATATTTAAGATTCAGCTTCCAGAGCTAGATTAATAATGTATTTCTTTTCTTTTTTGAAATAAACGGTCAACATTTTTTTATTTTTTTATTTTTGACTAGATTCTAACGCGCCTTCTAAAGGATTCTGAGGTGCCTAGTCAATTCGCAATAGGTCGAGACATTGAATAAGCAGTTTTAACACTGTTTGACAAAAGTTTAACAGCGGCGCAGTGTGACGGCGTCCTAGTCCCAGCTACAACGTACATCCAGCTGTTTAGGATCTGCGACACGGCAAATCCCTGTTGTTGCGACGCATTCGGGGAAACCTGGTTAGCGAGGTTGCACTGCCACAGAGTATGACGGAAAGTTCAACCGGTTTTATCATCATACATAACATAAGGAGCCTATATACGTCCTAGGGCACAGGCCTTCTATCAGGGAGAGAGTATGGGCTTAATCACCATGCGTGCCCACCGCGGATTGGCGATTTCAAGCGCTGAGGTATGTGAATAGCTCAGACACACAGGTTTCCTCACGATGTTTTCCTTCACAGTTAGCGAGTGCTATTGCTACTATAACTTCACAAATGTACATAACTCAGAAAACAAAGTCATAGGCACATGCCCGCACTGGGAATCGAACCTGGGTCTCTCGCTTCCGAGTCCAATGTTCTACCCACTAAGTTTGTAAAGTGGCTCGAAATTTAACTAATGCCTGCACATGCCCATTAGCTCAGTTGGGAGAGCGCTGGCACGGTTAGCCAGAGGTCGCGGGTTCAAGTCCCGGCATGGGTGGAATTTTTAGCCTCTAAACAGGTTTTTAATATTGTCCTCGGCACGGGTTAGTGCAACAAAAAGAATATAATCAGTTTGGTAGTGAATCGCAGTTTTAAGGAAGCTGTAACACGGTATAGACAGCGTAACCAATGTAAGTCAACAGAAACTAGTCGCAACCAATTCAAGAGCGGAGAATAATTGAGAAAAATAGAAAGACACTATTTGCAAAAACGATCTGTAAAAGAAGATACGATTTTTTTTTCCATTGGTGGCGCTTCTGAATATTATTCTGTACACTGTTAGTTTGTGACTCCAGTATTTTGTTATTTTCTTGAATAATGGCCCAGGTTTACAGCACGCAAGGCGCGGGTTTTCCATCTTGTATGCATACAGACTTTGTGCCTTCCTTTGGGTTGTCTAGCTTTGGTTTATCGCTGTGAAGTTACTGTGGAAATCTAGTCCAACGAAGTGCATATTAGATGTTATTTGAATTTAATTTTGTTGTATAAATGTTACAACCTGTTGAATAAAAAATCAACTGCTTGTATGTCCACGTTTGGGAGAGTGGTGTTAACCTTATCATAAGATAAAATAAGAAGTGCGCTATTTGCGCAGTTTGGCGAATGTCTTGATGTAAAAAAAAACATGTATCAACTCATTAACATATTTTATATAAAAAATAGTAATTCACGTCAATACTAGTTTGTCGGGCAATGAACGACTTTAGCAGAGAGCAATTTACCGACTAATATTTTTTAAACTAGTCTTATTAATGCTTTCAAAAAGACGCCGAAACGTCGGAAAACTGTAAAACGAGTAAATATCCGTCACCGTGTGCCGCCGGATTAAGAATAGCGTCACTCCATTTCCTTCCGTGGATGTTGTAGAAGGCGACTAAGGAATTATCAGGAGACGGGCAGCAGCGTCTTCCTGAGATTCCAACCGCATACTGCGATCGCCAACCCGTCTACCAAGCGTGGCGATTATGGCAAAACCCCTGATGGTTATGAAAACCACGAAGGAGGCCTATGTCCTGCAGTGGGCGTCAAGTGGCTGATGATGATGATGATGATGAAATCCGTGCAAATTAAATTTTTATTAGTCTTATTTAAACAAAGCACAGTTTTGGAAATTCTACAACCTGGCAACAGATTTTTTTCGAACTAAAACATTCGAAAGCATGCACTACATATAATTAACTAGTAAGTGAATCCGGAATTAAGTTAATAGATTTTTTTAAATATATTTCTCGTATTTTCTGCTTTTTAGTAGCGCCGCTCGATAAGTGTTTTAAGCACTAAGTAGAACGTACGTTCTTCTATTATGGACAATAGAGGCGGCGACATTGGAAGAGCGCGTGAGGTGCAGATAAAATAAAATGCTGTGAACCCCGATAATTCGAAAAAGATAGGGGTTTCTACCACCCGACTCCAATAAATAAATTACTTTCGCACAGCACAATTAATTGTCCCAAACTAGGATACCCAGTGCTATGTTAACGAGGCAAGGACATCACAAATACACCCAGACTGAGGCCATTTGTGCCAATGTACGGCGGCCCCAGTGCATGGTAATCAGACGTGATATCGCTAGTGGCATAGCGGTGACGAGACAACAAAAATTTAAGAAGAACAAGAAGAACGACATTCATTATACCAACAAGATATATCACAGAAACAAAATAAGCAGATAAGTAACATAATATGCACAACAACAGAAAGAAAACTAAATACACAACAGACAAAACGAATGAATAAAACAGGACCATAGATGTAACCTGTGGTGTATCTAAGTAAGTAATTAGCTGCGCCTGCGGGGAAACGCACACTACCAAGCATCTGAAGAAATGTCCACTGTGCCCAACGACTTGCACCCAGGACGAACTCATGAGGGCTACCCTCCGTGCGACACGAGTGGCAAGATATCTGCATGCAATAATCTGGCAAAACCAAAAAACACCGGCGACTTGACTCACTCGAATAAGAAGTCGATTTTGGCGCCCAACGTGGGGCAGCGACATGCTAATACTACATACAACTTCACCCCGAGACCCGTAAAATGGAGAAATAATTGGATTCCCATATTCACGTTAAACTTAGTTACCTTAATAATCCATTTAAACCCTGTTCGAAGGAGGCGGTACCCTTGGCGCCCGAACGTGGGGCCAAAACATGGTGTATTGCTAATATGCTAGTTGACTCGCATCAAAATAGGTTAAAAAAATCAGACAAGTGCAAGTCGGACTCGCCCGCCGAGGGTTCCGCACAAATTTATAGGTACTTCCGTACTATAAATAGTTCAGGAATCGAGTCTCGCAGTTTTTTCCGAGCTTATCCCGAACTTGAAACATAATTTTTTTTTATGATTTTTACAAATGTATAGTTTTCAGATTTTTCCCCGTACTTGAGTATAAGACGATATTACTTGCCAAATTCATAGTTCTAGGTCATCGGAAAGTACCCTCGAGACATACTTTTCTGCGGCATAAACGGCGGTACCTTATTTATGTTAACTTAGAAGTTTTACTTTTTCACAGCCTAAAGGGACTGTAGAGTCCCTTGAACCCATGAGCAGGTTTGTGGTTTTAATTTCAACTCCAGGCGTTCCCGAGATAAAATGTCTTGACAGACAGACGGACGGACGCACGGACGGATGGACGGACGGACGGACAACATCGTGATCCTATAAGGGTTCAGTTTTTTCCTTTTGAGGTACGGAACCCAAAAAATGTTTTTTTCCTACAGCACTTGCCCTAACGAACCTAAATACATCTAAAAGATTGGAGAAGCTACGTAGCGATAGACCTACAATTCATGGTTTACTATGACAATTCGATGGACTTTGCATAGCCGATTAACACACAGACTAACAATTAGAAAGACTCCGCCACGCAATGTACATCGAATTGTCATTGTAAACCTTGAATTGCAGTTCCATGAAACGAGGCGCTGGTAGCTATATGTTTCACCTCGCTCAAAATGATAGAAAACTGTAGACATGATAATACAATGAAACTTTTTACAAAGCCTAGTCTATTGAAATTTAAAAACGTTTGTTTATCACACTTATTAAATAGATTTGCAAACATATCTTCGTCATCATCGTCAGCCATTCGACGCCTACTGCAGGACACACGCTTCCCTCGTGGCTTTCATAACCATGAGGGGTCTTGCCATAATCGCCACGCTCGCAGTAAGCGGTTTGAATCTCAGGAAAACGCTGCTGCCCGTCTCCAGGTAATTGACGCCTTACATAGACGGAAGGAAATGTAGTGACGCTATTTAAGATTTAAGATCCGGCTGTTAAACATAAAATTTAGGGATTTCAAAAAAGAGAACACTATCACTGCAACAAAAAATTGGTAACACAATATTTAGGTGTATAGGTCTACCTATTGCCTGCACGCGTTATGGATATCAGCTTCAATTCTAAAATTCAACAGAAATGACCCTTCAATAAAGATTTAAAAAAAAAATTCGTTTCACATACAAGTAAAATCCGAAATCGTAATAAAATTAATTATCAATAATGGGATTAAAAACCGGCCAAGTGCGAGTCGGACTCGCGCTTTTTAAATTGTTTTATTCTGTTTTTAGTATTTGTTATAGCGGCAACAGAAATACGTCATCTGTGAAAAATTAAACTGTCTAACTAACACGGTTCATCAGATACAGACGGACCGACAGCGGAGTCTTAGTAATAGGGCCCCTTACCCTTTGGGTACGGAACCCTTATTATATTCAATTAAACTATATAATTTTAAACTATATAAATTAAACATATAATTAAATTATTCAAACTCATTTAGATTTTTTACCACAAGACAAGGTTTGTTGTACGTTTCTCTTGACAGAACCGGTTCAGGTCAATGCATGCCCAAGGGGTAGGGGCGATGCGGCAATCAACACATTTTCTTTTGCATATTTAGTTTGCTTCATAGGCTTCATATGAACTATAACCATATTAACCATCTATGCTTGGTAATGTTTAACTAGATAGCTCAAAGCACTTAGCGTGCTGACTGTCTTTCCTTAACTGTAAATAATTTAGTCAGTGCAATCGTTACTAGAGAATGGGGAGGGCATAAAAGTAGTACCTACGTAGTTATTTGCCAATTATCCTGGGGTCGACATTCAGTGATAGCATCAATTTTACTCGTGAAAGCTTGTTCTAGAGCTGGAAAGATAGATAGAGAATTCTTTATTGTACATAAGTGGTTTAAAAAAGCGGACAGGTACGTTTACGACTTGCGTCCTGAACGAACGACTAAAGACTTACAAACTTTAGCAACCATTTAAAGACATGTACTTTGAAAACAAGGGGAATCATTATTAACTTAGAGCGGTGGTAGCCTAGTGGGTAGAACATTAGACTCGGAAGCAAGAGACCCAGGTTCTATTCCCAGTGCGGGCATGTACCTATGACTTTGTTTTCTAATTTATGTAAATTTGTGAAGTTATAGTATCAATACCACTCGCTAACGTTGACGGAAAACATCGTGAGGAAACCTGAGTATGTGAACTATACACATACCTCAGCACTTAAAATCGCCAACCCTCGGTGGGCACGCGTGATGATTAAGCCCATACTCTCTCTCTCTGAGCCCAACAGTGGGACGTACATAGGTTGCATATGATAATTAACTTAATTCCGGTTTAATTAATTGAACTTCTTATTCATCCGAAAAAAAATCAAGCAAGCTAATCCGGAAAAAAGCTAATAAATAATGTATAGTAGTGCTGATGAAAGTTTTAAGGGAAATCTCTTTAAAATATAAATAATTCTCAAACATAAATAATGCTACTTCGCACTGTAATTTTATACCTGACGTGCCAATGGTCGTGTTTAGCCTGAATATTCCCGATTTACCGGGAATTTTCCCCAAAGTCTCTGTGCCTAATTTTTTTTTTACCGTTTCCGGATAGTTTACTGGTAGTAACTGACTGGGAATATTCCCAAAATTCTCTGTGACCAAGTTTTCTATTCTACGCTCTCTCTCTCTCTCTCTATGAGAGAAGGCCTATGATCTACAGTTGGAGGTACTCGTATATAGGCTGCATTATTATATCAGCGTTTCTGGGAATATTACTGGTAAGTTAATGGGAATATTCCCAATATTACCACTAACGGCACATCACTTAACGTATCATCAAGGAGAAATATCCGCGTCACCCTGCATAAGCCTCGCGCAGACGTGCGTCAATATTTCCCCTGGCGACGATAGTGTGCACAGGCCTAATAACTGTAGCGTTGCTAGGCAGGGCGGGGCGGTAGGAAATAGAAGTGGTGTTTGTTTGATTGTAGCTCTAGGCCTTTTCCACAAGATACTCATAGGAAAACACTGAGGTAAAGATCGTCAAAATCATTCTTACATTCATTACACCACATCCTCTGACGGGATAAAGTAATAGACTTCTTACACAGGTATGAAACTACAACATCAAGCAACATCTTCCAATACAAACATTAATCGTCAAAAACACATTTAAATGTATACGACTCCTAGTTTTTAACTTAATCGGATAAAGATCCTCAAAATCATTTTTACATTAATTGCCCACCTTCGCTGAGTTATAAAAATATGGGAACAAGATTTGGTGAAATTAAATCCACACAGTTGTGATAGAAAATAATGAATATTTAATTGATATAAGAGGTTAAACAAACATCTACATGTGTATTAGGAGTAATTTAGAAGAATGGTCTTTTTATAAATTACCAATTATCAGATTTAAGTATAAGTTTATCCCAAAAAATGGCAATGGCACTTTTATACTCGTATAATGTCATTAAAGTCATCTTTACACTCATTATAGAATGCTCAGAGTTAGAGTTCATTGATTTTCTACGCAATATTATTTGAGTAATATAAACGCCGTACAAAGACCGCCAAAATCATCTTTACATTCATTACACTCCATCCCGGAGGGTCCAGTCCTCACGCCACAATATCGCGGCACAATTGCAGTTCCACAGTGAATAGCAAGCGGGTTAGGGCACGTAGTCACGCCAACCGCGGTGCGGTTCCGTAGGCTCACGATACGGGAAAATTGTCGTCGTTGTTTTTTTTTATTCTAGATGAAAAACATTGTTCTTGTGAATTAGTATCATAATTATATTCTTTATAGCATAAATTCGAAAATTTGTTCTAAAGGCGAACTCATAAGACCGGTCAGCGTCGCAAACTTATAGGCAGCAGCTGTTTATTCAATTATTATAATAAAATTAGTTCTGCCATCGACACATTTAGAAGAAGAAGACCATACTATGTACTAGAAGACTGACACAAAAAGAAATACGCGTCGAACTGATAACCTCCTCCTTTTTTAAAGTCGATTAAAAACCGAAAAAATTCCGTTCTATTCAGCTAAGTCTGTCGTTTGCAAAAAAGAAAAGTAGTAGTAAGAAACAAAACTTATCAAATTATGCTTTCTAGGGGAGCTCAATTGTTATTTGAATAGATCAGCGTTTTAATTGATCTAATAATGGATCTGTCGATAACTTATTTCTGTCAGTCGCCAATGGCTACACTAATTATAATAAATATAGTTTCAATTATACTGCAAAATTAATTCACCTTGCGCGATGCAGAACTCAGCACAAATGAAGTCTTCGCCGACTATTCCAAAAGATTCTAGGCCATCTTCTCTTACGGTTGCCCAGAAAAGTGTACTGTACGTGAGAGCTAGTCTTGCCGCTGTGGCATGACTCGTCCTTCTCTAATTTGTGTTTTAAAATGACAGTAGTCCCCTTCGGTCTCCTTCCGCAAGGCGAAAAAGCGGCTGGCACACTAGAAACGACAGTATTTATAAATCGAAAAAAAAATTTTATAAATCGAAAAAAATTCACCTTGTGCGATACAGGACGGCACAATGGAGCCTGGCGCCGCGCGCGTGTTCGCTATCGATCGGTGGCGCGGGAGAAAACAAATTAACAAGCCGTCCGAGTGCCCGCCACGGCCGCAGAGCAATGAAACGCGTAGAGGCCGCGGGTATCACGGAAACCGTTTGTTTGGTCCAGGTCATCGAGGACTGCAGGGGTCTCTTCGATGATGAGTTTTATTGCAATACGTTTCAACATTTATTGGTTACTAACGTAATAACGTAAGTACAATATTAGAGGCTTAGAGGTATGTATAATAGAGTGGAGCCGAGTCCACAACCGGCTGGCGTCCGGAAGGGTAGCGGGGGCGGGTTGTCCAAAAGTTCCGCACCATGATAAAACCGTTCTCAAAATTGTAATTGTTTAAAATTATCAAAGCACATGGAATCCTAGTTGTAGTATCCTAGGGGAGCCAGTAACCTTTTTTTGTTACCGTTTTACAATAACTTTTTTTTTTAATTTCATTTAATGTTAATATTTTACAGTATTTGGGTACCCGAATGGTGCCACGGGATCCTATTTCTGTGTCTACAATGTATGTCAGTGTGGCTTGCCGCTCTTGTACCGTAATAGGTAAATTGAGCAGGTCCAAGCTGGTAGGCCTATACACAAAAACACTTTTTTTGTAATATTAAGATACCACCATACTTATAGTTTAACTTTATATTCCAAAAATAAGCGGGTTAGGGGCTGTGTCGGGTTACACGGCCGTTGGTTTAACGTGAAACGTCTATAAGCGTTAATTTTTAGCTCAAACTGCGCAATGAGTTACGCGGCACTGGCGCCATCTAGCGGCACGAAGCAAGAGGATTTTAGTAATGGCTACTATGTTCTACTCAACGATATATAAATGAATTCCACACGACACGTAGTTACAGAGTTACAGTCCTCGCCGAGGCGACATGTTTTCGTTGCATGCGGTCTTAGCAAGTGACCATCTACTATACAACTGAAAGACGTTTCAAGTGAAGAAAACTGTTTTACCTGTCCTTAGATTGCAGTTAAAGACTACCGAGTTGTAAACGTCATCATCATCATCAGCCATTTGACGCCCACTGCAGGACATAGGCCTGCCTCATATTTTTCATAACCCCTCATGGTTATGCCATAATCGCCACGCTTGGCAGGCGGGTTGGCGATCGCAGTATGCGGTTGGCTGTAAACGTACCTGGAACCAAAAGAAAATATTGTTAGAACAAAACAATTGTTTAAAAAGTAATTCTAGTCACGTGGTACAAAAGCGCTCTTTACAAATTGGGCGCAAGCTGTGACGTCAAACGGTGCTCGTAACGCTTTATCTAACATATAAAAAAACTCGTGTCACAGTGTTTGCTATCGAACTCCTCCGAAACGGCCTCAGCGATTTTTATGTTTTTTTGTGTATACAATATGGTAGGTCTAATAATAGGTCGTAAGCTAATTATTATGGCAAAACAAAGTCTGCCGAGTCAGCTAGTAACGTACAAAGCGTTTATCAATATTACAGTCATCTCGTAAAATAACATTAAATAAATAAATAAATAACTTCCACACAACACAATCACTTGACCTAGTCCCAAACTAGGATACCCTGTGCTATCAGGAAAAAAAATAAAATTTATTTTATGTATAAATATATTTAAATTGATTTTTTTCATATATTTTTTTTTTTTTGTAATAAAATTTTACGTAACCTTTTTTTATCTCTTTATTTATTGGGGGTTTGCTACACATGTTTCGGTACATATGTCGCCCTCGTTAGGTCCAACACTTCACTTACATCATCACCATCATCATCATCATCAGCCCACGGCACCCCCTTTCCCCCAATCCCTCACGGTACCCTATCATCATTATCCACGGACCCTCCGCCGATTCAACGACATCGTCTGACCATCGCGGTTGCTGTCATCGCTGGTCTGCCCACTGACCGTCGTCCGATTCTAGACTCTATTGCAACATAACAGTAATTACACCAAAGCGTTACAATATTTGAACTGAGCACTACCTATCAAACATCTTCTAGCATTCTCTTACATACCTTCATCACACTTCCAATCCCATCCGCAAATACATCACACTCTGGTGCTTCAGCGTGCAGGGCACAAATACTCACATAGTTTTTCAGTAGCCTGATAAAAGCACGACAATATTAGTTAATTCCCTCTATTTAGTGTTCTACTAAACAAAAGCAGTACAATGTTAGTATATCCTTGCGACTTGCGCGAGGCGCCGAGTCAAGTTGCACGGATTATACCATTGGTATGCGATTGGTTACTAGACTACAAATAGTCTCAATGAAACAACCTTTACCATACTAATACTGTAGCGACACTGACATACCAAAAGTTTAAAAACATATCGATTGTAAACCTTACATAAAATGTCTATAATAAACAAACTTGTGCGTGCATGCAACGACTAATGAATGATGAGGAAGCGACAGTGATCTGTCCCTAGTCTCTGCCTACCCCTCTGGGATACAGACGTCTGCACTTGCCCATTAGCTCAGTTGGGAGAGCGCTGGCACGGTTAGCCAGAGGTCGTGGGTTCAAGGCCCGGCATGGGTGGAATTTTTAGTCTCTAAGTAGATTTTTAAAATTGTCTTCAGCACGGGTTAGTGCAACAAAACGAATATATACATACAGACGTGAGTTTATGTATGTATGCACACAAACTTGTCGGTATTACGCACGTAAATATGCCTTCATACTCTCTTAAATTGTTAACCTCTGAGCAATTCCCTACTCTACCCACAATATCGGTGTAGGTTCTGCTCAATTTGACCAGCGACCACCACCTGGTAGGTTTCAGCACTCCACACGGCAGCCTTATGTGCTACAGTCCTTTTGCAGGGATCAGGGGAACGCTGGATGCAAATTTAATCACCTACTTGAAGGAAACACTATACCATGTCTCCTTCGTAGATAAACATTTAGACTCTTGAACTGACAGTAAAATACGAAGAAAATTGCTGATATTGCGTTCTTGTATCTCGTTGAAGAGATTGTTTTTAATATGCATTTTCTAGTAAATATATTTTTTTAAATAAAAAATAAAAACCGACTTCGAAACACTACAGCACTAAAAAAGTTAGGAATAATTTAAATAATTAGAAGTATTTATACATGTAGGTATTGTAGAAGTATAATTTGGAGCCGGTGCCCAAAATATATGTGCTGGTCTTGAAACTGGGCACCGACTACAAATTATACTTCTAAAATACCTACATGTATAAATACTTCTAATTATTTAAATTATTTCTAACTTTTTAGTGCTGTAGTGTTTCGAAGTCTGTTTTTACTTTATATTTAAAATTTTTATTTTTAAATTTTTAGTGGGGGAGCGGGAGAAAAATAAATAAGTCCCTTATAACCATAATTTACCCTAATTAATTCGTTACTTTAAAATTGTATGTTCTAAATTTCCATCTCCGAAAGTCTTCACCAGAACATCACCAAATTAACTTAGGACTACTTTTACGCTATTTTATGAAACATACGGATATTACTAAAGGATGGGCCACATTAGGGCTTATTTACTGCTGTCCATTGAAGAGTTCCGTTCTCCATCTCTGAACGTCTCCATCAGATCTTCACCAAATTAAAATGGGACCAATGGGACGTTATACCTGTTCGAAGAAAAAAGATTTTTTCGAAGAAATATGTTAAGATTTGACGGAGTTCTGGAGGAACATAGCCAAAAAATATATATATACGCGTCGAATTGATAACCTCCTCCTTTTTTTAAGTGGGTTAAAAAATGGTACTATGCTTTTTTTTTCGAGAAGGTTGGTAATTTTAAGGGCCTAAGCCAACATTTTGATTTGGGCTGTTTTAATTAATATTGGAAGCGAAAAAATAATATTCAGAGTCTACAAAACCGTCATTGCTTGGAAGTAAGTCATCGAAACAAACAAAATTGTTTTTTCGTTTCGTTTTTTTTTTCACAGAATACCGAGATGTCAACATTTTGGCGTTTTTTACTCAAAAATAAACCTTTTTCCGTTCACGTGTGAAGCGAACGCTAGAAGGTCGTAAATAAATCAGTGAATATGAATGTAGAATTATATTTACTGACCTTATACCTTTCAAACTGACGTATCATTAGTAACTATCCCCAATATTTAGTAAAATGCCTACTACACATGTACTGCAGTTCAGTAGGTAATAAAAAAAACCTCTACAAAAGAACAGGAAAAAAGTCCCATGGAGGCTTTTCAATTTATAAAGATAAACACTGGCACTGCAAGCCATTATGGCGAAAAAAGAAGAAAAACATTTTCCTTTTTTTTCAAAACGGCTGACGTTTCCAACTGTAATCGTAAACTTTGACGTACCTACCATGTAGGTTCGAGTTTTAAATTTCAACCTCCATTAATAAAAAGCAAACAAGTCGTTGGCAATGGCAACGGACAACTCAAAAGCTGTCAAAACCCTCTTTGTAGAGAACAATGCAGGTTTAATGTTACAAATGTATAAATGAGGAGGCACAATGTCCTCATTTTTTTCGTTAGATTATTGTTTTTTTTTTTGTCATTCTTTTTGTACTTAGGTATATAGATTCTGTTATTTTTTATGTGTGTGCTTTTGTGGCAGTGTAAATAAATGGTTTTTTTTCTTTCTTTCTAATTCATCTGTAGAGTTCCGTTGACATATTCAGATATCCATAATTTATTTCATTGTAAAGAATTTACATTCAGTTTGCTGAATGTCAATGTACTATATTACTATGTTAGCCGCTGTCTGCGGGCCGTATTTGTAGTGGAGAAAAAGGCAGCGGGAAAAAAACTCCACTCTAAGCATCTTTTCTCAAATCATCTTAAACTTAATACACGAGACTATATGATAAGATTCCGTGATTCCCATGAATAACCATTAAAAGCCAAAACTTTAGTTAATTTTCGTACAAAAATAGGAAAAACATAAATGCTGCGGCCAGACACATGAGCAGCACTTCACGAGCATAACGCAGGGGTCAGCCATCACCAGTCACAACCATTTTAGAGGGAGATAGGTAACCCTACATACCTCAGCGCTTGAAATCGCCAATCCGCGGTGGGCACGCGCGGTGATTAAGCCCATACTCTCTCTCTGAGAGAAGGCCTGTGCCCTACAGTGGGACGTATATAGGCTGCTTATGATGATTATAGGTGACCCGGCCACGCCACCATTCGAATGACCTTTAGCAAACCTGCAGATTAAATTCTTGTGTGTTATGATAATGTGTGATATGCAATCATGTCGTCTGTTCAATTTTTTGAAACGAAATAAATTATAATATATTAAAGAGATAAAGCGCGTATTATGTAGGTTTTTTTTAAAGTAAAATTTAAACTATTACTATAAATTTTGACAACAATCTCAGGCTGTAGGTACGCACCACATTTTCACACCCTCACACACACACGCACGCAAGCACGCACGCGGTAGCAATACCACTCGCTAAATGTGAAGGAAAACATCGTGAGGAAACCTGAGTGTCTGAGATATTCACATACCTCAGCGCTTGGCATCGCCAATCCGCGGTGGGCACGCGTGGTGATTAAGCTCATACTCTCTCCGGAGAGAAGGCCTGTGCCCTACAGTGGGACGTATATAGGCTGCTTATGAACAAGATCAGTGGTCCCGATCCCAAACTAGGATACCCTCTGCTATGGTAACCAGGCAAGGGCATCACAAACATGGAAATAGACCCAGCCTGAGGCCATGTATACAGGCTGCTTATGTATGTAACTATTCTTATTTGTAGATAGATCATTGTAATATTATTGGTCAATCATCATCAACCCATCATGTCCCCACCAAGGGGCACGGGTCTCTTCCCTGAGGAAGGTATAGGCCATACTCCACCACGGGGGCCAAGTCCGGATTGGTGAAGGCTTGTAGACTAGTGGCTCGTCTACTGTCAGAAGTTGTCAAGCCGCCCTATGGCCTCTGACTTGGCTTAACGGATTGGTCAATAAACTCTTACTATTACTACTATAGTTGGGCCAAAACAGCTGCAACTATAACATTGGAGAGAAAATATGGCATCAATTTTGCATGTCATAAACTATAAGGCGTGAAACAGCCTCCTCTACGGTATACGAAAATAATACACTCTCTTCCTACTCCTTCGAAAGTAGGTATAAGCAAAATTTGAAGTGATTTTTTAAGTCAGGTAAGGGAATGGTCGCGAATGGTCATAGAGTATGTCACACGTAAATATTGGAATAATCAAAAATCCCAGTCCACTCTTCCATTCATTCGTTCAGATTCATTCTTTTTACTTTCAATCATTCAATCGTTCATTCGTAAAAATGTCGGCCGCTAGTCGGTACTGTAAAATTAATAAAACAATTTTTCCACTGTTCACACGTTTTTCTCTGCGCCCATTCCAACAGTAAAGGGGGGGAGGGGGTCGATAAACATTGTATGACAAGGGGTCGGAGGGGTCCTATCTTTCGTGACGTCGCATTAATAAAATATAATTAATAAATATATCATTATTGTTTATTTGAATCAGGCCCATACAATAAATATCTTAGCCTAACAATAAACACAGGTAAAAAACCACAAACCTATTAGAATTCCACCCATGCCGGGACTTGAACCCAAGTGATGTAAATTCCTTCGGCCAGATGTCGCTGCCTGTACGTAATACAGAGAAGTTTGTAAGAGGCTCGAAATTTCACTGATACTTGCCCATTAGCTCAGTTGGGAGAGCGCTGGCACGGTTAGCCAGAGGTCGCGGGTTCAAGTCCCGGCGTGGGTGGAATTTTTAGCCTCTAAATAGGTTTTTAAAATTGTCTCAGCACGGGTTAGTGCAACAAAAAGAATATAAACGCAATGTTTTGTTAATCTTTTCAAATGTTTCATATGATGTAGATAATATAAAAAAAAATTAATGGAAATAAAAATAATTTCGGAACCGCTGTTTTGATTTCATAATGTCTAGATGTAAAATTGCAAAAAATGTGACGTCACACCAGGGAGGGGGGTCTCACAATGTGACCAACCGTGACAAGGACGGGGGAGAGGTAAAAAAAATTACTTAATTAGTGTGACGTACTTTATGGACGATCCCTTAGGCACTTAAAAAAAGCGTCACAAGAAGGCGTCACTATTTTTAGAGTTACGTGACGGTGAGTACCAACGGTACATTTTTAATATGCCTACGAACCTATGTTCCGACCTGTACCTCGAACTTGTAATAGGTAGATATTTGAAATTTTCACAGAACATACTTTATACTTTATACTTTATTGCACACATAAAATTACACGAATAAAACAAAACATTTACAGAATTAAAAAGTGTACATGGCGAGCTTATTTCAGCAGAAATCTCTTCCAGCCAACCCTTGATGTGGTGATACGAACATTATAAATAAGGGAGGAAAGTGTACAATAATTATTATGTACTATATTACAACCCAGTACAATCATACATATGTAATATATATTTATTTATATTTATATATATATGGCTATAAAATTAAAAAGTTACATAAACTTACTTATAAGATGATAAATAACTAGAATACGTAAATAAATAAATAAACATAGGGTTTATTAAACAAGATTACCCGAGAAATTTAAACAATAATTAGAGTGACACGTCGTGGTATACGGATTGCGCTATAATCACACCAAGTTCAGCACTCGCAAGTGTTAACAAAAACAACAAAATAAAAAAAAATATGTATAAAAATAGAAACTACTTTAAAACACTACAGCACTAAAGGCACAGAAATAATTTAGACGAATATAACCTTTAAATTCGAAGTACGTACATACATATAGGCATCATCATCATCCATTTGATGCCCACTGCAGGACATAGGCATCCCTCATGGTTTGACAAGCTTGCCGATGTTATGCCGCCCGCGTCAAGCAAGTCCCCGCCACCGTAACCAGGTCGTCAGACCATCTGGTGGGGGGCCTTCCCACGCTGCGTCATCCGCGGTCGCCAGGTCAGAACTTTTTCACCCCATCGGCCATCAGTTCTTCGAGCTATGTACCCCGCCCACTGCCTCTTCAACTGACCAATTCTTCGCGTAACTCGGGTAGGCACACTGAAGTATAATTTGGAGCCGGTGTCAAGTACCTTACATGACCGGCACATACATTTTGGGCATC
Source organism: Yponomeuta evonymella (assembly GCA_963969515.1). Classification (NCBI taxonomy): domain Eukaryota; kingdom Metazoa; phylum Arthropoda; class Insecta; order Lepidoptera; family Yponomeutidae; genus Yponomeuta; species Yponomeuta evonymella. The sequence goes on from OZ018371.1 coordinate 5,201,930, forward strand.
TACTACATAAAATATTTAACGGTAACAAATCAGTGGTTGTCGTTCCCTTCCGAAGGTCGATTGGAAGACATCGCTTCAGGGCGAGAGTCGCCCGTTTTCCCGCGCCAAGCGCCAGACGTCCGAGGCGGTGTGTCTTAAAAATGCATGAATTATTTCCCGGAGAGTGTGGCCATGTCACCGGGCCCACAGGGAGGCCGTAAACTCGAGACTGTGGTGACAGATATACACTCGCAAAACGGCAACACAGTCTGTCTGTACCTTTATTGCTACATTATTCAGGGTGTAACAAAATACTCGTCAATAAGTATAACTTAAAATAGTTCAGGAATCGAGTCTCGCAGTTTTTCCGAGCTTTTCCTGAACTTCAGACTAATTTTTTTATGGTTTAATTAGTAATGTACAGTTTAGTTTAGTTTAGTTCATTCCGTGTGGCGCCGGATTAAGGATAGTGTCACTCCATTTCCTTCCGTGGATGTCGTAGAAATCGACTAAGGAAATACATTACCAGGAGACGGGCAGCAGCGTCTTCTTGAGATTCCAACCGCATACTGCGATCGCCAACCCGCCTGCCAAGCGTGGCGATTATGGCAAAACCCTTCATGGTTATGAAAACCACGGAGGAGGCCTGTGTCCTGCAGGGGGCTTCAAATGGCTGATGATGATGATGATGATATAGTCTTCAGATTTTTCCCTGTACCTGTAGACGATATTACTTGCCGAATTTCATAGTTCTAAATCAACGGAAAGCACCCTATAAATTTTGATTCATTTGAGTGTCGAAATATACGTTTTTTGCGGTATAAACAGCCGTATCTTTTTTTACGTTAACTTTTAACGTTAACTAACATGAGGTATAAAAATTAAATAAACAAATTCCTAAAATAAAATAAAGTCGGCGGTGGCGCCAGTGTCACTCTATGGAACCGCTTAAATCCTCATTAAAACGGGCCGACGACGTGCGAGCGCGACGATACAAACTATAAAATACACCTTAAATACTTTATGGTCAGAGACTAGAATACTAGCGCAACAAAAAGCCCGGCCACTTGCGGCCGACGGGCTAGTCACGGGAGCGGGCTTTTTCTGCACTTGCATTGTAGTCCTTAACTTCGTAAGTATTTAAGGATCATTTTATATTGTAATTGTCTAGTCGAATTGTCGCCAATTCATCATTTTTTTCAACTAGCTCTCACAGTTCTCAGCACAACAGAAATGTACTAAATATACAATTATTGTTGTTACAATATGTAAAAGTGTCAATCAAATCCAACTAAAATAGAACAAAAATATTAACCTCTGTTGCACTGACGACTATCTACCTATCTATCTAATATATTCTTTATTGCAAATCATAAATTAGAAAATTAATTACATAGCATTGTTACAAAGGCGAACTTATCTCTAAGAGAGATCTTCCAGCCAACCTTAGCACAGCCCATGAAAGACGCCCACAGTTGGGCATAGGCCTCTTCACCGTCACGCCAACCTCGCCGGTCCCCTGCTCGTCTTGACCATTGTCCTTCTGCCGCCTTCTCAATGTCATCAACCCATCGGGTAGGGGGACAACGATGAATTGTGACAATTACGAGGATAACGAGGGCGACAATTTCGAGTAGATTCACCCGTGACGTGGATAGACCTGAGTTTACGGTCTAATGGTAAATATTCTCGCAAATTCTAGAGCGGAGTGTCCACCAACACCATTTGCACTGAAAAGTTACTCGTTGAAATTGCTCTGTCCTACGATGGCCGGAGTTATATTGAAATCCACACGTTATTTCTATTTTAAGAGGTGCATAAACAAAACAGGTGGGTTAGACAAATTGTTTAGAATGATTCAGTATACATGTCGCAGGCAACTTGTTTAATTGGCCGTCGAATAAACTGCCTAGGACGTTCATTACAAAATTGAGCCCAAGGCAGTGTATTTTATGTACACGCTGAAATCTGGGTGGTTTGAAAGGCGCGGTTATACAATTAGTAATAAAAATGTAATCAATTTAATCTATTACTTTTAAGTATTGATGCAAATAGCATAAAAAAAATTAATCTTGCTCGAGTTGAGAAACTTTTTTTTTAATTAAGTCAAGTTAGTTTTGCTATGGCCTTCAAACCACCTAATAGTGCATTGATATTAAACAAACAGAATATAAATAGATTATTTACGTTAAAATAATTTTCTGATTTCTTTAGGTGGCTACATCCAATTATATGGATAAAGGGCAATCAACCATGTTTTTGAATGAAATGATCTGTCAAATGGTTGAAGATGGCCAGCCAACTTGTTAATAGTAGCCGGAGGTTAGCTTTCGTAGGATAGCCAAGATAGGTCAGCCAAGTAGTTTGTAAGTAGGTAACGTTTTAAACAATGCTGTGTGAAAACTAAAGGCTAGCCATGTAATTGAATGCCGATAATAAACTTCGTAGACGTTGAATTGGACGGCTAATTTAACCAGCTGCCACATATACTAGGCAGGCCGTGAGCCGCGCGTCAATAACTCTTCGTCGTACGTTACTAAGATAAGACCAATTTTGGGTTATATGTTTTCAAAACATGTGTCGAAATATACAGGGATATCAGTCCCAAGCCTAAAAGGACTTGTACCGTCAGCAAAAAAAAGTGTAAAGCACATATAATTTAGTCCGGAAATTATATAATAAGATTCATGACAAATGTCCAATTTTGGTACAGTACGGTTGCCACCAAATATGGTTGACACAGGTTTCAGCTTAACAAGACGAAATAAAAACAAAACAATGGCGAAAACTTACGTAACAACAACGGACCGAACCTGCACCCCTCTACCCTAGAGGCCGAGATGAGAACCCCATCACGTGACAAAGCGCAAATGTGCGCGCGCCCTTATTCCCTAGCGAACTTCGCGTGTGTGCTCCCCCTTAAGGACGATTTGTTATGCCGCGTTTATATAGCTGCTCTCGTGCTGCATCGGCAGGGTACAGCATGTAATTGTCTATAGAAATTGTTATTGGTTTAGGTTTGATGTTTATAATCGCTTTCAGGTCTGTTTTATTAATTTCAATCAATCAGCCAGTTCTCGTCCACTGCTGAATATAGGCCTCCCTCAAGGCACGCCACTTCTGTCTGTCCTCAGCCATCCTCTACCAGTAGTTATTTTTTTATTAAACTAGTAATAAAAAATGCCAGTTGCGGTTTTATACGACTCCAATTTTATAATTTCTGTTTTATTTAGCTAGGTTATTGACGTATTTTAATATGACGTTAGCTTGTAATGTAGTAAAACAAAAAATGATCAGGCAGGATTGAGATCGTAACAAGAAAATCTTTGCCTATCCCTTCCGGGATAGAGGGCGTGATTACATTAGATTAAAACTCTTTATTTTATACCATAAATTTTTATTAAAGTACATGAAACATTCTTAAATATCTAGGTTACATAGTATACAACGTAAGTTACGAAGTATGCGTGACTGCTTGATTTCCTTTAAGTAGGCGTCTAAAGTAGGCACGTTCGGTGTGGCGCCGGATTAAGAATAGCGTCACTCCATTTCCTTCCGTGTATGTCGCTGAAGGCGACTAAGGAAATCAATTACCAGGAGACGGACAGCAGCGTCTTCCTGAGATTCTAACCGCATACTGCGATCGCCAAACCGCCTGGCAAGCGTGGCGATTGTGGCAAAGCCCCTCATGGTTATGAAAACCACGAAGAAGGCCTATGACCTCCAGTGGGCATCAAATGGCTGATGATGATGATGATGATGATGAAGAATGTAAAGTGTTTACACGAATAAAATTCGCACTTCCCTGCCAATTCCTGTGGCAGTGGCTTTAATGTAAACCCAGCACAAGGGGGACGTAAGACGTTATTTGAAGAAAGGGAATTAATAAATAAATACCTTCATGGTCATGTTCCCTCAAGGTTAAGCAGAGGAATTAATTTTGTATTGATTGAATTTTCAGACGGGATACAACATAAACTCGCGCCTGTATCCCAGAGGGGTAGGCAGAGACCAGGGTCTGCCACTTGCCACAATCCTGACGGCTCTCTTTCGCGTCATCAACATTCATTGGTCGTTGTATGCACGCAAGCCGGTTTTGGGTACTTTTTATCTTGCCCTTCGCTAATACATCCCCTATTTGGTTCAAGCATGTCAGCCTGCGATATAAAATTATAAAATATAATGTTATCTTAAATCTAAGTATTTTTGCGCGCCCGACAGGGAATGTGGACCTTTATCTTTAACCGACTTCGAAAAAGGAGGAGGTTCTGAATTCGTCAGTATTTTTTTATGTATGTTCCACGATTACTCATAGACGCCCTGACCGATTTGGTAAATGTCCTTTTTTGTTTGAAAGGGTAGACTTCACATAGTCAACAAGTCAGGATCTGATGATGGGATCCTGGAGAAATTGAGGGAAGTTTTCAAATTTTCAAGGCGCACTTGAAGAGATTTGGATGTTTTTTACAGTAATTCGTGCATTTGCTTTAATACACTACGACACTAAAAACACAGATATAATTTAAACTAATTTAATCCTCAACCAGGCATGGGTAGTAAAAACTTTTCATTGGTTTTGGAATTTATTTCAGGGTAATTTATTGATAAGGTTCAGTTTAAAGTGGGATCTATTGCACCGTGACCTGAGGGTTAAATTTGAAGTCGGTACGTACATATGTTTTTAGTGCTGTAGTGTTCAAAACAGTCGGCATTAATTTTTTGTAATGTAAAATATATAAAATTTATATACTTGTGGAATGCATCATAAATTGAAATTGAAAATTCTCAATATAAAAATATGCCTGTATCTATTTCTCCTTTTAACATTTATAATATTAGTTAAGGATTTCGCTTAGAATTTCGCCGGCTACTTTTCCCAAAACCCTTGTCCGTGTCCTGACAGCTACTCAGTCAAATTGGTACTGGCTTTTTGTGTCAGGTAAGTATACTCCGTTCTAGGCAAACTTTGTTGGAGCATACACAAACAAACAATTAAATTCAAGTTAATTTTGTCAATGATGAGCTTACATCGGTGGTAACCTAGTGGGGGGAACATAGGACTCGGAAGCGAGAGACCCATGTTTTCTAAATTATGTACATTTATGAAGTTATAGTAGCAATACCACTCGCTAACGGTGAAGGAAAACATGAGTGAGGAAACCTGAGTGTCTGAGCTATTCGAATACCTCAGCGCTTGAAATCGCCAATCCGCGGTTGGCACGCGTGGTGATTAACTCTCTCCCTGAGAGAAGGCCTGTGCCCTACAGTGGGACGTATATAGGCTGCTTATGTAAGCTTACATAGGCAGCCTATAATCCTTTTGATCATCGGTTTTCTCTCAGAGCGAGAGTATGGGGTTAATTACCACGCGTGCCCACCGCTGATTTGCAATTTCAAGCGCTGAGATAATCAGCTCTAACTCTCAGCCTCTACATTCTGTTGATCCTTCCAGGTCTCATTAGGTTCTTTTCTGTTCTTATTTAGATTCTATTGCAAAAGTCCATAGAACCCTTTTTATGCCACTGATTTCGAAGGTGCGTGAAGACCTCAGGCACTCAGGTTTTCTCACGACGTTTTCCTACATGGTCAGCGAGTGGTATTTGCGCATCGGTAGAACGGTCGCGTCATGGGAGAAGTCCTGGGTTGGATTACATCTTGTACACAGTTTTTAGGGTTCCGTACCCGAAGGGTGCCAAATGGGACCTTATTACTAAGACTTCACTGTCTGTCTGTCCGTCTGTCTGTCTGTCTGTCTGTCACCAGGCTGTATCTCATGAACCGTGATACCTAGGTAGTATAAATATCTGTTGCCGCTGTAACAACAAAATTACTAAAAACGGAATAAAATAAATATTTAAGGAGGGCTCCCATACAACAAACGTAATTTTTTTGCCGTTTTTTTGCTCGATATTAATAACGGCAACAGGGAGACGGTTGAAATATTCACAGAATATTTAGTTATAGATACTCGTTTCAAAAACAAATAATTAAATTAAAATAAAATAAATATTTAAGAGCCCCTCCTTAAATATTTATTTGATTTTAATTTAATTATTCACAGAATATTTAGTTCTATACTCGTTTCAAAAACAAATAATTAAATTAAAATAAAATAAATATTTAAGGGGGGCTCCCATACAACAAACGTGATTTTTTGCCGTTTTTTCTCGATCTTTGTGTCTAATGCTGTACAGATGCTACGGAACCCTTCGTGCGCGAGTCCGACTCGCACTTGGCCGGTGTTTTTTTCCTCTTTTTTTTGCAAGATGTGTCAGACCAAGCTCTCAATCATTTAAATAGTGATTTTTAGTACTATACTAAACCCAGGAAGGACTACACAGCATTAACGCCAAGAACGGCCGGTTTTGGCATAAATGCTATCTAGTCCCAGGTCCGCACGTACTGCATAGAGCTCTGCATGTAACTGCATAGAGGTCTGCATGTACTGCATAAGTAAGAAAGGCTGTTGTTTTCACTATTTTGTGTTTGTCACCATCGTCAGTAGATTAACCTATTTTAGGAATCGCTGCTCTAGAGAATCGTGTTGTGTGATTGATTTGTATCCCTCTAGCGAGGTGGGCTGGCGATACGATAAAATACTCATTTATAGCTATAGAAAGCGGAGCTGGGGGATTACCACGAGGTGGCGCGTAGGTAGGTACTCGTACCAACTTATGTATTGTTGATAGGGCTCAGAGCTTCCCAAACATATTTTGACTCTGACGCCCTTGGGAGTTTTCCATTTCATTGCGACACTTTTTAATTCTTAATACAGAAGGATTAAGAACAAAAAAAAACTCACAGATAAATAAAGATGAAAGATAATTATATTTAATTTACTTTATTAGCTGGAGGAGGATACAGTACTTGCTTTTCTGAGTATAGCTTCTCAAAACGGAGCTCAGGTAAGGAAATTGCCACTCCAGTCTCTTTCTCCACATTTATTTGCGATCTATCCTTGTTCTTTACTACAGCCGGTACTACAAACCGGCAATCTGGGTGAATTGCTTCGCGACGCCCCAGGACAGTTTGGCAATTGATAGCTATAGATAGATAGACAGATAGATAGACAAGTGATTTATTGACCCCTCAACTGCCCTCGCGGAATGGAACGTATAGGTGGTCTATACTAAGTTGGACACAGATCTGTGTCGCGGCAGACGAGTGGTAATGGTATACAATTGGCGGTTTTATAGAAAAGACTAGGGGCGAGCCCCCTTCGCGCTTACGCGCGCCAAGCCCCAGCCGCTCCGAGCTTCGCTCTCCGCAGCGCTCGGCCTAGGGAGGGCCTCGCTAGAAACTTGTGATTGGGACTGACTGACTGATTGGAATCACAAAAAGACTGCCTATTCCAAATTTCATCTAAATCGGCCGGTAAACAAAAAAGTTAGCCCGTTTGTCTAAAAAAAAGCGTTCGAAATTAAAAAAACGGCTTCGTACGATGGCTGTATATCATACATTTTCTACAACTTTCTCATACATGACTTTTTCGTAGGAGCTATAGTTTCTGAGAAAAATTATAGATGCCCGCGCCCGCTGAATGAAAGTGAAAGTGAAATTGTCTTCGATTGAATCGACCAATCGTATGTGCTCGTCGCTCTAAACGAGAAACTGAAAACGTGAAACAGCCTTACTGAAACAATTTTCAGTAAACCCAGTAGGTATTTTTGTGGAGTAAAGTGGGTAGCTGATTGAACATATATACATAAACTCATGTCTGTATCCCAGAGGGGTAGGCAGAGACCAGGGACTTCCACTTGCCACGATCCTGACAGATAACTTTCGCTTCCTCAACATTTATTAGTCGTTGCATGCACGCACGCCGGTTTTGGGTACTTTTTACGTTCATTATCATCATCAGCCATTTGACGCCCACTGCAGGACATAGGCCTCCTTCGTGGTTTTCACAACCACGAGGGGTTTTGCCATAATCGCCACGCTCGGCAGGCGGGTTGGCGATCGCAGTATGCTGTTGGAATCTCAGGAAGATGCTGCTGCCCGTGTCCTGCTAATTAATTTTCTTGGTCGCCTTCTACGGCATCCACAGAAGGAAATGTTGTGACGCTATTCTTAATCCGGCGCCACACTTTTTATCTTGCGCTTTGCTAATACATCCCGTATTTGGTCGAAGTATTGAACAAACACGTATACCAATAAAATGTTAACAAATTTTTAAACTCATAAGGTCTCTTGCTAACAGCGAAGGAAAACATCGTGAGAAAACCTGAGCGTCAGAGGTGTTCACGCACCTCACACGTAACGCCTTATAATTTCAACAATACAAGAATATTTACAAATATGTTATACCATTACTGTTGAATCACAACAGTTTATCATAATGAAAAGAACACGCCCTCAAAATATTGCATACGATTTTAAAATCACCCTGTAGTTATGACAAGTCATGGTAGGCCCCTAGCATTTCTCCGATATGTCGCAATCAAAGGGGTAGGTAGCGATGCAATCATGGTTGGCTCGAATCTAGGCCGCCTGGTAACTTGGTTAGCGGAGTCAACTAGTTCGTTTACAATTCCGACTATGTAGTTCGTCGTCACTAACTGTGGCCCAATTTCATAGTCGAGACTGAACGCGGTTTGTTGCTAAACTTGGTTTGAATTTTCTTACTCTTGCAGAGTCATTTTTAATGGGCAATTCCTGTAACACGTTCAGTGGAGTTACCCCCGATTTCTCGTATCCTAACCTAACAAGCTGTTAAAAAAGTGCATACAAAAATAAAAAAGTAACGACCGTCAATAAACTGATTTCTCGGCAGAAAAATCGGGGAACAACATTACAGTTGTTCTGCGATTTAATTAAAACTGTCCTTAAAGGAGTAAAAGTACACTCACTTTATTACAATCGCAAAAAAGGTTAAATTGTGCGAGCGAGACAGCGTGCTCGACGTAAGCAAACCTACAACGAACACTCGTCGCCCGCGCTGTCAATTTCCCGCATCGCGATTGGATAATGGATACCGGAAATAGAACCTGTGACGTCACTGCCTGCTCGCTAATGAGGCTTCCAAATGCAACAACGTTCCCACCGTTAGGAGGCCGACACACAGGACTCGGCCATCACTGTCGCTGTGGATGAGAATAAAAGAGAAGAAAGACAGGGTGTGGTACTGAAATTAAGTAAAAAATTGAAAAAATATGTTTACAGGGTGACCTTGAATTCAAAACCTATTTAGAAGCTAAAAATTCCACCCATGCCGGGACTTGAACCCGCGACCTCTGGCTAACCGTGCTAGCGCTACTCAGGGCTGCAAGTGATGTAAATTGCTTCGGCCAGATGTCGCTGCATGTACGTAATACAGAGAAAGTTTGTAAAGAGGTTCGAAATTTCGCCGATGCCTGCACTTGCCCATTAGCTCAGTTGGGAGAGCGCTGGCACGGTTAGCCAGAGGTCGCGGGTTCAAGTCCCGGCATGGGTGGAATTTTTAGCTTCTAAATAGGTTTTTAAAATTGTCAGAATATCTTCTGGAAGTACCCAGAATCACACCGAAGGTACTAGAAATAGATTGTAGAAGACTATCGAACATAATGTCTTTCTATCTCTGTCTAATAGATAGATCTGTCTCTTTCTAGCATACATAAGTACCTATCACGTAACATATCTGCACTGCACCTAGCATCTAGATCATTCTACACAGTTCGACCACACTCTCGCCCCGTACGTAACAAATATAATTTAAAAAAAAACTTCCGATGATGTTGTATTCGTCAAACACGTGTCACGCGCTTTCCTGATAGCTTTGCTAACGGTACTGACAGGCGTCAGTTGACGTCATATGACGCTCCATTCCAAAAGGTCGTACGTATCCTAAATGCATTTGAACCGGATAACACAGTATGGTTCGGTTCCATACACCTCACCGAACCAAATTCAGAGTCACGGTCACGTTACTCGAGCAAACCATATTACGACCGAAATAGTTCAAGTGATGCTTCAAACTACCATTGTATGTCTATCGAGGCGGGATCAAGTACTAAATTGATAAAATGAAATTAATGTGGTCTCAATTCGATGTTCCGTGGAGGTAAATAAACGGCTGTGAAAACTCTTAAATGTCTCTTAAGACATTTTTATAACACATGTCACTCCTGTATTTAGAAGGGTAAGGCAGAGATCACGGTTTGTCAGTTAAAAAAATTAAAAACGTAAACATAAACTCACGCCTGCATCCCAGAGGGGTAGCCAGAGACCAGGTTCTGCCATTTGCCACGATTATGACAGATCTCTTTCGCTTCATCTTCATTAGTTAGTCGTTGCACGCACGCACGCCGATTTCGGGTACTTTTTATCTTGCACTTTGCTAATATATCCAATATTTGGTCAAGCATGTCCGCCTGGGACGTCCCTTACCGGTCCCTACACGATTCCACCCATATTCGCTCCATATATTACTTTCGTCAATTGTTCCCCCTTCATCCTCCTCATAAAAAAAATACTGAACAATATTGACCTCGAAGTTGTCGACCACTATGTATACCTGGAACTAACAGTCCAGTTGGGTAACTCGAACTTCGGGAAAGAGGTCACTCGTCACATCCAACTCGGATGGGCAGCGTTCGGGAAACTAAAACACATTTTCGCGTCCAAAATACCTCAGTGTCTCAAGACAACCAAGGTGTATTGCCAGTGATGAATTATGGATGTGAAACCAGCCCCTATATTACGCTCACCAAATCCTGAGCGATTCCAATCGTCTAACTGTCAAATTAGTATGGAATTTGACAGTTAAGACGATTGGAATCGCTCAGGATTTGGTGCGCATAATTAGGCCACTGGTCGCTGACTATGGGCCTAATAAGAAGGCTCAAGGTTGCCCAACGAGCAATGGAGAGAGCTAGAACTGCGTGATCGAATCAGGAATGAGGAGATCCGCAGAAGAACCCGAGTTACTAATATAGCTCGAATAATTATTCGAGCAATTGCTCAGTTGAAGTGGCAGTGGACGGGGCGCATAGCTCGGAGAACTTATGGCCGTTGGGGCGAAAAAGTTCTGACCTGGCAATCGCGGACCGGACGACGCAGCGTGGGCAGGCCCCGCACCAGATGGTCTGACGACCTGGTTACGGTGGCGGGGAGTCGCTGGATGCGGGCGGCATAAGACCGCGAAACTTGAAAGACTATTAGGGAGGCCTATGTCCTGCAGTGGGCGTCAAATGGGTGATGATGATGGTGATGATTGAACGTCTACCAAGTATAACCTACCGCAAAATATATGCTTAGCTTAGCTCATTCAAATACCTTTTTCATGTATAGGTCAGCCTTTTGTCGTAAGTACATAAATGAAATAAAGAAAACAATAATTATAAAATTGAATGATTATGTTACTAAATAAAAGAAGGAAAGTATGCGCTCTACTTCTTTCATTTTAAATCTTATAAAACAACGACATTTTGCGAAAGAGACATTCTGAGAAATGGACATCGTACGAAAGGGACATTCTGTGAAGTGGAAAAGATATAATCCGCAGCATATGCACATTGAAAACTGAACAAAGAAGTGGCGTGCTCAAGGAGAGACGTATGCCTTGATGACTGATTAATTGATAACGGGAACTATAACCTGAAACAGAGTGTAGACGCGAATGTTTCGATTCTCTCGAATGGTCGGTCTCGGCCATTCGATTACGGCCGGTACTTGAAAAACTCCAGTCAATTTGGCTAATAAACGTGTTATGGGGCGTGGGGTACTCGTGGTACTCTCGATACGGATGCTCAATAGCCGATTACTGCGTTCTGTCTGTCTGTCTGCCCGCGGCAGAAAGCTGAAATTTGGCATAGACACCCACATTAATAATGTCTACAAAACGGTAAAATAAAAAGTAAAAAAAAAAGTAATTTTTAGGGTACCACCCCTACACCTAAATTAGGGACGGAAATTTTTCTCTCGCCTATACCATAGTGCGGGGTATCATTGGATTGGTCGTTTAAAATATTGTGGGTATTACACATTGAGGAAGACCATTTTTGAATTTAGGGTCCCATTTGTAAAAATATTAGGCTTTAACGCGCAAATTTTTGTCCGAGTAGGGCGTTCCCCACCCTCTCCTGGCTATAGGGTTGATGGTAGAAACGTACAAAAATTCAGGACAGTAGCACAAATTATAATGAACGTAAAAAGCAAAACTATCACGGCTAAGTAGGCTTTACAAGTTAACGAGTAGGTAATAGGCGAAAATTTAAAAAAAAAAAACCTTGGTACAAAATCCATTCAAAACCCCCACTTTTTACGGAAAGGGTTCCGTTTACGGAAAGTGTAGGGACACTACGCGTGCCCGACACGCACTTGGCCGGTTTTTTTATGTAGCCTACATACTTCTCACTGCGGGGCACAGGCCTTCTCTCAGAGAGAGAGTATGGGCTTAATCACCACGCGTGCCCACCGCGGATTGGCAATTTCAAGCGTTAAGGTATGTGAACACCTCAGACACTAAAGTTTACTTACGATGTTTTCCTTCACAGTACAAATACAAGACACAAAGCAACTTCATTTCTTTTACGCTATCCGAGAGCTACTTCAATGAATATGCCAGAGATATTTCAAAAATACAGTTCAGTTATTTTAGCGTTGAGTGACGTGGGATAATAATATTTTGATACTTACCCAACTTTATGCAAAACAGATACGGAATATTATAGGTACACTATTACCTATTGTTTTTAAATATAACCACGGCATTTTTTCACAGCAATTTCCAGCCAGTCTTGAAGAATAGGAAGAAAAAAAATCCCAGCAGCTTTTCTATTTACTTTTAATTTCGAGAACGATACACCAGTTTTACCCGATTGTAAAAACAAAGGGTGGGTGGTTTTATAAATAGTGATTCTAATGAATCGATCGATGTCGTGCGTTGGAAAGTTTGCTTATGACAAATGGTGTAATTACCTACACTGAAGAATCCGTTTTCTGCTTTTGCGTTATTGCAGTAACTCATTATATACGTTGCGTTATATCTAGGCCTACTCTCAGATAGAGTATAGATGGGCTTAATCACCACGTGTGCCCACCGCGGATTAGCGATTTTAGGTACGGTGAACCACAAATATGTTTCGTTTAAATGGAAGTTTAAATGGACAGCTCGTAGCCCCGGCTGCCTGAGTGATCTTAAACGATCACGAAGGTTAAGCAACACAGGGCGCGTTCAGTGCATGGATGGGTCGCCGTCTATGCCTAACGCTAGTGGCATTTTTCCGAGCGGTTCCGTGCTTCGCAAGGCACGTTAAGCTGTTGGTGCCGGCTGCCGTCGATAGATGGCAGTCGTTAAGCCAAGTCAGAGGCCTTAGGGCGGCTTGACAACTTCTGACAGTAGACGAGCCACTAGTCTACAAGCCTCCACCAATCCGGACTTGGCCCCCGTGGTGGAGTATGGCCTGTACCTTCCTTAGGGAAGAGACCCGTGCCCCTCGGTGGGGACATAATGGGTTGATGATGAAATGGAAGATTTACTCGTAGACGGTTTTCTTGTATTTATCGAGTCTTTTAATTTTTTGGCAGTAATCCTTTTTTATTCCTTAATGAGTTAAATATAGCATTAAGTTCGTGAAAATATTTGTCTATTGCTCCAGATAGACATTATCCTATGTCTCGATCCAGGACATGATAGATATGCGTGTCGAACTTCATCCAAATCCGTTCAGCAGTTTAAGAGTGATTGACAAACATACATGTACATTTTTAAATGTTCATGGGTTAAATATAGGTACATGGACATAATCGTAAAAGAACAGACTATAGAAAATATTTTTGCTTGTCATGTACCAAGATTCTACAACGTATTTCTTTTTCTCACTCGGGTTTCTTGTTGTTATATTTGTTTTTTTTTGCGCTCGCTCGAATGCGCCGACTCGAACCAGAGTGGGCCGATTAAAAAATAACTTTGCAGGGGCTGTGAATCGGTGATAGTCTAATTTGACTGCGAACGAAAGAGGTGGATTGGTTCCACCTTTTTTGAGGGCGTTCTTTATTTGAATTACAGTTTTATTATTAGTTTTAAATTTTTAACTTTTTAAAAGCCATTAAATGGAATGTGACTGTGAACTCTGTGTAGGCTGGTGATTTTGAACTGAATCGAATTGAAATATTCTTCATTGCACTAAAGCAAATTTGTACAAAGGCCAGCTTAGTACTACGAGTAGTTAATATTTTTAGATAACTTAATACTGGCGGCAGAGATAGCGCAGCGGCAGAACGCGTTCAGTCGCGCCTCACATTCGGGAGGCCGTGGGTTCGAATCCTGGCCCAATGGATTGTTTACTATCACGCACATAAGTGAAGCTGTAGTAGCAATACTGCTCGCTAACGGGGAAGGGAAACATCGTGAGGCGCTTGAAATTGCCTATCCGCAGTGTGCATGGTTAACAGATAAGCCAAGAATATCTTTATCAGAGAAGGCCTGTGCCCTGCAGTGGCTACAAAAAAAACCGGCGTGCGCGCATGCAACGACCAATGAATGTTGAGTAAGCGAAAGTGATCTGTCAGGATCGTGGCAAGTGGCAGTCCGCGGTCTCTGCCTACCCCTCTGGGATACAGGCGTGAGTTTATGTATACGTATGTGTATGTATGTAAGTATTCCGTAATTAAATTGAATGAAACTGGTTAAGAAATGGGTGTTTAAAACGGAAGTCAACCTCAGTTATGCACACTAAGCATCATGTTTTTTTTTTTACTCACGCCTGGGATACTCGTAATGTGTGGTTGAATTGTAGCAGCTCGTTGAAATATAAGATTCTCTTTATTTACTCCAGACAGACCAGATATTAATTTTAGATTAGATTAAATAAGGTTGTATCACCACAAAAACTCCAGCCAACATTTTCTCATCTCGATCTTGCAAATAACGCAATCCCATATTAATATATCCCCTAGTCTTAACCAGAACTTAACTGGGACTTAACCGAGTCAGCTCTACTTAGAGTTTAATCAAGCAACGCTGATCTGCTGGTAAGTCGCGAGTGTAGATACTTGGATTGTGCAATAATGCGCTAAGCCATCTGATGTGTCACTGTCGCTCTGATGAAAAACTCCGTGAGGAAACCTGTAAGGACCCATAAAGAAAAGGTCGCTGTAAAAGGAATATTGAGCCGAAACGGTGGCAAGATTTCGATGCAATTAGAGAAACAATGAGATTTCAAAGTAGAATAAAGTTCTTTTGTTTTTAATTTTCGTAAAGGATGTCGCTTTAATATTTAGCGGCCAGTTGTAACTAAGCAAAAAGTTTTACTTCACTTTGAAATGTTATTCCTCTTAATTGTTTTGAGCAGTATTTCATATTTCGTTTCATTCAGCTTTGGCCTACTACGTGCACACAAACCGTTGATAGAAATTATAGTTTAGTTAAGTCCAGATTTTTATTTCAATTTGTTTCCTTTTTGTTGTGTTATGAATAAATTCCCATATGCTTTTTTTTTAAATATACTTTTTATTTATTTGATTTTTTTATTATTGTAGAAAATGCCATTAGCATTAGGCCACCTTTTGTACACTATCTTTGTGCAATAAAGAATTGAAAACAATATTTAATTTGAATTTAACCTTTGAACGACTTTCTGCTACTATAATATACAATGTACCTTCTACTTTGTTATTTCTTATCGATGGTTCTTTCAAACCCAGTAAATAAATAAATAAAAAAATGTTTACACCCAGACCAACTACAGGAAACTAAATTTAAGTGTAAAAGTTTTATAGAAGCAAAAAAAAAAACAAAATGGCGGTGGTCAACTGTCTTATGACAGTTCTTAATAGACTGCAAGTATTCTTAGTAAACTTCTAAACAGTCCGAAACAAAGCCTAGGCCAATGCTGTGGGTTTTATTAATAAACAAAATAAAAATAAGACGAGATAAGACAATAATATTATTTATCGTACGTTAGAAAAAAACAAACACAAAATATTCACAACGGGACCTACCTTTTGTCTTCGCAGTTGGGTAAAAAAGGCCGTTGTTGGTCGAAAACTCACCCTCGCAAACCTCTCTATGTAATATCCTTTTTTATGTAGAATAAAGTGTTACTAACTCTCTCTCTCTCTAGCGAGCGTGTAGGTACAAGTTCGGGAACAGAACCCGGGCCCTCGACGTGGGTAATCCGGCGCAATCCCGCACTAATCCCGTATTCTCGGCAGCGTCGAGTTGTGCCAGGTCGCTCCCGTCAAATGCGAAAACCTTAGTCCGATTTATTAAAAACTGATTCCGTTTTTGTTGAGTCGCTCATGGGTTCTAAAGATAGATAAAATGCATATGGCATTAAGTTCGCCGTATTGTACATTAGGTTAAGTGGAATAAAAGTATTACATAATAATAATAGATAGATTCTGTTTGTTTGCTTATGAGTTCAAGGAAGTACTTGTACAAGAAAGTTACTGACAGGCAGGCACGCAGAATTTTTAACATGCGGTTCATTCAAAAATGGTTTTTTTTATGTCTACCAAGTCTCTTAAATTTTTAAACTAAAACTTTCGTAAGCACTAAACATTATAAGCTTTGTTCCGGATCGGTTTTTTCTTAAATTGGTAGGAATTCTCCTGACGCTGAGTCTACCGTATTGTACGCTTACTTTAAGTGCAATAAAAGTATTATTAATTAAATAAATGAAATGGACAGTTCTACTTGTCAACACGAATAATTTACTGTGGGGAAGCCTTCGAAACCACAAAAAAAAAATCAGCTAAATCATATCATTTATTTACTAAAAAAAGCGTAAGTCCTAGAAACATGAATAGACTTGACTTAATATGGCTAGGTAGGTTTGAAAAAGATTGCCACTAAATACACGTACTTGCTTACTGGTGTTCTTCGTACTAGGCGGACCTGTTTCGCGAGAACTAATGCACAAAAAGATTGCCATGAAATATTAATCGATCTCGAGCGATGGATAGGTGGTAATTTACAAAATATTATTAGCAAGTAATTAATCAGCTCACAAACTCAAGTTACGGGAGTTACCTATAGAAAAGGAGCCTGTTTCATAAAACTTCAATTCGTGGTTTATTATAACCATTCGATGTACATTGCAAAGTCGATTAACCCACAGATTAATAAGAAGGAGCAATCAAAGAACTCTGCTACGCAATGTACATCGAATTGTGATTATGAAAACTATGAATTATAGTTTTAGGAAGCGCGGGCCAGCTGATTTTTTTCCCCCGATTTAAAAAGTTTTCTCGATAGTAAAAGTTGTTCGTATCGACGCTTAGAACCCCCATTTTCGCATGCACTGAGGATTATGTTTTAGCTGTATAAAATGTAGGTTATTTGTCAGTTCCTTCTCCAATCAATTAAGTTTTTGAAATAGACAGCTGTGACTAGATTTTAACGTTCACAGTCACAGTTTTTGTGTTAAAATGAATAAAATAAAAATATCTAATTTTATAATGCTAGTAGGTAGAAATATAGTACTTTTTATGTTTAATTTTCTTGTATGTACCCCTCTTTGCTCATGCTGGGATGCTCTCACCCGATTGAAATTAAGCAAAAACGCAATATAAATAAAAAGTACTAATAAGACAATTACCTTCATTCCCAGTTTAAGTTTATCGAAAACTAATCGAGCCGTTAAATATCAAGTACCAAACCCACCCAAACACAAACGGAATGAAAACAAAAAAGACGCCATTTTGGTTTCTGGACGCGACAGGAAAGACCCGCATGGATCAATTCTGTACAATGAGTTATCAATAGGATGTAACTATCTTGCAACGTATAACGAGCAACTACTTACTGCTCTGCCCATAATGTATAGTGTACTGTCGGCTATATTTAGCGTCTCCTACGGTAGGTCTTAACGCGTTTGGTATAAGGCCTAGTTTCGGACAAAGAAGTAGAGATATGTTTTCATACAAACTTCTATTTAAACGACCACCAAGAATAAACCAAAACCTGATAGAAGTTTCGTCAGTATCGATAATGAAACCATTTCCAATAAGAGTAGTTCAAATTTAAATTTTATTCTAATTTTTTTTATAAAATTCTGGAATTTGACGCGGTCAAATTATATAACGAATAAAAAAAGTCAGTGTGAGCGTCGCTTAAAAACAAAATGGCGGACGTCAATTATCAATGGTAAAAAAAGGTATTAAAAAGGTTGCTTTAAATCAAAAGTATATCAAATAGGCCTTTAGCGGTTGGTTTTTTTTATTACATATATTCAGAGCGCTTCCAAACGGTCTTTTTGAAAATCCATGGAGGAGGCTTAAGTCCAGCAGTGGACTTCATGTGGCTGAATGATGATGATGACGATTCAGAGCATAAGCGCCCTGCGCGCCGTGATAATGTATTTGTTAACTCATAGTCCACTGCTTCGTTGTTGCAGCGGTCAGGGGCCTAATTACGCGCACCAAATCCTGAGCGATTCCAATCGTCTAACTGTCAAATTCCATACTAATTTGACAGTTAGACGATTGGAATCGCTCAAGATTTGGTGCGCATAATATAGGGGCAAGTCGTTTGACTACTAAAGCAGACGTCGTGGGGTCCTTTCAAAGTGGAGGCCCTCGTACTTGATCTGTACAAATGGCCTCACTCATTCACACACCCAGGTGTATCTTTCCATGTTTTTGATGTTCTTACCTGGTCTTAAACTAATGATACAGGGTATCATCAGTATATTTTTTTATTTATTTTTTATTTTGTTGTCTGGAAGTTATTATAATATTACCAGCTTACCAGGCAGACGTTGTTTTGTCATAATATTCTCAGACCTACCAAGCATACACGAACATTTCATAAAAATCGGTGAAGCCGTTTCGGAGGCGTTTGATAACAAACACTGTGACTACCGTGTGACGCCGGATTAAGAATAGCGTCACTCCATTACCTTACGTGGATGTCGTAGAAGGCAACTAAGGAATTAAATTATTAGGAGACGGGCAGCAGCGTCTTCCTGAGATTCCAACCACATGCTGCGATCGCCAACCCGCCTGCCAAGCATAGCGATTATGGCAAAACCCCTCATGATCATGTTCGAAGCTTGGAAAACCATGAGGGAGGCCTATGTCCGGCAGTGGGTGTCAAATGGCTGTTGATGATGATGACTGTAACACGAGATTTATATGTAGTCAGTGTGCAAAAAAAAAAAATCATTTGACTCTTTCGTACAATTAATTATATGGCGCCGTGAGCAGATTTATCTCTTCTGTAAATGCTCGTAGAAAAAATAAGACGACTTTTCAATAGAATCAATAACAAAACGTGTTGCTTGCGCTAATATTTTGTTCAAGGAGAAAAAAAAAACAAAAGAAGAAGGAGGAATAAGCTACAACTAGCAAGGAGGTTGCATACTTTTTGGCAGGCGCAAACAGTATAAGCGGCACAACAGCTCAGCTCCGACATGATTTGGTGCGCATAATAATAAGCCTCTGCCCTTATATTACGTATACCAAATCCTGAGCGATTTCCAATTATATTGTCTAACTGTCAAATTCCATACTAATTGCTCGCGCAAGCGTCAGGATTCCGACAGGATATCGAACATCACGCCGTATGCCGTGCCGGCGTGATGTTCGACACCTATCACGTAGGCATACGGCAGAGCCGGTAAAGAAAATAAATATTCCATTTCCGTACACTTATGTACGCGTTAACTTGGTTAACATACATATCAATGGGCTCAACAATTTTAATATGCCACAAAATGTATTCAGCGTACATATAAACTTATACATAGTTCAGCAACACAATCACTCGTTTGAACTAAGCCGGCTAGGGTATCACAAACATGGAAAATCACCCAGATTGAGGCTAATTGTACAATTGCTAATTGTAATCAAAGTACGACGGCCAAACGTGGTAATTAAACCCATAACCCCTGGATTGGTAATCAAGCTTGTTTCGACTGGACAGGAGCGAATACAAATGGCTTCAATCTTGGTATATTTCCAAGTTTGTGATGTCGATGTCAGGTAACCATAGCTAGAGTATCCCAGTTCGGGACCAGGACAAGTCATTGTGTTGTGTGGAAGTTATTTTTTATTAAACAACTACTGTGAAGGAAAACATCGTGAGGAAACCTGAGTGTCAGAGTTACCTATTCACATACCTCAGCGCTTGAAATCGCCAATACGCGGTGGGCACGCGTGGTGATTAAGCCCATACTCTCTCCCTGAGAGAAGGCCTGTGCCCTACAGTGGGACTGCATAGGCTGCTTATGCTAAACAACTACGCATCTTAGTAGATTCGCCCTCTTACCGTTTAACCTTCACTGATCAAAGAATGAAGTGACCTCCCAAGCCCCCTCACCTCCGAAACAACCAATAAAAATGTTAATAAAACACGACCAACAGTTAAAAACACAATTACTTAAGTGTCACCGCCCTTTTTCAATCGCCCTTAATATTTTTCTCGTTTCAGGCCGCGTTTAGACTTGACAGCGGAGCTGATTTAAGAAGTAAACCGATGGTTTTGATTCTTAATTCTAGGGTCGGTGGACTAAAGAACATAGGTAAATAAAATAAATAAATATTGTCATTAAATTATTGTTCAACACAACGTAAGTAATTACAATAGCAGTTGGGTTATTTTTTGTAAAAAAAAACGTGTATGTACAACTCATTGTTTCATGACAGCACTCCGTTAATGTAATAAAGATAATAAAAAATGTTATAGAGTAATTTTTTAATAGAGGTTTTTCATAATGTTGGCCGACCTCCGGTAGAAGAAGGCACCAAAAGAAGAAAGAAGAAAATGATTTGTAACAATGACAAACAACCCAAGCATCTACATAGCCAAGTTTCAAGTTTTTATAACACCTGGGCATAATAAGCCTTCGTTCCTACTAGTTCTATTGGACATTCCGATGATCAAACTAGTGGTTTTTGGGCAAAAAAGCGGGTGGGGCTGTGTTGAGTTACACGGCCGTTGGTTAAACGTGAAACGTCTATAAGTAAACCTGCGTAATGTGTTACGCGGCACTCGCGCTATCTAGTGGCGCGAGTCTGAGTAATGTCTACTTTGATCTACTCAACGATATATAAATGAATTGCACACGACACCTAGCCAAGTCACTGAGTTACAGCCCTCGCCGAGGCGACATGTTTTCGTTGCATGCGGTTGTAGCAAGTGATCGCCTGCTACGAACTGAAAGATGTTTCACGTCAAAGTAAATCAAAGACATGTGATATTTCGTTAGCGAATGAGCGACTTCCACTTGCTCGCCGCTCGCCCACTCACTTGCCCACCGCTCGCCCACTTATTTGCCGGGTGTAAACGCTCCACGCCCGCCTTGGCGACGCCTTAGCTAAACGCGCATACATATTGTATCGTACGTACCTACAACGAATGAATTCTATCTTATTTCAGTCCATAGGGAATGAGGACGGTCGGCAGAGCAAGTATTGGGGAAGTTATGGAGATAAACGTATGTCTGTCTATGTATAAATGATACAAATGTTAGATATAAAATGTCGCTACCTAGTTAGTCTAGCGGTTAATCCGCTTGAATACCAAAACAGAGGTCGTGGGTTCGATTCTCGAAGGCGGACGCCGTAATTGATTTATTCAAATGGCCTTAGGCTTGGTGTATTTCCATGTTTTGATGTCCTTGCCTGGATACCATAGCACAGGGTATCCTAGTTTGGGACTGGGACAAATAAATATGTTATTATTTCTTCATCGTCCTAGGGTTGAAGCTAAGATACGAGTTCGCTTTAGGATGTTTGAAATCTTGGATGCTGATTGGCTTGTAAAGGCACGCGGCGTCTAAGTTCTTATAGCACGGTTAATTTAAGAAATGGGACTGAGTGAATTTTATTACGTATTTTATAATATAAAGTTTTTTTTATTAATGTGAGTCATCTTGTCTTATTTTTCATATTCCTATATAATTTATGTAGGAATATCATTTATTTTACCTACCTACTCTCTTCATCTTACAGTCCTATCCATCCTAAGGTTGTCTGGAAGAGATCGCTTTTAGCATAACACCGCCAGTTGTATACCATGTAACTTAAATATTTAAGATTTTTCATGTGTCTCTATAATGCAGTATTAATCAAGAGTATTAATCTAATCTAATCGGAGTGACTGTTTGCCTGAATACAGACGTTCATACAATATGTACGGTAATATTGTATGATTATATTCTTTTTTTGCACTAACCCGTGCTGAGGACAATTTTAAAAACCTATTTAGAGGCCAAAAATTCCACCCATGCCGGGACTTGAACCCGCGACCTCTGGCCAGCGCTCTCCCAACTGAGCTAATGGGCAAGTGCAGGCATTAGTGAAATTTCGAGCCACTTTACAAACTTCTCTGTACTACGTACAGGCAGCAACATCTGGCCGAAGTAATTTACATCACTTGCAGCCCCGACAAGCCCACATTGCAGTTAGGTTTTTACACCGGTTTTTAATATA
This sequence comes from Yponomeuta evonymella, assembly GCA_963969515.1. NCBI lineage: Eukaryota > Metazoa > Arthropoda > Insecta > Lepidoptera > Yponomeutidae > Yponomeuta > Yponomeuta evonymella. The sequence continues at coordinate 5,224,268 of OZ018371.1, forward strand.
TGAGCGAGAGGCAAAACTTATCCAGCAATACCACTCGCTAACCGTGACGGAAGACATCGTGAGGTAACCTTAGTGTCTGACTATCAGCGCTTGCTACGTACAATGATACAACGGCCCAACTATTAGGCTAAGTACGGAAATCACGGGTCGAAATAGAGACAATTTATTTTATTCGGGGTGTTTTTTGCGATTAAAAATATATCCATCCTATTCCACTCTTCGCTGCTGACCCTCCGTGTTTCAGACGCTAAGTACAGCGGGGCGGCGGACCGTAAAAAGTATAGAAAAGGCGAATACATTATTATTTACGACCTCTCGCTGGGCGTTTCGAGGAACGGCCGCTTTATGACTTGCGCCGCGACATGCGGACATGCGGCCGAATGGCCGGTCTCTTGGCCCGACAAAAATATTTTTATTTTATTTTATTTATTTATTCGCTGGATGCGGGCGGGACAAGACCGGGCAGCTTGGAAAACCATGAGGGAGGCCTAGGGCCTGCCGTGGGCGTCGAATGGCTGATGATGATGATGATGATGATTTGGAGAAAATACAGGCACAGATAATAAATATTTTATGTTTTACAATATTGGGAGAGTTGCGTATCCTACCCGACTCCCACGACACAGGCTGTGGCTAGTGTGGGAGTTGCAATTGTTCACATCTGTAGTGTTTTGATTTTTAATAAATTTTTTTTTTTTTTTTTTTATCGGCCCTATGGAACATTTCTCACTTATGGTTTAAGCAGCTAGTGTAAAAGCGGGAGGCGCTTACCATTGTCTAACAAAAAAAAAACATCAAATAAAGACAAAAACCCCACTGCTAAAAAAGTTTGCTCAAACAAAGCCTGGATTCGTCACGAATTCTTGGGAAATTCTTGAAAATTCCTGGACTCATCTAGGCCGTTATTATACATTTTTATGTAGCTTATGTACGTAATAAAAAAGTGCATTTGAACGGATTACTCGTTTACTTTTCCATTTTACAATTTTCCGACGTTTCGGTACTTTTGCAAGTCCCGTGGTCTCGGTAGACTGAGGTGACAGGCGTCATTCTGAAAGCATTAATAAGACTAGTTTAAAAAATATCATTCACGTTTTGAACTAAGTATGCAGTTTTATAGAGACATATTATGGTCTCTTATAATTCATAAATTAAGTTTTATTATGAATAGTGCCCGTGTTAACCTCAGAAAATATTAAGCTTATACACGTCCCACTGCAAGGCACAGGCCTTTGCTCAGAGAGAGAGTATGGGCTTAATTACCACGCGTGCCCACTGCTGATTGGCAATTTACCTTGCTGTTCAGACCCTTCTGTCCGTCTGCCTGAATCGCGTCCTGTTTTAACTATTGCATCAAGCATTTAGAAGCATGACCTAATATAATTACTTACAGACAACAATGTATCGTTAAGCGCAAACACAGCTTAAAATAAACTCGAATAGGAAACGCTCTTGCCAGTAAATTTACAGCTCGGCGCGAAGTTCCAGACGTATCCCGGAAAGGCAAAATATTTATGAGTTTACCCGCGACATATGAAGAAAGTGCAGAGTCTTAGGAATTGTTGAGTTTAGGATGCTTAATCTTCATCTACATTATTACATATTACACATAACAGTTTGGATGTGAGGTAATCCCTCATCGTCGTCATTATCATCATCAGCCATTTGACATAATTTGATATAGGCCTCCCTCATGGTTTTCCAATCTTCCCGGTGTTGTGCCGCCCGCATCCAGCAACTACCCGCCACCGTAACCAGGAGACCTATTTTTGAATCACTCGTATGAAATTGTATCGTCGAATGCGACTTAAGTCACACTCGTCTTCTAAGTCGCATGATGTCGTTTTTCTGTATTTTTGAATCGTTCGCCTGAAGTGTTGCCAGTACAATTTGAAGTATTGTATTTTATCCATTCCACGCAGAAATTAAAAAACCGGAAACTACCGTAACAGAAACGGAACGTAAAACACTGTTTTATTGGCTGTTTAAATAAAAAATCTTTGTCTTTTGTTACAAACAAAACACTACATACTGTCAACTCTTTTTGATTGTTGACACTCAGAATGACAAACAGTACCAACACACATTTATCGTTTTTTGACAATTAATCTACCGATCGCCATGCGAGACGAGTGGTAAGGACCATTCGTTGCAGTCGAGTGATTAAAAAATACGGAATTTCAGATGTCGAACGAAAATCAGTAGAAATCGAGCGCTCGACGCGATACGAGTGATTCAAAAATAGAGCTCCTGGTCGTCAGCCGGGCCTGCCCACGCTGCCTCGTCCGGTCCGCGGTCGCCAGGTCAGAACTTTTTCGCCCCAACGGCCATCAGTCCTCCGAGCTATGTGCCCCGCCCACTGCCACTTCAACTGAGCAATTCTTCGAGCTATATCAGTAACTCGGGTACTTCTACGGATCTCGTCAGTCCTGATTCGATCACGCAGTAACACAGCTCTCTCCATTGCTCGTTGGGCGACTTTGTAGGTAATCCCTGTAATTACTTAATCAATCAGGACTAGGACATAGGTCTCCTGCAACGCACACCACTTTACTCCTAACCTCGGCTATCATCATCCAGCCGCTGTCAGCAATCTGCCTCAGATCGTCGGTCCAGCGAGCTGGTGGGCATGTGGTAGGAACCGGTGAAGGCTGCTGTACCACTGGCAACGTGCGCTGTTGCAGTGTGGCTGCCGTGCCGAGGGGTTGGGGGAGATCACCATCAGTACCAGTAGTCGGTGCGTTGACTGTAGTGGAACTGATGAGGTGAGAGGGAAGAGGATGCTGGCCTTGCTTTTTGAGACTGATTGTATGTGGGGTGCTGCGAGAGCGAAGGAAGGTTGACATTGTTCTGTCGAGGGTCACCACTATAGGGAAGAGCGGGTGATCGTGTTCTTCCACTATAAAGGGAAATTTCCCGCCAGGCAGATCGTATGCCTGGGGACGGCCGGTCCGACTGATGTTCGTCGGACGTTATATTTATGGTATGTCATGTGAAACATTTTGCTTGAGCGATGTAGGAATGTTGGAGTTTATAGTACGCGCGCAGAGTTGACATGTGCTCGCCACAGGCGTCCTATGCTGCGTTTGCCATCTTTGCACCCCATCGACCATCGGTTCTTCGGCATACCTAACCTGCCCTCAGCCTACGCTAAATTACTCATCCAATTTCAAAAATTCTTTCACCAGTATTTAGATTAGACGTTCAGGGTGGACATAAGCTGTAGACTAATCCGTTAACCATGCAAACGTAGTCGCGGGCACTGCTTGCTTGTTAATGAGTGCTTTCGGAGATTAGTCCTCACATACAAACTTACAAACATATAAGCTTACAAACTTTTCCTCTTTATAATCTAACATAACATAAAAATCTCCTGTCACTGTGTTTGTTCTCGAAATACTCCGAAACGGCTTCACCGATGTTTATGAATTTTTTTGTGTAAATTTGGTTGGTCTGAGAATAGGTCGTAGGCTAATTTAATATGGCAAAACAACGTTTGCCGAGTCAGCTAGTATTATATAATACACAGTACATATAAGCAGAGACCAGGGACTGCCACTTGCCACGATCCTGACAGATCACTTTCGCTTCCTCAACAGGTTTAGGGTTTAGGGTACTTCTCTGGGATACAGGCGTGAGTTTATGTTGTATGTATGTATGTATGTATGTACATAGTATAGATAGCACGCAATGAACGCGTAACTTTCAGCGTCTTTTTGGCACGCAGCGAAAGTATAAGCCAAACATCTATACATCCAAACTTTCACACTCATAAATTAGAGGATTACTCAATTAGGCATGTATAATTCATATACCACTGAAATTGTCATTTTTCTTTGTTTGTACATCTACTTTTTTCTCCAATGTATTGGTCCAGCCTATCCAAAGGTTGTCTGGAAGAGATCACTTTTAGTGATAAGGCCGTCGTTTGTACTCTTAAGTTAAGAAATATCTGTGTAATTTCCTTTTTCTATCGAAAACAGTTAATAACACGGTTTTAGTTAGTTTAAACTTCTCGTTGGATTTTCTCAGGGTGAAGGGAGCAGAAAAAAAGAGAAGAAATAAGACTCTTTTTAAAAGAAATCCGTGTTCAAAGTGGAAATGCACTTCGATGCATTCGAATAACTACTATATTATTCTACATCGGAGCTCTTAACAAATACTATTGTTGAGGGACCAGGCAGAGGGGTGCAGTCGGGGCAAAAAACGTGAGTTATATTGCGATTGGGGCCTACATATTGGTACCAATATAATAATTTGCTGAAAATTTGCGTTGTATGATCTCCCACACACAACATCTAGGCAAAAATTATTTTTATCAATATTCTCAATTTGTAATAAATTTTTATCTTTTATATAATGAACGATAATGATAAGTAAACTTTTCAAATTCAAAAAATAAGAATTCACGCGGAATTCATTTATTGAAAATCAACCTGTTCGGTGTTTAATATTACTTTAAGTATATGATTGTAAAGTTGACTTCAACTAACTGAAAATGTTTAAAATATCACATTTGAATTACCTACCTAAAAATAACAAAGTTGATAAATATAGGTAAGCTTATAAAGTTGGCCAATAAATATTGCAAAACAACATTTGCCGAGTCAGCTAGTCTATTTATAATTATCATGTAGGTACCTACTTTTCTCGTGTATTATTTTTTAGTCCGACAAAGTCTGAGTAAACTTCACAGTTTTCTTGCAAGTCCAAAAGATTTAAAAACAACATTTAAAATATTTGTTACTGATTCTTTACACCCTGGTTTAGGTGAGAATTTCAGTCCATAATAACATTTCATGAAGATTTCATAACCGCTCTGTGGCATCACCGTATTACGGTGGCATTGACATTTATGTATAATTCTGTGTTTTGTCACTTAAGTTACTTTCATAAAGAGTGGCATCAAACTATCGGACACTAGTGGAACAAACCTAAAAAATATAGAAAAAAAGATGGCCGCCACGCGGCCGGATAAACAAGAGGGTAATTGCAATTTCAATGCGGTTTTGAAAATACTGAGTGTTATTCAAGCTTTGTCCCCGGCGGGGTAGGTAGGCGAGTAGGCTAGAATAATATTATCGAGTGAGCGCTTAGAAATAATAAGGAATTTAATGTTGAGAGTGACTGTTTGGAAAATTCAAATTATGAAAGTAATCATGGAAATTCCTTCATCTGTAGAATTCTTAATGGGCCGATCGAACCATAACATTGGTTTTTGATTGTTCTTTTGAAGGTCATAATATAACAGGTTAAACATAATCAAAACCATAAAGAAACATTTTGATACATATTCGTGGTAAGATTTTTCTCTACAACTGATACTTTGAGCTTGGTCACGTGGTACAGTCAACCATTAAGGCAGCACATCAACCATTAAGGGGCTCCAGGGAGTAACACTAGCGCCACCGAGGAAAAAAATCATATCTTTACTAGCAATCCCATGCACACCGCGGATTGGCGATTTCAAGCGCTGAGGTATGTGAATAGCTCAGTCACTCAGGTTTCCTCACGATGTTTTCCTTCACCGTTAGCGAGTGGTATTGCAATTATGACTTCACAAATATACATAACTTAGAAAACAAAGTCATAGGTACATGCCCGCACTGGGAATCGAACCTGGGTCTCGCGCTTCCGAGTCCAATGTTCTACCCACTAGGCTACCACCGCTCCCATAACACTTCATAACCACGAGAAATCGTTGACAATAGAATTTCAAACGTTAACACTTTACCGTTAGAAACGTTAAAGAAACCGTTACTTCAACACAAACTGCCCAATTTACCCCAAACCTAAACCAACAACCAATCTGCGTTTACCCAGTGACTTAACCCAAACAATGAGTCGAATCCTACGAAATGACTCGCCGTTTCATAATGATTCTGTGAAAACTTTGTTAATAAAGATATTATACACGCGCCAATATGTCGTATTGCAACATTCGCAGCCACTGTGCCGGATGCAATATGTCGTTCGCGAAAATGTTTGCAGTGCGCCACGCACTTGCGTCAAAAGAAGCGGCGTTTTTACTCGGGCTAAGTTCTGCGATCGCTTGATGACCCGATCAACAGATTTTCTTTTATTGCGCTAAAATAATTTTGAACTAATGATTTTAATTTTGAACGACGTGTGGGCCTTAAAATGAACATGGATAAAACGAAGGTCATGTCGAAAGCCCGTGTTGTGCCCACCCCAATAACATTGGGGAACTCGACTCTCGAAGTTGTAGACGAATACGTCTACTTAGGACAAACAGTCCAACTAGGCCGGTCCAACTTCGTGAAAGAGGTCAATCGTCGAATCCAACTCGGCTGGGCAGCATTCAGGAAACTTAGAAAAGCCTTTTCGTCTAATATACCTCAATCGCTCAAGACAAAATTATACAACCAGTGTGTGTTACCAGTGATGACTTATAGCACTGAAACGTGGTCTCTCACTATGGGCCTCATAAGAAGGCTCAAGGTCACGCAACGAGCTATGGCTATGCTCGGAATTTCTCTACGAGATCGAATCAGAAATGATGAGATCCGTAGACGAACGAAAGTCGTCGACATAGCCCAGCGGATTAGTAAGTTGAAGTGGCAGTGGGCGGGGCACATAGCACGCAGAACTGATGGCCGATGGGGCCGAAAAGTTCTCGAACATATCGGCAAGCGCAGCGTAGGACGACCAGCCACACGATGGACAGATGACCTCATCCAAGTGGCAGGAAGTCGCCGGATGCAGGCCGCTTCCAACCGGTCTTTTTGGAAATCCATGGAGGAGGCCTATGTCCAGCAGTGGACTTCTTGTGGCTGAATGATGATGATGAATTTTGAACTAATAATTTTGCGCTAAAACTTACAAAGGCTATGCATTTAATTATCTTATTTATTTGAGAAGTATGTCTGGTGTTACTTTAAATGACAAGATAAGCAATTGTTTGTTTAGAGAACGTTTGTTGACTGAAAGAGGATGTAGTGACTAGAATTGAGAAAGGAATGTTGCGTTGGTTTGGACATTGTGGAGAGGATGAAGGAAGAAAGATTGTCGAAAAAAATATATTGAGCGAATATGGTTGGAACGGCCGGTAAGGGACGATCCAGGCAGACACAATTCGATCAAATAGGGGATGTATGCAAATAGCAAGACAAAAAGTACCCAAAACCAAGAAGTGCGTGCATGAAACGGCTAATGAATGTTGAGGAAGCGAAAGTGATCTGTCTGGATCGTGACAAGTGGCAGTCCCTGGTCTCTGCCTACCCCTCTGGGATACAGGCGTGAGTTTATGTATATATGTATGTTCAATTATTTGGCTACCTACGATTTTTTAAAGCTTTTTCAAGGCATAAGCATTAATTGATAAGCTGTGGACCACTGTTACTGGCCTTATTTTTAGTTAATTAGTAATTATAATCTGTCTACGCTGTTGTTTTTGTACTGTTAAATAATAACAAGGCGAGTTAAATGCTAGGCAGCTTTTTCTTCGAACGGAGGAACGGAACTAACGTCCCCTCCACGTTAGTTAGTTACGTTCACCCCACGAGATGAAAACTCATCGACGGGTAAAGAAACGCAGCGTTTCTCCTACCCAGTGCGTTCGACGTTCAACTTTACCGAATAGAACTTTCATAACTAAAGTGATTATCGCGGTAACAATCTGGAGGGCAAGAAACAGCTTTGTCATTATGATTCGGCATTGCCCGATAAATGCACGGATTGGGGGGTCAATACTGAGTTGGTTTTCACGCTGCATGCCTTGGGTGGTGGGCAGGGACATCGGTAGGCCAGTTTCAATTGCTTTACCGGCTACGAGGCTTTTTTCTTTATTAAAAGTTTTTCGGTTCAAATACGTCTAACTTTTTTTTTATGTGCGGTTTTGATTTTAGCATGTATTGAGACAAGATAAATAAATATACGTTGTTTATGTACAAGAACAATATAGGCATAATATAAGTAAGTAATATTATATAAAGCGCTTCGCTAACAAACTGTTTTGCAGTTTGGCGTAATTGTGTAAAATATTAAGGTTATGCTGGATGCAAGCCGCTTCCAACCGGTCTTTTTGGAAATCCATGGAGGAGGCCTATGTCCAGCAGTGGACTTCTTGTGGCTGAATGATGATGATGATGATTAAGGTTATTAATTTTAAATAAATGAACGTATAAAAAAAAGATCCCTGGTTTTTTGTGGTTTTATTTATAAGTTTTTCTGAGTTCTGTGTCTTTTATGGTATAAAAACGAAACAATGACACTTCAATCTAAGTTTGGTTCTAAAGGCAAGTTCACTGTTGACACACTGACTATTTAATTTTTTACTTTCATTATTTTTACCAATGTTAGATTTTTAAGCAGATTGTACAGCCGACAGCACAAAAATCTTTACACCAGTGTACTCTTCTCGGTTACGTTACGGGCGAATTTGCAACAAAAATCTAAAGGTTGATCTGCTGTACTGTTATGCCTCTTTTATTTGACATAAATTTTATTATTATTTATCACTGCAAAGGTTGACATGTCGCCCACTGTATGGAGGTGTTTATGTAGACAGTAAACAATAAAGCAACGCGTCGCCGACAATCAATAATATGAGGGTCGATCAGACAGACACGATTCTGTTCAATTTTGAACCTTAAGCCAAGTGGGAAAAGACTTAAAAGTGACAGCCACGTTCGTAAACTGCCCAAAAAGTCGGATATTTCCATCTGTCAAATAATTAATAAACTAAACACAGCCAAGTAGCGTGAAATTTGTTTTATGCGGTTATTAATCATGTAATAACGTTATTTTATTGTTATTATTTTAATTATGAAGTATGACGTCGCATGTTTTATGCAAACTTCACTTCGGGTGTGTTTTTAGAGTCCCGTGGTCAACGAGGAAACCTTACATACACATAGCCTGCATCCCAGCGGGGTAGGCTGGGGCAGAGACCAGGGACTGCCAATTGCCACGATCCCGACAGTTCACTGAACCAAGGAACAAAGGAACCCTTATAGTTATAATTATAATACTTTACTGTACACAAAACGTAAGCGTAATATAAACGAGTACATCGGCGAGATTCATCATCATCATAATCAGCCGGTGTCAGTCCACTGCTGGACATACGCCTTTCCCAAGACACGCCACTGAGCCCGATCTTCGGCTCTTCTTTTCCAGTCACTGCCCACCGCTTTGCGAATGTCGTCGCTCCACCAGGAGACCTATTTTTGAATCACTCGTATGAAATTGTATCGTCGAATGCGACTTAAGTCACACTCGTCTTCTAAGTCGCATGATGTCGTTTTTCCGTATTTTTGAATCGTTCGCCTGAAGTGTTGCCAGTACAATTTGAAGTATTGTATTTTATCCATTCCACGCAGAAATTAAAAAAACCGGAAACTACCGTAACAGAAACGGAACGTAAAACACTTTGTTTTATTGGCTGTTTAAATTAAAAATCTTTGTCTTTTGTTACAAACAAAACACTACATACTGTCAGTTTGGTTTGTGTTTGTTCTAAAAATGTTGAAACAAAAAATTAATTCCGCACAAAAACACAAACTGCTGGATTTGCTTTGACTCTTTTTGATTGTTGACACTCAGAATGACAAACAGTATCAACACACATTTATCGTTTTTTGATAATTAATCTACCGATCGCCATGCGAGACGAGTGGTAAGGACCATTCGTTGCAGTCGAGTGATTAAAAAATACGGAATTTCAGATGTCGAACGAAAATCAGTAGAAATCGAGCGCTCGACGCGATACGAGTGATTCAAAAATAGAGCTCCTGGTCACTGGGCGTCCTACGCTACGTTTGCCGATTCGCGGTCTCCACTCTAGAACCAGTCTACCCCAACGGTGAACGGTCCTGCGGCAGATATGACCAGCCCACTGCCACTTCAGTTTGGTAATCCGTTAGGCGAGATTATTTCTATAGAAATTTCTTCCAGCCATCCAGATGGTTTCGCCATGTCTGTCTGTCTGTCCGCGCCCTAGCTCAGAGACGATTAGAATTAGAAAGCTGAAGTTAGCCATAGTATATTATTCACGACCAATTCACGACATATTAATCACGCCGACAAAACGGTAGAGTAGTTAAAATATTTAAAAATATGATTAGCATGCCTCCGCTACTCATAAATAGAATAAGATATTTAAGTTTACCTTGTGCCTGTATGAAACTAAATAAAAAAAATAAGAATTTATTTTCTTAGTTGTGTAAAGCAATCAAGAAATCCCACAAGTGTTGTTTTGTGTAATTCATATTTTTAATTAATACTTAGTTTAAATCTTTCATACGTGTAACGCCATCTGTTGGCCAATTGTTTAAGCTAAATAAAGCCTGACCTCACGCGCGTCGGTGCAGCAGGACCTTTGCACATGCGTATTATCGATTATATAAAAAAGTGAAATCTGCGACCCTCTCCGCGGCCACGTTTTTTTCAGTTTTGTTCCAGCTAATTAATTTTCTATTTTTTACTGTGCAAAAACCATCGCCGCACCGTCGTCTGCCTGTCACATGAAAATCTCGTCTGATGCTTTTATTGCTGAAAGGCAGTCCATCCGTTACACCCACCTTCTACGGAACCCTACACTGCGCGTGGCCCGACACGCTTGGCTGGTCATCTAAATAATGAGGGTTAACGTGTCACTGAACAAGTGATACTCTGACACTATACAGGGTGTATCAAAATCCCGACATTAGTCCGAAAATGAGGGGTCCTCGTCAATCGGAACATCTTTTACTATGAGGAAAACTTTGCAATTCCAAAAAAAAATGTCAGCTGTTGCAGACAGTTTAATAATATTCTAATACTAGCTGTTGCCCGCGACTTCGTACGCGTGGTAATTTTGATGTGTATTTTTCCGGGATAAAACATAGCCTATGTGCTAATCCAGACTATAATCTATCTCTGTGCAAAATTTAATCAGGATCCGTTCAGACGTTTTTGCGTGAAAGAGTAACAAACATCCATATGGATGGATATTGGATATTACTATGGAGTAAGGATATAAAAATCTCGTGTCACAGTGTTTGTTATAGAACTCCTCCGAAACGGCCTCACCCATTTATATGAATTTTTTTGCGTATATTTGGTAGGTCTGAGAATAGATCGAAGGCTAATTAATATGGCAAAACAACGTTTGCCGGGTCAGCTAGTTACAATTATAATACTACTACTATAATAATAATCATAATAACTTTCACAAAACACGCTCACTTCACCTGGTCCCAAACTAGGATACCCTGTGCTTTGGTGGCCAGGCAAGGGCATCACATACATAGAAATACACACAGACTGAGGCCATTTGTGCAAATCGAATCGAACCCACGACCTCCGACATGTTAATCAGACGTAATACCGCCAGCAATAAGGCAATAAGGCAGTCAAATGACGAATATTTTGGAGTTTGTATTAAAATAAATAAAAAATAAAATTAATAGTAGTTTGGATGTTGAAATTTTGGTGCAACAGTGAAATATGTACCACTAAAGTCTAAAATGATCAAAACAACGTTTGCATATTTTTTGCAAATCAAATAACTAAGGTATATAGGAAAAAACGTGTTTTACTTATATTTTTCATCTTGAAACATTTTTCGCTTTGAGCATTTTTTTGTACACAAAATATACCTGAATACATAAACCTTTTATTGAAGTCGGTTAAAAACGAAGTCATAATAAATCCTTGAATAACCATACAGAAAAACATGTACAAATAACATAAAAAAAAACGACAGACTACAAAAGCAAGATTCCAGTCTCCGGCTTCAATTCCCTCAAGTCTTTTATCGAAATAAAGCTAGCAATAACCAATATAATAAATCACATTACTGTAAAGCGATTTTCCAACAGAAATCAATCAATTTCCGGTCATTGTGACGAACGTTCGGAACGTACTCGTGACTGCGACATTGTTGCGGCATATTTTTTAAGTGCCTTTATGTGTTGTATTGTGTGCGTTGGACGATCATACAGTGTTGCCAGATGGGGCGGTTTATCGCTAATTGGCTTGTCTCGGAAGGAGAAATGGCGACAAAAAAATCCAAAAACTTGCATTTATTGCCACGACACACACAGTATCACATCCGGGTAGTTAAGTAAGCTTTTAGTTTTTAATATCTATGTATTTTTTTGTTGTTATACTGAATTAAAAATTGTTTTGTGTGTAATACTCGTACATGAACGATTTTCAATTCAATTCAATCGGCGACCGGCCGCCAATTGGACTATCTCAAATTTTTTTTGGCTACTTTTGAGCTACTTGGGAAATCAGAACAAAGAATATGATTTTTGTTGCGTAAGCGTCTGTATTTATCGATTTAATGTCTACATTGGATTTGAAGTGGCTCTGTAAAGGTTCATGGAAAATAAAAAACGTGACGTGTAATTTTACGTAAGAAAGAGATTTTCATACTTTTCAGATTAATTGAGGGAATTTTCGAAAACAGCTACAAAACTATCATCATCAGCCACTTAGCGCCCACTGCAGGACACAGGCCTCCCCCATGATTTTCATAACCATGAGGGGTTTCGCCATAATCGTCACTCTTGGCAGGTGGGTTGGCGATCGCAGTATGCGATCTCAGGAAGACGCTGCTGCCCGTCTCCTGGTAATTGATTTCCCTAACCGCCTTCTACGACATCCACGGAAGGAAATGAAGCTATACAGGAACTTACAAAACTAGAAGCTCCACTATATATATTCAATTTTAGGCTACATGGCTAGAAATTCAGGCGATTTGGGCTGCGAGAACTTAGGCGATTTTTAGGCGACTGTTTTTCCAAATTTAGGCGAAATTGGCCGGCCACCGTCTGGCAACACTGCGATCATATTCCTGTTGCCCGCCCGCCCGTCTTTACAAAATAAGGAGATCGGGGTCTCAAATATCCTAGCTATGGTAGAACGCTAGCCTCATTGAAGAGGTCGTGGGTTCGATTCGATTCCCTGCATGTACCAATGTCTTCTAAGTTACGTACATTTGTAAATTTTAAGTTTTCTAACAAGTAGCAAATCCTGGTAACATAACATAACATAAACTCACGCCTGTATCCCAGAGGGGTAGGCAGAGACCAGGGAGTGCCACTTGCTACGATCCTGACAGATCACTTTCGCTTCCTCAACATTTCAACAATCCTGGTCTCCAATATTTATATATTTAAACATGTATGTTCTCGAAAGAAGGAAACATACATGTTTAAATATACATACATGACCTCACGCCTATATCCCAGAGGGGTAGGCAGAGACCAGGGACTGCCACTTGTCACGATCTTGACAGATCAGGGGATGTATTAGCAAAGGGCAAGATAAAAAGTACCCGACACCGGCGTGCGTGCATTTACAAAAAGTCAATGCCGCTGAAACACTCTTAAGACTGAGTTAAAGCCGATTTATGACAGGATTTCCTCTAACAAACCGGTTCTAACTACAAACCTTAAGAGTGTTTTAATGGAATCTACTTTTAATAAATAAGACTGGATATTTATTTATTTAATACTTTTTCATTGATTTCCTTCTTACTAAGTAAGTTACAAAGCCTAAAAAAACAGGCATTAATTATTTGTTTGAATCATTGTTTAAATCAATGCTTATGACATGGCGTTTCTTACTAAAATGGCATATTTCCACGGGTCAGTTTCGGAATTGGGAATAACGCTAAGTAAATAGGAAACTGTGGAGATGTCTTTTCGAATTTGTCAGAAAAGAGCGTGACAGAACGTTACTTAAGTATTTACTTAGTTAAACTCTCAATTCAGAAACCGGCCCTAAGAGAGCTAACCATTAGGATTCCCTTACATACATACTTAGGACTTATAGAATATAATTAAGTACTTTAGATTGGTCTTAGAAGAATTCTAAGTCGTCCTACAAAGTACTCACGATGTGTGAGTGTGTTCCAATAAAATATTATTATTATTCCTGAGGCAGGGGAACATCAATCGTTCTTGTATCATTAATCACACGCAATTTGGGGGTGGGCAGGGACCATTGACATAGAATAGGCCACTATAGTTGAGTGAACCGAGTTGTGCTATTATGGTCGAGAGCTTTGTTCGTAACTAGGATTCTATAGAAATATTCTGCGGGTAACTATTACTTTTATAAAATGTTTTAGGAGCCTACTGTTAGCTTTTTGGTTGAAAATTAAAATAGGTTTGTATTACATGACCTTCACGGTAATACAGAAATAAGCTCTATGCCTTGGCGATAAGAACATCGAAGTCCAAAACATTTTACTAGCACCACGTAGGTTTTATTTTCAATTTCTTTCTCTTCCCAATCTTAATACTGGCACAAAACTTAAAAAAGAAATATGCTAAAAATGCTCTCTCTAGGGATGTGAAGTGAAACCAATATCGTTCGAACACGTTTAACTCCTTTTTAGACTTTTTAGTAGTTGCAAAAAATATGTACATATTCAGGAACCTACTCTCGAAGTCTCGACGTTACTTTGGACTTAATGTGCTAAGTGAGCGATTACTTAACAATTTAGCTAAAATACGACTTGCTTCAGATACTTCAGCCACTTTGTATGATGAAATCATATAGGTGCTGGGTCCTTATTTCTGTTCTGACTGATATTATTGGTCACAAAACGACGTCGAACAGGCTGCATACCGTGAATATTAGATTCTGTTCAAATAATCGAATCGAAATAATCGAGTCATACCTGCACGCAGCCCCAGCACGCCCTTACAACTGTCACGTAGTTTTCTTTCAAAATCTCATATATGGACTCACCTGCCAGTATCAAGCCAATATAAAAAAAAATTGCCGTCGGTTAAAAAATCTGATGAATCCAAAAAAGGTTAGTTATTTCGCAGCTTATTTGGAACAAATTCATCATCAAAAAAACAAAATTAGCAGACAGGTAGGCGTTGTTTTCGTACAAAGCTGGGGGGAGGGTGGCGGCGGCTGTGGGGGTGCTGAATTATGAATCTGTAAATAATTTCGCGTTTCAGCTTGCGAAATACTAATGTTGAACGACGACCGTTTGGCCTTAAGGTCGGGGGGACACCTGGTTACTATTTGTTATTAAATAAGTTGGGTACACAGTAATTACACAAACTCACGTCTGTATCCCGGAGGGTTTGCCATTTGCCACTATCCTGACAAACGTCTCGCTACATTAGTTGTTGCATACACGCACGCCTGGTTCGGGTGATTTTTAGGGTTCCTTACCCGAAGAGTGCCAAACGGGACCCTATTACTAAGACTTCACTGTCCGTCTATCTGTCTGTCTGTCACCAGGCTGTATCTCATGAACCGTGATAGCTAGGCAGTTGAAATTTTCACAGATTATGTATTTCTGTTGCAGCTATAAAAGCAAATACTGGAAACAGAATAAAACAAATATTTAAGGAGGGCTCCCGTATATCAAACGTAATTTTTTCGCCATTTTTTGCTCGATATTAATAACGGCGACAGGTAGACGCTTGCAATACTCACAGAATATTTAGTTCTATATTCGCTTCATTAAATTAAAATTAAATAAATATTTAAGGGGGGCTCCCATACAACAAACGTGATTTTTTGCGGTATTTTCTCGATCTTTGTGTCTAATGTAGTATAGATAATGGTACGGAACCTTTCGTGCGCGGGTTCGACTCGCACTTGGGGTGTTTTTAATAGTAACTACATTACATAAACTTACGCCAGTAATCCGGAGAGATAGGCAGAGACCAGGGTTTGCCACATGTCACGATCCTGGCAAACCCCTATATTAACATTAGCAAATAAACTTTTTATCTATCTACCCATCTCATCATCATCAGCCATTCGATGCCCACTGCAGGACATAGACCTCCCTCGTGGTTTTCATAGCCATGAGGAGTTTTGCCATAATCGCCACGCTTGGCAGGCGGGTTGGCGATCGCAGTATGCGGTTGGAATCTTAGGAAGACGCTGCTGCCCGTCTCCTGGTAATTGAGTTCCTAAGTCGCCTTCTACGACATCCACGGGAGGAAATGGAGTGAAGCTATTCTTAATCCGGCGCCACACGGACCCTATCTATCTATCTAACATTAATTAGTCTGTGTCCAAAGTGTCGCTTCAACTGTTTTCCCTTTCCACCGTCGATATACATTTCTTTTATATATAAATTACGCTATATTTATTGCACACAAAACATTAAACTAGACATTACATAAGAATTAGCATATACAAAGGCGAGCTTATCTGTTTATTTATCTACGTATTTATTTATTTTAAACATTGTATCGCTTTTAATCTTGAATTCACTTGCTACCAGAGACTGTTACATTTTTATTTTATAACTTAATATTATTAAGAGTGTATGTTTTTTGGTCAAATAAACAGTTTTTTACTTTTACTTTACTTTATTAGTATTTTTTTCTTTTCAGGCAGATTGCCGGTGTCGGCTGGATGAAGATGGCCGAGGTCAGAAAGATGTGGCTCTGCAGTGGACTAATGTGGGTTGATGGAAGTAATATGCATTTAAAAAAACAGACCTAAAGTAACCCAAGCCAATATTTTTTTATATCGACTTTTTATGTTTCGACGATAAATTTGTACATTTTTTTTTTTTTTAGGAAAACCAAGATGCTTTTTACTCCCGTATATACCCACAGCCTAATAATAAACAGGAAATTAGTACAAATCGCTCTTCTAATATTAAACTTCACATTTTATCATATTTTACACTCAAAATATTATGTTCAAAAATTCTCCGAGGTGGGCAGACAAGGCATATTTTGTGTACTTAAGATATTTTGTGTACTTAAGATATTTTGTGTACTTAAGATATTTTGTGTACTTAAGTACCAATAGAAAATGTAAGGGGAAGGGTGTCTTTATTAGTCAATCCCATTTCATTGATTTAACCTCCTCAGTCCTGACCTTGAAAATAACAATAGAAAACCATTGTTATTTTCAAGGTCAGGACTGAGGAGGATAAAGAATTAAGTAAGTATCATTTTATTTCATTTTATTTTTTTAATATCAGGGTTACATTACGAGTATTTTTTTTTAATTCTCGCATTACACGCTCTACCGATGTCGTAGTCTTCAGTAAATTATTGTTCTATTTAGAAGAGTGTTCATTCTATGTAACACATTACGTAATTATTGTTTTCAACATAATCTATCAAACAACGCCACTATAAAGTAGAAAAATCGCGAAACTACGAATTTAATAAAAAACAATGGTAAATTAAAAAAAATCATAACAAACTAATACATTCCTTATTAGAACAAAACTAGTTGTAAAAGAAAAACTAACCGACACATTTCAGGAAATTTTAAATAAAAAAAAAGCGTACTCGTGACATATTTTACTAATTCCAGTCCTATGCGAACAAGGTCGCGAGCCCAGCTAGTTTGAAAGAAAAACTCACACTAACAAAACTTAACGTCTTGGAGTCTTCACACTTACAAAATTTACCCCCAGTTTCTCGTCTAACAATCTGTTAATCTTCTGTTAACAGCTGTCAGTTTTTTTATACACTTTGGCCAACTGCAAACAGAAAATTAACGCATCGCTAGCGTACGAGAAACCGTAGGTCAGCGTCTTGGAATCCCGTTGATTGACGACCTGGACTTACCTGAAAACAAGAAGAAAATATGCGAATTAATTATAATACATTTAAACAGCTGAATAATTCAGAAGCCGAGTCTGCCCGTCGTCGGTTTACCCCCGTTACCCTATGTGATCCCGGGTGCTGTCAAACGAGCATTTGACATTATGAATAGATGCGATTTTGTATTTCAATTTGGAAAACAACTCATAAACTTAACTTCTTCCACACAACACAATCACTGGACATGGTCCCGAACTAGCATACCTGTGCTATGGTAACCAGGCAGTCAACCAGGCCGTGTGGCGTCGGATTAAGAATATCGTCACTCCATTTCCTTCCGTGGATGTCGTAGAAGGCGACTAAGGAAATCAATATCCAGGAGACGGGCAGCAGCGTCTTCCTGAGATTCCAACCGTATACTGCGATCGCCAACCCGACTGCCAAGCGTGGCGATTATGGTAAAACCCCTCGTGGTTATGAAAACCACGAAGGAGGCCTATATCCTGCAGTGGGCGTCGAATGGCTGATGATGATGATGAGGCCATTTGTACAAATCCAATACGGCGGCCTCCAGAGGGAATCGAACCTATTCTTCAGACATCATGAACATGCACCGTTAATAACTGTAAGACTTCAGGAGTTCGTCCACTCGGATCACAGAAACGGATCACAGTCGCAACGGGTCACATCAAACCAAGCTAAATATTCCAGTCGAATCGTGTGATCCGAGCGGACTAAATTTTTAATTATATTTCTTCCGTTCGGATCACACCATTAATCTTAGTAGGAAGGTAATCGATATTTTTTAATAAATAAAATACAATAAGTCGGACTTGTCCCGAGTGCGCCCCTTTCCCATGTGCGCCTGGTACAAACAGTGAAAATTAAGTAACGTTCACGAACCCTTCCGGTCACCATTCGTTCCGAAACAAAAACGAAGCTAGGCAAGGCAACGCTGTTGCAAAATTGATAAACGCTCTAAAATTAGAGAGATTGCTTTTCCTCAACTTAATGTAGTTTATTTTTCTTTTTAATATCGATTACCTTCCTACTAAGATTAATGGTGTGATCCGAATGGAAGAAATATAATTAAAAATGTAGTCCACTCGGACTCGAATATTGTGCTTGCTTTGATGTGACCCGTTGCGACTGTGATCCGTTTTTGTGACCCGAGTGGACGAACTCGATCCAGTGGGCTAACAAAAAGTAAGAAAAAAAAAGGTAAAAAATTGTTTATTGCACTAAAAGTATACATATGCAGTAAGGTGTACACTGTTTTATTTATTAAACTGCGCATCACTTGGAGTTTAGGTAAAGTACATTGTTTCCAGGGGTCCTTAAACTAGGCTAGGCCTGTATCTTTAGGAACCAGTTAAATTAGTTGTTTTGCAAATAACATTTTGTAAACTTAAATGTAAATCGGAATCTTAAAAACAAACTAGCGCCAAAAATGAAAAAAAAAAATCTTCTTTTACAGATTGAATTGCAAAAAGTGTTTGTACAATCTCTCAATCATGTTCACAGTGATTTTTAGGACCTACGACAAAGAACCTAGGATCAAGACCCTGGGACTAGATAGCATTTATATCAAAAACGACCGTTTTCGGCGTTCATGCTGTCTAGTCCTAGATTTTTGCCTTCGGTTCATGGCCATGGGTCCTAAAAACCACTGTTAACATGATTGAGAGATTGTACAGTAATTTTTTGCAAATTCGGTCCGTAATTTTTAATTATATTTCTTCCGTTCGGATCACACCATTAATCTTAGTAGGAAGGTAATCGATATTTTTTAATAAATAAAATACAATAAGTCGGACTTGTCCCGAGTGCGCCCCTTTCCCATGTGCGCCTGGTACAAACAGTGAAAATGAAGTAACGTTTACGAACCCTTCCGGTCACCATTCGTTCCGAAACAAAAACGAAGCTAGGCAAGGCAACGCTGTTGCAAACTTGATAAACGCTCTAAAATTAGAGAGATTGCTTTTCCTCAACTTAATGTAGTTTATTTTTCTTTTTAATATCGATTACCTTCCTACTAAGATTAATGGTGTGATCCGAATGGAAGAAATATAATTAAAAATGTAGTCCACTCGGACTCGAATATTGTGCTTGCTTTGATGTGACCCGTTGCGACTGTGATCCGTTTTTGTGACCCGAGTGGACGAACTCGATCCAGTGGGCTAACAAAAAGTAAGAAAAAAAAAGGTAAAAAATTGTTTATTGCACTAAAAGTATACATATGCAGTAAGGTGTACACTGTTTTATTTATTAAACTGCGCATCACTTGGAGTTTAGGTAAAGTACATTGTTTCCAGGGGTCCTTAAACTAGGCTAGGCCTGTATCTTTAGGAACCAGTTAAATTAGTTGTTTTGCAAATAACATTTTGTAAACTTAAATGTAAATCGGAATCTTAAAAACAAACTAGCGCCAAAAATGAAAAAAAAAAATCTTCTTTTACAGATTGAATTGCAAAAAGTGTTTGTACAATCTCTCAATCATGTTCACAGTGATTTTTAGGACCTACGACAAAGAACCTAGGATCAAGACCCTGGGACTAGATAGCATTTATATCAAAAACGACCGTTTTCGGCGTTCATGTTGTCTAGTCCTAGATTTTTGCCTTCGGTTCATGGCCATGGGTCCTAAAAACCACTGTTAACATGATTGAGAGATTGTACAGTAATTTTTTGCAAATTCGGTCCGTAAAAAAACATATGATTTTAAAGGTTCCGTACCCAAAGGGCAAGGGACCCTATTACTAAGACTCCACTGTCCGTCTGCCTGTGACCAGGCTGTAACTCATGGACCGTGATAGAATAGAATAGAATAGAATAGAAAACGTTTATTTGGGACCAACACAATCAATCTAAAAAACAGTTATGGTTTAGCGTGTGAATTACGTTATACATCATTTCGCTTACCTAGTACCTTAAAAAAGTATAAAATGGCACCCAAAATGGCCGCCGCTCAGCATTTTGCCATGATCGGTGAAGACCATGACGCTGATTTTCAGCGGTCGCCAAAAAACAATACAAACAAACACACATTAATAATAATTCATATCACAATCAATTCCATAGAACAGCTCACAAACACCATGGACGCGTTCCGAAATAAAAAACTTGAATTGAATTGGATTGCATTGAGCTAAACTGAATTGAATTCAAATCAATTGAACTAAGTAGAATTGACAGGATTTCAATTCAATTGAACTAAATTGAATTGAATGGCATGGACTTGAATTGCATTGAATTGAATTGAATTGAACAGAATTGAATTGAATTGAATTATCATTTAAAAATAGCAAAACATAATCGTTATTGAAATATCTAATTAAACATCCTAAAACAAATAAATTTATGAATCCATAGCTAACATGCATACTTGATAAAACTTAATAACCAAAATTTTTCTACATTTTCGACTAAATGCCTTTTATTTTAAATTAATTTGAGAATCAAGAAGAAATTTTTTGTACTTTAACTTGAATGATTTCACAGTCACAGAATTTCTTATAGGTGGGGGTATGTTATTCCAGCATTTCGTGGCACAATATCGAAAGCTACCTCTAAATGCGGCTGCTGATAGCTAGACAGTTGAAATTTTCACAGATGATGTATTTCTGTTGTCGCTATAACAACAAATACTAAAAACAGAATAAAATAAATATTTTAGTGTAAAACCAACCTCCCATAAAACGAACGCGATTTTTTTGACATTTTTTGCTCGATATTAATAACGGCAACAGTCAACGGAAATATTCATTCGTTGTATAGATACGGAACCTTTCGTGCGCGAGTCCGACTAGCACTTAGCCGGTTTTTTGCCTCGGTGTGGCGCTCTAGTGCTACCCTGAAGCCCCTTAAATTAGATTTTTGCTTGCCAAGTCGTTCCATGGCATTAAAAATGCGAATTGTTCAACGTAATCTAACTTGTTGATACCATTGCGCTCTGTCCCACGGGGATACATGGACAATAGAGCTTGATATTCAAAGTTTGATCGGACTTTGTTTCAAATTAAACTTAGTATTGTTTTCCGCAGTTTTTATTGTAGGTACATTCATCCGATTTGTTTAGTTGCAGGTCGGATTCGCATTAAAACTGTTATGTCTATTGGAAAAAGAAAACAAACAGTTCTATAAAAAAAAATGTGCAACTTATCGGTAGTTTAAACAGTAAATAAAATTCAGCAGCAGCAGTGTTTTCTATAGTTCACAGAATACATACAGAATACAAGTTACCCTAATTCATCTGTAGAAAAAAAAAACCCAAGTTACTAAACCTTTAAAAAAATCGCCGTGTGTAACCGGGAATGAACGATCAAATAAAGCAAACCGCGAAAACTATCAAATCAAAAGGAAAAGAAGAAAATAGCGACTTTTAGCGAATCGACATGATGAAGTAACGCTCCGGGAACACTGGCCACTATTACGTCACAACTCACCCATAAACCAACAGGCGACAATCACCTTTGTCTCTCTACACTATAAAGTCGATTATCTTTCAAAACAAATGGCGAGATAAAAAGTTTAGAAATTTAAAAAGAAAAGAGTTCGAATTTCGAACCATTACTGTTACACGAACCTTCGTTTCTCTCAAGCCATTTTTCAATTTTCTGTATCAAATTATGTGTATTAAGCAATGAGGTATTATGTATTCTAGAGGAGGCATTCCAACTAACTTCAGTGTTAAGTAACTTTAGGTCTAAGCTAATTTAAGTCTAAAAAGGTAAGATCTTAGATCCAACCTTGAATAACAAATAGCTTTCCAGTATATAGAGACGATTTTCTTTAGTATGTTGTGCAAAAATCATGATTTTGCGACACAAGTTGTATGCCTGCTCTAGCTTTACGGAGTACCTACATTTAATACTTCTTTAGTACTGACAGTACTGAGTCGACACTTCTGGTTTACTCCGATCTGAACGAAACGTAGAGCTCGATAGATCACCGAAATTGTCATCTTTCAAATTAAATGTCTATCGGTTTTATCTTCAAAGGATATCGTTCTTTATTGTAGTATCGTCACGATCTATTTTAGTTGCTAGGTGCCTTTGTCTGTCCCCCTGAGTTGGCATTGTAAACAAAACGCCTATTATAATGTGACAGGAGTGAATTAGTGATGCTCCGATGGGTTGTCGATAGTCGATATTTGCTTTGCATATTGTTTACAACTTGATATTTTGCCAGTCTTTGATATAGATTTTTTTAAATGCACGTCATAAATATTTAGACGAGGTTAGAAATATATACGGCCTTATTTATAAAAACAGGATTCCTCTAAAGCACTCCTAAGAGGCAGTTTATTTAATCTGTGGTTACGACTTTTCCTTGTAGAATCTCCACCACAGACTATTTTAATCGGTGTTTTAAGAAATCGTGTTTTTTAATAAATAAGACCGTTAGTGTACAAAAATAATCAAACGGTCTTATAAAAACACGATTCCTATAAAACACTCCTCAGGGGCAGTTTAAACAATCTGTGGTTACGTTTTTCCCTTTTCCACAGACCATTTAAACTGCCTCTGAGAAGTGTTTTAAGGAATCGTGTTTTTTTTAAATAGGACCCATAGACTTTGAAGTAATAATTCATTATTTTTATTTTATTTTTATTGATTTTTTCAATTCATGTTCATGGTTCAGAACAAGATTATTTATTTGTAATATTACAAAAAAAAGGTCAACTGCGAGTCAGAGGCGCACCTAGGAGTCGTGGCTCTATAAATATAATATTAAGTTTTGAAAGATTTTTTTTGTATTGTGCCGTTATTCTTCCTCTCCCAAAAATATCACGTTGCTCGTATCGGAACCCCTCTTATTTATTTCCTTTAGTTATTGGTCAACCTGCTGTATCCATCGATAAAAATGTTGTATTATGTAATACCATGTAAGGCAAAATCGTGTTTCAAAATGGAGTTTCCACTCAGTTACATCTTCCGCCGGTTTCTGAATGACAACTTCACATATTAAAATGCTACCTAAGTATCTCGTTTCCTGTTTCGAAGAGGCAGACTAATACTTACTTGAGTATTTTTACTACTAAGTGAAAATATCATTTTAATTGATCAATATATACAATTACAAACACCGAAATATTTAGGAATTCCTTTGAATTTTCAATATTCAAAAGAAGATGCCCAAAATATTTTAGAATATTCCGATGTCCTTTGTGAATTGGGACAGTTTCTGAACTTAAAAGCATACGCGAAAGCATCACATCACACAACACTTTAAGAAATATAATTTCACAAAGTGCAAGCTCTGTGCGATTCTCTTTTATTGCTTTGAAGTTTTTCGATCCACGTTACCTAAAAAGTCTTTCAGAAATGAAAATATATTTTCAACAGCGCGCAAATAATTTCACACAACCGCAAAGTATTTATTTGTACGCTAAGAAACACAATAATTTCCCGTGAATGGTTTTAATTAAACATCACAACATAGTTTGCTAACGAACAATTAAAATTCGTTTATTGAATAAAAAATTATGTCTGTAGCCTAGTGGGTAGAACATTGGACTCGGAAGCGGGAGACCCAGGTTCGATTCCCAGTGCGGGCATGTACCTTTGACTTTGTTTTCTAAGTTATGTACATTAGTGAAGTTTAAGTAGCAATACCACTCGCTAACGGTGAAGGAAAACATCGTGAGGTAACCTAAGCGTCTGAGCTATTCACATACTTCAGCGCTTGAAATCGCCAATCCGCGGCGGGCACGCGTGGTGATTAAGCCCTTGCTCTCTCCCCGAAAGAAGGCCTGTGCCCTTCAGTGGGACGTATATAGGCTGCTTATGCGTTTGTGGTAATACTCGTCCCCTGCTGGACATAGGCCACCCCCAACGCACGCCACTTCTTTCTGTCCTCCGCCATCCTCGTCCAGTCGCTCCCAGCTGGTGGGCGTCCTACGCTGCGCCAGTTCGTGATCTCAACCCGTTTTTTTTCCTGTTCTTTTTTTAGGTACAGTGACAAAGTAACCAAACTGTATCGCAGTTTAACGGCAGACACTCTCCGTTAATAATAATCTGTTTAAATACAATTCTAAAAATTATAGTAGATTATGCATTAAGGGGATAAAGCAGTGTATTATGTCTCGGGCGATATTTTGAACCCCAAGGACGAGGGATCCTAGGGTTAACTCACGAGCGAAGCGAGGCCGAGGGGTTCAAAAACGCCCGAGACAAATACACTGCTTTATCCCCAAAATGCATACTCTACTTTATATAAACACTGCGAGGCAATAAAACATAATACAATTAAAAAGAAAGTACTTACTTTATTAATTTTACAATAATGAAAGAAGACAAATACAAAATAACACAAAGATTTGCAGTTTAGCGCCTTTTCGTTCTATTTGTTTTTTTTTTGTAGTGGCAAATTCTTCTTCATGCAGGTTTCTATGAAAAGTTTCATTCTAATTTTGAATACATTCTCCTTGATTTAGGGCTCTATGAAAAGTTTTAATTCTAATTTTGAATAAATTCTTCTTGGTGTAGGGCTCTATGAAAAGTTTATATTCTAATTTTGACGTTTGGTCATGGATTGCAAGGAGCTCGTATATTCAATGTTGATTGCATTCCAAATTCAAATGTCATAATTCCCTAGGGGATTATGAAATTCAGTACATTTATAATGACCCGGCTAGACCATAGGACACAAATGACTTGCTTTAAGTTGAGTTTGCATGACACATAATATGCCATTGACGAGCAGGTGTTATATAAATTCTATTATACTTGTGTACAGTCCGCACAAATCTTTTTGGCGGTAACGTGAACATAGTCACAGATCGTTTGCACATCGCTTACTGTCTTTACAGTGTACGTGTGAGTAATTGACTACTTTAGTAATTGACTAATAGTAATTTACTACGCATCACACTACGTCAATCACTCACACATACACTGTAAAGACAGTAAGCGATGTGCAACCGATCTGGGACTATGTTCACGTTACCGCCAAAAACATTTGTGCGGACTATACTCCATATTGACGCAGCAAGCAATTCGTATGAAAATCCACTCGCGGATCGTGACCTCTGCCCTTAAGACCTTACGACCCTTACGACGTAATGCGAAAGTTATGAAAAGCAGTGACGAACGTTCGTTCTATAAATACGAATATATAGGAATAGACAAATATTGGCGTGGAAATAGTGAAGGACTCCCGAAGTCCCGAGATTTTCATGCAGTTTTAAACATTACCTACTCTTCTTAGATAATAATAACTTCTACACAATACGACCACTGTTATTGTGTGACCACCGAAGTTATAGTAGCAATACCACTCGATAATGGTGAAGGAAAACATCGTGAGGAAACCTGGGTGTCTGAGCTATTCACATGCCTCAACGCTTGAAATCGCCAATCCGCGGTGGGCACGCATGGTGATTAAGCCCATACTCTCTCTCTCTGAGAGAAGGCCTGTGCCCTACAGTAAGACGTATATAGGCTGCTTATGCTATACGACCACTTGTCCTGGTTCCAAACTAGGATACCCTGTGCTATGTTAACCAGGCAAGGACATCACAGGCATGGAGGTACACCCAGAGCCTCTACAGGGTGACTTTGAATTCGTTCACCGTATTTTGAGGGAATGTTCTTTTCATTGTGCAAAACAGTATTATTAATGATTTATCAGTAATGGTACAACATATTCGTAAATATTCGTGATTTCCGACCTTTGGCTCCAAACTGTGAATCCAAATTCGAAGTGGTAGAAAGTACCGTAACGTTAAATGTTTTCTAATATGTTAAATGCTTAAGAGTATGTCGTCCGATCCGGCGGGTCCGGCGCCGACCATAAGACGCTCAAAACGTAGTTTTTTGGATTTTTATTACATTTCGTCCTATTATTATTTGTAATTTTTTTTTGTTACCCAAAGTTACTTCACTTAAAGAAAACCACTGACAGCTGTTAACAGTAGATTAACAGCTTGTTAGTGTACGAGAAACCGGGGGTAAGTTAAGTAACTTTGGGTAACAAAAAAAAATTTTTTTGACACGTAATTCTTTTTAAGACTGGCACCATATATTTCTAAATCATTGTTATAATGTCCCCTTAAAATACGGTAAACGAATTCAAAGTCACCCTGTAGATAGATATATAAGAATTTTCTTTGTTGTACATTAAAAAAAAAGATTACAGTATTTTATTTAAAAATACCGATTAGATTTTTCTGCATTTCAACTTTAGCCTTTTGCATCTACGTAATGAGATGATTTATAGAAAGCTTCATACTAAATGTGTGAAGGGACCACTCCGACGCCGCAGTGCCTGGGACATTGTTTTTTTAGATGGAGTATGCTCAGCACCTGTACCATCCTGACAGCTAGTCCACAGGAAAGACAAGTCAATACGTGCGGAGCCGATCAATCCGCGGGTTTCCTCACGATGTTTTTTTCACAGTTAGCGTGTGGTATTGTTACTACAAATTCGCAGATATATGTATACCTTTGAAAATAAACAAAGTCATAGGGCGAGTCCATTGTTCTTCCCACTGGGCTCCCACTGAAAAATATTGTCATATTGTTTTTTGTGTTTTTCTGACATTTTCTAGGTTGTCTGTGGTATAAAAACAATGTCACTCCAATCTGAGTTTGACGCAATAACCCCAATGGCCTCTAGCGATTCCTCCAAGACAACAACAACTGACGTACACTGATGGCAAGTTAGCATCTGGCCTAAGGACCTACAATTACTTAGAGCGAAAGTTTATCACTGTTTATTTGCCTCTTTTCTCGGGCGTATGAATGTTAATGATAACGAAACCAAGTTCAGACATTTCAAAGTCATTTCGTTTACCTTTAAACGAGTAATTCTTGTATATATAACATTGAGTTAAAGTACTACGTATGGAGACGCCATACCGAGCAAAATTTGTGTCGCACAATACAATAACTAGTTACCAACAGTGACATTTACGAGTAAGCGCAGCCCGGTAACACGGTTCAACAGATTTTATATAGGTAGCTTTTGTGGATTCAAGAAATGTATTTACAGTATTACTGTATCCAAGCCAAAATAGTCTTCCAAATGACATTATTGGACTCGACTTCGATTGGACGTCGACGATAGCCTCGTCGATAACGATAACGGACGACAACCTCCGTTTGGAGTGTCGGACGTTAAGATGGGAGTGCTACAGGAATCTATTTTGGGGCCGTTCCTTTTACTCGTATATGTAAATGATTTACCGTTCATGGTTCAAAACATGTCAGAGATAGTATTGTTTGCAGATGACACGTCACTTATTTTTAAAATTAAGAGACAAGAAAATGACCTTGCGGATACAAATAATGCTCTCTCTAAGGTAGTATATTGGTTTACTTCTAATAACTTATTATTAAATTCAAAAAAGACAAAATGTATAAAATTCACACTACCAAATGTCAAAATGGTTGACAGCAATGTTATATTGAGGAATGATAAATTAGACCTTGTAGAAGAAACTGTATTTCTGGGTATCACAATTGATGCAAAGCTTGGAAAATTGGCAAATAGGCTCAGTTCTGCAGCATACGCAGTTAAAAGAATCCGGGAACTAACTGATGTCGCAACTACTAGGCTTGTTTATTTTAGTTACTTTCATAGTATTATGTCCTATGGTATATATACTACTGTGGGGTCGGGCAGCATACATTGAGACCATCTTTGTCCTGCAGAAGAGAGCGATCAGATTCATATATAAGCTAGGCAATAGAGATTCGTTAAGAGATTTCTTTAAAGAAACTAACATACAAACAGTTGCTAGTCAGTATATCTATGAAAGTATTATGTACGTTAGGAAAAACATCAGTGACTTTAAAACTGTAGGTAGCCAACACAATGTAAATACTAGAAATAGACATAAACTTTCGTTCCCAAAATTTAGGCTGGCAAAGGTTAATACATCCTTTATAGGGCATTGTATACGTTTCTACAATAAGATCTCTGAGGATATAATAAGCTTGTCAGAAACGCGGTTCAAAAAAATGTGTGTAGCACACCTTGTGCCAAAAAAGCTACTATAACATTAAAAATTATTGAGATGACAATGATGTCTGGATTTAAAGCCAGTTCAATGCATGAGTTTTAGAACATTTATATAAATCCTGTAAATTAAGGACTTGAAAAGACTAAGTTTGGAGTTTTTTGTCTCATTAACCGCAGAACAATCCCATCACTTAATCGATAACCTCGATGCAGCACGTCACAAAATCGATAACCTCGACGCGGCAAAATCCCATCACTAAATCGAAAATTTTGTAACAGGAGCCGTACTGAAGGGCTCAAGGATATATTGTATGTATTATTAGATTGTTGGTGGCACCCGTGCCGTGTTTTGTGAAGTTACGAGTTAGCTTC
This sequence comes from Yponomeuta evonymella, assembly GCA_963969515.1. Lineage (NCBI taxonomy): Eukaryota > Metazoa > Arthropoda > Insecta > Lepidoptera > Yponomeutidae > Yponomeuta > Yponomeuta evonymella. The sequence continues at coordinate 5,253,121 of OZ018371.1, forward strand.
AACCGCCACTGGACCGCTGTAGCTCTTAATACGTACACAGAAGAGCTACTTTTGAACAGAACAGGGGTCCGACTGCGCGATGAGAAGTATGCCATTGGATTGAGGATCATATTTTTATTGTGACTTTCATTAATGGATTAATAAGAACCCATAGATACTGTTAGATTGAAATAAATATTGTACGGTAACGTTTTATTGGCAATTTCAAGCGCTGAGGTATATGAACTGAAAATCTCAGACACTCAGGGTTCCTCACGACGTTTTCCTCTTTTCAACTTTTTCAACTTCACAAATGTACGTAACTTAGAAAACAAAGTCTTGCATTGGTACATGCTACGATTTGAACCCACGACCTGCCGAATGTGAGGTCGGCGTTCTACCGCTGCCCGCGTGGTAATTAAGCCCATGCTCTCTTTGAGGGAAGACCTGTGCCCTGCAGTGGGGCGTATTATAGACTATATAAAATATATATAAAATATATATATAATACTAGCTGTTGCCCGCGACTTCGTTCGCGTGGTAATTTTGATGTGTATTTTTCCGGGATAACAAATAGCCTATGTGCTAATCCAGACTATAATCTATCTCTGTGCCAAATTTCATCCGGATCCGTTCAGCCGTTTTTGCGTGAAAGAGTTGCAAACATCCATCGATACATACAAAATTTCGCGTTTATAATATTAGTAAGGATATTTTGTTACGTTTGTAACGGTGCACCCCGATATATCGAGAAATATAACTGAGAAAAACCTTATCTAGAACAAAAGTTGTTGTAAAACACGAATTCCAATTATTTGGGGTGCTTCGGGAATCGTAAATTTTAGCGGAGACACTAAAATTTGTACTTATCAATTTTGAGATTTTATTTTTATGAGAAACAAATTGTAAGAAATTATGTTGCTAAAAAATTGGTTCCCCGCGATACAGGCTAGGCCTAGTTGTTAATAATAAAAATATTTTTTTATTTTTTCATATTAATTTCATACATACGTTAACTATCATCATCATCATCATCATCAACCCATTATGTCCCCACCGAGGGGCACGGGTCTCTTCCCTGAGGAAGGTATAGGCCATACTCCACCACGGGGGCCAAGTCCGGATTGGTGGAGGCTTGTAGACTAGTGGCTCGTCTACTGTCAGAAGTTGTCAAGCCGCCCTAAGGCCTCTGACTTAGCTTAACGACTGCCATCTATCGACGGCAGCCGGCACCAACAGCTTACGTTAACTATAAAATACATAAACTCACGCCTGTATCCTGGAGAGAAAGCAGAGAGAACAGGGTTTGCCAGTTGCCACCTCTTTTGGGCGCGTTCAAGTATTACGTAACGCAATTTTTAAGGATTTTGAATTAATTGTAAGTTATACACCAATTAATTTTATGACAATTGAATCGTGTGATTTTAAAACAACACAAGTCACATGTGTTTTTAAAATAACACTTGCCCATTTTTTTTAATTAAATTATTTACACCTAACTATTGATTTACATTAGAAAAAAAAATTGTAGTTTATTCATACAGAAATCAATATAATATGCTAAAATATTGCTGTTGTAGATATTAGTATTTGAATAAAACAGTTTTTTCTATTTCCTGCAAAGTTGTAATGAAAGGACATGTGTCGTTTTAAAATCACACGATTCAATTTGACTTATATGCTTTAGTCCCCACCCTAGTAATTTTAGCAAAATTCTTCCATAACTGCTACCCTATAGACAAGACCCTAACTACCCTGCAGCTTACCTAAGGCCGGGCCACGCTTCGACTAATGGCCATACATATTTGTAAATATATTAACGTGACTTACCCTAGCACGATCGGGCTCATTGCCTGGATTCGCCCTATATGCGTCTCTGTGCCAGCCTGCTTGTACCCTCTAATGTGTACTGTAAAATGTAATGTATAATATAATATATTGTGTCTTTAGCGATAAGGAGGTACTAATATACATAGTTTTAAGTCTACTGACTAAAATGAGTTTTACTTGAAATAAAATTAATATATTTTTTTATCAGTACATGATTGATTACTTTTTCTTTCTATGTAGGTATATTATATTCATTGTATCTTACTCCGACACATGGGTATTATAACTTATTTATGTACTAGTTTATAACAATGATTTGAGTAAGATTGATGTAAGTTTATTATTAAGTATAAGTACGTATTATTCGTATTTGCACCAACTACCCGTCTCTCTTTCTCTTTCGGCAACTTTTCCGCCACAAGGTTGTCTGAAAGACATTGCCGCCCATTTTAGGTTTTCATTGTAACTTTCATATTTTATGTCTCTTGTTTCTTGTGTACTGCACACAATAAAAAAGACAATGTTCTTATCGTATTTTATTATTATTGCGAAAATACTGATGTGTCGTTACAGGTAATATTTAGGTATAAATTTAAGGGTAGTGTAAAAATAATGGACGGAGCCTACTCGTACACGTAAATAGTTATCTCACCAAGACAAATGTAAATGTAATAGAGCACCTTAAACATCTTATCACTTTTTACAAATATTTAGGTTGTATTCGTTAAAAATATCCTATGTGAATAGAAGCACAGAAATATGTTAAAATTATTTTTCGCAAATGAAATAACTGATTAATTGGCAATTTAATTCTCATTACACACAAAAAAATATTTATTACAATATTTTAGTATTTATTTATTACAATATAATACGGCATTTACAAAAATCTTACCTACCTACCATAAAGTGAAATAGAAAAAAAAACTACCATAATTCATTAAAACGTATTTAAGCAGCCTGTATATGTCCCACTGTAGGGCACAGGCCTTCTCTCAGGGAGAGTATGGGCTTAATCACCACGCGTGCTCACCGCGGATTGGCGATTTCAAGCGCTGAGGTATGTGAATAGCTCTACAAACTCAGGTTTCCTCACGATGTTTAAAACTTCAAAAATGTACATAACTTAGAAAACAAAGTCATAGGTACATGCCCGCACTGGGAATCGAACCTCGGTCTCTCGCTTTCGAGTCCAATGTTCTACCCACTGGGCTACCACCGCTGTGCCACTCATTAAAACTACCCTGTATATTCGATTTAAATATTCGTGCTAGGGTATGCAATATGTTATAGTCAGCCCCGCCACGGTGGCCAATCCAATATTGTGGATTGACAGTGTTGAAGTTAGATTACGGGATACGCGAATTGTGGACGTCATTTTGGAACTTTTGAAAGAATTAACCTTACCCCCAGTTTCTCATACACTATTTATCCGTTATTCTGCAGCTGATAGTGGGTAAAAGTGCATGCAAAAAAAACAGACTTTAAAAAACTTTACAAAAGAACACTTTATTGTACATAAACACCGGCCAAGTGCGAGTCGGACTCGCATTTACAACATTAGACACGAAAATAAAAAAAACAGCAAAAAAAAATCACGTTTGTTGTATGGGACCCCCCTTAAATAATTATTTTATTTTGTTTTTAGTATTTGTTGTTATAGTGGCAACCGAAATAATTAATCTGTGAAAATTTCAACTCTCTAGCTACCACGGTTCTTGAGATACAGCCTGGTGACAGATAGACAGACAGACAGACAGATAGACGGATAGTGAAGTCTTAGTAATAGGGTCCCGTTTGGCACCCTTCGGGTACGGAACCCTAAAAAGGGAAATTACACAGATATTTCTTAACCTAAGAGTACAGACGGCGGCCTTATCACTAAAAGTGATCTCTTTCAGACAACCTTTGAATGGACTGGACTAATACATTGGAGAAGAAAGTAGATGTCCATACATACAAAAGAATCATTTCAGAATTATATGAATTATACATGCCCAAATTAACTGATTGTTGATGAGAAACTGGGGGTAAATGTCAGCCCCATATTTCAAATTTCCTACGTCAACCAGTGAAGGGGCAGTGCTACACATCAAAACAAAGAACTTTTAAAATTCCCGACAAATAACTTGAACAAAGACTGCCTCAAAATGGACGCGAGTTGCGACTTTTGAGGGCCAGTTTCTAAATTGAGAACTTCGCTATGTAAATAGTTAACTGTAGTGCTGTCTCGTCGAATTTCTCAGAAAAGAGCGTGACAGAACGTTTGCTAAGTAGATACCTACTTAGTGAAATTCTCAATTCAGACACCGGGCCCTAAGTCCGTTGGACTGTAGTTAAGCCAAATTAACCGATACTTGCAAACGCAGTGAAGGACGCCCATCTGAGGAAGATCGCTGGCAGCAGTTGGATGCGGCTGGCAGAGGAAAATAGTGGCGTGCCTTCGTGGAAGCCTACCTCCAGTAGTGGACGAGCCCGGGCGCGTTACTGTATAGGGTCATCAAACGTTAAAATTCATGGTCTTCCTTTTATTTCTGACACTATGTTATTCAGCAAAAGATAATCCTTACGATGAAGCCCTTCGATCGGTATGATAAACCCACAGGGTAAATTTTTTTCTCGTGTAGCGGGTTCGATTACCGGTTCAGCTATATTAAGTACTGTTCAAGGCACTTTCACGCCCTGTATAGATTTTATTTATTATTTATTTTATTTACATAAATATTGCAACATGACAGTAATTAGGTACACCAAAGCGTTACAATATTTATCTATATCCAGATAGCTGGATATAGATAGATAGATTGAGAATACTTTATTGTACTCAAAAATGAAAATGCAAATGGAAATATATGTACTCTTATGCATGACTAAACATCGCATTTAACTGTGGCGCAATTTGGAGCAGGTAAGTAAAGACAAGCTACGTCAAAGAAATAATTGACTAAAATTAATGAAAAAGAGAAAAATGCGCCAAACACCCTCAAATCTTCAACTCGTGAACCCCGTTGCCCTAAACAAAACGGGCAGACCACAAACAATTTGACACGAAAAGGACAGCCTATACCTGGCCCAGGTGTGAGCGGGACGGCCACATCGATAAGTCATTACTGTGTCACTGGAAATTCAATATGTTTGAATTGATACGGGGTACACGGTCGCTAGGAAAATGGGGCCTTGCAGGCAATTGTAGCGGTTCGCCCACCGAGGGTTCCGTACAAGTAGGTAGGGTAGCTGTACAGTAGGTACTTACATTATAAATAGTTCGGGAATCGAGTCTCGCAGTTTTTTCCGAGCTTTCCCCGAACTTCAAAGACCATAAAAAGAATATAATCATGTGAGTACAGCGATATCATTCCGATGTCTAACCTAACTGCAAAGTGGGTACTCGGGGCTGCAAGTGATGTAAATTACTTCAGCCAGATGTCGCTGCCTGTACGTAATACAGAGAAGTTTGTAAAGACATTCGAAATTTCGCCGATGCCTGCACTTGCCCATTAGCTTAGTTGGGAGAGCGCTGGCACGGTTAGCCAGAGGTCGCGGGTTCAAGTCCCGGCATGGGTGGAATTTTTAGCCTCTAAACAGGTTTTAATAGTTTTTTTTAGTGATTTAACTGCATTTTTTTTTACATTTTTCCCTGTACTTGTAGTATAAGACGATATTACTTGCCGAATTTCATAGTTCTAGGTCAACGGAAAGTACACTATAAATTTTGATTCTCTTGAGTGTCGAAATATACGGTTTTTGCGGCATAGGTAAACGGCCGTATCTTTTTTTTACGTTCACTCAGAAGTTTAAATTTTTTTACAGCTTCAAGGAACTCAGGTCTACCTGAGTGATTTCCACTTGATACCTCCACGCGTTCTCTAGATTAAGGGTATTGACAGACAGACAGACAGACAGACAGACAGACGGATGGACGGACGGGCAACAAAGTGATATTATAGTAATGGTTCGTTTTTTCTTTTTTAGGTACGGAACCCTAAAAACACTCAACAACGTTTTTTGGAGAAATCCTGTTTCATAAGTAGCAACTTAAAAGTCAAACGGTGTCATTTATTAAAACACGCTTCCTCTAAAACGCTCCTCAGAGGCTGTTTGAATAATCAGTGGTTCCCTTTACCACAGACTATTTAAACTGCACCTGAGGAGCGTTTTAGAAGAATCGCGTTTGAATAAATAAAACTGTTAGCTCAGAAAACAAAGTTCATAAAACAAAGTCCTATTGTATATTAAGGGGGTCCAGGGAGTAACACTAGCATATATTTTTTTACCGATAAAATTTGCAAAAAGTGTCAGTACAATCACTCAAACATGTTAATAGTGATTTTTAGGACCCATGGCCCTGAACCTGAGGCGAAAAACCTAGGACTAGATAGCATTAACGCCAGAAACGGCCGTTCTTGGCATAAATGCTATCGAGTCCCAGGTTCGTGATCCCAGATTTTTTGTGGATTGAAAGATTGTACTGACACTTTTTGCAAATTTGATTTGTAAAAAAAGATATAAATATAATAGTAATAATAACTTCCACACAACACAATCACTTGACCTGGTCCCAAACTAGGATACCCTGTGCTATGGTAACCAGGCAAGGACGTCACTAACATGAAAATACACCCAGACTGAGGCTGTCTGTACAAATGTACGGCGGCCCCCAGTGGGAATCGAACCCACGACCTCTGCTTTGTTAGCTAAGCGCCTTAACGGCTAGACAAACGAGGCAGTCAAATATGATTTTTTCCTGGTAGCGTTAGTGTTACTCCCTGTGCCCCCTTAAGCCAGCGTTCTACCGAAGTGCCAGCACCGCTTGACTGTGGGTTCAATCAATCAATCAGCCCATACTCGTCCACTGCTGGACGTAGGCTTCCCCCAAGGCACGCCACTTCCTTCTGTCCTCGGACATCCTCATGCAGCCGCTGTCGGAGCTCTGCCTCAGATCGCCGGTCCAGCGAGCTGGTGGGCGTCCTACGCCGTGGTCTCCACTCGACAGCCTAGAGATTGTAGGTTAATTTCTCATTATCGTACCCCGTTTAATGGACGGAATCTCCCCAAATATTGTTAATCCAAACACTGGGTTAGAAAGTTGCTAATTTTACTTTGCTTAGAGCGCCTAGTGGCTGAGAACAGAAGGTTTTTCTGCTTTTTAATGTGGTACTAGATGACTCGGCAAACGTTGTTTTGCCATATTAGTTAGCCTACGAACTATTCTCAGACCTACCAAATATACACAAAAAAATCGGTGAAGCCGTTTCGGAGGAGTTCGATAACAAACACTGCGACACGAGATTTTAGTATTTTAGATTTAATAGAACAGTTACTTATACTCAGTGTGAAATAATAAAAGGACGTGTAAGATTAGATTAGATTAAATATCTTCATTGAACAAGCTATCATCATCAGCCATTCGACGCCCACTGCAGGAAATAGGCCTCCTTCGTAGTTTTGCCATAATCGCCACGCTTGACAGGCGGGTTGGCGATCGTAGTAAGCTGTTGGAATCTCAGGAAGACGAATTAATTGATTTCCTTAGTCGCCTTCTACAACATCCACGGAAGGAAATGGAGTACCGTTGTTCTTTTCCGGCGCCACACGGAACGACATATATAATAAAAGTAAATGAAATTTCGGTACGGAGAATAAATAAATACACAACTCTACACAACAAAAACACTTGACCTGGTCCCAAACAAGGATACCCTGTACTACGGTAACCAGGCAAAGACATCACAAACATGGAAATACACCACGACCTCTGTTTTGGTAGTGAAGCGCCTTGACGGCTACTAAAGAACCTGTAGGATACCTGTCAAAATGCATTCATTTTAATTCACGTGGAACAGACAGTCCTCTGTGCAGAGCATGCATGGCCGCAGGGGCGACAGCCGCTTACGAGCTGGTGGGCATTCCACTGGAGTGGCTAGACAACGAACGGCTCTCCCCGGAAGCCCGGGCACACTGCGGGAGTCTGCACTGACATGAACCAACTGCTGGCGTTCCTGGAGGAGCTGGGGTCGCAAGAAAAGTCTTTCGGACACTATCTACATTTCACGCAAGATAAGCTCAATAGCAGTCGAGTTAAGGAAACCCGTATCGTCACCCCATCCGTGAACGTAAACCCATCCGTGTGGCGCCGGATTAAGAATAGCGTCACTCCACTTCCTTCCGTGGATGTCTTAGGAGGCGACTAAGGAAATAAATTACCAGGAGACGGGCAGCAGCGTCTTCCTGAGACTCCAACCGCATACTGCGATCGCCAACCCGCCTGCCAGCGTGGCGATTATGGCAAACCCCTTCAGGGTTAGAAAACCATGAGGGAGGCCTGTGACCTGCAGTGGGCGTCAAATGGCTGATGATGATGATGATATCGTCAGCAATACCGCTAGCGGCCACGATCCCCAGCATTGAGGCACCGACTGATTGGATAGATCTTTCTGTGGGTTCAAATCTGCGCACCATTATCGTAGGCAGGAAGGATGCTAAAATTAATACGAGCGCGTAAAGCTGCTCTGAGTGGGTGTTATAGCTTTTGATGGAAACACTCAAAAGCTATGAAAGTTACAATACAATAGACGCCGGTAGCTCTTATTGCGTACGACAGAAGGACGTTAAAAATCGGCCAAGTGCGTGTCGGGCCACGCGCAATGTAGGGTTCCATAGAACATAGAAAGAGGTTTTTTTATCTGCTTTACAGAACTAACAACTTCATCGAAGTTATTTTCAATGGATTTTGTACGAAATTTTACTTTTATAAGTTGGTTGCCTATTACTCGTTAACTAGTAAAGCCTACTTAGCCGTGACAGTTTTCCTTTTAAGTTCCTTTTATGCGCTACTACCCTGAATTTTTTTCACGTTTCTACAATCAACCGTTTATCAAATAACCAATCAAAGCTTAATGTTTCGCAAACGGAACCCTAAATATAGGAATGGTCTTCCTACACTCATAATATTTTTCGACGACCAGTCCAACGATATCCCACAGAATGGTGTAGGTGAGAAAAAAAAATGCATCCCTAATTTGGGTGAAGGGAGGATGCCCTAAAAAAAATCGAAAAAAATAACACAGAGCGTTGGTAGCCTAGTGGGTAGAACATCGGACTCGGAAGCGAGAGACCCAGGTTCGATCCCAAGTGCGGGCATGTACCTATGACTTGGTTTTCTAGGTTATGTACATTGTGAAGTTATAGTAGCAATACCACACGCTAACGGTGAAGGAAAACATCGTGAGGAAACCTGAGTGTCTGAGCTATTCACATACCTCAGCGCTTGAAGTCGCCAATCCGCGGTGGGCACGCGTGGTGATTGCGCCCATACTCTCTCCTTGAGAGAAGGCCTGTGCCCTACAGTGGGACGCATATAGGCTGATTATATGTTCTTTTCTACTGTTTTGTCGGCGTTATAAATATGTACATCTGAGCCAAATTTCAGCTCTTTAGTAAGTACTTCGTGCTAAGCCGCGGACGGACAGACAGACACGGACATGCCGAAACTATAAGGGTTCCTTGTCCACTGAGGAACGTTAAAAATGGGGTGGTAGGTAATGTGGGCTGTGGTAGGTAATGTGGGGTGGTAGGTAATGTGGGGTGGTATGACTTTCTGGATTTGTTAATATTTAGGAGTTAATTAACTCTGTTATTTATTTTGCTATTTTTAACCAACTTCAAAAAGGAGGCTATGTTTTTTTTAGCTATGTTCTCGCATAACTCTGTCAAATCTTAACCGATTTTGACAATTCTTTTTTTGTTCAAATATATACAACGTTCCATTGCTCCCATTTTAATTTGGTGCAGATCTGATGAAGACTTTCAGAGATGGAGAACGGAACTCTTCAATAGACATCAGTAAATAGGGCCTAATGGGGCCAATCCTTTAGTAATATCCGTATGTTTTATAAAATAGTGTAAAAGTAGTCCCAAAGTAATTTGGTGATGGCTGGTGAAGTCTTTCGGAGACGGAAATTGCTTCAAATTCTAAAGCAACGAATTAAGTAGAGTAAATTATGGTTATAAAGGACTTGTTTATTTTTCTCCCGCTCCCCCACTAAAAATTGAATGATAAAAAAAAAATTAAATAAAAATTAAAAACCGACTTCAAATACTGCGTCACTGAAAAGTTAGAAATATTAAAAAAGAATACCTTTAAATTAGAAGTATGTAAACATGTAGTTAGGCAAGCGCAGCGTAGGACGACCAGCCACAAGATGGACAGATGACCTCATCCAAGTGGCAGGAAGACGCTGGATGCAGGCCGCTTCCAACCGGTCTTTTTGGAAATCCATGGAGGAGGCCTATGTCCAGCAGTGGACTTCTTGTGGCTGAATGATGATGATGATGATACATGTAGGTATTATAGAAGTATAATTTGTAGTCGGTGGCCAGTTTCATGACCAGCTCATATATTTCGGGTACCGACTACTAATTATACTTCTACAATACCTAAATGTATACATACTTCTAATGTAAAGGTATTCTTTTAAATTATTTCTAACTTTTTATATAGGTAGAGAACACTTTATTGTACATAAAAAAGGAAATGCTGCTTTTAGTGCTGTAATGTTTTGAAGTAGGTTTTTAATTTTTTTATTTTAATTTTTTCGTATTTTGAAAAAAAAAAAATCCTATTGCACGCCACTGAGCACGGTCCTCGGTTACTCTCATCCAGCTCTTGCCAGCCGCCCTGCGGAGATCATCGCTCCACCGAGTCTGAGGACGTCCTTCACAACGTTTACCGACGCACAACGCTGAGTCAGCTGCCTTTTGTGGCAACTTAGACACACCACAGACTACATCTATGGTCCTGTTTTATTTATGTGTTTTGTCTGTTGTGTATTTAGTTTTTTTTCTGTTGTTGGGTTCAAGTCCCGGCATGGGTGAATTTTTTAGCCTCTACATAGGTGTTTATAAATGTACTTAGCCTTCTTCTTCTTCTTAAATACGCCGAGACTGAAGCCATTTGTATAAATCTAGTACGGCAGCATCTAGCGGGAATTGAACCTGTGACCTCGGTTTAGCCCAACGAAGCAGACGTAAGATAAGATAAGAATATTCTTTAACAAGAGACATAAAATGTGAAAGTTACAATAAAAAAGTACAATGGGCGGTCTTATTGGACAACAACGACGTAACAACTTTAAATATTAAACTTATCGATACACCTCCACCCCTTGCCCCATCACTAGTCCTGTCACGTACGCTTAAGGCAATAGAGACACGTGACGTTTTGTACACAAGCCATCACGTCACGCTGACGAGCAGAATTCAACCCTATCGCCTTGCGATAAGAACGATTTAGGTACAAAGAAAGAGAAAGAAATGAATACACACAAGTTGGTTATTTTTGTGACTCTGTGACAGTTTGAATTATCATACGGAGGCACTATCAGTCTTATATTAAATACGTAGGTAAAAAACACATTCCTATCCTGTTTCCAATTAAAATGAAATGTGAAATAAAAATTAACCAAACCTAGTTCTTTGCACTTGCGAGAACGCAAAAACGTATACAGTCTAACAAAATCAATTTTCATAGGGGTAAGGGACCCTATTACTAAGACTCCACTGTACGCCTGTCTGCTGCTGTTTCTCATGAACCGTGATAGCTAGACAGTTGAAATTTTCACAGATGATGTGTTTCTGTTGCCGCTATAACACAATAAAATAAATATTTAAAGGGGCGCTCCCATACAACAAACGTTCTCTAAAGACAGCGCTCGCCATCTAGCGGCCATCTTTGTAACCTTCACAGCGCCGATGTCATGTCGTTAAATGTCAATGTTAGCCGCTTTTTGTTGGTTTCTATATATGGCGATGTTCTCAATGCACCTAATCTGTCTTGTCTCGATCTTTGTCTAATGGTGTATAGATAATTGTACGGAACCCTTCGTGCGCGAGTCCGACTCGCACTTGGCCAGTTTTTTTTTTTTTGTAGCATACATACGCCCCACTGCAGGGCACAGGCCTCCTCTCAGACAGAGAGTATGGGCTTAATTGCCACGCGAGCCCACCGCGGATAGGCAATTTCCAGCGCTGAGCTATGTGAACATTCGGACACCCAGGTTTCCTCGCAATGTTTTATTATTATTATTATTATTATTATACTTTATTGCACACACAAGAATAGAGTACAGGAAAGGTAACAAAAGAAAGTACATGTACAAAGGCGAGCTTATCTCTGTGAGAGATTTCTTCCAGCAAACCTTGGGGAGTCGGAGCGGAGGTGTGAAACGGGTCTACGCACGTGCACATGATATAATATACTACATACCTACATATTTACACAAATAACAAAATAATATTAATATAAATACCTACCCAAAAATACTATATATATATATATGACAATAAGGAAAAGAATAAACTACATAAACAATGAAAGGAAAATACGTACTTACTTAAAATATATACCTAATGACAACCTACTTATCAGGGAGTTAAGATATTGATAGTTAATGCTCTTTACTTCAAGGATCTTATCTAATAGACCAATAATTTTAATCGACCTTTCGGCTCCGATACCCCAGTGTGCGCGCCGGCTCTACCGACAAGTGAGAAGAGAGATAAATAAAATATGGCGTCGACAAATCGATCCAGCCGCGTGAGAAGCAAGCTAAATATGGATGGAGTTTAATACGACGATGATGGAGTTTAAAAATAAGCGGCGTTGTTTATAAAGACACGGGCCTTCAAAACACTCCATAAACGCCGTATAAATAGTCTGTGGTAGACTTTACGAGGAAAAGACTTTACCAAAGACTATTTCTTAACACCGGACCACTTCCTCGTCATCGTTTCCCTTTTATTGTTTCAAATCAAAATTTGGTTATTCGAAGCAACACAGAAACTGGGGATCCATAGAGCTGACAAGCGCCACCAATGAAAACAAAAAACCGGCCAAGTGCGAGTCGGACTCACGCACGAAGGGTTCCTTACAACATTTGAATATTTCAAGCGTCTACCTGTTGTCGTTATTAATGTCGAGCAAAAACGGCAAAAAAAAAACATGTTTGTTGTAAGGGAACCCCCGTAAATATTAATTTTATTCTGTTTTTAGTATTTGTTGTCAAAGCGGCAACAGAAATACATCAGCAGTGAAAATTTGAGCTGTCTAACTATCACGGTTCATTTTACCCTTTGGGTACGGAACCCTAAAAAAGACATTTTGTACCGATCGTATTTGCAAAAAGTGTGTACAATCTTCACAAATAAAGCCTTACCTCCTTTTTTAAGTAGTTTTAGTTTCACTTGCAAAGAGGAATTATATTCCTCCGTTTTGTGCCAAACTGGGCCGAATTTCACAAAACTACAATTCGTAAAATGGCATGCGTAGCAATCTTCCCACTTGTTAATCGGTGGGTTGTTCGACTTTGCAATGTACATTAAACTGTCACTGTAGCATGAATATTGTAGTTCTATGAAACCGAGTCCTGTAAGTTTGACGGTAAAACCCGGGCTGGAAGCAACACTTGTCCCACAATCCGATATATATAACACGTCTCGCGGCAACCCTACGTCTTGAAGGGAGATCCCGTCGAAACTTATTTCATTACGGGCGCGTTATGGTCTAGGGAGGGGTGCGTATCGATGGTGTATGTTATTTAAAAGACGGTTTCGTGACAACTTATTTTTAATAACATTATTATAAAGAAGAAACATGTGCAAAAAGGCTATATAAAAAGGTTCCTATGTTATAAAATTATTAATCGCCAACAGTGTCGATAAAAGAACAAGAAACGCCGAACAAAGTTGTTCGAACCTTTTGTCATAGTGATAACCATAAATTTTGCTAGTTAATACGTACTAATTAATTTTAGTAATTAAGTGCAGACTGAATCTCTCGGAGACCCAGTCTTAACACTTAATGCTATAAGACATTTCTTAGTCGTAATCCTGTCTAACGACAGCGCCATCTGTTGGATTTAAAACATACATCGTCATGTGTATGTTCACCAGTGTACTAATGCTGTAAACATGGAGAAAAAACTTCGGCCTTTGCATCGACGTAATGAGATGATTTATAAAGCGTCCAGTTGCACTTTCACACACACTGGATGGGTGAAGGAACCACTCGGAATCATTCTTTATTGGTCAATGTAACATGCATTTATGAAAATTAAATCAAACATATAAATATACATAGGTACGTATAAGATAATGTACACATACATATTATGTACGTATATGTATATTATATTATTATGTATATTAGTATATTGTTATGTATGTATATGTACATTATATGTATATATTACATATATTGGGTGAACTTGAACGTTTTGTATAAGTGAAAAATACCTTGCAATATACACATAAATAATAAAAAAAAATAGTATAATAAAATACATCCTATTGAAAACAATTTTCATTCAAAGCTCACATGCGCCGCGCACCTACAAACAAGTACCTACCTACCTTAGGCAAGCTACCTACGAAAGCTACCGTAATCGTAATCTCGCTAAAAAAATGCTGCGATTTATAAGTAATCAAGATTGTCGTATTGAGTTGTAGGGTTCAACAATTATTTACTACATTTTTTTATTTTTTATCTTATTGTTTTAATACGCCTAATGTACTTTATTCTACTTAAAGAACATGTGGTTTAAAGGAACACAGTACTTTTCCTAACACCCTGTATATATTATATGCATAAATATTTATTTATTTGATCTTATTTTCATAAATGTATGTTATATTGACCAATAAACAATGATTCAGAAAGTAATTATTGGTTTTATTGTAAATAAATCAAGTTGAAAAAGATTTTCTTTTTCTGCAAATAACGCTCGTTTTCGGACATATTTTCGGAGTATGTTTTTGTTTGTATAAGTGTCCCCAGTCGATGTACATAGGTATTATGGTGCGCCGCCATTTTGAAAAAAAAAAAAAAACAAAATGGCAGCTGGCCAGTATGCCAGTCTTCCAACAAAAATCTTCAAACCACTTTTTGGCGGCCATTTTCTTTCCGCCATTTAGTTTTTTTTTTATGCACTTACATTTACCCAGGGTGTACGTTTTTTTAGTCAAAGCACCATCTCTATATCTCTTACCGTTTTGTCAGGCAGTTGACCATCCATAAACGGCTGCGTGAATTTCTGGAACATCATCTCGATCTAGCTTTCAATTTAAAAAAAAACCGCATCGAAAACGCTTGACCCATTTAGGCGCTAGGACGGAACGTACAGACACACAGACGCTTCCAACTTATAGCACCCCTCTTTTCGTTGCGACGGGGTTTAAAAATTATGATCATCACTATTACAAAGAGGTTCTTACCACTTTATTGTAACTGGTGAAATGTTTCAGAGGAGAGAGAACAACCATACATTTTTAAAGTTCCGTACCTGAAGGTTGCCAAACGGGACCCTATTACTCTGTCTCCGCTGTCTGTCTGTCTGTCTGTCTGTCCGTCCCACCTTTAAAGGGTTCTTAACCGTAATAGGTAACCAGTTGAAATTTTCACAGAATATGTGTTACTACGGCAGACTACCTAATAAATAATAGAATTTAAAAAATAATAAAAAATTAGGGGTTTCTCAATACAACAAACGTGTTTTTTGTACGGTATCTTCATAAATATTTTATGTTGTGTTTTTCCTGGTACAAAAAAGAATATTCTTATCTTATATTTTGTGCCGGTCTAACTTCGTGAAAGAGGTCAATCGTGAAATCCAACTCGGCTGGGCAGCATTCGAAACTTAGAAAAGTCTTTTCGTCTAATATACCTCAATCGCTCAAGACAAAATTATACAACCAGTGTGTTACAATTGATGACTTATAGCACTGAAACGTGGTCTCTCACTATGGGCCTCATAAGAAGGCTCAAGGTCACGCAACGAGCTATGGAAAGGGCTATGCTCAGAATTTCTCTACGAGATCGAATCAGAAATGATGAGATTCCGTCGTCGACATAGCCCAGCGGATTAGTAAGTGGAAGTGACAGTGGGCGGGGCACATAGCACGCAGAACTGATGGCCAATGGGGCCGAGAAGTTCTCGAATGGAGACCACATATCGGCAAGCGCAGCGTAGGACGACCAGCCACAAGATGGACAGATGACCTCATCCAAGTGGCAGGAAGACGTTGGATGCAGGCCGCCTCCAACCGGTCTTTTTGGAAATGCATGGAGGAGGCCTATGTCCAGCAGTGGACTCCTTGTGGCTGAATGATGATGATGATGATGATATTTTTTCGCCGTTTTTTTGTTTATGCTCTGTCGTAAAAACGGTAATACAAAGTGGGATCAAACTTGGCACGATTTTGGGACTTGTTATATTTTCTAAAGACAAATAATAAAAAACGGCCAAGGACGAGTACGGAACCCTCGATGGGCGAGTCCGTCTCGCTTGTTTTTAATTATAATAGTAGTTTATGTGACTGTCACATAATGAGGGTTATTAAAACACGAGCGAGATTTTAAAAAACGAGCCTTGGCGAGTTTTTTAATAGCATTGGCGAGTGTTTTAATACCAAATTATGTGCAGTCTCATACACTACTTTATCTACACTCATAATGAAATTTTTGAAACAAAATGGCGCAATTTCGACAAAAGTATTTTGACATTCAATAGTCTGCACTCAGTTTTGCGCGCGCAATTTTAGGTATTTTTAGTTGCACTTTTGGTACCACGAAAATGAAATTAGGTTTTTTATAGAGTCAACTTTTGACATTAAAAAAAAAACTTAAGTTTTGTTCCGTGATCACAGCAACACTTTAAAAAAAATAACTGTAACATAAAGTGCAAAATCTGACCTTTAATGTAACTTTATATTACACTTTTTTTTTTATTTTCTTTAAAGTTATGTATTGTTTAGAGCCTGTCAATATGTGTTTACCTTTGAATTCTTAATTTGAAGATTATGATATGAGTGTAGATAAAGTAAATTAATTTATTTTTTTATTTTTTATTAATAAGTCTACGAGTAAGTTGCAACACCTGTTAATGTTTTCGTCATAGCTTAGTTCAGCTGGTAGATAATGCTAAGTAGCATTAAGTGCACCTATGTGCAAAACTGTGTGTTTAAATGCAATAAAGGAGTTTAATAATAAGAATAATAATTCGCGTGGTATGTTCACCACGAAGGTAAATTCTAAATGAGGGTGAATGATTTTTTGAAATCCGATAAGTACTTTGGGACATTACCCCCTACATACAAACTTACAAACTTTTCCTCTTTATAATAATAATATTATAATTGTATAGAAGTATAACCAGCATAGACCACCTGACCTGGCAGCTCGCATTACTCATCAATGCGAGCCACTTTTGGTTTGGGTAAACATTTTAAAAATTGTGACAGTATGGTATGTATAATTTTACAAACGATACTAAACTTACCCCCGGTTTCTCATATATTAGCTGTCAATCTGCCTTACCCCGGTTTCTCATATATTAACTGTTAATCTGCCAGTTTTTTATGCAATTTGACTAACTAACAACTGTAAACGGTAGACTAACAGGTTCTTAACGCACGAGAAACAGCACCCAATCATGAATCATTTACTGCTGAAGATTTCGTGAATCACAATGTGTACACAATTATCCTATTACTAAGAAATATTACGAGCTCCAGTCACAGGGATTCTTATCAAAACTGACTCAGTACAGTTTTTTCTTCAATACGACTTATAGCAACTCGATTACTGTACAAACAGATGGTGCAGTCAGCGAGAGTTGTGCAACACAGTCTAATTTAAAAAAAAAACTGGACAAGTGCGAGTCGGCCTCGCCCACCGAGGATTCCGTACAAATTTGTAGGTACCAAGCTTTTCCCGAGCTTCAAAGACAATTTTTTTATGATTTAATTACAAATGTATGGGTTCTCAGACATTTGCCTGTACTTGTAGTATAAGACGATATTACTTGTCAAATTTCAAAGACCTAGGTCAATGGAAAGTACCCTATAAATTTTAATTCCCTTGAGACGGTCGAAATATACATTCTTTGCGGCATAAACGGCCGTAACTTTTTTTTACATGAATTTGGAAGTTTCATTTTTTTACAGCTTCAAGGGACGGTAGATCTGAGTGTATGGTTTTAATTTCAACTCGATCCTCCGCGCGTTCCCGAGATAAAAGAATGTTGACAGACAGACGGACAACAAAGTGATAGGGTTCCGATTGTTCATTTTGAAGTACGCAACCCTAAAAAATTGCCTAGTGGGTACAACATCGGACTCGGAAGCGAGAGACCCAGGTTCGATCCCCAGTGCGGGCATGTACCTATGACTTGGTTTTCTAAGTTATGTACATTTGTGAAGTTATAGTAACAATACCACTCTCTAACGGTAAAGGAAAACATCGTGAGGAAACCTGAGTGTCTGAGCTATTCACATACCTCAGCGCTTGAAATCGCCAATCCACGGTGGGCACGCGTGGTGATTAAGCCCATACTCTCTCCCTCAGAGAAGGCCTGTGCGCTTCCTCAACATTAATTAGTCGTTGCAAGCACACGCGCCGGTTTCGGGTACTTTTTATCTTGCTCTTTGCTAATACATCCCCTATTTGGTCGAAGTATGTCCGTCTGGGTCGTCCCTTACCAGCCCTTCCACCCACATTCGCTCGATATATTGTTCTGTGAAGTAGGTAAAAAATGCCTCCTACGGAACCCTTCACTGTGCGAGACCCAACACGCACTTAGCGGCCGGTTTTTTACGTTTGTTATTTGTCTTGCCGATAATCTACTTTAGCAGTTCGGAATAATTGCAGAAAAATATGCCTTAAATATCCGCAATTCAATTAGCCATCAAATCCTCAGACCGCATTTACGAACAGTATACTCATTTCATTTTATTCACAAAAAGTGCTATATTATGCGAGCGAGGCAGCATGTCCCGCGTAAGAACAGTCTTAAAAGTGCTAGAAAAATATGTAGGCTAAGTAGTTCAATAATAAGGCTTTCCAAACTACTCACATTGGAGGCAGCTGCACGCTCGCTAAGCAGATAAAATTGCCAACTACCCCGCATATTGGGAGTTTAAAAAAAAATATTATAAAAGTAAAACCCCGACTGTAAAAAATACCCGACTGCCAGTCTAAGTACTCGGGATGATATAAAACCTCTCTTTTAACCTCCTCAGTCCTCACCTTGAAAATAAAGAAAGGTATTTAATTGTTATATCCAAGGTGAAGACTGAGGAGATTAAATCAGTTCAAGTATTTAGAAGTTTTGGAGGAATAAATAAAAATAACGGTATCTGTTTCGATATCTTCTTTATAACTGTCAGATAACTT
The DNA here is from genome assembly GCA_963969515.1 of Yponomeuta evonymella. Lineage (NCBI taxonomy): Eukaryota > Metazoa > Arthropoda > Insecta > Lepidoptera > Yponomeutidae > Yponomeuta > Yponomeuta evonymella. Next base: position 5,272,157 of record OZ018371.1, read on the forward strand.
ACTTATCTAGAAGAAATCGAACAAGATATGTTAAGAATCGAACAAGATATAATCGAACCTCGTCGAGGTTTAAAAATCAAAATTACTCAACTTGGGCTTTTGTTTTTATAATGTATATTTTTAACAACTTTGGTTTTCTCGTGACGTTATGACACTTTAATTTTATCAAGATCCTTCAATCTGTTCGGCCTCTGGGAGGTCACAAAGAAACTTCCAAACATACACACAAAAACACAGCCGCCCTTTGCTTTCGTGGTCGGTTAAAAATTTCCAACTACCGCATATTGGAGTTTAAAAAGAGCTTTGCAGGGAATAATTGATTCGGGAACTTCGGGGCTCGTTTCTGTTGTTGCAGAGTAGAAGTTTCTACTCCATTGGCTGAGGTGATAGTTTCTGCGATGTTAATGCCCTTGTTTGTTGTTACTGTTGTCATGATTTTGCGAAATATATTTAATTTTATACGTAAGTCTTATTACCCTTCAAATTCGGTACCATCATAATAACAGTCGCATCAGTCACCATTTCATTGGAGAGTCATGGATTGCGGGGTATGTGAACATTAAGTTGACAAGCATTAAATAGTAAAAATATTGAAGGGTAGTTGTACAAGGAAACGGAAACCCAAGGGGGGTTTGAAAATAGCTTCACGTCGCACGCTAGCGGCGAGAGGCCATTGCGTTCGTGAATATGGTGCCTATCGGATCTCCCGAACAAACATCATATTACTGTGAAGAAAGGCGTAGAATGTGCAAAATTGTGTACATTCTACGCTGTCATTTATTTATTATTGCAAGAAAAATAATTACATTACAGTTAAAACTATTGCGTAATTAATTGCATTTAACATTATTTACATTATACATATTACATTTAAAAATTATAAAAATTTGTACGTTAAAATTATATACCTACATATGTACAATTTACTTTAGATTTAATTTAAAATTAAAATTTACATTGACATTAATCATTGACAACATCAACAGCGTAGATAGTACTAAAATGTTAGCAAAATGTACTTTAGTGACTCAAATATTTTTTATTTTATAAGTTTGTCAATTCTGTTTCTTCTGCTTATTATCAGCCTATCTACGTTCCACTGTAGGGCAGAGGCCTTCTCTCAGGCAGAGAGTATGGGCTTAATCACCACGCGTGCCCACCGCGGATTGGCGATTTGAAGCGCTGAGGTATGTGAATAGCTCCGACACTTAGGTTTCCTTAAATAAAGAAAACAAAAAATACAACGAATAAAATAATACAGTAAATGAGTAAGTAATAATTTATGTTATTCTTGAGAACGTTTCTCAAAAGACTGTTGTCTCCAAAACACATCTTAATCGAAAACCTTTATAAAAAAATCCAATAAAGATAATGCACACTTTATTCTTACATTAAATTCTCGTCATGCGAGAATATTTCTTTCAACTCCTGCGGTCGACTGGCAGAAAATGCTTATGGCATTAAGTCCACCTTATTGTACATAAGGCTGAGTGCAATAAAATTATTAAATAATAATAATATTCCCTGAGAACACCCCCTCCTCCCTCCACCCAAAACCAGATGCAGCCAAGTGTGTGATACAATTCAGCTATATTATTATAATTATTTCTTTATTTCACAAAACGTGGAATTATGGCAATAATCTTTATGAAAATAAGTTTTTTTGCTTGAAACCGGCCAATTCCTTTAACGCGCGTGCAGCCTTACAATAAGTCAAACGGTACCTAATGGTAATACGCACCTGATAATGCCCACCGAGCCCCCAACCATCCAACAAATCGCTGCCAGCCCCCTGGGCCAGGAGAATTAATAAAACATATTAATACCCTGCTTTGACCGGCGATCGGCGGCCGTAACCGGCGCGAACCGGTTTTAAGCGGATTCCGCTTGTAATACCCGGACGGGGAGTCCTTTACGATGCATATCGCCTCGAACGAACTCAAAATTACAGTCAATTACTGATTTAATGTTTCAGTGAGTAGGAAGCGTACTCACCTCACTGATGTCATTTCGATGATGACTGTAAAGAGGAAAAACTTAAGGTCTATCGAGTGCGTGCAGTTACGAACATTTTTTTTGCAAAAGAAACTTGCCTGGGAGATCCACGGCTTAAGAGATAGGTATTGAAAACAAAGATAAGCAGAGATGAGGGGATCCTGACGAGCCGGTGAAGTAAAATCTGTGTAAATTTTCTTCCACTAACGTAATTATTAAAACGAAACCGGCCAAGTGCCAGTCAGACTCGCGCATGAAAGGTTCCGTACCATTATCTGTACAACATTTGAATATTTCAATCGTCTACCTGTTACCATTATTAATATCGAGCAAAAACGGCAAAAAATCACGTTTGCTGTATGGGAGACCCCCTTAAATATTTATTTTATTGTTTTTAGGGTTCTGTACCCAAAGGGTGCCCAACGGGACCCTATTACTAAGACTTCACTGTCCGTCTGTTTATCTGCCTGTCCGTCTGTCTGTATGTCTGTCTATCTGTCACCAGGCTGTATCTCAAGAACCGTGATAGCTAGGCAGTTGAAATATTCATAGATGATGTATTTTTCTTGCGGCTATAACAAAAAATACTAAAAACAGAATAAAATAAATATTTAAGAGGGGCTCTCATACAACAATTTTTTCACACTTTTTTCTCGATCTTTGTGTCTAATGTATTGATAATGGTACGGAATCCTTCGTGCGCGAGTCCGAGTCGCACTTAGCCGGTTTTTTCGTTAGTATTATGAGATCAAATGAACTTCTTGAAGTGAAGTTCGATCATTATTATATGAGTCGCTTCATTCGAAGATACAGTTAACATAGGTAGTGTCTTTAGCCTACACGAGGACTTCGCACGTTAAGAGAATCGATTCATCGATTAGGTTTTTTTTTTTTTTTTTTTTTATGGCAACACCCGCTTCCCGCCTTCTGACGGTCAGTCGGCTGTCACCTCATTCTTGTTCAGAGATCACAGAGACAGTTTTCTACGTGGGGTTGGGTGGGAGGGAACTATGTATCTTCGAATGAAGCGACTCATATAATAATGATCGAACTTCACTTCAAGAAGTTCATTTGATCTCATATTATATTTCGTCGCTTCATTCTTCAGATACAGTTAACATAGGTAGATGTTCAGAGATTCTGTCATTCAGAATTTAATGTGTTTGTCAATAAAACGTTTAAGTAATGAATGAGTAGAAAACTTTTTATTTATCGTTTGCATTTAAGAATAGCAAAAACAAAAACAATCTTCTCAATTATAACTTTTATTCCAGCCGGAAAAGAAAGGCCACTTACTTAATCAACTTTAAAAAAAATACATTACCTTAGTGTATATATATAAAAGGATTTTTTTTTTTTTTTTTTTTTTTTTATACATCGTTGTAGATTGTAGACATGATTTATCTTTAAAATATTTAGGTGCTAATTGCGCAGACAGAACGAGCAAAAATTCCGTCGTCTGTCACTGGCCGATTATAGAACCTAGCAAATGTCATAGAAGAAATTGACCATCCAGCTGTTTTTCGTATAGTATCAATACAAACTCCCGCGGAGGCCGCCGCTGAGGTGGAGGCGTGACGCGTGCTGTGTGCACTGAATATTGTTATGTCAACGCCCGACTCCGCTAGGATCTCTTTAATCCACCTGCTTATAGTTTGCGAAGAGGCCTTTTTATAAGGTTTTTTGTGAGTGAGCAAAAGACTATCTGTACCTTCGGGTCGCAACCCTTCCGTTACTTTGAGATAATCATCCAGGGTTCTTGCTGGACAAATGCCTGGGTTATCCACGAAATAAGGTAAGTGTAGTACTGGTTGTTCTCGGTTTGGCGCAGAAGTCTTTATCATGTCAGGTATTGTGATTTTTATTCCTGAGGGGGACCTTGAAATGTTAGTGTGCTTAATGAGAGAAAATGTTTGTACGCGATGAGATGTACACAGAGCTAACAAAATTGATAGTTTTTTGGAGATTTTCGCTAGGCTTAGGTCACTGTTGGGATACCATTTTGATATGTGGTCTAGTACAATTTTTGGGTCCCAAGTGGTGTTATATTTGGGACGGGATGGTTTTAGTCTATAAATACCTTTCAATAAACGTTTAATCCGCTCATCCGATCCTACGTTATTCCCGAGGAGTAATGATAGGGCAGAGCGGTGACTATTAATGGTTCCGTAAGATGCTCCCTTATGGAATAGGTCTACTAAAAAGGCTATCACTGTTGAAAGTGGAGCTTCGAATGTATTTACATTATTTTCTAGACAAAACTGCCACCACAACTTGTATGTAATAGAATATTGTTTCATTGTGTTTTCTGAAATAGATGCGAGCATTAAGTCTAGTGCCATGTCCGGGGTATTTAGTCTCGCAAATGCAGTCCTGAGAGCGTCGCGGCCCCCAAGGTAAGGCTGGTGTGCAGCCGGTGAGGTATCCTGAAACGTGAACGTAGAAGGTCCCCGTTAGGTTGAAAGTAAATAATATCTGAGGTAAGCATTCTTTTAAGTAATGGAAACCAAGCTTGCCCAGGCCAAAAAGGGAAAACCAGAATGCCAGTGGCTTTATCATTAATGATTTTCCGCAAGCATTTTAGTATTAACGCGAATGGTGGAAATGCATAGAAAAAAGTAGAATTCCAACTAATTGTAAATGCATCAACTGAAAGAGCATCGGGATCCGGTTTCCATGAGATGTACCGAGTACATTTTGCATTGGTACGAGAGGCGAAAATATCTATTTCAGGATCTCCCAGGATTTGAACTATCGATTGGAACGCCCAATCCGATAGTTCCCACTCCGTATCCACGTTTATTTTTCGCGATTCTTCATCGGCTTCAATATTGTCGCGAGTGTTAATATACGATGCAAAGATATAGATACTTCGCCTCTCGCACCATTGCCAAATGGTTTTTGTCAAATCATTTAAATGTGGAAACCGGATTCCCCCCATACGGTTTATATAGGATAGAGCGGTTGTATTGTCCACTCGAAGCAAAATGGAGCAATTAGAACATGTATTGGCAAAGCTTTTTAAGCCCATGAAAACAGCTAGTAGTTCTAGGTAGTTAATGTGAAGGAGTAACTCGTCTTCTTTCCATCCTCCATTTGCTCGTTTACCATCACAGGCTGCACCCCAACCAGTTCTGGATGCATCGGTATATATTTCTAAGGCAAATGTTTTATCTTGTCTCAAGAAATTGCTATTTGACATTATGTTTTGCTCCCACCATTGGAGGTCGGGTAATATAACATTGGAAAGTTTGATTTTTGCCTCAAAATCATCATACTTCTGAAGCGCTAAATATTTCTGGCGTTCTAGTGTTTTGGTGTATAACCAGCCATATCTTATGGCTGGACAGGCTGCAGTAAGGACTCCAATGAATTGTGACAATTCTCTAATGGAACATCTAGGAAGTTTGCAGAATTTTCTTACCATCTTTATGATACGTTGTCGTTTATCATCTGGCAAGCTGAGTGTCATATCAATAGTATTGTATATAAATCCCAGAAACCTACAAACCTGTTGAGGGTCAAGGTTGCTTTTGTCATAGTTGATGACAAAACCTAAACATTTAAGCAATTCTAATGTTTCGCTAATATTCTCGCTGCATTCGTCATAAGTGTCGCCTATACATAAGATATCGTCAAGATATATTACCGATCTATAGCCCTTCTGACGGAGGTGGTTAATAACCTCTTTCATTAGTTTTGTGAAGACCCTAGGCGCCACGGACAACCCGTAGGGTAAAGCGGTGAACTCAAAGAAATTTTGATTAAATTCAAAACGAAGGTATTTACGATGTGGTTTTGCGATAGGGACTAAAAGGTAAGCTTCTTTTAGGTCTATATTTGCCATGAAACCAGCTTTGGGTACAAGCTTAGCCGCTGTCCTATGGTCTTCCATTTTAAAATGGGTGGTCGAGATAAATTTATTGAGCGCCTTTAGATTTAAAATAAATCTTTTTGTTCCATTAGGCTTAGGGGCCAGAAAAATTGTTGAAACGAAATCGCCCTTAGATCTATAGCATGGAGTAATAGCACCGAGTACAATTTACATAAATAAATAGAATCACCATTATAATTGGGTGAACCGAGCGTTGTCAAATTCATTATGGTAGAAGCGGTGCCACCGGTAGGACGCCGGCTTTACATTCGGGGGGTCGTGGGTTCGAATCCAGGGGAAACCCTAACCCCCAACATCGTGAGGAAACCCTAGTGTCTGAGGTACACACTTCAGCGCTTGCTACGTACAATGGCCCAACTATGAGGCTAAGTGCGGACCTCTCAGGTCTAACAGTACACAATGTTGTGTTGAATCAAATCAATTGCTTTTAGCAATAAGGCCGCCAATGGTACTGTGTAAAACGAAGGTATTTACGATGTGGTTTTGCGATAGGGACTAAAAGGTAAGCTTCTTTTAGGTCTATATTTGCCATGAAACCAGCTTTGGGTACAAGCTTAGCCGCTGTCCTATGGTCTTCCATTTTAAAATGGGTGGTCGAGATAAATTTATTGAGCGCCTTTAGATTTAAAATAAATCTTTTTGTTCCATTAGGCTTAGGGGCCAGAAAAATTGTTGAAACGAAATCGCCCTTAGATCTATAGCATGGAGTAATAGCACCGAGCTCTAGCAATTTATTGATAGATTGTAACATATCGAATTGCTCGCTGTCAGACACAGAATTGCGCGGAATTGAGACTTGTCTCGTTTTCCCACAAAATGGTATTGAATACCCTTTTGAAATCCATTTCAGTATTTGAGAATTTTTCGTAATTTTAAGCCAGCAATTATAAAAATACTGGATTCTCCCAGCGTGTACCTCTATTGCTGTTGGGACGATGCACGCTGTTTGCTCTGAGACATTGGCTTCTGTTGCGCAGTGTTGGGTGCCGGAGGTCTCCGGCTGCCTTGTGCAGTTTTCTTCGGCCCCCCTCTCCCCCCCCTGTTCGACGAGAAGCGAGGCGGGCCTCCCCAGTTTCCCTGGGAGCGTGTACGGCTTGTCGACGGTTGGTGATATGAAGTAGATGGCGTCTTTGGGGTAGGAGCTGGTTTTTTTATTTGTAGCCCATGCTTTTCGATTACCTTCGTGGCTTTAATTTTTTCAGAAAGTTTGTTTCCGAAAAGCATTTCATCTCGGTCGACATCTTGCATGATATTCAAGAAAGACTTGTCTAAACCTGGAGTGACGAACTTCTTTCTTGCCTCTGTTTCTACAAAATGCAAGTCACATAGCAGTCTACAGCTGTCGCTGAGATATTTTATTGCTTGAAGTCGATCCTTGCCATCGTCTAGGAGCAGTTCCAATCCTCTGTTAAGGGCGGTAATTCCCTGCCCCAATTGCTGCTGTACGGCTTCTACTTTTTTGTCTCGAGCTCGGGTGCCCTCAGTTACAGCAGCAGAAATCTCGGGATTCAGTTTTGGCGGTTGTAATAAGTGGCAATTTTCTGGAATGAGGTACTCCTTAGAAAGCTTCTCTTTCATATCCTTGTTTATTCCTTTTCGAAGAATAGGTAACCACAGTCGTGACAAACTGTTGTGAATTTTTGGGCCGAATTTAGGCGCCTCTTCGGTAGTCTCGCCTAAGGCGTTTAGAATGTCAGGGTTCAATTCCGGCACTTGGGGGTCCGGTTCCAGTATCGAAGCCGGCTCTTGGTCGTAATTATTTGTCTCCTCGTAGTCCATAACGCCGTTTATGGCATTTTGGACAGCAACGGAATGCTCTGGGATGTTGTCGTTATTTTCTTGTTCTAAAAGGAAAAAAAAATAACGAATGTTACTGATTGAGGGTAGACGAGAAAAAACCCTAAGAAAATCACCACTCTTGGTAATTTGAGGGATATTATCCATGACTGCCTTCGTGAGGGTACTCGATCCACCTCTAGGCCTTCTATATTTTCTCGGTAATGTTTAAATAAAACACGAAATCGTTTCTTGAACGGTTTCAAAATACCTTCGTGTTAACACACGGTTAACCTCCCGGCAAGAACTACCTTCGTGATGACACACGGTCAACCTCCAGGTGGAATAATCAAGCACTATTGTTACACATCACTTAATAAACTTCTTTACTAACCTGAGTCTTTATCAGTGTCTTCGGAAGAAGAATAAATAATTCGGTTGTACTTTCTCTTCCTTTGCTCCTGCTCCAATTTTTGAATTTTTCGTTTGTAAAATTTTATTTTGTCATCATTTTTTCTTTTCGGCATAATAACTTATTATATCGGAAGTATTTTTCACTTTTTACGAAAGGCACGTGCGAACGCTGCCTCGCACAAGAAAAGAATGAGGTGACAGCCGACTGACCGTCAGAAGGCGGGAAGCGGGTGTTGCCATAAAAAAAAAAAAAAAAAAAAACCTAATCGATGAATCGATTCTCTTAACGTGCGAAGTCCTCGTGTAGGCTAAAGACACTACCTATGTTAACTGTATCTGAAGAATGAAGCGACGAAATATAATTGTTGTTATAGCGGCAACAGAAATATTTCAGGAAAATGTCAACCGTCTAACTATCACGGTTCATGAGATACAGCCTGGTGACAGACGGACGGACGGTCGGACGGACGTACAGCGGAGTCTTAGTAATAGGGTCCCTTACCCTTTGGGTAGGGAACCCTAAAAACTGATATAAAAATATCCAACAACCCAGGTGCTGAGCATTGACTACTAAGTAGGCGACCACAACCTAAGTAACTCGCAATGAGTTACATTGTTGAATTATATGTTATATATAACCTTTAGTTCTGATCCTTTTATACTAAATAATATTGTTGAATTTGGGTCCCGCCTCCGTAGTAGTTAATGCTCAGCAGTCGGTTTGTGTCGTGTGGCGTGTGGCGCCGGATTAAGAATAGCGTCACTCCATTTCCTACCGTGGATGTCGTAGAAGGCGACTAAGGAAATCAATTACCAGGAGACGGGCAGCAGCGTCTTCCTGAGATTCCAACCGCATACTGCGATCGCCAACCCGCCTGCCAGGCATGGCGCTTATGGCAAAACCCCTCATGGCTACGAAAACCATGAGTGAGGCCTTTGTCCTGCAGTGGGCGTCAAAGGGCTGATGATGAGTCGGGTTGTTGGTTATTTTTAGTACAGCTTTTTATTTTTGACTTTTTGTGATTTTGGTTGGTTTTTTGCTGACTCGCGCAGACACAACGCGACTATTTGTCAAAATTTGATCATTGGTTATGGAGTTATGAGGGAACATAGACGATACATACATACGAGCCAAAACACAATAAATACTCTACTTTTGAGCTCCGCCGCAGTCGGGTGAAAATACTAAAGTTTCGGTTTCCGAAATGATCGAAGAGGAATGGACCCAATATGGAAACGCAATTGAAATTTGGATTTCAAAGAGCCCGCAGGCCTGTGTACTGCACAAAATATGGCCGTAATTTCAACCAACTATCAGTGTTATATCCCTTTCGTAATAGTGATAAAGCCCACAGTAGCACCACATTACAAAATTACTGAAACGGTGAAACCTACAATTTACATAAATAAATAGAATCACCATTATAATTGGGTGAACCGAGCGTTGTCAAATTCATTATGGTAGAAGCGGTGCCACCGGTAGGACGCCGGCTTTACATTCGGGGGGTCGTGGGTTCGAATCCAGGGGAAACCCTAACCCCCAACATCGTGAGGAAACCCTAGTGTCTGAGGTACACACTTCAGCGCTTGCTACGTACAATGGCCCAACTATGAGGCTAAGTGCGGACCTCTCAGGTCTAACAGTACACAATGTTGTGTTGAATCAAATCAATTGCTTTTAGCAATAAGGCCGCCAATGGTACTGTGTATTTTTGCAATTTTTATGTCACAGAGCAGATGCTCTAGTGTACAAAAATAGTTATTTGTTACACGAGAGTGCAAAGTTGCTTTTAACCGCGTGCTCAATTTTGATGAGCGGGCAGGCGACGAAGGATTCTAAAATTAGAATCCTGAGCGTCAGCGAGGGAATCAAAAGAGCACGAGGTGAAAAATCTTTGCACTCGAGTGCAACATGTTACTTGTAACATCCCAACTCAGCGAGGAAATTACTAAATGCAAAAAAAACAAACAAAGAAGGTTCCGAGTCTGAGTTTTTAACAAATTAAAAAAACCTATTTAGAGGCTAAAAATTCCACCATCACCATGCCGGGGCTTGAACCCGTGACCTCTGGCTAACCGTGCCAGCGCTCTCCCAACCGAGCTAATGGGCAAGTGCAGGCATCGGCGAAATTTCGAACCTCTTTACAAACTTCTCTGTATTACGTACAGTCAGCGAAATCTGGCTGAAGTAATTTACACCACTTGCAGCGCCGAGCATCCACTTTGCAGTTAGGTTTTTAGCCTTTATATGTTTTTAAAATTGTCCTCAGCACGGATTAGTGCAACAAAAAGAATATATTCGTGTAGGTACTACATATCGCTGTACATTCCGATGAAAAATCTAACTGCAAAGTGGGTGCTCGGGGCTGCTAGTTATGTAAATTACCTTAGCCAGATGTCGCTGCCTGTTATCTTTTCGTGTAGCCAATAAAGTAAAATTTTGAGTCGCTCTATTAAAATGTGCACGCAGCGTCGCGTCGCGTCGCGTTTTGTTGTGAACTGACCCTTAGAGGCAGTTCTTACGTGGAGTATGCTGTCTCGATCGCACAATTTAATATTTTTTTAAAGATTGTAATTATATTTCGTCGCTTCATTCTTCAGATACAGTTAACATAGGTAGTGTCTTTAGCCTACACGAGGACTTCGCACGTTAAGAGAATCGATTCATCGATTAGGTTTTTTTTTTTTTTTTTTTTTATGGCAACACCCGCTTCCCGCCTTCTGACGGTCAGTCGGCTGTCACCTCATTCTTTTCTTGTGCGAGGCAGCGTTCGCACGTGCCTTTCGTAAAAAGTGAAAAATACTTCCGATATAATAAGTTATTATGCCGAAAAGAAAAAATGATGACAAAATAAAATTTTACAAACGAAAAATTCAAAAATTGGAGCAGGAGCAAAGGAAGAGAAAGTACAACCGAATTATTTATTCTTCTTCCGAAGACACTGATAAAGACTCAGGTTAGTAAAGAAGTTTATTAAGTGATGTGTAACAATAGTGCTTGATTATTCCACCTGGAGGTTGACCGTGTGTCATCACGAAGGTAGTTCTTGCCGGGAGGTTAACCGTGTGTTAACACGAAGGTATTTTGAAACCGTTCAAGAAACGATTTCGTGTTTTATTTAAACATTACCGAGAAAATATAGAAGGCCTAGAGGTGGATCGAGTACCCTCACGAAGGCAGTCATGGATAATATCCCTCAAATTACCAAGAGTGGTGATTTTCTTAGGGTTTTTTCTCGTCTACCCTCAATCAGTAACATTCGTTATTTTTTTTTCCTTTTAGAACAAGAAAATAACGACAACATCCCAGAGCATTCCGTTGCTGTCCAAAATGCCATAAACGGCGTTATGGACTACGAGGAGACAAATAATTACGACCAAGAGCCGGCTTCGATACTGGAACCGGACCCCCAAGTGCCGGAATTGAACCCTGACATTCTAAACGCCTTAGGCGAGACTACCGAAGAGGCGCCTAAATTCGGCCCAAAAATTCACAACAGTTTGTCACGACTGTGGTTACCTATTCTTCGAAAAGGAATAAACAAGGATATGAAAGAGAAGCTTTCTAAGGAGTACCTCATTCCAGAAAATTGCCACTTATTACAACCGCCAAAACTGAATCCCGAGATTTCTGCTGCTGTAACTGAGGGCACCCGAGCTCGAGACAAAAAAGTAGAAGCCGTACAGCAGCAATTGGGGCAGGGAATTACCGCCCTTAACAGAGGATTGGAACTGCTCCTAGACGATGGCAAGGATCGACTTCAAGCAATAAAATATCTCAGCGACAGCTGTAGACTGCTATGTGACTTGCATTTTGTAGAAACAGAGGCAAGAAAGAAGTTCGTCACTCCAGGTTTAGACAAGTCTTTCTTGAATATCATGCAAGATGTCGACCGAGATGAAATGCTTTTCGGAAACAAACTTTCTGAAAAAATTAAAGCCACGAAGGTAATCGAAAAGCATGGGCTACAAATAAAAAAACCAGCTCCTACCCCAAAGACGCCATCTACTTCATATCACCAACCGTCGACAAGCCGTACACGCTCCCAGGGAAACTGGGGAGGCCCGCCTCGCTTCTCGTCGAACAGGGGGGGGAGAGGGGGGCCGAAGAAAACTGCACAAGGCAGCCGGAGACCTCCGGCACCCAACACTGCGCAACAGAAGCCAATGTCTCAGAGCAAACAGCGTGCATCGTCCCAACAGCAATAGAGGTACACGCTGGGAGAATCCAGTATTTTTATAATTGCTGGCTTAAAATTACGAAAAATTCTCAAATACTGAAATGGATTTCAAAAGGGTATTCAATACCATTTTGTGGGAAAACGAGACAAGTCTCAATTCCGCGCAATTCTGTGTCTGACAGCGAGCAATTCGATATGTTACAATCTATCAATAAATTGCTAGAGCTCGGTGCTATTACTCCATGCTATAGATCTAAGGGCGATTTCGTTTCAACAATTTTTCTGGCCCCTAAGCCTAATGGAACAAAAAGATTTATTTTAAATCTAAAGGCGCTCAATAAATTTATCTCGACCACCCATTTTAAAATGGAAGACCATAGGACAGCGGCTAAGCTTGTACCCAAAGCTGGTTTCATGGCAAATATAGACCTAAAAGAAGCTTACCTTTTAGTCCCTATCGCAAAACCACATCGTAAATACCTTCGTTTTGAATTTAATCAAAATTTCTTTGAGTTCACCGCTTTACCCTACGGGTTGTCCGTGGCGCCTAGGGTCTTCACAAAACTAATGAAAGAGGTTATTAACCACCTCCGTCAGAAGGGCTATAGATCGGTAATATATCTTGACGATATCTTATGTATAGGCGACACTTATGACGAATGCAGCGAGAATATTAGCGAAACATTAGAATTGCTTAAATGTTTAGGTTTTGTCATCAACTATGACAAAAGCAACCTTGACCCTCAACAGGTTTGTAGGTTTCTGGGATTTATATACAATACTATTGATATGACACTCAGCTTGCCAGATGATAAACGACAACGTATCATAAAGATGGTAAGAAAATTCTGCAAACTTCCTAGATGTTCCATTAGAGAATTGTCACAATTCATTGGAGTCCTTACTGCAGCCTGTCCAGCCATAAGATATGGCTGGTTATACACCAAAACACTAGAACGCCAGAAATATTTAGCGCTTCAGAAGTATGATGATTTTGAGGCAAAAATCAAACTTTCCAATGTTATATTACCCGACCTCCAATGGTGGGAGCAAAACATAATGTCAAATAGCAATTTCTTGAGACAAGATAAAACATTTGCCTTAGAAATATATACCGATGCATCCAGAACTGGTTGGGGTGCAGCCTGTGATGGTAAACGAGCAAATGGAGGATGGAAAGAAGACGAGTTACTCCTTCACATTAACTACCTAGAACTACTAGCTGTTTTCATGGGCTTAAAAAGCTTTGCCAATACATGTTCTAATTGCTCCATTTTGCTTCGAGTGGACAATACAACCGCTCTATCCTATATAAACCGTATGGGGGGAATCCGGTTTCCACATTTAAATGATTTGACAAAAACCATTTGGCAATGGTGCGAGAGGCGAAGTATCTATATCTTTGCATCGTATATTAACACTCGCGACAATATTGAAGCCGATGAAGAATCGCGAAAAATAAACGTGGATACGGAGTGGGAACTATCGGATTGGGCGTTCCAATCGATAGTTCAAATCCTGGGAGATCCTGAAATAGATATTTTCGCCTCTCGTACCAATGCAAAATGTACTCGGTACATCTCATGGAAACCGGATCCCGATGCTCTTTCAGTTGATGCATTTACAATTAGTTGGAATTCTACTTTTTTCTATGCATTTCCACCATTCGCGTTAATACTAAAATGCTTGCGGAAAATCATTAATGATAAAGCCACTGGCATTCTGGTTTTCCCTTTTTGGCCTGGGCAAGCTTGGTTTCCATTACTTAAAAGAATGCTTACCTCAGATATTATTTACTTTCAACCTAACGGGGACCTTCTACGTTCACGTTTCAGGATACCTCACCGGCTGCACACCAGCCTTACCTTGGGGGCCGCGACGCTCTCAGGACTGCATTTGCGAGACTAAATACCCCGGACATGGCACTAGACTTAATGCTCGCATCTATTTCAGAAAACACAATGAAACAATATTCTATTACATACAAGTTGTGGTGGCAGTTTTGTCTAGAAAATAATGTAAATACATTCGAAGCTCCACTTTCAACAGTGATAGCCTTTTTAGTAGACCTATTCCATAAGGGAGCATCTTACGGAACCATTAATAGTCACCGCTCTGCCCTATCATTACTCCTCGGGAATAACGTAGGATCGGATGAGCGGATTAAACGTTTATTGAAAGGTATTTATAGACTAAAACCATCCCGTCCCAAATATAACACCACTTGGGACCCAAAAATTGTACTAGACCACATATCAAAATGGTATCCCAACAGTGACCTAAGCCTAGCGAAAATCTCCAAAAAACTATCAATTTTGTTAGCTCTGTGTACATCTCATCGCGTACAAACATTTTCTCTCATTAAGCACACTAACATTTCAAGGTCCCCCTCAGGAATAAAAATCACAATACCTGACATGATAAAGACTTCTGCGCCAAACCGAGAACAACCAGTACTACACTTACCTTATTTCGTGGATAACCCAGGCATTTGTCCAGCAAGAACCCTGGATGATTATCTCAAAGTAACGGAAGGGTTGCGACCCGAAGGTACAGATAGTCTTTTGCTCACTCACAAAAAACCTTATAAAAAGGCCTCTTCGCAAACTATAAGCAGGTGGATTAAAGAGATCCTAGCGGAGTCGGGCGTTGACATAACAATATTCAGTGCACACAGCACGCGTCACGCCTCCACCTCAGCGGCGGCCTCCGCGGGAGTTTGTATTGATACTATACGAAAAACAGCTGGATGGTCAATTTCTTCTATGACATTTGCTAGGTTCTATAATCGGCCAGTGACAGACGACGGAATTTTTGCTCGTTCTGTCTGCGCAATTAGCACCTAAATATTTTAAAGATAAATCATGTCTACAATCTACAACGATGTATAAAAAAAAAAAAAAAAAAAAAAATCCTTTTATATATATACACTAAGGTAATGTATTTTTTTTAAAGTTGATTAAGTAAGTGGCCTTTCTTTTCCGGCTGGAATAAAAGTTATAATTGAGAAGATTGTTTTTGTTTTTGCTATTCTTAAATGCAAACGATAAATAAAAAGTTTTCTACTCATTCATTACTTAAACGTTTTATTGACAAACACATTAAATTCTGAATGACAGAATCTCTGAACATCTACCTATGTTAACTGTATCTGAAGAATGAAGCGACGAAATATAATATGAGATCAAATGAACTTCTTGAAGTGAAGTTCGATCATTATTATATGAGTCGCTTCATTCGAAGATACATAGTTCCCTCCCACCCAACCCCACGTAGAAAACTGTCTCTGTGATCTCTGAACAAGAATGAGGTGACAGCCGACTGACCGTCAGAAGGCGGGAAGCGGGTGTTGCCATAAAAAAAAAAAAAAAAAAAAACCTAATCGATGAATCGATTCTCTTAACGTGCGAAGTCCTCGTGTAGGCTAAAGACACTACCTATGTTAACTGTATCTTCGAATGAAGCGACTCATATAATAATGATCGAACTTCACTTCAAGAAGTTCATTTGATCTCATATAATATGAGTAAACTTTTGATAAATAATTTGGTGAAAAAAAGCCCTTTTTTTACTTTTTAAAAAATTATAATTTCTGTTTTTTCAAAAAGCCAAAATTTATAAATCTAATAACGTAGGACTTTTAAAACGTAATTTGTGTTTTTATTTGTTTGTTTTTTTCTCTTATAATGAAATTCTAATATATTTAATGTACAGAACGTTTTTTCTTTCGATTTGTACAACTTTTTATTTTTTTTATATTTTAAACATTTTAATGATTATCTATAAATATCTATCATCGCCGTTCTCACACACTCTGGCTGTAGCTGAAAATCAGTAAAATATCTTCTAAATAAAGTGGATATTTATAACGCTGAGATACGGCCTTTTGAACTTCTGTGACACATTTTTATTTATTTATTTATTTATTTATTTATTTATTTCTACAAGTTTACATCTATCATTACAGGCTTAAACCTAATGCGATAGAAAAAACAACAGTTTCAAAGTATTTTATCATAACACTATCATAACAACATGGCAGAGGTAGACCACAGTCCCTTGCCTTTCTAAGCGAGATGGTATGCTATATTTCGGTAGGGTAGAAAGATAAACCAGGCCATAAAGGCAGACAAGAGCCGAGTCCACCCCTGTGATGCTTGCCTGTCTGGTGTACAGTCGACAGCACATCAGCTCTCACATACGTGCGTTTTGTTCCTTTGCGTTAGGCGTGACAGAAATGTAAAGGCTGATCCGCCGTCGAACGCACCTACAATAAAAATAAACCTAACTTTCTAATCTTTGTAAGATAACACTTGTAATGCTATTCTTGTGAATTCACTCAGAGCACCGCGGAAAATATCCATTCGCTCCGCGATAATGTTTAGGTTCAGGATAGCGCGCGTCAGCGGCGCCTTGGCCAGCAGGTTGGTCCGCGCGCGCGGCACCAGCAGCAGCGGTGGCCGCCGCCGGCGCCTCACGTATTCATTCGGTACACACAGCGCCACTTTGCACAAAATTTCTGGATTATGTATCCTCCCAGTGAGCACTTTGTAGATATATGACACTAAGGCGAGATCACGTCTTACCCTTAGCTCGTTGCACCCCACCATTCCTAGTATAAAAAGAGTGGGGTACATCAGTGGATAAAAAGGATACACCCCGTAATACCGCATATACAAGAAACGTACGAATTTATTTTGTATATGGCCATATATGGATATGGCCTAAAAGTGCCATATAACTTTATGTTTATACATATAAGTTAGTTTGTAAGATAAGACTGTACTTGTACCTAAACTATTGTATGTCATCAACTATTATGTACTTATTGTGTGTCTCTAAGCACAAATAAATGATTTATCTATCTATCTCTTTTGCAAAAACGGTAAAACATACAATTGTCAAACATGGTGTGACTACAGCGCAGCTCCTAAAGTAATAGGGGTTAAAGTATGAAATTGCCGTTTTATTGCAATAGGTTCTTTGAATTGACATAGAATCTTCATGGTTTGAGGTTTTCGAATGAAACTTTTTTCAAATGGTTTCTATGATGTTCTTTTTTTAAAAAATGTGAAACATTTGAATATCGACTTTCAATTGTTTTTGTTATTCAATTTAGACAAGAAAGATGGATACTGCGAAAATTCGAGTGATTATGAGGCACCCATTTTTCGTATTTTTTTATTTTATTGATTTGACGCAAGTGAGTCAATATTGTGGGTAAGGTAACGTTAAACCATGCCGCTAATTCCTGGGTAGTTTGACTAGGGTCGGCTTCCACTATCTCTCTTAATTCATCGTTATTCACCTGTGTGGGCGGTCTTCCTCGTGGCTCGTTCTTTAAGTCGAAATTTCCATCACGAAATCGTTTAAACCAAAATCGCACGGTGCGTTCATTAGTAGACCCCTCTCCAAACGCAGCATTGATATTGCGGGCTGTTTCTGCCGCGTTAGTTCCGCGTCGGAACTCGTATTAAAAAATCACTCGAATTTTCGCAGTATCCATCTCTCTTGTCTAAATTGAATAACAAAAACAATTGAAAGTCGATATTCAAATGTTTCACATTTTTTAAAAAAAGAACATCATAGAAACCATTTGAAAAAAGTTTCATTCGAAAACCTCAAACCATGAAGATTCTATGTCAATTCAAAGAACCTATTGCAATAAAACGGCAATTTCATACTTTAACCCCTAATATAACAACCAGTAATTAAAATGGGTCAAGTGCGAGTCGAGGCTAATGGTCCCAAACCGAATGACATTAAAACATATTTTAATGCATTTTAACTACTTAAGTGCTTTAATTTTAGCGTACGCTCATTAGATACAATATTTAATTAAATATACAATATTTCAGAAATAAAGCTTGATTTTTTTGTATAAATAAAGAAATTTAATTTCTTTTAAATTTTTGTTAACTAACGGAACCCTTCCCACGCGAGTCCGACTTCCACTTGGCCAGTTTTTTTATATACGAAAGCCAAGCAAAAGAAGCCGTGCGCACGGCTATCTCTTCTGAACAGTCTGGGATTAAAAACACCGATCCCCAAATCCTAAAAGCTTCACTTGGAACGATGTTAGAATAAAGTTACATGATATGACAGTCCATTATGCATTCTCTCAGTATGTTACATGCGCAGCCAGTAATATCGCTCTGAAACCGAGTAAATACCACAGAAGCCGTGTTTTTCTTTTACAACCGCCTCTCCGTCTAACAGCACAATGACCCGCGGACCCGCGGCGCGCGCGCACCGCTCTGGCTGGCTACTAATGGTTCTAATAGATTCCAGTTTGTGTCGAGACATTTTTGGAAAGTGCGTTTTAATAAATAAACTAGCGTATTCGATAGCTGTTGTCAGGTACGTTAATTTTGCTGCGTCTTTCAAACCACCCAAACCTAATGGTGCACAATTTTATTGAAAAAGAACGAGAAAGAAAGTCTGTACTTTCTTAAGTGTCTACCACATCTTCCTTACACACAACACGACTCATATGGTCCAAACTATTACCCTGTGCCATAGCACTCTATACTGGTTACTATAGTAACCAGGCAAAAACATCACAAACATGGAAAAACACCCTGTTGCAAAAATTCCGATTCATAAGCCGGCGATAAGAGAAGTAAGAGAAGCAACGAGCTATGGAAAGCGCTATGCTCGGAATTTCTCTACGAGACCGAATCAGAAATGATGAGATCCGTAGACGAACGAAAGTCGTCGACGTAGCCCAGCGGATTAGTAAGTTGAAGTGGCAGTGGGCGGGGCACATAGCACACAGAACTGATGGCCGATGGGGCCGAAAAGCTCTCGAATGGATACCACATCTCGGCAAGCGCAGCGTAGGACGACCAGCCACAGGACTGACAGATGACCTCATCCAAGTGGCAGGAAGGCGCTGGATGCAAGCCGCTTCCAACCGGTCTTTTTGGAAATCCATGGAGGAGGCCTATGTCCAGCAGTGGACTTCTTGTGGCTGAATGATTATGATGATGACGAAGAGAAGTAAAACTGCTCTCAAGAAGTCCATCTCTCTAGAGGTAGATATTCAGTGCTAGATGTCTAGGTACAAAACCCTCAAAGGAGTACAGTGAGGGCTGAAGGAAATACCGCCCATAAGCGAGTGTTAGACCTAGCTAATGCCTATTAGGTAGCTTATTTATTATTCCATAACGAATAAACTCGAGGCTCCTACACCGGGAGCTTGCCGTCAAAATATTAGCTTAATAATAAAGTTATCCGCTAGTAAGTTGAAGTGGCAGTGGGCGGGGCACATAGCACGCAGAACTGATGGCCGATGGGGCCGAAAAGTTCTCAAATGGAGACCACATATCGGCAAGCGCCGCGTAGGACGACCAGCCACAAGATGGACAGACGACCTCATCTAAGTGGCAGGAAGACGCTGGATGCAAGCCGCTTCCAACCGGTCTTTTTAGAAATCCATGGAGGAGGCCTATGTCCAGCAGTGGACTTCTTGTGGCTGAATGATGATGATGATGAATAAAGTTATATTTACCTTATTTTTTATCATAAAACACAGACAATTTCAAGCAACTAGCACGAATATTACCTACAGATATAGCTGCTTCCCTTGATTTTTAAAATAATTAAAATGAATTTGCGTATAAGAAATCTGAAGTACGTCACAGAAAAGGAAATGCGTCAATTAAAGAGATAATAGAAAAAAAACAACCTTTATGCTCTTCGGCGGTTCCATAGTTTATGAAATCTTAGTGATAATTTTTTATATATAGGTACCTAGTAAAAATTTTTGCCACTGTGTGATTGTCTTTACATATTCCAATAGTATTGACTTGTCAAGACGAAATACTGCGCATAGTTTTTGTACCCAACATTTTGATGACGGCTGTAGGTAGCAACAAAATCCCGCCATATTTCTGACGTACACCATAAACAAAAGACGTCTGCTTCTGACAGTTTAAGCTAGGCGCGCGCGGGGCCATTCATTCATTCAACCACTATGATCAACCTGTGAGACGAACGGATGTTACTTACTGGCCAGTTGTAATGTCTACCTAGCTGGATTAGAAGACATGCTTTTCTTCATAGGTTACCATTGGCTCCCGAGACTCCGCTGTCCGTCTGTCACCAGGCTGAACCGTGATAATTAGACAGTTGAAAACCAGGCTGAACCGTGATAGTTAGACAGTTGAAATTTTCAAAGATGATGTATTTCTCTTGACGCTATAATAACAAATTACTAAAACCGAATAAAATAAATATTATATGGGGGCTCATATGCAACAAACGTGATTTTTTTGCCATTTTTTGCTCGATATTAATAACTGCAACAGGTAGACGCGTGAAATATTCAAATGTTACGGAACGGAATGGTACGGAACCCTTCGTGCGTGAGTCCGACTCGCACTCGGACTCGCGCTGACGGTTTTTTATAATCAGTTTTTGTTTATATTATACTAGAACGATGATAAACCTCGTCCGGAAGCCTTCATCATGGAGGAGAGTCGAGGGCGAAACTAGTCGGCTATCCCGACGGTAATAGAAGTAAGTGAAACGTTTAAACCAATATATAAAATGTGCAGTGCTTACGAAAGGTTAACTGGTAAAAATGAACAATATTTAAAAATTGATTATTCATTTCTACCTTAGCAATTTTCTCATTACGTAGCAGTACCGTGAACTGCCTTGAACCACAGAGGAATCTTTGGAACACTTACGGGTCTTCTTATTTATAAAAACACGATTCCTGCAAAACACTTCACAGAGGCAGTGTAAAAAATCTCTGCGTACGCCTTTCCCTTTACCACAGACTTGTTCAAACTGCATTCGAGCGGTGTTTTAAGGAACCGTGTTTCTATACGTAAATAGGAACGAAAAATTTTGCGGAACGCTGTTCTAAGACATCGACGCCCGGCCTATCAGTCCCCGGTGTATGGGCAATATCCATAACCGTAGCTACCGGCAATAACACAAGTGATTATGTAAGAACATGTTTACGGTAACACCCGTGTAATCTGGTAGTGTAATTATTATTTATTATCGTATGTACGTATAATATCTAGGTCGCTCAGAGACTTGTAATCAGGGTTTGAAGGTACTAGTGTCATCCGCGGATTTACCCCCGTTAACCCCGGGTAGTGCCAAGCTAGTAGCACTACTGGGCTGTTATTCATGAAACTACCATTTACAATAGAGAACTTGGGACTAAATATGTTTTAATAGATTAGGAGAGGTGTGTGGCGCCGGATTAAGAATAGCGTCACTCCATTTCCTTCCGTGGATGTCGTAGAAGGCGACTAAGGAAATAAATTACCAGGAGACGGGCGGCAGCGTCTTCCTGAGATTCCAACCGCTTACTGCGATCGCCAACCCGCCTGCCGAGCGTGGCGATTATGGCAAAACCCTTCATGGTTAAAAACCAGGATGGAGGCCTATGTCCTGCAGTGGGCGTCAAATGGCTGATGATGATGATGATGACGTTACAAGATAAATAATACTCGACTTACATTTCGAAGCGTTTATCAATATAATAGTTGAGTTATCTCTTAAAATAATGTTTTTATGCATCTACACCCTTATAAGAAAACGTTCAGTATTCAATGACAAAACGAAATCTAATAAGTTTTATGTTATTAGAGTAACTTTATTTTTCGCATATTTTGTGACCTCGAAAAATATATCTTTATTGTTTTTGAAATTTCGCAAGGTTTTATATGTTTTTTTTTTTTTTTAGTGATGGCTTTCCTCAGGATTCTGCCAACGTCCGAGTTACGAAAAAGTACTACCTCTGTGAATGATAATGCAAGCTTCTTTATATATATATATATATACATACACATTCATATATACATATATACATAAACATACATACATATATAATATAAACTCTGTCGAGGTTTTATATTATGATTTCTACAAAAGTAATGTCACTCCAATCTAAGTGAGACGCAAGATCCCCATTCATAGACCATTAGGACAATTTGGTGCACGCAGCCGATTAGCAACTAACCTTCCTTATTAGTCTATGGTCCTGGCCACACTGAAGGGACGTGGGGCGAGGGCGCCGAAAAGACGCGACGCGTTTTATAGAGTTCGCGCCCTCGCTCGCCCCGTCTCTTCTGTGTTGTATGGAAGTGAATCGGAAAGACGACGCGTCTTTTCCGCGCCCTCGCCGTACGTCCTTTATGTGTGTCTGAGCCGTGTTTCATAAAACTACAACTTTCTACTCGTTAATCTGTGACTTAATTGACTCTCCAATGAACATCGAATTTTCATAGTAAACCATGAACGTTAGTTCTATGAGAAAGGGCCCAGAATTAATAGGCTACGCAATGTGAATCAAATCTTCATAAATTTTTAGAAAAAAAAGGTGAAATTGGACTTTTCTGGCTTTTCTATTTTCAGCCTGGCAACGCCAGTTGCGAGTCGTGATGATTTAAGCGAAATGAAGAGGCGTTTCAGGAGCCTCTAAGTCCTGTGAACTACCCCGGTTGGCTCACTGGTAATCCGGGCAGGCGGGCCGTGGGCACGAATTCGACTCCGGATTTGTTTGCGAGGCATCAGGACTGTAATTTCTTGGGGGTGAGACGGCAGATGAGTGGTTACACTCTGAGTGTATTCTTCCGGAGGTCACTAACGAATATCTGTCCGTTCAAGAATCCATGGGTAAGCTCTATCCAGTGAATAAGTCCACAAACGTCTTGCACCATGACATTTGCAGAGCTATCCATAGACAAATTGTTCGACTGACAACCCTGTCAATCACATACCCCCGGTTTCTCGTACACTAACAAGCTGTTAATCTACTGTTAACAGCTGTCAGTGTTTTTTTTTTGTATGCACTTTGCTCAATTGACAGCTGTTAACAGTAGATTAACAGCGTGTTAGTGTACGAGAAACTAGGGGAATAATTTATCTGTTTATTTGCCCTGGATAAGTATTTATCTTACATCACCACAACTAACCTACGGGGTTTTGTTATATATTAAAAAAAACTTGCTATCTCCAAAAGTCGACAATGGCAGAATCCTTAGGGTAGCCATAATTAAGAATTGAATTGAATTTTAATATTTATCTATTTACTAACTTATCCAGTGATTAAGTCCAAGTCACCCTAATAAAGCTCTGAGGAACATATCGACGGTTCAAAGGTAAAACTCATTTTGTGGTATAATTTCAGGCCAAATTCATTAATGAGCCAAATGAGTTTTACCTGCAAAGGGATTACAGAAGCTTTGGAGTTAAAAACATTTTTAAAGTGACAGTTATGTTATGGAGCACAATACGCACTTTTTTTTTCATCTCGTAGACTTTCTCATTTTGACATTTTCTCAAACAAAACCAAAAAAAATCTTATTTTGTGCCAAAAAGTCACTTAAGTAGTGATTTTTACATTTGAACCGGCAATACCATGCACAAGATCTGTCTCGCTGTTCAACGCGGTAAGAGTTACGTGGAAAAGAGCACCATGAAATAGTTACGGTGTCTCAGAGAATATTATAATATTCGAGTGTCATCAGTCATTCGGGATTCAGTAACGCACTCGCAAAAGTAAATGGAAGTTAAATAATTATTCATTTATGTTTTTGTTAGAAAAAGGAGACGAATTATACTATGGCTGCACAATTTGCGCCAGTGGTTTGAACAGAGCAATTAGTATGGAATATGACAGTTAGACGAATGGGGATCCACACTGCCAATTTATCCCTGTAGAGGGCGCATGATCGATACGGCCAGGCTGAACTGTCATTCTCATACAATTGTTGCACTTTATTACGATCTTTCATAAATTTCCGTTCGATTTCTTTCGATATGCCCCTTTTTTGGGCTACCAGGTTGTAATAAAAAATAGTGTTCTGGTTTCCACTGACTTAACCAAACTTTTCACAAGGTTAGCTTCCTTTCCAGTTACTTTTGCTCCTCGTTTATTAAGTTCGTCTTTTAGTTCTGTTAGCTTCCATGTTGGGTAAATGTTGAATAACAAGATGTTGGACCCCACAAAAAACTGTATAAAAAAACAATAAATCCGTCTCTAACCAAATCACAACAAAGTTTGACATGACCGGATCGCTGCTAGCGCCATCTGCGAATCGTTTTGCGTGTGGATCCCCATTGGAATCGCTCAGGATTTGGTGCGCCTAATTAGGCCCCAGTTCATTGTTTGTTGGCAGCCTTGAATAGCAAGGCAGCCGAATTGGTTGTCAACCTCCGATAGGAGACGGCGAAGACAAACGAGAAAGTGAAGTGTGGGCAAGAGAGATCACCTTTTTATTTAACCATAGCAGGCAACTTGACGAAGAAGTATTTTTGGAGAGAAATTGTTTTCTATCTGTTCGTTCAATAATCAATAATGATCTTTGTTCATGAATCCTACAGTCCTACTAATATTATAAATGTGAAAGTTTGTGGAGATGTCTTGATGTTTGGAGGTTTGGATATTTGTTACTCAATCACGCAATAGCGGCTGAACGGATTTTCATGAAACTTGGCGTACAGATAGACATAGATCTGAATTGAGACATAGCGTACTCGATATCCCAGTAATGCGTTCCCGTGGCATGATATTTATTTTAAGTTTAAAATTGATGGCGTTGTGCGAGCGAACGTTTGTGTTGTAAAAATAGATGGCGTTGTGCAAGAATCGTATAAACGTACGGATTCTGTGGCGGTACGAAGTTCGCCGGGATAGCTAGTACTTCACCATAGTACCTCTAGTCCAGAATCTTTGTTTTCGTATATGTCTATACTAACATTATAAACAGGAAAAGTTTGTAAGTTTATATTGTTTGTATGTAGGGGGTAGGTAATCACCGAAAGTACTTATCCGATTTCAAAAATTCTTTCACCAGTATTTAGAACGGACCTTCAGGCGGTCCAAGGCTATAAGGCTAGTTTACAACGCGAAAGTAGTCCCAGGCACTACCAGTTAGTACAGTAGAAGCAGGTAAGATATTTCCCCTTTTTCAGATGTATATGGGAAATTCGATACACCAAGTCTGTTAGTTGATACTGCCGGTAAGGGACATCCCAGGCGGACATACTTCGACCAAATAGGCGATGTATCAGCAAAGGGCAAGATAAAAATTACCCGAAAGCGGCGAGTGTACATGCAACGACTAATGAATGTTAATGAAGCGAAAGAGATCTGTCAGGATCGTGGCAAGTGGCAGAGCCTGGTCCCTGTCTACCCCTCAGGGATACAGGCGTGAGTTTATGTTATGTTGATACTGAGTAGCAGCGTTGTCAGGTCAAGCTGGCTATAACTGTCAAATACAGCTGGACAGTATGAATGACTGTATTGTTACCGCCCTATAACGTCTTATCTATATGGATTTGCCCAGGCCGTCTGTTCTGTGGGGTGAAATAGCTCTTATCGCGTTGAACATGAAACCTAAAATGGCTCAAACCCGTGACTACAATTTGATAGGCAAACTAAATAAATCTTTGTTTGATATGATTACGAAATACATCGAAAGCGATGGTCTCAACATGTAAGGAATAAGTAACTGCACTCAATAATAATAGGTATTTACTGATATTTACAAGTCCCAATGACTAATTCAAAATAGGACAGTAATTCGGGAAATTTCTTTGATTTCAACAAAATTTTGAAATTTCTTATTATTACATTAAAATGTATTTGTATGAAGTATGTATCCAATTTTTGTTCTTCGCAAAAATCTCAGTATCGACCTACACAAAATTCATTAGAACACGTTAAAACGGACAAGTGCATGTATGGCCACGCGCAATGTTGGGTTCCGTAGAAAGAGGTTTTTTTTTTTAATTTGCTTTCCAGAATTAAAAAGTTATTTTCAATGGATTTTGTAGGAAGTTTTCCTTTTACAAGTTGGTTGCCTATTAGCCGTTAACTAGTAGTCTACTTAGCCGTGATAGTTTTCCTCTTAAGTTCATTATATGTGCTACTGACCTGACTTTTTTCACGTTTCTACAATCAACCGTTACCCGGGAAAAAGAAGAAGAAAGACATTTATTATACCAACAAGAAAAAGAAGAAAAGGAGAGACGGTTCTGACAAAAATTTGCGCTTTAAAGCTTAATATTTCGTAAACGGAACCCTAAATAGAAAAAATGGCCTTCCTATACCCACAATATTTTTCAACATACCCCACACTATGGCGTAGGCGAGAAAAAAAAATTGCATCTCTAATTTAGGTGTAGGGTACACTAAAAAAAAAATTTTTTTTAGGTTTTATTGTAGCGTTTTGTCGGCGTAATAAATATGTATATCTATGCCAAATTTCAGCTCTCTAGTACTTATCGTATTTGTGCTAAGCCGCAGACAGACAGACAGACGGACGGACGGACATGGCGAAACTATAAGGATTCCTTGATGACTACGGAACCCTAAAAAAGTGATCTAATAGCAAATAATGTCCAAAGCGAACGTCAAATACAGAAAATACCACTAGAATCTCTCTGAAAGCTGTAAAAACAAAAATGTTTATTTTCAACGACACTAATGTGGCATTCCAAATGGCTGTCGTTCGGTCCTGAAATTCAAAATGGCGCCATTAGTCTTCCCGGTTCAAAGTACAGTAGTAGGAAATTAGTTGGTCATGGGAGCGTCGCCATTTTTGTTTTCGTCTACAAGGTGACAAGTAGATAATTTTTCGATAAGGTGATCTGTTTTCCTGATTTCTATGATGTAAAAATTGATTTTATGGTAAATAAATATTTTCACTATCACTATCACTATCACTGTTTAAAAATTTTGAAGCAGAATAATGTAAGAAATGTGTACACGTTGTGTACACGTTTGCCTATGACTCATAAAAGTTAGCAAAAAAATTGCAGATATATACAATAGGGGAAACTAGGCCCCGTAGAAGAATTTTCGAAGCCCTTCCTAATAGGCTCCAACCGAGAATTTGGCCAAGAATTTCGCAAATTTTCTAGAATCTTGCACATTTTTTACTCTCAGTTTCTCGTACAATATGTTAATTTATGTTTACCAGGCAGCTGTCAGTTGGGCAAAGTGCATAAAAAAACAACTTACAATTACAGTTCACAGAAATTTAACAGACTGTTAGTGTAAGTACATGAAACCGGGGTTTAACCTATCAATCAACGGCTAGTCAATTTTGTATCAAGCTCGTTGCTCAATGGGTAATATTTTTTACATTTGTTTCATTCAGTGATAGTTAAATACATAGATGTCTAACTAGCGCTAAAAATTGACCCCACATTCAATTGTGGGAAGGCGGACGGGGCTTGACAATTGACAACATTTCAAAATTGTATGGAGCTCTAATTCGAAAACCATTTCGAGATTTGGCTTTGTAAAGCACGTAAAAATTTATTTCAGTTTTTTCTGTGGTTGCATTTCCGAGAAAATGGTAAAAACACAAAAATACGCTGATGACGTCACAACATGGCTCTCAGTAAACATGCCTGTGCCACGATAAAAAAAAAATCTAGCAAGCCACACAGCATAAGTATCAGGGTTACCATACTTACCATTATAAATAACCTTGAAAAAGTAGCTACAAAAGTAACAAACTGGCAGCAAAAACACTCCGAACGCAGATAAAGGCTTTGCCAACACAAAGTGCATTTAAAAAAAGGAACAACTACATAAATAAGGGACGATGAATTGAACTAAGCTGATTTAATTGTATAAAAGAAAAACATATTTGCAGATGTTAAAAAAATACAGAAACTGTTTTTTAACATGGCCCTGGCAATACTAAAATGACATTTTGTAACTATGTTTTTTTAGGATGTTAGGCAAAAGAAAACATATTGTGAGCCTCGTTGTTTCGTCACTTCCGGTAAAAATATTTTAAACTTTAAAATTTTAAAAATATAAGAAAACGTGCGTGTTTCAGAAAATAAAAAAATATGGGTCGTTTTATTTTGTATCTAGTTTCCTTTAAGACAATAAAATACGTATGCTAAAAAAATTAAATGTTGTCAATTGTGTTACCAATCGGAGCGAGTTCAGTATCACCCGGCAAAATATTTATGCACCTGCCACCGTCAGACCGCCATCTTGCGCGGTACCTAGATATTTCGACGGGTTTTAGGTACAATGAATAATGCCAATGGTTTGACGTTTTTGTATAAAACCATCATAAGTTAGGTACGCTGTCACTTACTATCGCCCAATCAACGTTCACGCCGTCACGAACGCGCACAGACTGAACCAATCACGAAATGATTTACTCTACAGCACATCTTGCGCTCATTTCATTGGTACAGACTAATCGAGAGGACAGGGGCCGTTTATGAGAGTGAATTTTGTAGGGAAATACTTCTGTGGTTTTTTATTCGTAGGTTTTATAAAATTTCTTCTCGGCGAGACTCGGTCTCCGCCCAGATGAAACAAAATTCTTGTCTTACTTTCGAATATAATCTACCTTCTTTCACCTCTATTCCCAGCACAAACAATTCCCTCGAAAACATCAAAGTCCCTTTTGTTTGTTTGTTTTTTTTTTTAAGTTTTAAAACAGTGCGTACCGAAACATAGTAACTCGATGTCAAAACTTCAAGGAAAGATTAGTAAGAATTTTTATCGTTTCCGATCGTTGAGTTACGTTCCGAAATGTCGGTGTTTCTTAATTTATCTCTTTGCGGTTTAGATGGATTAGTGTTTTGGTAATTTATTAGTTTCACTCACGGGGTTTCCGAACGTTTTTTATTGCTTTCGTAAATACTCGCTACAAAACGGGAGGTTCTTTAAAGAGGGGACAGTGTTTTATTGCCAGTGATAAAAAGAACGGTTTTTACTGACCAATATTGGTTAAGTAAAAAAGAAGCCACTTTGTTTTATTGTTTTTCAAAGAAATGGTTAAGAGTTTTTCAACCAAAAGATGATGTCAACAGGAAAACCTGTCAACATATTTTTTAGGTCTCTTAATTTTATTGAACCTTACAGATAGACTGACTGGTTTATGATCGTTTTATTTCAGTTCGTTTTATAAAACATAACTTTCAGTTTTCAGACAGCAAAAATTTGCGCATATTTCGCAAACGGAACCCTAAATCGAAAAATGGTCTTCCTACACCCTCAATATTTTTAAACGACCGATCCAACGATACCCAGTGCGGGCATGTACCTATGACTTTGTTTTCTAAGTTATGTACATTTGTTAAGTCCTAGTAGCAATACCACTCGCTAACTGTGAAGGAAAACATCGTGAGGAAACCTGAGTGTCTGAGCGATTCATATACCTCAGCGCTTGAAATCGCCAATCCGCAGTGGGCACGCGTGGTGATTAAGCCCATACTCTCTCCCTGAGAGAAGGCCTGTGCCCTACAGTGGGACGTATATAGGCTGCTTATGAGGTACCCTCAGAAAATGTTTTTTGGAGATTTTATATCCGTATACCTTTGTATGCCAAATTTCAGCTCTCTAATCTCTAATACTTATCGTCTCTTTGCTAAGCAGCGGACAGACCGACGGACGGACATGGTGAAACTATAAGGGTTCCTTGCTGACTACGGAACCCTATAAAGTCAGATGAGTCCGATAAAAATAATATACTTATCGAATTGAGAATTTTGCAAATAATAGCAAATTATGTGTGTTATAGGTATATTTAATTTTATTCGGCTTTGGTAAACAAACCGTTAATAGAAATCGTTAAAATACGGAAAGGAATAATATCTGACGAGTCGTTTGCATATTCATTTTATTCATTTATTCATTTAACTAATTCATTAAAGACATATCAACCCCTTCATGGTTATAAAAACCACGAAGGAGGCCTGTATCCTGCAGTGGCCGTTAAATGGCTGATGATGATGATGATATCAACCCGTATTATCAAATTCTTGACGTTGATATGATAACATTTAAAAAAAAATTGTTTTACCCAGAAAAAAATTAAATGAAGTTAGACCTGAGATATCCGCACTTAGCCTCATAGTTGGGCTATCGTAGCGAGCGCTAAAGCATGTGAACAGTTCAGACACTAGGGTTTTCTCACAATATTTTTCATCAGTCATCACCGTTAGCGGTATTGCTGCCGTAAATTCACAAATGAACGTAACATAAAAAACTAAGTCATTCGTCCGGGATTCGAACCCTTGACCTCCCGAATTGTGAGGCCTGCGTTCTAAAGTTTAACGAAACGAAATATACTAACGTAGAAACTGGGTAATACCACCTATAAATAGTTTTCGCTACATTGTGCAATGACGTAAGCCCGCTTATAAGGGCTCTCAGAACCAAACCTAAACAGAAGGACGGCCAAATGTTAACATTTCTCATGCCAAGGTTTTGGAAATTTGTCTGTGAAGACTTCTTTCTCAGGCGCTCTTTTTCTGAATCCTGATCTCTGCATCCCAGAGGGGTGGGCAGAGACCATGGTTTGCCCCTTGCCAGGATCCTGATAGATCTCTTTCCCTTCACCAGTATTTATTAGTTACTGCATATTTACTTAATAATGAAATAACAATGGCAGGAAGACAGTGGACGAGATTCGCGTAGGATAGGCGGGGTTGGTGTGACGGTGAAGAGCGTCTGTCATGGGCTGTATCGACAGGTCTTCTTACTTATGGTGCCTCTTCGACTACCTAAGGTTGGGAGTCAGCTCCGCATTTTTATCTCTGTCTCTCGCAAGGCGGCAGAGCTCGACAGCACTTGCGATTTCAGTCCACTCTCATCGGTTTCTCAACCAGGATTTCTTTCTCCGGCCTACGAGTCTCCTGCCAGCGATTTCTGCTATCAATATAAGTTGCAGAAGACCATATCTGAATACGTGCCCCAATTATGCAATCTTTCTCCTTTGGATGGTATTCCAAAGCTCGCGCTTCTTGTCGTAGTACCTCCTCGTTGGTAACATTTTTGTAGCACCACACATCTCAAATGCTTCTATGCATTTCCTGAGATCTTCTTTAGTTGATGTTTAGAATGATGTAATCATACAACGTCACTCCATTTCCTTCCGTGGAAGTCGTAGAAGGCGACTCAGGACATACATTACCAGGAGACGGGCAACAGCGTCTTCCTGAGATTCCAACCGCATACTGCGACCGCCAACCCGCCTGCCGAGCGTGGCGATTATGGCAAAACCCTTCATGGTTAGGAAAACCATGAGGGAGGCCTGTGTCCTGCAGTGGGCGTCGAATGGCTGATGATGATGATGATGATGACTCATACAACGATTCTGTCGACGGCGACACCCCGACAAGGACGTGTGATGCCGACAAACCGAATTTGCTCTTAAACACACGGGCACAGCTGCCGCAATACAGTTGACCGCTAGAGGTATATGTGCAATTGTAAGAGGGCTTAAGACGAATTTTGTTGAAGACGCACTTGTTCAAAGGCGGTGGAGCCTGAGGTAATACCTTTCCGGCATTCAAGTTTTGCTCCGTGTGGCGCCGGATTAAGAATAGTGTCACTCCATTTCCTTCCGTGGATGTCGTAGAAAGCGACTAAGGAAATCAATTACCAGGAGACGGACAGCAGCGTCTTCCTGAGATTCCAACCGCATACTGCGATCGCCAACTCGCCTGCCAAGCGTGGTGATTATGACAAAACCCCTCATGGTTATGAAAACCACGAAGGAGGCCTATGTCCTGCAGCGGGTGTGAAATGGCTGACGATGATGATGATTCAAGTTTTTGTTACTGCGGCTGATAAGTACTGTAATGAATATAATGAATATGTAAATTTATGAATAAGCAGCTCCTTAACTCAAAAATCTTTAAATATTAAGATTAGAAGTTAAGTACATGCCATGTAATATATATAATTTTTTGAAATAAACAGCTTAATTTTTTTTTTTTTTTACTATTTTTAATGTCATTTTTCGCGTAAGTGTGACTTCTGTGTAACTTAGTAAGCCACAGCTCATAGAAAAGCCTATTGGTAACGCGACACCACGGTCAATGGAGGGTGAAATATCATAGGAGAAGCCTGTAGCCGCTGTAAGGTCTCAGGGTCCGGCCCGGCCCGTTGATCGAGTTTTGATCAATTGCATTAGCGTTGCCATTACAAATTAAGATAATACAAAAAGATAAGATAAGAATTGAGAAAAACATGCAAAGATAATAAAAAAGAATAAGCTTTTTTGTCTGCCACTGCTTGGCAAAGACCTCCCCTTCTGCTTTCCGTCTCTCGCTGGTGACTTCCCCAGCCACCTCGCACCATCCCGGCAAGAATGTATTAACCTAGTCCTGCCATCTTCGCCTTGGTCTGCCGCGACGTCGTCGGTGTCCACTTTGCGGAACCCAGTCGGTCGCAATTATATTTATTTTATTTTATTGTTTATTGGACCCACCTATCTGAGCTCACGAGGCAGACAAGGCCAGTCCAGTGCCACTTTAACCTGGCTGTCACAATCCCAATATCGGCCATTTTAGTTTTTGAGCGCGCCGTTGTGCTCTGTCGTGTTGGAGAAGAAAATAACACGGTCCGTTTTATTAACTAACCCCCGGTTTCTCGTACACTAACAAGCTGTTAATCTACTGTTAACAGCTGTCAGTAGTGTTTTTTGTACGAACTGCGGTCAATTGGCAGCTGCTAACAGTAGATTAATAGCGTGTCAGTGTACGAGAAACTGGGGGTTAGTACCGGATAAACTTACTTGGTTATTTTGTCGGAAGAAGTCTGTTCTATTCCCACAGGGTTTTGCCTAGTTTCGGGTATAGACATCAGACACTGGTTGTGCGCGACTACTGTGCATCAGGAATTGAGGATATAGAGTCTTTTTGTTTCCAGTGATTATAAGTTCATAGACCTTTTTTCTAGTTGCTTGGCAACATTTTTCGAAAATATGTATGTCAGATAATTCTAGGATTTGAACGAAATAAAAACGAAATTTTATTAAAAACATTTGGTCAAGCTTTTATTAATATTATAGCTTCGAGACGACCAAACTGGTTCTGAATTTATGTTGTAATTTAGTCACTGTGTTACTTTTTGTGTTTTTTTTGGTATTTTCGCACAAAATAAACATTATATGACTAATGAATGTTGAGGAAGCGAAAGTGATCTGTCAGGATCGTAGCAAGTGGCAGTCGCTGGTCTCTGCCTACCCCTGTGGGATACAGGCGTGAGTTTATGTTATGTTTTTTTTTTCACTCTCAAAATGTACATATCTTAAGAACAAAAAAGAAAACCAATTGAAATAAGATTATATTATACATTATTATATTAGTCTTAATGCTAAAGACTGCTAAGACGTCACAGTTCACAATATAGGGCGAGTTCAAGCGCTGGGGTAAGGTAAGGGAACACCTCAGACACTCAGCTTTCCTTACGATGTTTTTCTTCACAGTTAACGAGTAATGCAACTATAAATATACAAACGCACGTAACATACGAAATAAAGTGCACAGATGTTATTTCGACTAAATAGAGGATGTATTAGCAAAGGGCAAGATGAAAGTGACCCGAAACCGGCGTGCGTGCGTGCAACGCCTAATGAATGTTGATACTTACAGCGAAAGTGATCTGTCGGGATCGTGGCAAGTGGCAGTCCCTGGTCTCTGCCTACTCCTCTGGGATACAGGCGTGAGTTTATGTATGTACGACGTTCACGGATAACATGAAATTATAATTGGACATAGATTTTTTTCACTTTGACTAAGACTTCAGTCAGACCTGAGGTTTGACTACCCAAACCTAGGTGCGCCGGAGTTTCGATGTTTGACTATACTCCAATCCACGAAACGAGCTCCTAAAGAAGTGCGCCCATTAATGCGCGTGACCTTCAATAGCCACTGCATTAAGCAAACCTACCTACCCTATGAAGCGGACCGTCTTCGCTTATTGTTTCGCTTATCTCTAGCCGCGCGCATTGACCAATAAGATGCGAGTATTTTGTTCCCTACGGCGCGAGACACACAGATGGGACGTGCGGCGAGGGCGCGTTAAGATGTATAGAGTCACAGACCAAGAGCGACCGCAGAGCAAGGACTGTGGTCTGTGACTCTAACACCTTACCGCGCCCTCGCCCCACGTCCCATCTGTGTGTCTCGCGCCTAGGAGTTCGACTCGTGGAACCGAGTACCTACATGACATGAAAATGTACCTCATACGTATACGATGACTGCGTGCTGGGCGGACTACTAGTTTGGGGCATAAATTCACATTATTGGGTCCGAATCTGGCCATGTACGCCGGAGGCGACCAGTGCGTTTGATGGGTGGACAGACAGTCAGACTGCTGCGATATATTGTCCGTAGACAGTCGCTTCAGGGTTAATTACATAACGTACGGTAGTTTGTGGTCAACATTTTTTTTATCTCTATGTCCTGCGACACGGGATTTCCTAGTGCAGGGCTCAATGCTAATTCTCCGTATTCTGTAGTAAATTATTTTGTTTTTTTTTTTGTGTTTCGTATGTGTTTGTCCGTCTCACTGCAGGGCACAGGCCTTCTCTCAGAGAGAGAGTATGGGCTTAATTACCAAGCGTAATTTATTTTTATTATTATTACCTCAGACACTCAGGTTTCCTCACGATGTTTTCCTCCACAGTTAGCGATTGGTATTCAAAACAAAGTCATTGGTAAGTACATGCCGGGATTCGAACCCACGTTCTCCCGAACACACTCTTCTCTCTCCTTATTAGTTTCCTCTTTCGTCAAACAAGATTCCGGAAACGAGTGTAACAGCCTAAAGTAGGTACAAGAAGATTTAAATATGCCGTGTTGACCCAACAAATTAATCTCATTTGAATTCTGAACGAAAACTGGGGAGAAGCTGAATATTCAGGGGTCCGTAGTTAAGACGAGATCTTAAGGAAACCCAAACTTCGACTTTGGAAATGGAGATGGAATCAACAGTCGTTTGGCGTCCTATGTCGAGTATATACAAAATTTCAACATTTTTCACAAACTTTAGGTGTAAATAAATCAGGTGTAGGTACCGTGTATTGTATACCATAGTACACTAGCATCTACATAATATTTAAGACTAAAATTGCAAAAATATATTATGCGGGGAGCGGTGGAAGCGGTGGAAGCGGTGGAAGCGGTGGAAGCGGAGAAGAGCGGTGGTAGCGGAGCGGTAGAACGCCGGCTTCTCAGCTAATGGTAAAAAAAAAAACATCGTCTGGGAACCCGGGTATATATATAATGGGGATTTACATACAAACTCATATCTACTCGTAATATATCAAAATCTCATGTCACAGTGTTTGTTATCGAACTCCTCCTAAGAGGCTTCACCGATTTCTATGATATTTTTTGGGTATATTTGGTAGGTCTGAGATTAGGTCATAGGCTAATTAATATGGCAAAACAACGTTTGCCGAGTCAGCTAGTATAAGGAAATACTGTAATTTTTACGCGATTTAAATTTTTGCGCATGGTTCTTCTCATATCATATATATATATATGAATATGAGAAGAAGCCATATATATGCAGGGTGTAACAAAATCTCCATATACATCCGAAAATGAGAAGAATCATGTGAAAAAATTGAAATCGCAAAAAAATTTACAATATTTCCTTAACAGTTCTATTTCTGAAATGCGCAATACCTGAGCTACCCCAATTTGTCTTGTATTTTGTTGTATTTATGTGATTTGTTTTTCCTTTGTACTTGTTTATGTTACTTGTTATGCCTTTTTTTCTTGTGATGTGTTAATTTGTCCCAATAAGTCTTCTTCTTCTACTTCTTCTTCAATTAGAGTTTGTGTTTGGCAACCACTTTTGTTCCATGATTAGACCCGTTTAATACTAACGAATCATTAAAAAATACTAATATAAAGTCAACGGAACCACCTTTAAAGTGAAGAAGAAAATTAAGGACACTTCTGGAATTTAACATTTGACACTCGACCAGGTAGGAATAATAATTACAGATCTGTTTTTTTACTTTTATTTTTCAAGAATAACAGGTAAGGGAATGGCGATTAGGTTAGCATAGCATTAGGGATCCGCGAAAGAATTTGAAAGTCTTTCAGTCAAGTTTTAGTTTCAGTCTAACTTATGTAGAATACTGGTTCTATGTAATGAGCAAACAAAATCTAAAATTACAACCTTTTTGGCGCGTAAGTTTCAAAAGCTGGCCATGTCAGCCATATTGGAAACAAGAAAAAGTTAATTGTTTTCTTTTTTACAATGTAATGGCTTGCACGTCCAGAATTTTTTTTTCTTAACCTCCATATAGGTAGTAGGTAGTTTTATTTTTCGCTTATTAGGGCCGATTCGACCAACTAAGCTTTATACCAGGAATAACTACTCTGATAATAAATTTATTCCCTCAATTTTAATCTTGGTATAATTTGTTGCATTCTACCAAACTATATTTATACTCGGATAACTACTCGAAAGATTAAGAAAGGAACACAGATTATATTTAAGAGAATGTGAACGATATTGAGCTATTGCCGGATGAACGTATAAGCCGACAAAATTACTGTGTTAATATTCCATAAGCCCAAGTACTGAATGTTACATCAACTTAATTTCGCCGGCTTACAGGCAGCTGTCAAAAACGTCAAGTTATTTGAAATACTTCTGTTGTGTTGATTGATTGTTGCTTTATTCGTGTCAGTAAATTAAAATCCGGTTTAAATTATGGATAATGAAAACGAGAAACGAAAGCGTAGTCCTAACTGGCTGCCTTCCGAGAAACATTTATTGCTGGACCTCGTGGAAGAACATTTTGGCGTCATTGAAAATAAAAAAACCGATCGCGATACTTCGAAAAAAAGCTAGCCGAATGGAAAAAAATGCAAGAACAATACAACGCTCTCACTGTCAACTGCAGCAGGTCTGCAAGCATCCTAAAAGCCCAGTGGGAGTGCTTAAAAAAAGCTGCTAGAAAAGAAGCAGCAGACAATAAAAGCTGGTCGACGCAAACAGGTTAGTTTACTTCTAAGCTTTGCTTGTTAAATTTCAGCTTTTCTTACATCTCTCTACCAGGTACTGATCAGTATCTACTGACTATCATCACGGACTTAAGTATTAGTATTCTAACAATTTCATTATATTGCAGGTGGTGGAGCTCCAAGAACTAAAAAGGATGATGTGTTTTTTTTGAGAATAATAAGTCTCATTAAAACTACTGCTGTTGGTCTAAATAATTGCTTCGACAGTGATAATGTTGAGGCTTCAGGATCCCAGGATAGCACAGCACAGGATAACACAGCACAGGATACCACACAACACAGGATACCACAAAAAAGAAAAATTGAAACAAGAAAAAATTGCTACTAGAATTTTATTGCTAGAGTTAAGATAAAAAAAACAAGAATTAGGCAAGCTTATAGGTCACATTCAACACCATTCTTAAATAAACTTCTAATAAACCTCTTAAATTAACACCCTGTGTATTTCACTTCACCTTCTTTAACTAGTAGGTATGTACCTTAATTAATCCCAAATCGTTAACCAATCGTTACCATACTTACTGTATGGTAGAAAAGTATAGTATATATCGAAACTAGAGTTAATTTATAATGAACACATATTTGCAGAACACTATAAATAATACAGCTCGGAACACTCCAGCCCGAGTAATCACCAACACTTCTTTGTGTGCTATTAGTAGCATAGAATCTTAATGTAGCTAGTAGTTTGTTTACT
This sequence comes from Yponomeuta evonymella, assembly GCA_963969515.1. Classification (NCBI taxonomy): domain Eukaryota; kingdom Metazoa; phylum Arthropoda; class Insecta; order Lepidoptera; family Yponomeutidae; genus Yponomeuta; species Yponomeuta evonymella. Next base: position 5,309,913 of record OZ018371.1, read on the forward strand.
GGTGATATGGAGCAGTTCTTGTAAAAATAAATACCTTTGTAATGTTACAATGCTAGTTGGTTATAGTCTAGCTTGTTGTAGGCAAGTATTGGTAGATACTTACTGATTAGATATATACTCTAATTTATGTTCGATTGTGTGGCACCGGATTGAGAATAGCGTCACTCCATTTCCTTCCGTGGATGTCGTAGAAGGCGACTAAGGAAATCAATTACCAGGAGACGGGCAGCAGCGTCTCCCTGAGATTCCAACCGCATACTGCGATCGCCAACCCGCCTGCCAAGCGTGGTGATTATGGCAAAACCCCTCATGGTTATGAAAACCACGAAGGAGGCCTATGTCTTGCAGTGGGCGTCAAATGGCTGATGATGATGTTCGATTTTGGACAGCAAAAACAATGTTGATGCCTTGGATAATCGAAACCTCACCGTAAAATCATGGTCGTCATAACTTTCGAAATAATTGCTCCTATCTCTGATCACTCTTGGGCGCCTGAGTCTAAAAATTTCCTCGTCACTATCAGAGTCGTCAATCATATCTCTCAAACGCCGTATCATCATAATTGTCTCTATAAAGATTATTTTTATAGGTACCACAGGGAAACACGAAACTAACACGGTGCGGTGTACAGCGCACGCACTTTGACAAACAGCTGATGTGTCGTCCGCCATTTTGATTTATCCCAAGAATAAGGGTCGCTATACCGCGAGTATCGGCAGTATAGTGTTATACCCAGAATAGTGTGAATTATCCCGGGATTAGTAGTTGGTAGAACGTGATACAGGTTTACTCCAGAGTATTTCTCGATTTATTCCGAGATTACCACTTATACCAGGCATAAATAGTTTGGTCGAATCGGCCCTTAGTCGATTTTAGGTCATCTACTCGTAAAACAAATACATACAATGAAGATAGGATTTACTTACAACGACATAAGCGTTCCAGTTTAATGGATTGAATGTCTCACTTGTAGCATAAAGCATAAACGTACCTGAAACAGAGAAAAACATAGGATAACTTAGATTCTACTTACAAAACGCTTTTTATTAAAATATAATTCATACCGAAACACAGAATAGAATATAATAAAACACAACAGGTGTTTTCTAAAGCACATACTTTAAATAGTAGTAGTTACTATAAAACCGGCCAAGTGCAAGTCGGACTCGCGCACGAAGGGTTCCAACATTATACACAAAGATCGGCAAAAAACGGCAATGAATCACGTTTGTTGTTGCCCCCCTTAAATATTTATTTTATTTTAATTTTATTATTTACATTTGAAGCGAATATAGAACTAAATATTCTGTTAATATTTCAAGCGTCTACCGGTTGCCGTTATTAATATTGAGCAAAAAACGAAAAACAAATCACGTTTGTTGTATGGGAGCCCCCCTTAAACATTTACTTTATTCTGTTTTTACTTTATTCTTGTTGTTATAGCGGCAACAGAATACCTCATTTGTGAAAAATTTAACTGCCTAGCTATCATACAGCCTGGTGACAGACAGATAGATGGACAGTGAAGTCTTAGTAATAGGGCTCCGTTTGGCCCTTCGGGTAGGGAACCCTAAAAAAACTGAAATAAAAAATAACCAACAACCGCTGCAGGCGGGACCCAAATTCAACAATGTAACTCATTGCGAGGTACCTGGGTTTGTGCCGCCTGCTTAGTAGTTAAAGACACCAGTCGGATTGGTCGTTATTTTTATTTTAGTGTTTTTATTTCTCTCATTTTTCTGTTTTTTTTTAAATTAATGCTGATTTTATATAGCCTGTGTTACACTCGCGCAAACACGACGAATCGATTTGGATCTTATTTTTCAAACAGATCATTGGTTGAGGAGTTTACTTACAGGAGACATACTTACATACATACATACGAGCCCAACACATTACCCTTCTTTTGCACTCCGCTGCAGTCGCTAACATGTTATTGAATGAATGCAAATCCTGTTAGTGTTTCTGTGGAAATTGCATAGTTTTACGACGAAAATACAGAATTAAATCCACATACAAAAGAGAAAAGCGCACTCTATTGTGGGATGATTGATATCATCGGGTTTCCCCGTTTGTTGGGAATTTGGGATTCAATTTAAAATGTTTCATATTTCTGTGACAATCTTTGTATTTGATTTGTTTTTGTGTGTGAATTTTTCGGGAATAAAAGGAGCCTATGTGCCACCAGACTGTAACGTAATGTATCTCAGTCCAAAATTTCATCCAGATCCGTCTAGCCTTTCTGGCGTGATTGATTGAACAAACGTCCATTCATCGAAACTCTCGCACTTATCATAGTAATTATAATAACTTTCACAACACAATCACCTGTCCTGGTCCCAAACTAGGATACCCTGCGCTATGGTAACCAGGCAAGGACGTCACAAACCTGGAAATACGCCCAGACTGACGCCATTTATACGGGGGCAAGATTGGCTGGAGAGTAGAAAAATTGGCTGTAATTTTTTTACCGACTTCAAAAAAGGAGGAGGTTGTCAATTCGACGCCAATGTATATTTTTTTTACGTCCGAAACATGAAAATTAAAAATATTTATAGAGCTGAAGAACAATATGTAAAGTAACTCAGAACCCCAAACTAAATTAAATTGTATCTATATTATACATTTACATTTAGAATTGAAAGTGAACTACATTTATTGCCCAAAACACAGTTTATACATAAATATAGACATAAGCTTACATGATTAAAACGTTTAATTGAGGTGGACCGATCAAGTCCTTCAACGAATGCCTCATCGGTCTAGCGGTTAACACACTTGACTGCCAAAACAGATATATAAAATAATTGTTTTGCCAATTTAAATTTAAAAAAATTGCCAAAATAATTGTGGAACGTAACTAAATTTTTCTTTTTTAGTAGTTTCTGCCGAGGGTAGTAAACTAACAGTTAATGCTATCAAAAATACGCCTGTCACCTCAGTCTGCCGAGACCACGGCACTTGCAAAAGTACCGAAACGTCGGAAAATTGTAAAATGAAAAAAAATAAACGAGTAAATATCCGTGCAGATTCAGTTTTTATTACTTATTAAAAAGACAGAAGAAAATCGATAGTTACCAGACCGCCAATTGTATACTATGTAACTTAGATGCTTAAGATTTTTCATGTAACTATCTTTATAATGTATGCAATAAAGATTATTAATCTAATCTTACCATCTTTTAAATTTATTATTCATTATTTTTCCTATCGAGCAGTACTTCTGAGCGATTCTATTTCCCTGCCTAATATAATATTAAACGGGGTAATATCTCAAATTAAGACAACATTCTTTGACTGTAGCCTCCCGGACTATTAATTATTTACGTCTAATACTCGTACCATCGCTTTCGCTGTGCCACAGACGTAGATCAATTTAGACACGGCAATCCCACGACTTCTTCTGTGTGGGATTCGGATGTGACAGTCCAGTGTTCTGGACTCGGAAGCGAAAGACCCAGGTTCGATTCCCTGTGCGGGCATGTACCTATGACTTTGTTTTCTAAGTTATGTACGTTTGTGAAGTTATAGTAGCAATACCACTCGCGAACCGTAAAGGAAGACATCGTGAGGAAACCTGAGTGTCTGAGCTATTCGCACACCTTAGCGCTTGAAATCGCCAATCCGCGGTGATTAAGCCCATACTCTCTCTGAGAGAAGGCCTGTGGCCACCCTACAGTGGGACGTATATAGACTTATGAACATACATACAAATAAATAAATATAGACGAACTCATCCTCCTTTTATTGAAGTCGGTTAAAAATACTTTGGTTAAGATTTTCGAGTTTTTAAGTTTGAGTTAAGTGCCTCGAGCCTGTAAGTACTCGTACTCAAGTTACACCGCCTTTATCACGGTCCAGTGGACAGGTTTACTCACAGCGTTTTCCTGAAGTAAAGCTAGGTAATAAACTTTGCCTACACCTTTTAGAAGTTACCCGAGGGTAGATTCAAATAAAGTCAACATCCGCAGATACTCTTGACTTTGTCCGAAACTAGCTCTTATGGCACACGATAATAACTACTCTGGGGAAGCGCACAGTGGTTTCGTGTAGATCATGCTAGCTGGACAAAATGTTATGTTTGATAGTTAACTAATAATGATGACGATACTCCATACACACTGTTCTAATCATCGTTGGTGTCTAACACTCCAACTCATTGAGTTTGAAAACCGGTAATCGAGAAAAGTGTAAATATTTAACTTAATCAGTTGCATTTTCATGACACTTTTGATAAGGTTTCTTGTGATCGCTTCTATTTTTAACCGACTTCAAAAAAAGGAGGAGGAAATCAATTCGACGCGTATGTTTTTTTATTATATCTTTTCAGCTATGTTCTCGCATAACTCCGTTAAATATTAACTTTTTACGATTTTAACGTTAAATCGTTAAGATTATGATCTTAACGATTTTGACAATAATTTTTTTTTCGAATAGACATAACGTCCCATTGGTCCCATTTGTCCCATTTTAATTTGGTGAAGATCTGATGAAGACTTTCAGAGATGAAAACGGAACTCTTCAATGGACAGCAGTAAATAAGGCCTAAAGGGGGCCATTTATTAGTATTATCCGTATGTTTCATAAAATAGCGTAAAAGTAGTCTCAAGGTAATTTGGTGATGTTCTGGTGAAGACTTTCGGAGATGGAAATTGAGAACTTCAAATTTTAAAGCAACGAATTAAGTAGGGTAAATTATGGTTATAAAAGACTTGTTTATTTTTCTCCCGCTGCCCTACTAAAAATTTAAAAATAAAAAAAATTTAATAAATAAAACTACAGCACTAAAAAGTTAGAAATAATTTAAAAGAATACCTTTAAATTAGGAGTATTCATACATGTAGATATTGTAGAAGTATAGTTTGTAGTCGGTGCCCAGTTTCAATATATTTTGGGCACCGACTACTTCAAAGGTCGGTTTTTATTTTTTATTTAAAATTTTTTTGAGATAGTTTTGTGTAATGGATTTTATTTACCAGGGTTAGTACTGTATTATTTTAGAATAATGTTTTATAAGTATTAACAAAACTAAGTGATTCTAGTTTACGTACAATGTTTTGAGATAAGCTTTTTTTTAAATCAAATACAACAAAAAATATATATTTTTCTACGTTTATAGTGCTTTGATTTTTTTAATATATGGTCCTAACATTATCACAATAACACCAAACCGTGGTAATGCCGCACAAATATAGTGAAAAATAATTTTGTCAAGCCAGTTTGTTCCTACACAACACTGTGTAGAATAAACAAGCTTGAATGATCCTCTAAGACAGAGCATACAGTTAGATACTGTATACTCTGTCTAAGAGAATAGGATATTCCTGAGTTTGGACATATGGAGAGGGTGAATAAAGAAAGATTGACGAAATAAATATATCGAGTGATTGTGAGTGGAAGGGCCGGTAAGGGACGTCCCAGACAGACGTACTTCCTTCAAAAAGGGGATGTATTAGAAAAGGGCATGTAAAAAGTACCCGAAACCGGCGTGCGCGCATGCAACGATTATATGAGATCAAATGAACTTCTTGAAGTGAAGTTCGATCATTATTATATGAGTCGCTTCATTCGAAGATACAGTTAACATAGGTAGTGTCTTTAGCCTACACGAGGACTTCGCACGTTAAGAGAATCGATTCATCGATTAGGTTTTTTTTTTTTTTTTTTTTTTTTTTTATGGCAACACCCGCTTCCCGCCTTCTGACGGTCAGTCGGCTGTCACCTCATTCTTGTTCAGAGATCACAGAGACAGTTTTCTACGTGGGGTTGGGTGGGAGGGAACTATGTATCTTCGAATGAAGCGACTCATATAATAATGATCGAACTTCACTTCAAGAAGTTCATTTGATCTCATATTATATTTCGTCGCTTCATTCTTCAGATACAGTTAACATAGGTAGATGTTCAGAGATTCTGTCATTCAGAATTTAATGTGTTTGTCAATAAAACGTTTAAGTAATGAATGAGTAGAAAACTTTTTATTTATCGTTTGCATTTAAGAATAGCAAAAACAAAAACAATCTTCTCAATTATAACTTTTATTCCAGCCGGAAAAGAAAGGCCACTTACTTAATCAACTTTAAAAAAAATACATTACCTTAGTGTATATATATAAAAGGATTTTTTTTTTTTTTTTTTTTTTATACATCGTTGTAGATTGTAGACATGATTTATCTTTAAAATATTTAGGTGCTAATTGCGCAGACAGAACGAGCAAAAATTCCGTCGTCTGTCACTGGCCGATTATAGAACCTAGCAAATGTCATAGAAGAAATTGACCATCCAGCTGTTTTTCGTATAGTATCAATACAAACTCCCGCGGAGGCCGCCGCTGAGGTGGAGGCGTGACGCGTGCTGTGTGCACTGAATATTGTTATGTCAACGCCCGACTCCGCTAGGATCTCTTTAATCCACCTGCTTATAGTTTGCGAAGAGGCCTTTTTATAAGGTTTTTTGTGAGTGAGCAAAAGACTATCTGTACCTTCGGGTCGCAACCCTTCCGTTACTTTGAGATAATCATCCAGGGTTCTTGCTGGACAAATGCCTGGGTTATCCACGAAATAAGGTAAGTGTAGTACTGGTTGTTCTCGGTTTGGCGCAGAAGTCTTTATCATGTCAGGTATTGTGATTTTTATTCCTGAGGGGGACCTTGAAATGTTAGTGTGCTTAATGAGAGAAAATGTTTGTACGCGATGAGATGTACACAGAGCTAACAAAATTGATAGTTTTTTGGAGATTTTCGCTAGGCTTAGGTCACTGTTGGGATACCATTTTGATATGTGGTCTAGTACAATTTTTGGGTCCCAAGTGGTGTTATATTTGGGACGGGATGGTTTTAGTCTATAAATACCTTTCAATAAACGTTTAATCCGCTCATCCGATCCTACGTTATTCCCGAGGAGTAATGATAGGGCAGAGCGGTGACTATTAATGGTTCCGTAAGATGCTCCCTTATGGAATAGGTCTACTAAAAAGGCTATCACTGTTGAAAGTGGAGCTTCGAATGTATTTACATTATTTTCTAGACAAAACTGCCACCACAACTTGTATGTAATAGAATATTGTTTCATTGTGTTTTCTGAAATAGATGCGAGCATTAAGTCTAGTGCCATGTCCGGGGTATTTAGTCTCGCAAATGCAGTCCTGAGAGCGTCGCGGCCCCCAAGGTAAGGCTGGTGTGCAGCCGGTGAGGTATCCTGAAACGTGAACGTAGAAGGTCCCCGTTAGGTTGAAAGTAAATAATATCTGAGGTAAGCATTCTTTTAAGTAATGGAAACCAAGCTTGCCCAGGCCAAAAAGGGAAAACCAGAATGCCAGTGGCTTTATCATTAATGATTTTCCGCAAGCATTTTAGTATTAACGCGAATGGTGGAAATGCATAGAAAAAAGTAGAATTCCAACTAATTGTAAATGCATCAACTGAAAGAGCATCGGGATCCGGTTTCCATGAGATGTACCGAGTACATTTTGCATTGGTACGAGAGGCGAAAATATCTATTTCAGGATCTCCCAGGATTTGAACTATCGATTGGAACGCCCAATCCGATAGTTCCCACTCCGTATCCACGTTTATTTTTCGCGATTCTTCATCGGCTTCAATATTGTCGCGAGTGTTAATATACGATGCAAAGATATAGATACTTCGCCTCTCGCACCATTGCCAAATGGTTTTTGTCAAATCATTTAAATGTGGAAACCGGATTCCCCCCATACGGTTTATATAGGATAGAGCGGTTGTATTGTCCACTCGAAGCAAAATGGAGCAATTAGAACATGTATTGGCAAAGCTTTTTAAGCCCATGAAAACAGCTAGTAGTTCTAGGTAGTTAATGTGAAGGAGTAACTCGTCTTCTTTCCATCCTCCATTTGCTCGTTTACCATCACAGGCTGCACCCCAACCAGTTCTGGATGCATCGGTATATATTTCTAAGGCAAATGTTTTATCTTGTCTCAAGAAATTGCTATTTGACATTATGTTTTGCTCCCACCATTGGAGGTCGGGTAATATAACATTGGAAAGTTTGATTTTTGCCTCAAAATCATCATACTTCTGAAGCGCTAAATATTTCTGGCGTTCTAGTGTTTTGGTGTATAACCAGCCATATCTTATGGCTGGACAGGCTGCAGTAAGGACTCCAATGAATTGTGACAATTCTCTAATGGAACATCTAGGAAGTTTGCAGAATTTTCTTACCATCTTTATGATACGTTGTCGTTTATCATCTGGCAAGCTGAGTGTCATATCAATAGTATTGTATATAAATCCCAGAAACCTACAAACCTGTTGAGGGTCAAGGTTGCTTTTGTCATAGTTGATGACAAAACCTAAACATTTAAGCAATTCTAATGTTTCGCTAATATTCTCGCTGCATTCGTCATAAGTGTCGCCTATACATAAGATATCGTCAAGATATATTACCGATCTATAGCCCTTCTGACGGAGGTGGTTAATAACCTCTTTCATTAGTTTTGTGAAGACCCTAGGCGCCACGGACAACCCGTAGGGTAAAGCGGTGAACTCAAAGAAATTTTGATTAAATTCAAAACGAAGGTATTTACGATGTGGTTTTGCGATAGGGACTAAAAGGTAAGCTTCTTTTAGGTCTATATTTGCCATGAAACCAGCTTTGGGTACAAGCTTAGCCGCTGTCCTATGGTCTTCCATTTTAAAATGGGTGGTCGAGATAAATTTATTGAGCGCCTTTAGATTTAAAATAAATCTTTTTGTTCCATTAGGCTTAGGGGCCAGAAAAATTGTTGAAACGAAATCGCCCTTAGATCTATAGCATGGAGTAATAGCACCGAGCTCTAGCAATTTATTGATAGATTGTAACATATCGAATTGCTCGCTGTCAGACACAGAATTGCGCGGAATTGAGACTTGTCTCGTTTTCCCACAAAATGGTATTGAATACCCTTTTGAAATCCATTTCAGTATTTGAGAATTTTTCGTAATTTTAAGCCAGCAATTATAAAAATACTGGATTCTCCCAGCGTGTACCTCTATTGCTGTTGGGACGATGCACGCTGTTTGCTCTGAGACATTGGCTTCTGTTGCGCAGTGTTGGGTGCCGGAGGTCTCCGGCTGCCTTGTGCAGTTTTCTTCGGCCCCCCTCTCCCCCCCCTGTTCGACGAGAAGCGAGGCGGGCCTCCCCAGTTTCCCTGGGAGCGTGTACGGCTTGTCGACGGTTGGTGATATGAAGTAGATGGCGTCTTTGGGGTAGGAGCTGGTTTTTTTATTTGTAGCCCATGCTTTTCGATTACCTTCGTGGCTTTAATTTTTTCAGAAAGTTTGTTTCCGAAAAGCATTTCATCTCGGTCGACATCTTGCATGATATTCAAGAAAGACTTGTCTAAACCTGGAGTGACGAACTTCTTTCTTGCCTCTGTTTCTACAAAATGCAAGTCACATAGCAGTCTACAGCTGTCGCTGAGATATTTTATTGCTTGAAGTCGATCCTTGCCATCGTCTAGGAGCAGTTCCAATCCTCTGTTAAGGGCGGTAATTCCCTGCCCCAATTGCTGCTGTACGGCTTCTACTTTTTTGTCTCGAGCTCGGGTGCCCTCAGTTACAGCAGCAGAAATCTCGGGATTCAGTTTTGGCGGTTGTAATAAGTGGCAATTTTCTGGAATGAGGTACTCCTTAGAAAGCTTCTCTTTCATATCCTTGTTTATTCCTTTTCGAAGAATAGGTAACCACAGTCGTGACAAACTGTTGTGAATTTTTGGGCCGAATTTAGGCGCCTCTTCGGTAGTCTCGCCTAAGGCGTTTAGAATGTCAGGGTTCAATTCCGGCACTTGGGGGTCCGGTTCCAGTATCGAAGCCGGCTCTTGGTCGTAATTATTTGTCTCCTCGTAGTCCATAACGCCGTTTATGGCATTTTGGACAGCAACGGAATGCTCTGGGATGTTGTCGTTATTTTCTTGTTCTAAAAGGAAAAAAAAATAACGAATGTTACTGATTGAGGGTAGACGAGAAAAAACCCTAAGAAAATCACCACTCTTGGTAATTTGAGGGATATTATCCATGACTGCCTTCGTGAGGGTACTCGATCCACCTCTAGGCCTTCTATATTTTCTCGGTAATGTTTAAATAAAACACGAAATCGTTTCTTGAACGGTTTCAAAATACCTTCGTGTTAACACACGGTTAACCTCCCGGCAAGAACTACCTTCGTGATGACACACGGTCAACCTCCAGGTGGAATAATCAAGCACTATTGTTACACATCACTTAATAAACTTCTTTACTAACCTGAGTCTTTATCAGTGTCTTCGGAAGAAGAATAAATAATTCGGTTGTACTTTCTCTTCCTTTGCTCCTGCTCCAATTTTTGAATTTTTCGTTTGTAAAATTTTATTTTGTCATCATTTTTTCTTTTCGGCATAATAACTTATTATATCGGAAGTATTTTTCACTTTTTACGAAAGGCACGTGCGAACGCTGCCTCGCACAAGAAAAGAATGAGGTGACAGCCGACTGACCGTCAGAAGGCGGGAAGCGGGTGTTGCCATAAAAAAAAAAAAAAAAAAAAAAAAAAACCTAATCGATGAATCGATTCTCTTAACGTGCGAAGTCCTCGTGTAGGCTAAAGACACTACCTATGTTAACTGTATCTGAAGAATGAAGCGACGAAATATAATTTAATGTTGACGAAGCGAAAGAGGTCTGTCAGGATCGTGGCAAGAGGCAGACCCTGTTCTTTGCCTACCCCTCCGGGATACAGGTCTGAGTTTATGTTATGATATTCCAGGGCAAGGTATAAAGTACATCAATAGCCACACCTCAACCCATCGCGTTTCATAAAACTACAACTCATAGCTTATTATGACAATTCGACTCCCACGACACAGGCTGTGCCTAGTGTGGGAGTTGCAGTTATTCATATCTGTAATGCCTTGATTTTTAATAAACAATTTTTATTTTTATTTATATTTATTTAATTCTATGTAAATTTAACCCTTGCTCTTTGCCTACCAGGATACAGGCGTGAGTTTATGTGAAATGGTATAAATAGTTGTTCTGTTTATACCAAAGGAGCCAAAATCATCCCCTGTTGCAACACTGCGCCGCAACAGTCTACCGGGTTGTCATAGAAAATACTAATTAGTCCAAAAGTTCCAAGTCCCGACCCGCCATTGACTAACTGTGGCTCCGCTACAAACTGTTAACAAACAGAAACTTCGCTGGCTGCAGGTAGGGTTGGCGGATGTCCGGCTAGCCGTACGCGTCCCCCTTCTTACCGTCCTGTCCGGCCAATTTATATACAAGTCCGGCTTTTCGAAGGACTCGCGATTTCGAGGGCGCGGCCAAGAAAATCGTGGCAAAAGCAGTGTGTCAGGCTTTCAGAGTTAAATGTCCGGCTATATATGGGAATGAGTCCGGCTTTTCTATTTTTGGGCCTGGTAACTCTAGCTGTAGGGTTCTTCGTCGAGAAGCGAGCCGAAGAAAAGATCAAACGAAGAACAAATCATCATAGTGGAACTGTTCATAGCCGAACGAAGTCAAGAAAGGCAGTGTTGCCCGATGGCGGTTTTTCCTCCAAATTAGGATTTTGCTTAGGGGAGAATTTTGGAGGGACAAGTTCTTTGGGGGGAATTTTGGAGGGAAAAATGGAGTACGGGGTTTTTTTGGAGGTAAATCTTTTATCTCTAAAATAAGGAAGCACACGATTGAACGATAATATTTTCACACAAAGAATCTCACACGGGCTTTTCATATAATAGTTACCCATTACACACATTTGTGCTATAAAGCATTCGTTCATACAAATTACAATCTAATTTTCGATTTTGTCGCAACCATCTTCCAATGTAGTTGTTGAGAGCCTTTTCTCAAGTAAGAATAATTAAAGATAAATTGCGCAAGGGATTGGAACCGTAGGGGCAATTCTTAAAATTCGTTACTCAATGCCTAAAGGATGATGCATATGTTTTGTTCCGTCTCTACAAATGTTACCTTGAGGTTTAGTTCAGAATTAAAATGACGGAATTGAATGCGACAAGCTCGGAGATGTTGTAAAAGATGTTTTTTTTAGATAAAGTTTTTGTTTTATTTCAAAAAACGTACCTACAAACCAAGGTTTCTGTTTATATTCTTTAAATTAAAACATGCTTTGTGGAGGTTTTTCTCTTGATAATGGATATTTTCGGGGAGATTTTGTTCAGATTGGGGGGGGGGAGGGAATTCAAAGGGCGATCTGGCAACACTGAGAAAGGGGAATATTAATCATCCCCCTCTACTGACTAAACATTTAATTCAGAAGCGTGAAAAAATTGAGGGCAGTAGCACACGGTCACTACCACGGTTAAGTAGACTTTACAATTTAACAAGTAATAGTCGACCAACTCATAAGAGGGAAAACCTCGTGCAAATTCAATTGAAAATTGAAGAAATTGTTACTTGTGTAAAGCAAGCAGGTAGTTCTACGGAACTCTACAATGGGCGTGGCCCGATATACACTTGACCGTTTTTTTTTTTAAACGAAAAAATTTAAATGAATTTGACTATGTATCAAACTTATTCGATAATTTCAGTAAATTTGCGTTGGTCCCATGCGGCATCAATGGCAGCACTTAGAACATTTTTGCACGTTCTACCGAATGTAACTTCCATATTTGCGAGAGCTCAAACTAACCCCAAGTTTACGCTAGGCACCGGTGTGATCCAGTTATAACTGGCTCGAGCCAGAATCTGGGTAATTAAAACTGTGCGGGCAACTTTCTTGCTGATTCCGAACCGTCCTTGTCTGGGGATACAGAAGTTACTGGAAGGTCGTTTTGCTCTGGCAAGGATAGAGAACAAATTATTACTTAATAGAATAGAACAAATATTACGGATTCGTATGTCCACTGTACAGTCGTAAGTACACCAACCTTTACATTTTAGATGTAAAGTTGCCGTATCGTAACTGAACAAAGTGCAGGAACGTAAAGCTAGACGTGCTTTCGACTGTACCTGACGAACGAGGAAAATCATCTCGCAGAGGGCCCTTTCCATGATTTCTCGATCTCTATGCGTGACAGTTATCTTCAGAATTCTTAATATCTCCTAAATGCCCTGTCTGTGATTTCTCGAGCTCTGTGTGAGAGTTATCTTCAGAATTCTTAATGACGAGTCAAATAGGAAAGTATCTACATACTCGAAAGTGAGATGGGTGTTACAGTCAATCAGGGTCGCGGTTTATGAAACTACATCATCATCATCATTATTCAGCCACAAGAAGTCCACTGCTAGGCCTCCTCCATGAAAAAGACCGGTTGGAAGCGGCTTGCATCCAGCGTCTTCCTGCCACTTGGATGAGGTCATCTGTCCATCTGGTGGCTGGTCGTTCTACGCTGCGCTTGTCAATGAAACTACAATTCCTAGTTTATTATGACACGTCGACGAATATTGCGTAGTCGATTAGTACAATAGTCTTTCTACTTGTTAATCCGCTTGGCAATAAATGATTATTCTATTCTTCTATTCTATTCTATTCTATTCTAAGCAATGTTCGTCGAATTGTCACAGTACATCATGAGTTGTAGTTCTACGAAAATTCAGACCTTACGGATATATTATCACACTGCTCATTCCGAAAGACAACGAACTCATTACAATGCGTGCCGCTGCTGGCTGTGCCGCGCGCGCGCACCTGTCTGCTGCAGAACGCACCAATCACACGGGCTCTAGGCACTTTAAACCGAATCGCAGAGAGTACAGATTAATTTCTTTCTGTTGTTGTGCATATTATGTTACTTATCTGTGATGTATCTTGTTGGTATAATAAATGTCTTTCTTTTTTTTCTTCTTAATTTTTCTGTTCTCTGAATGAATTTACAAAAGTCACTCTTTTTGTGTTGTACTTACTATACAGTTAGTATTTTTGTATTTTGTATTAATGCTAGTTTATAAATGGATTAAGTTACTTTAAGTTGATTAGAATAAGTAATTCTAGAACTTGTTAACGCAACAGGGATTCCCTGCAATGTAAGCTTTAAGTTCTTTGGCAATAAATAAATAAAAAATTAAATAAAATATATTTAATTTTTTTTTATTTTACATAACCTTTCATCGATGTTTTTTTCAGGAACTGCGATGAATCGGTATTTAAGGTTACCTGTAAAATGCACAACTCCTGAAATATGCCAGAAACTGCTGTGACTTCTGTTTTTTTTTTGTTTTTTTCTATTTTTTTTTTGTTTTTCTGCATCAAATCTGTGTTAAAAGAACGGCCTTTCTTCTGTGGAGGATAATAATTTACCAGAGGCTTCGACATCGGTAGGTGATAGCAGGACGGTACCTAAGCCAGAATTTCCAAAAATATAAACTACAAAGAAACTCATGGAATAAAATTTGGTATAAAACACAAACTCAAATTGGGGTGTTTCAGGAATTGCAAAAAAACTTTTTTAAAAATGGAAAGTAGCAAAAAAAAAAACGAAATGGTGTTGTAAAGGGCGAACTCTAACTGACGTAAGTATTTCTAGAAGTAGGGAGGTATTGTTTATGGAATTCTCAATGCGCGGGCGCAACTCGCAATGTTATCGAGTTCGGTTGGTTTTTTTTATTTTGCGTAAATCACCATCAGCCATTTGACGCCCACTGCAGAACATAGGCCTCCTTCGTGGTTTTCATAATCATGAGGTGTTTTGCCATAATCGGCACGCTTGGCAGGCGGGTTGGCGATCGCAGTATGCGGTTGTTGGAATCTCAGGAAGACGCTGCTGCCTGTCTCCTGGTAATTGATTTCCTTAATTTTAGTTTTTTATTTGCCTCGAACAACAAGATTCATATTTGGTTAGTACATCTACGACATCCACGGAAGGAAATGGAGTGACGCTATTCTTAATCCGGCGCCACACGGGAAAATATAATATTATTAACTTGACCTTCTGTCCGCCTGTGCGCTTAGCATGTTGACATAACAGATAGCCTTCATAATCAGTCAGAGTGGAGTGTTACTATAGAATTCTTTTGATCCGTAACATCAAGCGCATGAAAAAATTTTAATTCCGGTTAAAAAATATATATTGCATTTTTTGAACATGTTCGTGAAAAGTTTGGCAAGTGAAACCTACTTGAGGTTCTAAGAGTTCAAAACTCTATCGCGCCAAAAAGTTTTTATAACCGGCAGGAGGATGCTCAATAACACTAGGGGTCTTTTCAATCGAGGTTCACATGGCCATTTTGTGATGCATGCAGGGCAATACGCATTTTCTTAGTATAAAAATAGCCTATTGTGTGTAATAATGAATTAGTGTACTTAATAAAGTTATGGTTTCTGTAATCCTAAACCGATAATATATATTTTCATTCATTCCGTAATCGAGTAAATTCATAAAAAATACGCATTCGACCAAAACCGATTCGAAACGCTAATCGATTTATAGCTTGATTCGAATTATTTATACATGGCCACATCACTTCACATTTTTCTTAATTTGATCTAATGGCATCTTTTAAGCCAAGCTCGCGCATTGCACGGAGGATAGAACCAATATTGAAACCTGCATTTACTTTGAGGAAGGAAGTCTCTAACAGTCTTAGATTATGATAATATATTAACGGTAAAAGCATACTACCAGGTTACTAATAAACTCGTTTTCTCTTAATAATCCGATTTTCCATCCTATTAGTGCCCCTACACAAATATAATATGCATCACCATGGCAATAATGGAAGTCTTAACTAAAGCAGCGACCTACGCGTCGTCGAATCAAAAACAGCTGACTTTTCCTTCAGTAATGAAACTGGGGACAATCAATGGGCGGGCGTCACTATTAGTCGGTACATATTGTCTGTTCCCAGAGCCTGGCGCAAGTTGGAAACGACAGCGGATTGGACCGTACAATAACCCCTCGGGGATACAGGCGTGAGTTTATGTATGTATGTAGGGACTGGACAACTACTAATGTAGGTAAACAAACTTTTTTTTAAGACAAAAATAATATTTGCGCACCCTGACAGGTAGAGCATAAATTCAGCAGAATTTGACCATACCCAGTTCAGCAGATTTTTGGAATACTTTTTCTCAGGAAGTATCGTGAAAGAGCGCAAACAAACAAAGTGGGTCCAAGGATACTGCCTGAGGGACTCCAAAGTTAACAGAGAGTTGGTACTTGGTAACTTATTATTTCATCCACCCTAACGCACTGCCGACGATTGCTAAGATAACTCTGGAACCAGCTGTGAGCTAAACTACATTAAGAGATTTTAAAACTTGATGTTTTAAGATCTGCCTTTGTTACCTATCTGTCAAAACAATGCATGTGGTATTCTCGGTGAGGGCTCTCGTCGAAAAATCACTATTTACGTGATTAAGAGATATGTATGCCGCTTTTCGCAATAATCTGAAATGAAATTTGTCATTGGTATTACTATTAAAACTCACGGAACCCCTGAATAAGTCTATATGCCTATATATGATTAAGTACAAACCTCGCCTCACTAGATGGCGCTACGGGTATTATACCTCACGGTATCCTCACCCGTCAGACATTATTTATTTATTGGTACTTTTATTGCACTTACATAAAAAAAGTTACAATACAATAACGGCAGACTTAATGCCATAAGCATTTTCTACCAATCAACCGCAGGAGGTAGAGGAAAGAGTGGAAGTATAGAGTGGCCCACATTGGCGGAATCAAAAAATCGCTTTCGCATCTCGCTTGCGCCCCTCAATCAATACGGCCCACATTAAGCGTTAGACACACTCCCTTGTAAGTAATCGTAGCCAGGATTAGATTCGGCGGATTTATGCGTCTGAGGGGGTCACACTTCCGGTGGACTGGGGGTGTTCCTAGCTAGCTGCTGTTGCTAGGAGTCAGCACTAGCATCTTAGGGTTGTCCTCTTTTTTACAGTCGTGTTCAGCCAATTTATATACAACTTTGGCGTTTAGTCGAAAGAGAAATGCGCGGACGAGCACGCACGCACGTCTCGCTATTTCGCGGGCGCCGAAAAGGAAATTGTAGCAAAGGTAGTGTATCAGGCCTTTCAGGGATACATTAAATTCATCTGTTTCAAATATAAAAATTAATATAAAGTTCTTAGTGACCTTATTTTAGTGTTAGTATATATTCTTATTCCAGTATTTACAGCGCGTTGTCCGGATAAATGTTGACCTGATTCCGGCTTTTCTAGTTTAGGACCTGGCAACCCTAACTCACTTCCGATGGACTGTCCCTAGCTACCGTTGCTAGGAGTCTAGATTTATAGCAAGGTTAATTAAAGAAAACAATTGAACTAGGTAAATGCCTCTAGCTCGCATAATAATATTGTTTGTTGTGTGAGTAAAGACTTCATCTAAAATGATACCCTCACGCCAGTCTCTTCAAAGGATAAGCATATTCTTTATCAATAATATTATTTAATGCATGCTGAGTCGGTGACCCTCTTTGTTGCCACGGAGGCACAATGTCCTCATTTGTACGGTTGTTTTGCTTACTGTTTTTTCTCATTTTGTGTTCTCATTATGTTATTCTTTACGTGTGTTTTTCATTATTAACATCATCAATCATCATCAGCTATTTGACGCCCACTGCCTCCCTCATGGTTTTCCAAGTTTCCTGGTCTTGTGCCGCCCGCATCCAGCGACTCCCCGCCACCGTAACCAGGTCATCAGACCACCTGGTGGGGGGCCTGATTCGATCACGCAGTTAATCTCCTAACATAGCTCCATTGCTCGTTGGGCGACCTTGAGCCTTCTTATGAGGCCCGTAGTGGTCACCCGGGGTTCACATCCATAAGTCATCACTGGCAAAACACATCGGTTATACACTCTGTGGGTTATACACCTTTGTCTTGAGATACTAGAGGTAACTTGGACTCGTCGAATCCGAGTTGGATCCGACGAGTGACCTCTTTCTCGAAGTTAGACTTACCTAACTGGACTGTTTGTCCCAGGTATACATAGGATGTGCTTTTGGGGCAATCTAAATGTTTTCTTTTTTCTCTCTCTCTCTCCCTCTCTCTCTCTCTCTCTCTCTCTCTCTCTCTCTCTCTCTTTCTCTGCTTATGTAACTTACAGACGGTCTACTAACATCACAAACTGCCTTTAAAATCGCATTCTACCTATACCTGTTAAAGACCTTCCCATTTTAAACCGCAAATCCAGACAGACCAACAGTCGGCGACAATCGGCTTCACCCACAATAGCTCTTATGTTGAGGGTTATAAGGACAATTTTTGTGCGAAAAGCGGTGGCCCCGTGTGGCACTGATGGTACCTCCAGTTCACGCCTCCCCAAGATATACGGGCGACGTGCAAAAACGACTTTAAAGTCAGTAACGCCTTCGGTGATAAATGAAGGTGCTCAGAAAGACCACTCCGAGAATATATCGAAACCCTTTTTTATTACATGAAAATTATTGTATTATGGCAAAACCCTCATGATTATGAAAACCACGAAGGAGGCCTAGGTCCTGCATCAAATGGCTGATGATGATGATTGTATTTAGATAAAGATTTTTTATTTACCAAAGAAAAATTTGCATAGTTACAATACTCGCGTTTTCTTCACTAGAGTTTAAGTCTGTATCGCAGAGACCTTGTTAAACTTACTAAAGTAAATGTCAACAGGTTCGGTAACGCCTACAAGTACCTAAATGCTATAAAAAAAAAGTTCCAGTTATTTTAATCCTCTCAAATGCATCACGACGGGCAATCCGTAGCACAATTATGAGTTACCGTAGGCAAGGTACTGACTGAAACCACAGATTAAAAAGAAAAAACCTATAGTGATCCATTTTTTTTTCTGTGACCCTTGTTATAAGAGATGTCCTTTCTTTCTATCTTCCTTTCCTTACAATCCTGGATCGCCGGTCCTGCGAGCTGGTGGGCGTCCTACGCTGCGTGGTCTCCCCTCGAGAAACTTTGCACCCCATCGACGATCGGTTCTCCGGCATATGTGACCAGCCCGTTGCCACTTCAGCTTGCTAATCTTATAGGCGATGTCAGTCACCTTTTTTCTTTGGCGAATTGTCCCAGCGATGATGTGTCAAAGCAAATAATTTACAATTTACGAAAAACTGCGAAAAACTAAAAGTGACTCGAGGCTATTACTCAATAATTACTCAATAATTAGAGAGCTGTCTGACAGGCTCTTTTTGACCGACACATACAAGAGCTGGACAAAAGTAGCTTGTAATCTAAGTACTAATATACACTCTGACCCTACTTTGTTGTACAAGTAGTTGCTAAGAAACTTTTTGTTAAATTTAATTTCAACAATTTAAGTTTATTTTTTGTACCGCCTGCCTGTATGGACATATGGTCCGAAATAAAGTTTTTATTTATTATTTATTATATATTTTTTTATTATTATTTATTATTTATTCTCGTACCTAATTGACTGTACTCGCCACTTCAGTCTACCCGTGACCGCGACAGCTGCAACGTTGCCGAAACTTCGGGAATTGAAGTAATAAAGTTTTACCTAATAAATAATCGCGATTAGACCCGTTTAATAAATAACCACGTACAATTTGCGCATGCCCAGAGGACAGACTGAGCTTTCTGCGCCTCTCAAGCGCATTTCTCCCTGCAGCCATCGCTAACTACTGCGGTCTCCAAATACACGGTTGGTTCGGCGCGGACGCAAAACGTGAAAAAAAGGGAGCAGGAGATTTAAAATAAAATAACCGGCCAACTCGCAAACTGTGAAGGAAAACCTCGTGAAGAAACCTGAGCGTCTGAGGTGTTCGTCCCACTGTAGGGCACAGGCCTTCTCTCATAGAGAGAGTATGGGCTTAATCACCACGCGTGCCCACCGCGGATTGGCGATTTCAAGCGACGAGGTATGTAAATAGCTCAGATACTCAGGTTTCCTCACGATGATTTCCTTCACCGTTAGCGAGTGGTATTGCTACCATAACTTCACAAATGTATCTACATAACTTAGAAAACAAAGTCATAGGTACATGCCCGCACTGGGAATCGAACCTGGGTCTCTCGCTTCCGAGTCCAATGTCTACCCACTAGGCTACCACAGATTGAATCAATTCCAATATTTAGGCAAAATTATAAAATTTTCCTTCACCGAGCCAAGTTTCGGGATGTAAGTATGAAAAATAAACCTGTAAACGTTTCATTATTGGATGTAGCTTCACTTGTTTGTTACACTCTATTGGACAATAAAAAACGTTAAAAAAAATAAAACTTAAATAACAGGCTTATCGAACGAAGAAATAAAATGTACCAGAAACAGGCGTGCGTGCGTGCAACGACTAATGAATGTTGACGAAGCGAAAGAGATCTGTCAGGAATCGAGATCGTGGCAAGTGGCAGAGCCTGGTCTCTGCCTACGCCTCCGGGATACAGGCGTGAGTTTATGTTATGTTAAGAATAAACCTACATAAAATATTTTCTTCTGTGTGGCACAGGTTCTAATAGGATTCGGCAGTCAGTTCTTGATTCTCTCTTATATCGATACTGAAGAAACGTCTTTCAGTTTTGCAAGCCCGCAGTCGTGCGAAATTAGAAAGACTGTCATCGTTTCCCAGCTCAAATTAACGACACTGCCAACTGCAAAAGAAATACATAATTCATCCTCATTTCTGGAGCAATGTGCAGCAGGCATTGTAATGTGAGGAAACTATTAATATTTTACTAAAGTATCCGCCGTCGTGATATCGTAGTCGTAGTATGTTTTGTTTTACTCATGCGAGCCAAACGTGTCGGTGGAATACAAAGATACTAGGAGTAGCACTTCGCATCGGCGATCACGCCAGTGTTCTTAATTCGTGATTGGTGTTGAGTGAATGTTATCCGAGGATATTGAGTTGATATTTCTTGAGGTAATAAGATGAATGACTATCATTACTTTCCTATTTTTAACCATTTCTAGTTTGATTCAAAGGTAAATGTCGACCAAAGCTGAGTGAAATTAAATATAATTTATTTAACTCTATTAATCAGTATTCAAAAAAACCTACATTTTTATGAGTTTATAAACGGCTATACTAGTGACTATTACTACTGCCCGCCTATTGTAGTCTACATTAAAAATTAGATATAGGTGTAGATGTCAAGATCTAGATCGGTCATTGTTTGGTTTCACGCCTAGCCATCGACCACTGTGGTAAACATTATCGAACAGGTAAAACTTTAATAGAGTTTATGATGTTATTATCATAATAGGTGTTATTATTATCATAATTGGGGTTAGCACCTGCCCCTAGCATGGCTCCGTCGGAGTACTTCCGAACTAATGCGGGCCTGGCCCTACGAAGGGCAGAGCGTGCGTCGTATCCAAGCGCATTTATCTTTTATGTATAAAGTGTGTTTTTGGCAATAAATATAGTTCACTTTCACTTTAAAAGCTTTCTTTATCAATAGGTTTTGTGATATCACTGCAATATGCAATTAGTTTCAATAAAACATGAGACATTATTTATAAATATGTATGTTTTAATATTCATTTTTGTAGGATAATTTACCTGAGGCAAAAACATATTAGTTTATTAGGCATGGGGCCATGACACAGGGGTGACATGGAACCAGTTCTATCTAAGTATATACAGTTTTATGAAAAACCTCGGATATTATCGATATAGAAAGTTTTCTTAAATTAATGGAGTCCGATTTTTGTACTATGTATGTATATACTATATTTTACCTTGCCTGCCCCCGCTGAACCAAATCCTGGCTATGCCCATGGACACAGATCTTCTCTGAGAGAGATCTAATATTCAAAGACGCATAGACTTAAAGGGAAACTTTTGATAAAAGCATTTTATTTTAGTCTGAAAGAATGACAGATAATTCCCACGAATGATATTTTAATCGAATTAGGAAACTCAAAGCGACTCCATTTCTTTCTTAATTCAAGAACGGAGTATTAATTACCGACGTCGTTGACAGTTTTAAAGAGTTGAATAAATAATGGGCCAAGGATCCGAAGGACATGTCCTCACATCTCAAAAGAGCGGCAGCCATCTCTTTTTATGTCAGTAAAAAAGAGCGGTAATTTTTGACAGCTCTTTTTGTTCTTTTTTTTTTCGGAACGCGTTCAGATTGTTTTTTCTTACAGATCAAAGGTTATGTTTGGAAACAGCGGCACTATAATATAGACACAGTGTAAACGTTTTTGTGTAATTGTAATAATTTTAATCTGAAAAGCCATGCTGACAATGAAAGCTTTGTTGAACCGGAATACCTTTTTAGGGTTTCGTAGTCGAGGTGTCCCAAACTGGACCCTATTAATTTGCCTAAGACGCATGTTAGTAAGTAGTTAAATATAAAGGGCTTTTAAACTGTAATACCTACCTACTGTAGTGATGACAAGCTAGTTTTTTTCACAGCATGTGCGTTACTGCGTTAATATAGCGGATAATTCCATTAACAATATTAATGGAGTGGATTCTGCACATGAAGATATGATAAGAATATTATTTATGGTACACCAAGAAACACACAAACATAAAATATGTACAAAGATACAGTACAATTGGCGGCCTTATTGCTTATAGCAATTTCTTCCAGACAACCGACGATGGAGAGTTGTGTGGCGTGTCGTGTCACGAGTCGTCAAATTAATGTATGTTCTTATTCTTCTTCAACATCCCGTACTCGTGACATTCCTCTCGATTTCTAGGAATACCAAACAGGTTTATTGTTTATATTTTATCCAACTCGGTTACGTGTCAGACTAATGCCTATATCGTGTTTCAGTAACGGGCGCTTATCTAAGGAGATAACTACTCGGAGTATTAAACCTGAGACCGTTTCATTCCAACCTTTTATTGTGGCTTCGAATAGAATGCATTTGGAAACGCAACTTTTCTTGGCATTAGTTTTGCTTACAAACCTATTTAGAGGCTAAAAATTCCACCCATGCCGGGACTTGAACCCGCGACCTCTGGCTAACCGTGCCAGAGCCATTTGCCAAAATGGACAAAAAAGCTCAAAACTTAGTCCTTAGATAAGGGTAGAAAGATAAAAACATGTATTTAACGGCACCGTACTCAAAACATGACATAAACATTCTTTATACATGAAACAAACAGAAATGCAAAAAAAAACAACGGACAAAGTATCCAGAGAACCCTGGAGATTTTCAAAAAGAAAGTTTTTAACCCACTACCATGATGATCATGATCTGCAGAATAGGCAGGAACCTATAACCACAATTTTTTTATTTTATTGCTTATTGGTATGTAAGTAATCGTGATTAGTAATTATCTTCAATATGATGTGCGTATTATTGTTGTTTTTTTTATTTATGTATTTATCATTTATGTAGGTTTATCATGTATTTCCCTGTGTTTACGTAAGTTTGTTATTGTATTCCAGTCTCTTCAATACCAAAGGTTTGCTGGAAGAGAATGCTTCTCGCATTAAGCACGCCATTGTACATTTACATATGTAATTAGTGCAAAAAAGAATTAAAATAAAGAAATAAAGTACACAGTTAAAATTCCTACTCAACATTCCTTAATTAACAGAGTATACATATAATTCTAAAACCTAGAATTCATGCAATGAAGTGGCCTTAATTCCATCATCTTTGTCGTCTAAATAGTCTTAATGTTATAGTAGCCCTTTTGGCACAAAATGTGCTTTGCACATTTTTTGTACCGCGTTTCTAGCAAGCTTATTAAATCTTCAGGTATACAATACTCCATAGAGGTTGTATTAACCTTTGCCAGCCTAACGGCCAGTTTCTGAATCTAGAATTTCGCTAAGTAAATAGTTAACTGTAGTGCAGTGCTGTTTCTTCGAATTTCTCATAAAAGAGCAACTGCAGTGTGGCGTTCTGTGTGGCGCCGGATCAAGAACAGCGTCACTCCATTTCCTTCCGTGGATTTCGTAGAAGGCGACTAAGGAAATCAATTACCAGGAGACGGGCAGCAGCGTCTTCCTGAGATTCCAACCGCATACTGCGATCGCCAACCCGCCTGCCAAGCGTGGCGATTATGGCAAAACCCCTCATGGTTATGAAAACCACGAAGGAGGCCTGTGTCCTGCAGTGGGCGTCAAATGGCTGATGATGATGATGATGATGTAGCTTATATAGCTCCTACTGCAGGGCACAGGCCTTCTCTCAGAGAGAGTATGGGCTTAAATATAGTATGTGAACACCTCAGACACTCAGGTTTCCTCACGATGTTTTCCTTCACAGTTAGCGAGTGATATTGCTACTACAACTTTACAAATGTACGTTACTTAGAAAAAAAGTCACAACCTCCTGAATGTGAGGCCGGCGTTCTACCGTTAAGCTACCAACGATGCGAAGGTGACTGGCTTACAACGAACTAGTGCAATGCAACAGAAATTTTAAGATTAGTCAACCGTAGAAATATTCCTATAACAGAAAGGTAAGAGTATAAAATGAGTTTCCAGAGTTCCTGGTGCCCGCACACCAACGCCCACACTGTGGAGACATGTTAATTATGTCTGAAATAGTGAACCAGGACTAATCTGTTACCGTACATTGTAGGCAGTATTCCCGCCCCTCGCAGGGACGCATTTATGGAAATAACTTTTAAATAAATCCGGCCGGGTTTAAAATGCGTTTAACGCGGACAGGGCAAGGCGTGGAGTCGCGTATTTTTTCTTTTGTAAGCCACAAAAGACTATCGATCCATCGGGTCGCTTGTCTGCATATCTATCCTTTGCTACCACTCGGCTACCACTCTGTAACGGGCTCAGTCCACCGACCGTCGTGTCGCCTGACCACATGCCCTCGGGAAGCAATGGACGAGATAGGCAGGGAACCGAAAGGGTTGGCGTGACAGGGAAGAAACTTATGCCCAGCAGTGGGCTCTATTTATGGGCTTGCTATCTATCTATCTATCCAGTTTACTGGTATACAATAAATAACCAACACTATATTTATGAAAATATTATGTATATCAGAAAAAATATCAGAATTTTCGAATATATTCGTAGCCGTCATAATGTTGATACTAGGAATAAACATAAATTAACATTTCTACAATTTCCACTTGCAAAAGTCCTTTATTATAACTATTATAACAGTAAGGATTATTAAATAATGTTAAAGGGGACGATAGTGTCTAGTGTAGTGTAACTTTAAGTTGAAAACTCCATTAATCAACTTAAAACATGTTCTGAAAAGAATAAATGTGGAGTTTCTTTGTCAATTCTTCTCACACCTAACACACTAAAACACCTAACAGCTTTGATGTTCATTAAGTAAACATTTTGTTTTTATAATGAATAATTTGTTTGCGTTTAACATTCTTATAAATGTACATAATCTGTCGCCTTGTATCCCGGAGAAGTAGGCAAACAACAAGGTTTAGCGCTGGCGAAGAATCTGACAAACCTTTTTTGCTTCATCAACATTCATTAAAAAATCGCGCGCGTCAAACTCGGAACGGAAATAGCTAGGCTGTACCTTCCAAGGACATTGTCCAGACGTTTTCCTACACACTTTTTAGAACCTACCCAGGGCACATTAACGATTGATTTAGAAAAAAACATTTCCGTTCAAAATAAAACAAAACTTGATAAATGCACGCACATTATGAAGAGTAGGTAGACATTTAAAAAAAAAAAAACAAACCAATAACTCAATTAACGCGAAAGATAGAACTGAACTTTGCGGAAGCGACTCCACAGCTTGAAGGCAACTTTGTTCTATTGATTTATTACTTAAGGCGGGGTTTGCTTTGAATTTATGACAATCGGGAAACTGTGTCCCCGCCTTAAGGATCTCAGTTTAAGCACTTAACTTGGACAGTTTAAAGGTGAATAACTTACCCCTAACTTAATAACTTTGGCTTTATTTTGACGGAGTTATTTATTTTTAAGCTTTACCGGGTTGAAGGTCTTTAACCTATACTTTCCACTGCTGAGCAATTCTCATTTCATTAACTTGACAAAAACCGGAATACTTACACAGTGGACAGTTACAGAATAGCGGGGATAGAAAATATAACGAAATAATTTGCTTAAAAATTAGTTTTAATGTATATTCGCTTCTCGTTTAAACGATTAACTTATATGACTGTTTCTATAATGAAGATCAAAATAGCTATGTGTAGACTTTATTGTCTATTCGAAAGAAGCAAACCCGGTCTGCTCCTCTATACCTGTACCTGCATAATGAGTATACTACTCGCTGACCGTAAAGGAAAACATTGTGAGGAAACCTGAGCGCCTGAGGTGTTCATATACCGCAGCGCTTGAAATCGCCCATCCGAGCTGGGCACGCGTGGTCATTAAGCCCATACTCTCTCTGAGAAAAGGCTTGTGCCCAACAGTGGGACGTATATAGGCGTATGTATGTGTGAAAGAAGCAAGAAAGTAAACGACGAATAAAATACTTTTTTTTTCTGGCATTTTACTTTCCCGCGTAAATTAAAAATTATATAAAAAGGTTGGTATCTCTAAAAAAAACAGCCACTAACGTTGACAGAACGCTTTTTTTTCAGAGAAAAGAAAACCGCCGTCAGTGGTGCCAACGCTGCGGGGCAAAAATAACACTAGGCTCGCCCCTTTGCTGTCTGAGGCAATGAGCGAGGCATAAATAATCACGTCGCGGCAAATTACGCCGAACGGGCGGGAACCAAATTGATGGCAACACTGAAATAAGCCGCTCCGCCATGTCAACTAGGCCGCTCGGCAAAAAAAACTACAGCTGAAGTTTACTGGCTTCAGAAAAACGAACGCGAATATGTTTTCACGACAGAAAGCTGGCCAAGTGCACGTCTGACTCCGGAATTAGGATTCCGTAACAAAACTTAGTATATTTATCTATCCATATATTTGGGCAATACACATACAAACACACCAAAGTCGTAATCTTACTAATGTTGCAATTAATGTAAAAGTTTGGATGGATATTTAATTACCCAATCACACCAGAACGTCAGAACGAAACTGGGCACAGGGATAACTTCCACACAACAAAATCACTTTTCCTGGTCCCAAATTAGGATGCCATGTCCTGTGGTAACCAGACAGGGACATCAAAAACGTGGAAATACATCCAGACTGAGGGTATTTGTACAAATTAAGTACGGCAGACTTCAGGGGGAATCGAATCGCGTGTTAACCGCTAGACTCAAAGATCGTAGATCAACAATTAGCTAGTAACGAACAAAAAGAAAGCTAATATTTTCCAAATACAACTCCATTAGGCGAAATTGCACGGTCGGTAAAACGCTTGCAGAAAGGTCGTGGGTTCGGACCTCGGCACGTTACGACATTCTTTTCTATGTTACCTAAATTAGTTAATTTGTAGGAGCAAATAACACTCGCTATCTGTGAAGGAAAACATCGCGAGGAAACCTGAGGGCCCGAGGAGTTCTCATACCTAAGACCTTGCAATTGCCAAGACGCGTTGTCGTTTATTTTCATGGTTTATACGATTCTTGCACAACGCCATCAGTTTTTAAAACACAACGTTCGCTCGCACAACGCCATCTATTTTAAACTTAAAATAAATATTATCCCGCGGGATACCGGGATATCAAGAATGCTGTCTCAATTCAGGTCTTTGTCTATATGTAAATAATATGTCAAATAATCGTTTTTTTACTTTATTAATTGAATTTGTCTTAATTCTTTGACTGCACCACGGCACGCACTCCGTAGTACAATTATGGGTTACCGTAGGCACTGACTGAAAATCAGCGCTGAGGGATCACTTCCTCAGCACAACACTGAGTCAGCTGCCTTTTGTGGCAATGTAGATACACCACAGGCTACATCTATGGTCCTGTTTTATTTATTCATTTTGTCTGTTGTGTATTAAATTTTCTTTCTGTTGTTGTGCATATTATGTTGCTTGTGTGCTTGTTTTGTTTCTGTGATGTATCTTGTTGGTATAATAAATGTCTTTCTTCTTCTTCTTCTTCATGTACGCCAAGTTTCATGTAAATCCGTTCAGCCATTATTGCGTGATTGAGTAACAAACATCCAAATATCTTCAAACTTTCACTTAATATTAGTAAGTATAACCAATGATCAGAATAGGTAGAGTTTAAATACCTACAGTTGGCGAGGAGACATAACTTGGGTGGAGTGGTTAAGACCACCAAAACTCCGCTCTGATTTGCCGTGAAATTATGTTTGGCTAGCGCGCAGTGAATAATTTAGCTACATAACACCAGCTATGCAACTACGTACCCGGGATTCAAATCAAATCAGACAAATAATTTTTTTTTTATTCAAAGTAGCACATAAACTGCGACTTAATGAACGTTACAAGTTAAACTAGGTGTCCATTTCAAAATAGATTTTCATTTTAGAGAAAAAATTGACAAAAAACTCCAAACTTAGTCTTTTCAAGTCCTTATGATTGTTATATGATATTTGGAGTCAACAAAAATAAATACATATTTAATTGGTGCTTGTAATGTAACATAACAACTCTATGTTATGTTATATCTACTTTCCAAATGTAGGTATTTAAACTCTACATATTCTGATCACTGGTTTATAAGGCAAGTTTGTTTAAAATCATAGATAAGGCAAGTAAGTGAATCCGGAATTAAGTTAATATAAACATAGATGAGTAACTAACGCTAAAAACCGGCCAAGTGTGAGTCGGACTCGCGCACGAAGGGTTCCGTACCATTATCTATACAACATTAGCCACAAAGATCGAGAAAAAACGGCAAGAAATCACGTTTACTGTATGGGAGCCCCCTTAAATATTTATTTTATTCTGTTTTTAGTATTTGTTTTTATAGCGACAACAGAAATACATCATCTGCAGTTCAAGGCAGTATTCTCGAAGTTGTTAAGGAGTATGTTTACCTCGGGCAAACCATGCAGTTAGGTAAAAACAACTTCGAGAAAGAGGCCAATAGAAGAATACAGGTGGGCTGGGCAGCGTATGGGAAACTACGTCGAGTCTTCACATCGCCAATCCCACAGAGTCTCAAGACGAAAGTCTTCAACCAGTGCGTCCTACCCGTCATGACATATGGTGCCGAAACGTGGACACACACGGTGGGGCTGGTCCACAAATTTAAAGTCACTCAGCGTGCTATGGAAAGGGCTATGCTCGGGGTTTCTCTGAAAGATCGAATTCGAAACGAGGTGATCCGACAGAGAACCAAAGTCACCGACATAGCCCACCGAATTAGCATGCCGAAGTGGCAGTGGGCCGGCCATATTATCCGAAGAACTGATAACCGATGGGGTAGACGAGTTCTCGAGTGGAGACCGCGGATCGGTAAACGTAGTGTGGGACGTCCTCAGACTCGGTGGAGCGATGATCTTCGCAGGGCGGCTGGCAAGAGCTGGATGAGAGTAGCCGAGGACCGTGCTCAGTGGCGTGCTATAGGAGAGGCCTATGTCCAGCAGTGGACAAGCATAGGCTGACGATGATGGTGATGATGATGATGTGAAATTTTCAACTGCCTAGCTATCTCGGTTCATGAGATACAGCCTGGTGACAGACAAACAGACGGACAGTGAAGTCTTAGTAATAGGGTCCCGTTTGGCACCCTTCGGGTACGGAACCCTAAAAGACACCCCACGTTCAATTGTGGGATGGCGGGCGGGGCTTGTCAATCGGAGCGAGTTCAGTATTACCCGGCCAAATATCAAATCAAAGTATTTTGATTCAAAGTAACACAGAAACTGTGACGTATTAAACTAGGTGTCCATTTCAAAATCTAGATAATTTTGGAGAAACAATAAACAAAAAAAAATCTATAATTCCGAGTTTACATATACTTCTAAAACCAGTTTACATATGCATTGAACTGGCTTTGCCTATGCACGTGCCTCCGTCAGACCGCCATCTTGCGAGGTACCTAGATATTTCGAAGAGTTTATACATTAACGAAGTCATTGGTTTGACGTTTTGTATAAAACCAACTTGACTAAAAAACTCGTAAATCCGGAATTAAAACTAGCACACAGGCTTAGTTCTGCAGCATATGCAGTCAAAAGAATTAGAGAGCTCACTGACGCTGCAACTGCTAGGCTTGTTTATTTTAGTTACTTCCATAGTATTAATTATGTCGTACGACATACTACTGCTGCCCGCAGACATTGAGACGATCTTCATCTTACAGAAGAGAGCCATCCGATTTATTTACAAGTTAGGTAGTAGGGATTCGCTAAGAGATTTCTTCAAAGAAACCAACATCTTAACAGTTGCATGTCAATACATTTATGAAAATATTATGTACGTTAGAAAAAATATCAAAGACTTCGAAAATGTTGGTGGCCACCATAATGTTAATACTAGAAATAAACATAAATTGTCATTTCCACTATTTAGACTTGGAAAAGTTAACACATCCTTTATGGGGCACTGTATAAGGTTCTACAACAAAATTCCTCAAGATATATTAGAGTTACCTCCAACGCGATTTAAAAAATGTGTTAAGCACATTCTGTGCAAAAAGGCTTACTATAACATCAAGGATTATTTAGAAGACAAAGATGTTTGGCATTAAACAGTAGATTAATATTATTTAAAGGACGATTGTGACTAGTGTTCAACACATTCATGACTAATATTTTAAGTTGAAAACTCTGTTAATTAAGTTAAAACGTGTTTTGAAAAGAATAAATGTGGAGTTTCTTTGTTAGCTTCTTCTCCCCATAATCCATTAATTGTGAAACTAACAACTTTGACGTTCATTAAGTAAACATTCCGTTTTTACAATGAATAAAAATATTTGAATTGAATTGAATTAATGTGAAGTGCTTACGAAAGGATTAATTCAAAAATCAGTTACGCTGTCGTTTACTATCGCCCAATCAACGTCCACGTCGTCACGCGCGGCGCACAGAATGAACCAATCACAGAGTGATTTACTCTACATCACAGAACGAACGAACATACTTCTATATATTTTTTTATTCGTAGCATTTAGTGGTTAAAACAAAGGTATGTTTACTTATCCTAATTCATAACTTTATTGCGACAATAAAGCGAAACTACAGCTGATGAAGCGATAGAGGCTTATTAAGATCGCGTGGCAAGTGGTAAACCCTGGTCTCTGCCTACCCCTCCGGGCTACAGGCGTGAGTTTATGTAGGTGTGTGTATATACACCCATTTCATCGGTCCGGTCACTGCTAATAGCACATTTTCTTGGTGAAATGTTTTTTATTAATTAGTTCTTTTGTGAAACGATTGGCCTCCGTTCAGGGGAAATTTGTATTTTACCTAAGATATAAAATAAATAGAAGGTTCTTCTATAAAAGGCGCCGTTTGATATCGTGTTCATGATTCGATTCGATTGAGTACCTAGTTGGGTGCGATTTGCGTTTACGAAAACGTCCCCCACGCCCACTGCAGGACACAGGCCTCCTTCGTGGTTTTCATAACCATGAGGGGTTTCGCCATAATCGCCACGCTTGGCAAGCGGGTTGGCGATCGCAGTATGCGGTTGGAATCTTAGGAAGACGCTGCTGCCCGTCTCCTGGTAATTGATTTCCTTAGTCGCCTTCTACGACATCCACGGGAGGAAATGGAGTGAAGCTATTCTTAATCCGGCGCTACACGGAACTGTTTGTGTAAATGTGTTTACCTACATAAATTTTATGTTATTTACAACGAGAGAGAGAGAGAAAAAAATTTTTAACTTCTAGATTCCAACAAAAAAGCAAGTACTTGAATCCGGAAATGTGTAGTGCTTCGGAAAGTTATACTAAAAAAAACAATCAACGGTCCGACCGACCGACGGACCATGAGATCAAATACAGCTGAAGTCGCCTTTCGGGTTTGTTTTTTTTTTCGATGCTTACTGGAATTTTGTTTAATTAATTACCAACGTTTACCTATCAGGAGTAATTAAACAAATTTCGCTAAAAAAATACATTCTATAACATAAATAATATTAAAATTTTTCTTTTTGTATAAAAGTATAGACTTACACTCTGTTGGTTGGTACGCCATTACCATACGCCAAGAGCAAAAGTACCCGAAACCAGCGTGCGTGCATGCAACGACTAATTAATGTTGAAGAAGCGAAAGTATCTGTCAGGATCGTGGCAAGTGGCAGTCTCAGGTCTCTGCCTTCCCCTCTGGGGTACAGGCGTGAGTTTGTGTTATGATATGTTATGCAGGAAATTGGAAAAAGAAAACAAAAGTCGTCGAAGGAAAGTTGATGTAGGTTAATGACAAACTCTAGCTAATGTGTCTCAGAAATGGCGCGTTTCCAAAGTATACTTTCAACTGAAGACCAGAAAAACCGGCCAAGTGCGAGCCCGACTCGCGCAAGAAGAGTTCCTTACTTATACAACATAAGACACAAAGATCGAGAAAATCACGCCTTGCGCGTTTACTTTCCATTTCTTTTTTTTATATTTCGAAAATAAATATTATCTAGTTTATCACAACAAATTATGAAGAGATTTAGTAATGAGTAACATGTATCATTATTCAAAATAAATTATGTCATGGAAATTTGTCATCACCATTGCGACTCCGTCAGTTTTATTTTTCGAATATTCTAACTAGTTTCCACATTTGAAATACCATGATGGTCTGTCTACCTTACGAAGCGGAGCGTAGCGGACTACAACAAATAATCCATGCCGAAGTATAAAAAATTGCGACTTAGATTGGCTCGTGTCACAAATTTACGTCATAAGAAGAAGAAGAAGAAGAAGAAGAAAAAACATTTATTATAAAAACAGTGCACACGCCACAATAACAAAACAAAATACAACAAATAAAATAAAATCATCACCATTATCAGTAAAAAATTAGGTAAGTAGCAATACTAGATCTTTTTTTTATTTTTCAGGCGTATTATGTCTTATTCACCACAACTTAAATGGCCGGTGATTCCCTTGTTCCAATATACATTCTGTCTAAATCTGATGTTTGCATTTAGTAATAATTTAATTTAACCATTTGTTTTTTGTTAATGGTAATGATATTATGTAAACGCTAATGTCATAATGTGTGTTTTACTCATATACATACTGTCTAAGTCTGATGTTTGCATTTAGTAATTAGTAAGACGTTTGAACGGAAGTTTCAACTCGAATTTCAAAACCGTGTTGATCTGCAAGAAACCACACCAAATATTTACAAGGCTACTAATCCCATATTGGAAGCTATCCGTAAAGTGCAGTCATTTTAGTCCTCGGCGCAAAGGTAAGAGATTCAAACTCTTAAGTGAGACTCTAGAACACATGAGACAGATCGAAATGCTCAGCGCTCAGCAAACTTAAAAGGAAGCAAATACAACGAGGCCTCCTGACTACATTGGTAACGAAGTGCTACCGTTTATCAACACCTGGGCGGAATCCAGAAGAAGAAGGAAATTTGGTCGTGTCATAACTCCTCAGTCACGTCTAAAAGCAGTTCTCGAGGTTACAAATCGTCTTGCCCAAAGATTCAATGAAATCCAGCCCTCAGAGCAGGCCACATTTCAAAAAGTCTATATCCCCATTCAATACACACAATGCACCAGATAATACAGAAGACCGACGAGTACCATCGCTCGTAGTTTGGCATTTGTAGGATGTGAAAAACCTGGAACTCCGTCAAGACCTCGGCTGTTCTGGAGTTGCCTGTAATGACCTTAAGTCCAGGAACAGTAAACAAAACCTATCTAACTGCCAGCAGGTGTTAGACAGGGCGATGTTTCGCCTACTTGCTTTGCATCCTAGTTTAGGACCAGGACAAGTGATTGTATTGTGTGTAAGAAAGAAGAAGTTATATGTATAACTAGGAAGAGGTTTGGTCAAAGAAAAATATAAAAAAAAAAAATTATTAACGTATTTAAATTCGTACGTGAGCCGCCTTCGGGTCGATTCTGTAGTGAAGTAAAAACTCCGCTCTGGACATATTTTCTCAAAAACCTTTAAAAGTTTCGTGTCTAGCAACCTAAACGGATAAACAATAATAAAAATCCCTCCCATAGACAATTTAATTGAACTATTTATCAGTCATCGATAACCAAAGAATTTTTTTTACAACTTTCTCATTTTCCCAAGTTTTCACTGTGGACACGCGGGCTAGCGCTACAATTTTAGTAGCAGACTGAAAAAAGTTGGTTTAACTTTGATCGATCGATGAACAGATGATGCTCCGACTACGAATCAAAGTTGATTTAGTATAGAGTTTAGCAATGACGCGAGGACATCCCTAGAGTCAACGTCAACGACTTTCTTTTTTTAAACTGAAAATGGCTGTACGTGCCAGTGAAATTCAAAAAGTTTTAATGACTTTTTGAGCTTGGTTTTCCACTAATATTATACAATAATAAAGTTGTACGTTACTTTATCAAAATCCCCAGCGTGCGAAGTGACGGCACAGCTACTCTTCACTAATAATTATAAAGAGGAAAAGTTTGTATGTTTGTAAGTTTGTTTGTAGAGGTTAACTCCGAAACCACTCATCCGATTTCTAAAACTCTTTCACCAGTATTTAGAATGGTTCTTCAAGGATGGAAATAGGCTATAGATAGATCTTATTAAATTAAAGGACCTTTGCGTAGAGACTAATTTTGCAACGTACGTCGTCAATAAAACGACGAAGTGAATGCGTTTCTTACAAACCCTGCCTGAACGCTTTCTGTGGGAAAGATGAAGCCCTTAAAAAGGCCTGTAATAAAGTCCGCGACGACACATATTTATCTCCTATAGTTATTTCACAAATCGATAAAAAAATGCTCAAAAATTATGAAAAATTAACCTCAATCTTCCGAAGCTAATTTAAGTATGTAATATTAAATCCTTATAAAAATAAATTTGCCTAGATGATTCATGTAGATAAAAATTGTCCTCTACATAACGTTGTTTGGACTCTGCAAGAATCTGCGACATTAAGAATCTGTGACCGTATACAAATTTACAAGGACAAGATGAAATACATGGAGTTAAAGGTAGAACACCGGCTAAGAGCGAGTCGGACTCGCGCACCGAGGGTTCCGTACAAATTTGTAGGTTCTCGCAGTTTTTTCAGAGCTTTTCCCGAAATCAAAGAATAATTTTTTTATGATTTAATTACAAATACTTCTATAGTTTTCTCCTTTGTCCCCGTATTTTTGTAGTAAAAGACTATATTACTTGCAAAATTTCATAATTCTAGGTCAAAATACCCTATAAACTTTGATTCCCTTCAGTATACCACTTTTTGCGGCATAAACGGCCGTAACATTTCTCTACGTTAACTTAGAAGTTTGGTTCTTTTACACCTTCAAGGGACTGTAAACTTGGTTTTAATTTCAGGAGAAGTACAAGAAGATAGTAAAATTTCTCGACGGATAAAAGCAGACTTTTCGAGTTTCAGCTTATTTTTTCGAGGTTTTTCACCAATATGCTCAATATTGGTGAAAATAGGTGACCAGGATCTGGTACTAGGATTGGAATATGGATATAGTATCTTCTCAGCGGACAATATTATGGATAATATCTGTCTAATTTAATTTTTTATGTACAATGAAATGTTCTCTATTTATCTATCTTTTTTGAACAATTAAAATAATTATTTACGTTAATCTTCAGTACAATAGTTAATTAAAATAATTATTCACGTTAATTTTCAGTAGAACAGTTCAGGAGAGGGTTTAAAATTGTTAATAAATAGAGGACACTTTATTCTATGCAAAAAAGGAAAACATTGTAGGTACCCATAGTTTTTTTCCTGATTGTAAGAGACAAGTCACACAAACTGAATTCTACTCGAGCGAAGACGAAGCAAAAGTGTGCTAAAAATCTCTCTTCTATAATTTGTAAATAAAAGTTGTCTAACTCTAAGCATTAGTATTTTTTATTCAGCCTCTTTCCGCTCTGGTCAAACTCATTGGATCGATTTGTCTTCCCCCTTTGGTAGAATTCGTTTTTGCCGACGCTAATGTATTGTCTACCCGCAATTTTTTTTGTTTGTTTCATTTAGGTATCTACTTCATTATAAAAGAGTGACTGGGCGAAAATATTGTGAATCACTCTAGGTTTGGCGTGGCAGAAAAAAAAACTGTCTGAGGTATCATTTTTAATCCGTGGTATTATATTTTAGAGGATGACAAAGAATTTTTTTTATTTTTTTTGCGTAAGAAGCACTGGATAGCCGGTTTTACATTAGATATTGACAGTTATGTGAGGTTAGGAAAATAATATTTTGACCTTTTTTTGAAATAATATTTGTACCTGTTTTTTTATTGCAATAAATAATAATTTTATCTTATGTATTAAACTAACCCGCGGTTTCTCATGCTCCTTTTTAATGCACTTTGGCCACAGACTGTTGGTGTACGAGAAACAGGGGGTAACTCTGGCCACACACTGGCTTCGCCAGCTTTCTGCTTTCTTTCTTCCTACACACCAAGTTTTTTTATTTTGGTACAATTGCATAATTGTTAATTTTAGTACAATAGCAAAAATAGTACGTATATAAAATAGTAAGTAAGCAAAGATTAAAAAAAAATGTCCCTGTGTGTCCATGTACATAGTCGGAATGGGAACGGCTTGTCTAGCGATGCAGGCGCCATCTGTCATCGGGTGTGACAGTTGACACTGAAACGTTTTAAAAATAGAACGCGCCGCCAAAGGGGACGTTCGAGGACGATAATTTTTCTTTCTCCGATAGATTTTGTTCTTTTTCTTTTTTTAATTCTTCCTGCGAGCATTTTTGCCCGTAATGTTCTTTTAGGTTGAGGTTATGTTTTTTTGTAGTGAGCTTTAAAGAATATTCTTATTATGAGCTACATGGAAAACGCAACGGACTGTGGAAAGGGCTATGCTCGGAATTTCTCTACGAGACCGAATCAGAAATTATGAGATCCGTCGACGAACGAAAGTCGTCGACATAGCCCAGCGGATTAGTCAGTTGAAGTGGCAGTGGGCGGGGCACATAGCACGCAGAACTGTTGGCCGATGGGGCCGGAAAGTTCTCGAATGGAGACCACATATCGGCCAGTACAGCGTAGGACGACCAGCCAAAAGATGGACACATGACCTCATCCAAGTGGCAGGAACACGCTGGATGCAAGCCGCTTCCAACCGGTCTTTTTGGAAATCCATGAAGGAGGCCTATGTCCAGCAGTGGACTTCTTGTGGCTGAATGATGATGATGAGCTACATATAGCACTGTTAGTATAAGAAAGGGACTGAATAAGTTTTTAGTTACACATTTAACTTCTCAAATCTCAATTATTTATTGGTTTAATTATTATTATTATTATACTTTATTGCACACAAGAAATTTAACAGGAAATTACATGCACAAAGTATCTCGGAAAATGTATCTCTTTTAGTCAATTACTAGTTATTACAATTTTGAAATTACTTACATTAGTCAATTACTAGTTATTACAATTTTTAAAAACATAAATTAATAATTATAATTATTATTGAATAATTATTTTGTCTCTCTCTTACACAATATGGACAGCAATATTGTAAGACCGAAAAACAAATAGCTGTCCAGTCCCTTTGTTTAATTAAAAGTGATATGCTCATTGCGGATTGGCGTTTTAAAGAAGTATTAATGTCTCAGACACTGACTCTCCAGGGTTTGCTTGCAAAAATCTCTTACAGAGATAAGCTCGCCTTTGTTAATATTATTTGGTATGTATGTTTCTTGTGCAACAAAGTATCATAAAAGTTGATAAGTTTTTTGGCGTTCCAAAGAAAACAGAATTCACATCCCAAATCTGACTGGTGAAAAAAATTATTTCTGTCAAACTAGCAACAAAAATGAGAGATTAAAAAAAATAGTTTTTTTTTTCATAAATAAACTCACAACCATAAACAGAAAACTACTGTCACAAAAGTTCAACAACTAATCTCCTGTACGTGACGCAGCCGTCAACGTCATCTGTCATCGCCAAATGACAGTTAACAGCCGAAACAAGTCAAAAATAGAACGAGTTAGTATGAATGAGCATGATTTGAAGGATTATAATTTTATTTCTCCCGGATTATAATAATAATGAAATAAACATTAACTCTATTATCATAATACATATATGTTTGGACTCATAATTGCCACTGGGGCCGTCGCCGCGCCGTACATTTTTAGAAATTGCCTCAGTCTGGGCGCATTTCCAAATTTGTGGTATCCTTGCCTGGTTACCATAGCACGGATACCCCCGTGTTTGGGACCAGGACAAGTGATTGTGTTGTGTGAAAGTTATTATTATTAATTGAGATTGCCGCACTTACCGCTGGCACGTGATATTAGTTTAAAATAAATAGAATAAATTTATTTGCTTAGAACGTGGTATATTATGATGACATGTCATTAAATATGAGCTCACATTCTGTTAAGTATGTTCTAACATGCAAATATGTAATTAAATTTGTTTATATAGTTGAAATGACAAAATACAATTATGAAATAATGTCAAACTTACTGTCAGGTACCAAATCTACGATGTTGATATAATACAACGTCTAAGTTAAGTAATTGATATGTCAGCTGCATTGAATTAAGTAAAATAGATTAAATTCAAAATAGCTGTAATGTCAAAATTAAAATGTCTCTTCACTTAACTTTATGTGTCAGGAATTCATTTAGTTTTAAAAATTTCACTAAAACACACATAAATATCGTTCTGACTACTCATACAAAAAAAAGACAGATATACGCAGGGTAAATTAGGGCGGTTCTAAATTAACGGTCGATTAACGGATTTTAAATGCACAAGAAACCGAGGATAAGTCTTTATAACATCCAATTTCTCAGCCAAAATGTAATAAGAAACTCTCAAAAGTCTAACTTCAAAGCTGACCTGAATTAGTTAAATCTCATAATAAATTCCTGCTTATAACAAAACCACAAAACACGGCTCTTAGCAGTCATAAACGTTACGAGAACAGAGGTGCCACTCAACACCCGAGGCGCTACTACGTAACTTGTCCATTGCATGGACTCGTCCGATTTAAGGTACCCCGAACTGACAAATAAATACATATTTTGACATTTGGAATCGTGAAAATGGACCACCTAATAAGTGTACAGTTACGTAGAAGGAGGGCAGGTTATGTAAAATTTTTGATGTATTACAGTACTTGTTTTTAACCCCGAAAGTCGAAAATCCCTGGGTGTAATTATTCCGTAAAGAGGTTACGATCAACGATAAACGATAATGGGCACTTTCGACTGGGATCTAGGATTACGAAAGATCCATTTCATATGCCCACCCATAGCACAGGCAATCCCAGTTTGGGAGCCAGTAACCATAATTGTAACCCTGTTTTACAATAAAGTTTTTCCATTTAATTTCATATATGAATATTATGGACAAAGTAAATTCTTTAGACTACTTTCCTAAATTTTATTATGTAATAAACGTAATACAAGTTCAATATAATATAAAAATGCGACACATTACTTTTTTAAATCCAAGCGACTTTTGAAAAAAAATAAACTATTTATCCTTCTATTTTTAAAATTCACAATTCGAAAAACCGCAAGTAGAGTTTGTGTTTTACAACAACTTTTGTTCTAGGAGTGTTTAGTCAAATTTATATTTTTTGAAATATCGGTATCTACATAATTTTACTACATTAGCACTTTACGGGCTCTACCAATGTCGCAGCATCAGTAAATCATTGTACTCCATAGAAGAATGAATATTTTATTTAACACATATATATTATGGTTATGGTGCATTATCTTTCAAACAACGCCACTACAGAGCAGAAAAACCCCGAAAATTATGGAAAAAAAAACAAACAAAAAACCTAAACAAAAATTTTGCCAAAAAATTGGTGGAACAAACAAGCAGCCTCTATATACGTCCCACTGTAGGGCACACGCCTTATCTCAGGGAGAGAGTATGGGCTTAATCACCACGCGTACCCAACGCGGATTGGCGATTTCAAGCGCTGAGTTATGTGACTAGCTCAGATACGCAGGTTTCCTCACGATGTTTTCCTTCACCGTTAGCGAGAGGTATAGTGGTATAACTTCACAAATGTACATAACTTAGAAAGCAAGTCATAGGTACATGCCCGCACTGGGAATCGAGCCTGCCTGAAACGCACGGGGCGGAACAAAATTTGTTGTAAATGACAACCGACATGTTTCAGAAACTACGTAGGTATTTTAAAAATAACCCCGTGCACTGATTGATAGATTGAATGATTGTCAGTTCACGGCGCTACTTTTTAAGATCTATCTCACTTTAGTTAAGATTAATTAAAAAGCAAATGTTGTGGTGGTTAAAGGGGTGCATATAAGACATATCTTATTGTAAAAGCATATAGCAATATATTGAACGGGTCTAACCGCGATTATTTATTGGGTAAGATTTAATTACTTTTTATTCCCGACGTTTCGGCAACGTTGCAGCTGCCGTGGTCACGGGTGGACTGAAGTGGCGAGTACAGTCAATTATTGTAGTGAGGGTAGGTGGTCTACTCTCAAGTCACTCTTAAAATAAACAATAATTGACTGTACTCGCCACTTCAGTCCGCCCGTGACCACGGCAGCTGCAACGTTGCCGAAACGTCGGGAATCAAAGGTAATTAAATTTTACCTACTTAATGATCGCGGCTAGACCGGATTAATATATTACTATGAATGAGCATCGCGAG
This sequence comes from Yponomeuta evonymella, assembly GCA_963969515.1. NCBI lineage: Eukaryota > Metazoa > Arthropoda > Insecta > Lepidoptera > Yponomeutidae > Yponomeuta > Yponomeuta evonymella. The sequence goes on from OZ018371.1 coordinate 5,350,345, forward strand.
TCATTAAAAAAATACTAAAGCTGTATATGTATATATGCATTTTGTTGGTGCTCCTTAATAGAATAAAAAAACAATCCTTAAGCCCAGATGGCCCTTCTGTTCTCACCACTTTTGGACTCATAAAAATAAATTGATGCCCGAACACAAAATTACATGTCTCATGCGCCTTACACCGAGAGAATTTGTGGACTATTAGATACGTGCTATTATACTTATTACGTTTTTATTATTTGGTGTAATTCCTTTCTGGTCCCGTCTAATGGGTTTCAGGGCTCATTTTAGTGCGCTTACCGGTTATAAACTCAAATATTGTGATGCAAGAATTATCTTAATGTAAGTAAATTTAAATTTGGTGTTTACAAACGACGAATACAGTTGACTGCTTCCATTGAAATGTTATTTTAATTAGGTATTTCAGACGAGACACTTAAAGAAAATAAATGAATCAGTACTAATTTTGCTATGGCTACTAGATTTAGAGCATTTAGATTTATTATTGAGGGTAAATCTGTGGTAAATGGCAAATAGTTTTTTTACGTTTTAATTGAAAAGACAAATGCATTTTTTTATCACTTGATGATAAACTTGTGCAAGTTCGGTATTTGACACGATCAAAAATAAATTATTTCATATGCTCGATTAAAACAAAAATTAAAAAATATCTCTGAAAATGTGTCTCTTTTAGTCAATTACTAGTTATTACAATTTTTAGACAGATTAAACGTAAAAAGAGTGCTCTGAAATGTGACGTCATAAGCCAGTATTTTCATACAAAATTCCGTTTTAAAAGTAACTCCTTTGATTTTTTGTCAAATACACAATTGAGTTGAGTGACCATGGACCTATTACGCCTTCGTTAGTTGTATGTAGGCACCATGGAGGTTAGTGGTTTTACTCCGTCAAAGGAGGTCTTGTATTTTGTCACCACCATGTCCATCCATTGTCTTCCGAAGAGGCTTATTTTTAATAGCTGAAGGTTTGCTTTTAATGGTACTAAACAGTATACAGATACTTTAAAAAAAAATACAAAATCAACAATACTTTTTCGCTCAAATCGCCAACTTTTTTCTGTCTTTCTTTTAATAAGCTGCCAGTTTCCAGTAAACATTCATTGTCATAAGATGACAACATAGTAAACGGTCTCGAGAGACTGTCTTAATTTTTATTCTCAGATTAACGCTAACTATTCACTCCTTCTTTATTTCTTAGTGTCTGGTAATGTGTTTTAGATTACCCCCGACTCGTGTGCACCGTAAAGAAGCCAAAAAATAACTAAAAGAGGAACAGGGCATTGAAAAACACCTCGTAACGTGGCCTTGGCTCGGGATCACCGACACTTTGAATGGGTGGGATTCAGGTTTCTCTAGCCTTTAATATCATTTTATCGCGAGTAATTTTTATAAAAAGTTATTGTTATTTGTTGCTCACATACTTCGACCAAATAGGGGAGGTATTAGCAAATTGCAAGATAAAAAGTACCCGAAACCGGCGTGCGTGCATGCAACTACTAATGAATGTTGAGGAAGCGAAAGAGGTCTTGGCAACTGACAAACTCATTTAAAGCACAAACAAAGAAATGACCAATCAAGACCGAACTCAAGAGCATGCTGACTGGCTCGCACAGTTTAACATTTTTTTACCGTCATATGAGTAAACTTTTGATAAATGTGGTCTGAGGGATTGATGGATAATAAAATTGCGGATATTCAAGGCATATTTTTCTTATCCTGTACTGAGTTTTTCATTCCAAAATTAAATACTTATTTTGGAAACAACTTTTATTAACTATTTATTAAAAACTACGTATCGTAAAACAAAAGTATATTTAATATGTCCGTAGTTTGGTTACGCATCAAACCCTCAGACCACATTTATCAAGTTTACTCGTATTATTAGAATAATTAAAAATGTTCAATTGTGCGAGCGAGTCAGCACGCTCCACGTAAGAACAGTCCCCCACAGGCTCTACATCTGAACATAGGTACCGTGACTAACCGCGAGCCGAGCCACAGATATTCTCCGTAGATGCGCGCCAATCGCGTCAGTGGAAAGAAAAGAGTTATTAGTTCATATCCTTCAAAGAAATAGTTCTTGATAAAAGTTTACAGTTCGTGTGTCGCTCTCGTATTTTTTTCGACTCGCGCGCGTTAAGGCCGCCATCGACGATGCGTCCGACACTCCAAATGGACTGCTAGCATAACACGCAGTCCATTTTTAAGACGGCGCACTATGGAAAATGGGGGTTAGTTTCTGTACAAAAATCATAGCGTGATGAAATTTAGTACAGAAATTCAATAATGTATAAAGATTTAAATAGTGTATAAATTATGGTGTTATTTCATATATGTATATATATATATATATATATATATATAGCAAAGAAATAAAAAATGGGGAAAATCACGAAAAATATATATAGAAAAAAAATTATTCAAATAATAATATTTATTGGTATCTACCGTTAAATGCGAAAGTAATGATTATAAAGTAATATAAATTTGAAAAACAAAGCCTCATCTATTTAGACTTCAGAGTCAGTTTCAAGCGGAAAAGCGGAGAGCTTTAAGAAGACTTAGTGCCTCTTCTTCAAGATCTTTAACATTTCTTACGTATGGTTTTCTTAAACTAGTTATATATGGATCTGAAGTGTACAACAAGGTTTTAAAAACATCTTCATTTGTGGTTATTCAAGAACATTTTCTGGCATGATGTAGTCGCATGTTTCTGCAGTCTTTGTTGCGCAACTCTTGTGCGTCCTCCATTTTCTCCATGCAAAAGTATCTTATGCACTGAGGATGGCATATAATACCAGTTGTATTCCCCCACATATATTCTTGCAGTTTCAATAGCGTATTCACCAAACTTTACGGGATCTATCCTCATTCCGGAAAAAAGAATTAATTAGTGTTTCATCTACACCTGTAACTTCCGCAGAGCATGTACTGTTGTAGAAGAATCTTCGTACAGTATTCCCACCATTAGTGTTCCCACTACTTTGCCGAGGTTTATCTACTATCGATCCTAACTCCTCCCTGAAACGTTTTTGAACAAGTTCTTTCTTTTCCTTCTTCAATCCCATTTTTCTTCACTTGTAGCAGACCAAGTTTTAAAAGAAAGATTATAGGAAATGTGTAGTATAATTTCCATACAGCGAATCCAGGCGTGTAAAGTGGACAGTCCGTACTGGTACGCATTTTCATTTTCAGGTCTGGAAGTAACTTATGATAAATCATTCTTAAGTCGCGAAGAAGCCCCACATATCGTGCACGTGGAACCAGAAGGAGTATCTGTTAGTACCTGACCACCTATCCATCTATCATTGTTAGAAATAGTTCATGCTTCACTTGAACTACAACACCATCTTTATTATACACTAATAAAGAGAACTGTCGTTCACTTTTTTGGAAAAATGGATACAAACGAAGATGTGAATTTTTTCATTGGCGGCGCTAGTTAGCCCTTCATAAGCAGCCTATATACGTCCCACTGTAGGGCACAGGCCTTCTCTCAGAGAGAGAGTATGGGCTTAATCACCACGCGTGCCCACCGCGGATTGGCGATTTCAAGCACTGAGGTATGTGAATAGCTCAGACACCCAGGTTTCCTCACGTTGTTTTCCTTCACTGTTAGCGAGTGGTATTGCTACTATAACTTCACAAATGTACATAACTTAGAAAGAAAAGTCATAGGTACATGCCCGCACTGAGAATCGAACCTGGGTCTCCCGCTTCCAAGTCCAATGTTCTACCCACTAGGCTACCACCGCTAGTTAGCCTTTATTAGAGCCTTAAAGAACTTTTGTTCGTAATGCAATTAATTTAAAGACCCGAGCGAGGGACTTCATTTGTAACGAAAACTTTGATTATAATACATGTGTGAATTATGAACAATTGAGGTGAAGGATATACAGTAACATAATTATGTAGTAAATGAATGAATGAGTTGTTTTAAGAAGTGAAGTACTTCATTTGAAGCATTCATTTGCGAACTACACATGACTAATTTGACCCTAGGTACGGCGATTAATCACGAGCCAAGCCACAGATATTGGCTTGGACTTCGAATATTCGAACATTCGTTTAATTCAAGTATTCACCTGTTTTACTCGCCGTTAAGGCGCTTAACCACCAAGACAGAGGTCGTGGGTTCGATGCCCACTGGGGGCCGCCGTACATTTGTACAAATGGCCTCAGTCTGGGTGTATTTCCATGTTTGTGATATCTTTGCCTGGTTACCATAGCACAGGGTATCCTAGTTTGGGACCAGGTCAAGTGATTGTGTTGTGAGGAAGTTACTTATTATTCGAATATTTTTGGTATTCGAATTTTTCTGATGTACCTACTTACTTACCAAATATAAAATAAAATTTGCGTTTTCAAACTATGTATTTCCAACGCTAACTCCAGCGGATTTAAAGAGTACTGCCAACAAACTTTTCATTTACTGATTTTCTGGTTTTTTTTATGGAAGTCAAGACAAATATTTAATATGGCATCGCTACAAAGACTTCAGAATTTCAGAACCGCCCAGGTTTCATCAGGTTTCAGATTCGACGGGTCTTTTTTTTCACCCAGAAATACTGTTATACACAACGGTATTATTTGTCAAAAAACAAAAACAGTTGCAGGTTTTCTTATAATTTTTTATTTCAACGAAGTAAGTCTACTATTACGTTTAGTCAGGTCTTCAAAAAACCAGCCAAATGAGAGTCGGACTCGCGCACGCAGGGTTCCGTACCATTATCTATACAACATTTGAATATTTCAAGCGTCTACCTGTTGCCGTTATTAATATCGAGAAAAAACGGCAAAAAAAAAAACGTTTGTTGTATGGGAGCCCCCCATAAATAATTAATATTGATTTTATTCTGTTTTTAGTATTTGTTGTTATAGCGGCAATAGAAAAACATCATCTGTTCAAATTTCAACTGTCTAACTATCACTGTTCATGAGATAGAGACCGACGGACAGTGGAGTCTTAGTAATAGGGCCCCTTACCCTTTTGGTACGGAACCCTAAAAACTACAAAATACGGTATTTGACACGATCAACGCTCGATTAAAACAAAAATTACAAAATATCTCGGAAAATGTATCTCTTTTAGTCAATTACTGGTTATTACAATTTTTAAATAGATTAAACGTAAAAAGAGTGCTCTGAAATGTGACGTCATAAGGCAGTATTTTCATACAAAATTCCGTTTTAAAAGTAACTTAACTACATGTCTCAAATTATAATTAAGCTTAATCTTACCTTAATGCATGCCATATAAATTTAATCTAATTTTAAGTTTTATTTTCTCATTAATTAAGCGAACTGTAAGTTCTTTATGAGAAATAAATATCTTTGAACCCAACTCATTTGATATTTTGTCAAATACTTACCCAATTATGATCAAATGCGGAAATAAAAGGACTTTTCTTCATGAAGTGGCAAATATAAGAAAAGTTCTATTTGTTCAAATAATTAGGTATTCGAATAAATATTCGATTTTTACAATAGGCGAATATGACAAACACTACCACACACGCCCGCAAACGTTGGACATACCGCGGAATTCGATACTAACACGGGATGGAATGTTGGAATGCGGAATGCGCATATGTTTATTCACTTACGTAGATATAGGATGTTTACGGACTAAACTTTATGAAGATTGTAACACAATCCCTATATTTATAATCCTCCTCTTAAGAAGACGCCTCACGAGGCGATTCCCATACATACAAACGTAGTCCGGTTTTAATTTACAAACGACATGCTGGATCGCAATGAAACTATACCAATATGTTTCATCATCATCATCATGGATCATCATGGCCTCCTCCATGGATTTCCAAAAAGACCGGTTGGAAGCGGCTTGCATCCAGCGTCTTCCTGCCACTTGGATGAGGTCATCTGTCCATCTTGTGGCTGGTCGTCTTACGCTGCGCTTGCAGATATGTGGTCTCCATTCGAGAACTTTTCGGCCCCATCGGCCATCAGTTCTGCGTGCTATGTGCCCCGCCCACTGCCACTTCAACTTACTAATCCGCTGGGCTATGTCGACCAATATGTTTAAAGGACACAAATGTAGGTTTGATCGTGTTTTCATTTGAGAGTGACGTGAATAAAAAATAAATTACAGTCTCATAAGCCTGCTCATGCTTATAGAAACTATTTAAAAAGCTCAGTAATTTCTTTTTAATTAATTTATTCGTGATTCTAAACACGGCCAAACCTCTTGATGAGTCCCTTAGCATATTGATAAAGTTTCATTGCAATTCTGCATATCGTTTGAAAATTAAAACAAAAATTACGTTCCCTCTACAGGGTGACTGAATTCGTCCACCGTATTTTGATGGAATGCTCTTTTTATCGTGAAAAACAGTATTATTAATCATTAAGTAATCAGATTTATCAGTAAAGGTAAAACATATTTGTGATTTTCGATCTTTGGCTCCAAACTGTGAATCCAAATTGAAAGTGGTAAGAAGTACGATAAGATAAGACAAGAAGAAGTACGGTAATGTTGAAAAATGTTTTCGAATACGTTAAATGATAGTCCCATATGCATATACAATTTAAAAAAAATTGAATTGGCCGGCGCCGACCATAAGACACTCAAAACATAGGTTTTTTTTTTTGATAACTTTTCGCCCTGATATTGCTTGTTTATGCTTAAGTGAAGTAATTTTGGGTAACAATTAATTTTTTTGACGCGTCATTTTTTCCAGATCTTTCACCATTTATGTTTCTTGTTCATGGTTAGAATGTACCCTCAAAATACGGTCAACGAATTCAAAGTCACCCTGTAGATCAGATAGACACATAAGAGCCATTTATTTTTTAACAAAATTTCAGTGTGATTAAACGAAAGTCTGAATAATTCTAAGTCACATCCCGCGTTCCCGCCAATGAGACCAGCAATACGTCCATTCGAAGTCAAAGTCTTCGGCAAGTTCTTGTCGGGCATTCTACTAAACCAGTAATACACGTATCTATATTTTTACTTTATTTTATTATTATTTTATTTTATTAAGAACACAAAACTGGTTACAGACACATTTACAGATCAGACTTAGCCTGTTGACCCTAAACTTGTGTACCTAGCATGCCTTTAGACTACTTGTAGTTTGAACCGTAATTTAGACTTTTAAGCCTTTTTTTTCTTCTAACTTATAAACTAATTTAATTTATTTTATTCTCTCGACTTCGAAAAAGGAGACGGTTCTCAATTCGACCGTATATTTTTCTTTACGTATGTTCAGTTCAGCAACCGATTGTCCGATTTTTTTTTAATACTGTTGGTGAGATTCGTGAAAGAATATTTAGGCCGAATTGCATCACTTTCTTAAATGGGGCTTAAACAGGATTTAACAAAAATTCTTCGTACAAGAGTCGATATAAATGGCGACTTAAGTGATATTTAAGAAGTGGTGCTAAGTCATTAGATGCTAAACAATGTTTAGATTAGATTAGATTATAACACTTTATTGTACACACCAGAAAAAAATACATTAAAAGGCTTACATGTCTAAGTTTTGCCGTATATAATTGGCGGTCTTATCGCTAAAAGCGATCTCTTCCAGACGACCTTAGGATGGATAGAACTGAAAGATCATGAGAGAGAGAAATTTAAGACTTTATGATAATTAAGAATATTCATGGCTCTAGCCCTAATCGTTATGAATACTGATAATAAATACCTAAATACCCTGCCGCGCAGTGTGGCAAATTTGACAACCTATTTGTTATAAAAAAAAGGAACTGTGTATAATACACCTGAAAAGGTAGAACATGGAGATCTAGATGTAAGCAGTGCAATCGCTAAATGTAACCTTTGTTTCTAACGCAATAAATTAGTTCCTTCATTCAATTAAAATCACCAAACTCTTGTTTTTAGTGCGTGTTTTTCTTGAAGCCGTTTAATAAAAACTTTTTTCAAAAATTGAGAAGAAGAACTCACCGTAAGTGGAGTACACCGCCAAACTGAGTAGCAGTGCGCATCTGAGAAACGCCTCCGCCATCTTCACCCGGAAGATCCGCAAAATGGCGGCCATGGTCGGAAAACAAAATGGCCGGACGTTGGTTACACTACACGCGGGGCACTTTTCATCACATAATACGGGTGCTGTCTGATGTCTTGGCGCGGCGGTGGCTCACGAGGTCTCGGCTTTAGTTTGCTCCGGTTTGGTTTCCGAATCATTCGCGGATCTCCGTGCTGACTGGTGCTGGAAAGATGGAGAAGGGTTTGGTCAGGTAAAACAGCAATGGGCACTGTCTTGTGCTGCAATAATTTTGGGTGGTTTGAAAGACATAGCAAAACGAATGTGCCCGACAATAGCTATCGAATGTGCTAGTTTGTCTTTTAAAAAACGCACTTTTCCAAAATATCTCGACACAAACTCGAATCTATTGGAACCATTAGTAGCCGTCCAGAGCGGTGCGCGCGCCGCGGGTCCGCGGGTCGTTGTTCTGTTAGACGGAGAGGCGGTACAACATTTTCGGCGCATTTTTTTAAACAAGATTTCTCAACTCGAAACAAGATTTCTCGACTATTTTTTAATTTTATTTACATCTATACTTAAAAGTAATAGTCTATGCCATTTTTTATTACTAATTACATAACCTCGGCTTTCAAACCACCTGGAAATGAGCGTGAATAAAAAACGTTTTCCTTTTATTTAATTTTTTTCGAGTAAATAGGTAATTTTAAGAACATGTGACCTTCGAATATGAGTTTGGGATGCCTGGAAACCTAAGCTACAGATCTTTTGATCAAGTTTAGGCTCCAGTCTTTCCACAAACAGTAGATAGATACATTTTGATGCTGTGTTGTTTTTATATACGAATGTAATTTGTGGACAGCAAATAAACGATAAAACGACAGAGATATTTATCTGAACTTATCTAATTATGAACTTATCTAATCGTGGTGGTGGTAGCCTAGTGGGTAGAACATTGGACTTGGACGCGAGAGACCCAGGTTCGATTCTCAGTGCGGGCATGTACCTATGACTTTGTTTTCTAAGTTATGTACATTTGTGAAACCTGAGTGTCTGAGCTATTCATATACCTCAGCGCTTGAAATCGCCAATCCGCGGTGGGCACGCGTGGTGATTAAGCCCATACTCTCTCCCTGAGAGAAGACCTGTGCCCTACAGTGGGACGTACATAGGCTGATTATGTTATGCTATCTAATTATGTAATTTTTAAAGCAAAAAAAGTATCTTAGCCTATGAAACCGGAGAAACACCTACGCGTTACAACGAGTCGGCGAATAATCCTTAAACATTTACTAAGTTAGAGACTACAATACAAAGTGCAAAAAACCGGCCAAGAGCGTGTCGGGCCACGCGCAGTGCAAGTTTCCGTAGAAAGAGGGGCTTTTTTCTGCGTTACATACATTAAGTGCAAGATGATCTGAGAAAAGATGGTCAGTGGAATAGTATTTTTTCCGCTGCCTTTTTCTCCACTACAAATCCGGCCCGAAGGCAGCGGCTAACATAGTAACATAGTACACTGACATTCAGCAAACAGAATGTAAGTTCTTTACGTTGAAAATTAATTTATTCATTTCTGATTTCTATTCTATGGTAAGGCAGACTAAGCTGAGATATTGATTTAGGTTAAGCCTAAAATATAATTATAAAAAATCTGTCTTGGGTACTAAAGCGGCTGAGAGGTCACAAAAAAGGTCTATGTCATTCCTACAAAAGCAAATACGGTACAAAAACATTGTCAGACAGACAGACAATAAATCCGCGGCCAGATGTGTTCGAAAATAAAAATCGAATCACGAGAAATTAGACACTTATTTGACTTCGTTCATTTGAAACTCGAACTTTAGATCAGGATCAGAGGCATTTTAAAAACGGTAATATTCGAAATTAAAAATTCCCAATTAGAAGAGATTGGGGTGGTAAGACGGTAAAATAAAATTGAGAATTTCAAACTTTTCTTATTGATTGAAAATTCATTATTGGACAATAACACGTTTATATACATAGGTGAGCTTAATACTAATAAGTATTTTCTTCCATCTAACCTTCGGTGATGGCGATGGTGCCTGGCGAAGTGCTGAAAGTGGTTTAATAATAGATACTTAAGAAACGGTTTTCAGATATTGCATTGGGTATTTCGACTAATTGTCATTAATTAGTAATTTCTTAGTACATACATTACGTAAGGGGGCGTTTAAGTATTAGGTAAGCAGATTTATTGCAATTATTTACCTCTCCGTTCCCCTCGTCAGCAAAAGTAAGCAAAAATGGATCTCCTACGTCCTTATAATGAAAATAAATAAGGGATGTTATAGCAATGAATTGCTCTCTTCTATTAATAGGCTATTTCACAGGTTTCTGAAAATCATTCCAGACCGTTTTCGATAAAATGGTTACAGATACAAAATTATCAAGTTTTATCAGGGGTTTTTGGATAAGTGATTCATTTTGTTTTAGTTAAAATGCCTTAAATCGGTTTCACTTAAACTCATAATTTATACGAATATAATGTAATTAATATTTTTTTACTGTTAAATAGCCTATTTCAATACCCGTATTATCAATCCACGGCATCGGCACCCCGTTCCTTTTACCTTGGAAGTTTCCAAAAAATTATAATTAGTTATAATAAACAGCATTTTACTAATATTAAATACTTAATTCAACATTAGTTTCACAATTTTTTTTTGTGTTATGGAATATTTTAAAAGCTTCTAGATATGTCAGAAATAAAAAAAAACAATTCCGTTGCATTTTGTATTGCTCAAATACCCACACTGTTATACGCTGCTTTTTATACGTACTCCCAGAGCGAGCCTATGGGCTTTATAACCGCGCGTGCCCACCGTGGGTTGGCAATTTCTCAAGCGCTGAGCTATGTCAACACCTATGACACTCAGGTTTCCTCTGCTTATTATGATTTATAAAACATCACCCGGCAAGCTCTCATTATTTTCGTTCCATCTCACAAAGCCCCGGGGGCGCAGGGCTGTTAAAGTAGATTCAGATCAAAAAACAAGATTAGAACAGCCACGGTTCTATTAAAATGATAAATAGAAAAAACTATGTAAAGAAAGAATAAAGATTGACGAAAGTGGATGTTGTCGAGTGAATGTGGGTGGAAGTTCGGTAAGGGACGCCCCGGGCGGACATGCGACGACAAAGTATGGGATGTACTAGCGAAAGGTAAAAAAGTACACGAAATGGCGTGTAATTTTTAGGGTCCCGTACAACGTATAAGAAAAACGGAACCCTTATAGGATCACTCGTGCGTCTGTCTGTTCGTCCGTCTGTCACAGCCAATTTGCTCCGAATTTACAGGACCATATCAGGTGAAATTTGGTAGGATGGTGTAATCCTATGACCCAAACACCGATGTGCAAAGTAAATATTTTTTTTTTTTAAATAAGGGTAATTTTCGGGGGATAAATGAGGAAATAAAAAAAAGAGTTTTGCTAATCTTACTGTATCATATATCAAATGAAAGGGCTTGTTATGATGATCTCTAATATATTTTATTGTTATTACTGTAAATAAGTTTTGATTTTATTCATGAAAGAAGACCATTCTCCCCCCTGATCTCCGAAACTACCGAGCCTAAAATTTTGAATAAAATACAAAATATAGTTCATTGCTTGCAGATTACAGGAAACCCTATAAGAATTCTATCAATTGAAAATAAAGTGGTAAACTCGATATAATACGTTCACTTATGGAAAATAGTTCACTAAAACACCACTCTAGATAGCGCTAGTAGTAGTTAACTCGCGTCTTACTGTGAAGAAGATCTGTGAATAAGTACCACAATTGAATAAACATTTGACTTTGGCATTGTACGGAACCCTCTCCACGCGAGTTCAACTCGCACTTGGCCGGTTTTTATTTTAAGTTCTTTTAAAAGCAAATCGTCTTTATTAATGATCAATCAATCAATGAGCCCGTACTCGTCCACAGCTGGACGTAGGCCTCCCCCAAGGCACGCCACTTCCTTCTGTCCTCGGACATCATCTTCCAGCCTCTGCCAGCAATCTGCTTCAGATCGTCGCTCCAGCGAGCTGGTGGGCGTCCTACGCTGCGTTTGCCAGCTCGTGGTCTCTACTTGAGGACCTTTGCACCACATCGGCCATCGGTTCTTCGGCATATGTGACCAGCCCACTGCCACTTCAGCTTGCTGATCTTACAGGCTATGTCAGTCATCCTAATTCTTTGGCGGATAATAATTGTATAATTTACTAGATGACCCCGTGAACTTCGTAACACCTACATCAATCTTTTTTTTTCTTCTCACCGTTTAAACCTTCCCTGTACTTCCACAAATATAAAAAAGAAAATGTAGCCAAATTCTCGAGCTTTAACGAGACAAACGAAGAGCAATTGGTTTTAATATACCTATAAGAAGATTACGTTAAGTACATTGCAAAATATACATTGATGTATTCTTTTTTTTTGTTGCACTCACCCGTGCTGAGGACAATTTTTTTAAAACCTATGTAGAGGCTAAAAATTCCACCCATGTCGGGACTTGAACCCGCGACCTCTGGCTAACCGTGCCAGAGGTCGCGGGTGCAAGTCCCGGCATGGGTGGAATGTTTAGCCTCTAAATAGGTTTTTAAAAAAATACATTGACGTTACATGGCAGGTTTAGTGCAATGATTAATATTCTGATATATATTTCTATTACACTTTTAAGTGTACGTACAGGGCCTTCGGTAAACTAGAATAACTACTTAAAAACTAACACAATCATTGCAAATAAAATTTAAACTATAAACTTTTAAAATTCTTGAAAACGAACATGAACAATGTTAACTTTGTTGTATTAATTAAGTTGCAATAATGGTTACAGACAAGCAGAAATAGTTTGCCGTGGTGACCACGCTAGGCCAAGCCCGTGTTGTGGTAGTCTTCTTCATGTTTACATAAAAACTTTGGCCTTTACATCTACGTAATGAGATAAGATACGAATATTCTTTATTGTACACTAGAGCACATGACATAAAAATTTTAAAATACTCAGTACAGTTGGCGGCCTTATTGCTAAAAGCAATTTCTTGCAGACAACCCTATGGGCAGCTTTCGGGAAACTTAGAAAAGTCTTTTCGTCTAATATACCTCAATCGCTCAAGACAAAATTATACAACCAGTGTGTGTTACCAGTGATGACTTATGGCACTGAAACGTGGTCTCTCACTATGGGCCTCATAAGAAGGCTCAAGGTCACGCAACGAGCTATGGAAAGGGCTATGCTCGGAATTTCTCTACGAGATCGAATCAGAAATGATGAGATCCGTAGACGAACGAAAGTCGTCGACATAGCCCAGCTGATTAGTAAGTTGAAGTGGCAGTGGGCGGGGCACATAGCACGCAGAACTGATGGCCGATGGGGCCGAAAAGTTCTCGAATGGAGACCACATATCGGCAAGCGCAGCGTGGGACGACCAGCCACAAGATGGACAGATGACGTCATTCAAGTAGCAGGAAGACGCTGGATGCAGGCCGCTTCCAACCGGTCTTTTTGGAAATCCATGGGGGAGGCCTATGTCCAGCAGTGGACTTCTTGTGGCTGAATGATGAACCCTATGACGGAATGAGATGATTTATGCAGCTTCCAGTGGCACCATCACTCACACTAAATGGATGAAGGGACCACTCGGACGCTGCAGTGCCTGGGACATTGTTTTATAGATGGAGTAGGCTTGCCCAGCACCTATACCATCCTGACAGCTTAGTCGGCCTAGCCCACGGGAAAGACAAGTCAATACGCGCGGAGCCAACCAAGCCGCGGCTTTCCTCACGAGGCGGTGGTAGCCCAGTGGTTAGAACTATGGACTCGGATGCCAGAGAGCCAGGTTCGATTCCCAGTGAGGGCATGTACCAAAGTTACGTACTTCCGCGAATTTGTAGTAGCAACGTTAGCGGCGAATGAAAACATGGCAATTTTTAACAAACTCAAGTTTAACTTGTAACATTAACAACGGTCTTATTTTTAAGAAACACGATTTCTTAAAATAGTCTGTGGTGGAGATTTTACAAGGAACAGTCGTAACCACTGATTAAATTAACTGACTCTTAGGAGTGCTTTGGTGTGTTTTTTTATAAATGAGGCCAGGTTTTTATAATAACATGGCTATAGTTTAACTTGTAATTTTCATAAAAAATCGCAGTTTCTATGTTATTTGCTGTTATGTTGGTCGCAATAAAAGCATTTTTACTTTTTAAAAACACTTCGATATCGAGTTCTGATTATAGTTGCAGGTCATTACACTTAAATAAACACGCGCTTAAGACTATTTTCGTAAGAATAAAGACGTAGAAATGGCAGCACAAGCGCTTGAGTGATGCAGCCCCGCGAAGATTGAAAAATTAATGTTTAATTATGTTATAATGAATTAACCTTTCCGTATCACCCGAGGATCCCGAGACGTAGCGAGGGAGAGGCATGATCTAGTGCAGGGCTTCCCAAACTTATTTCGAGCCTGACGCCTTTGGGAGTTTCCCATTTCTTGGCAACCCCTTAGCTAGCCAAAAAGTTCTGCTTAGTACAAGGTAGTGACCATACTGGTAAGTAGGTAGTGACCATATACTAAGCTTAATATATTATTTTTATAACAGGTTGGTCAACACCCAATTCTTGACAAAGTTTTATAAGCGCGATGCGTCGTTACAGACAGGCAATCTGTGTGGATCGCTTCGCGACGCCCCCTGTGATAACGCCACGATGCCCCTGGGCGTCGCGACGCACAGTTTGGGAAGACCTGACCTAGTGAAATATTTACACGTTCTAATATCTCTGAGTGCTTGTTCTCAAAATAATAATTTGGAGTTACCAGTTTCAAGATCTTTTGAGGGGCAACTGCGAATTCTTCGTTTTTAACGGCGCTCTTTTAAACTATCAAGGGACAAAGACAAAGATATTTTATTTGTGAAGCACGAGTACATTGTTTAAGATGGAGAATTTAAATTATTTCTGTACATGCTCTGCAACTGCGTACAAATTGTGGAAAGAGGCACCACCAAAGAGTTGTTGTGCAATAGAATTATACTAGCACGACGATAGCTGTTACTTGCCTCTATTTTGTAGTCTAATAAGCATGGTACAATGTCATTCCAACAGTAAATTAAATAAGCATCTCTCGCGAAGAAGATCGATCGCGAAGCGCCGAGTTGAGTTGCACGGATTCTACCGTTGAAGAAAAAGAAGAAGAAGAAGAAATACTTTTATTGGGACAAATTAACACATCACAAGAAAAAAAAGGCATAACAAGTAACATAAACAAGTACAAAGGAAAAACAAGTCACATAAATACAACATAATTCAAGACAAAGTCAGAGCGTCAGAGTGCATCCTGTGTTGTGTCAAAGTTGCCACAAAGGGCATCTGACTCAGCATTGTGCTGAGGGTGTGAGCTCTCAGCGCTGGTTTTCAGTCAGTGCGTTTGAATGCGATTGGTTAGTAGAAGCCTATATCGTCAATGAAACAACCATGATTGTACTAATTTATCAATCTGTTGAATAACTATGCATTTAACGGACCAAAGTCTCGTGTTAAGTTTTCGAAATCAAATAAATTTAATCCAAATTGCACCGACTCGATTTTAACTTAAAAACTTAACACCGTCACCTGGCAGGTGAATTCGGTGATTGTGTATTTAGACGCCTTTCATGTGACTAAGGACTCGACCGCACCATTATATGCCACCGCCTTTTACTCAACGTCAAAGCGAAAAATTAACAGCCAGCCACAAAGGCCGGCAGAGTACCGTGTAGGGCAGTAACCCTAAACCTAAATCATACGTCCGGGTGTTCCCAGAACATGCACACATAAATTTATATTAGAAGACGCAGGCGTGGACACTTCAAAGGGGGCAAAATGAGACGAACAAATATGTGGGACCGTCCTGAACGCACGAAATGTTTCTGTGGAGTAATTCGCGAGTTTAACGGCCGATCACTGCCGACAGCCGATGGGGTAACGGTTCTCGACCACGAGCTGGCAAACGCGGCGCAGGACGCCCACCAGCTCGCCGGACCGACGATCTGTGGCAGATTGCTCGCAACGGCTGGATGAGGATAATCGAGGACAGAAAGAAGTGGCGCGGCGGCCTATGTCTAGCAGCGGACAAATGCAGTCTAATTGATTGAATGCAACCTATGCAAATATAAGGCAAAATGATTAATATAAATTGTGTTGTGATGTATCGCTATAATTTTGTGCATATTATTCTATTTATTTATTATAGTAACGACCGCTGTGTAGAGCGCGACCATGTGTTAAAACGTCGCACAATCTCGCTCTTACTCGCTACATAAAGCAAGAAGGCATTATTATGTCACCTGCTGTGGGCAACACCACTTGGGTATGATTTTTGAAACTTTGGTGGTAGTACACAAACATAAAAGATCATTAGGTAAGTATTAACAACGATTTTAAATGTATTCGACTCGCAACTTCCCACTTGGATCGGCTAGTTTAGAAATGCTTACTCCACATCATCGCGTTCGCAGCTCTACGCCGACAAAAGAACCGCTAACTCGAGAGGGCGAGCGAAAAAACAAAAACAAATATGGCGCCTAAACATAAATCATGGCGCTGACAGCGGCTGTCAGATGTCCCCGAGGTTATTGCAGTGGGCTTGGGAACTGCAGTTTCGGGTTGACTAGTATTATTGACAGTTTTTCATGCCAGTTTATCAGTGATAAAAAGGGGCCTTAACTGGATATAAAGTAAAACGCTCTCGGGGTTCAACGATAATTTTTTTTTTGAATGTTTAATTTAAAGTAGGGTATACGACCATGAATATTAAACAACATGACATTCACAAGACTGACGGATTTGACAGGCTACTTAGACTGTGACTGAGACGTCGAAAAAGCTGTGTGACAGATACAAAAAAAAAGTTTTGTATAGCATTTCCTATACAGTCTGTGTACAGTTTGGCAAAAGGGTAGACTTTGACAAACGTGGTTTTTTCATACAAAGTGACCGGACCACGTCAAGTTTCAATCCAAGTAGTACGTAGTTTAATTTGATCAATACTAAGTTTTAAAGGTTTGCGTTATTTCAATAACATGTGGCATAAGTTTTATCGATGGGCATAAGCATAAATGCTATTTATACACTCCGATCAGATCAGTACATGATGGAACTTTGTATTTCCATCGAAGATGTATCTGTTCTAGTTTTCCGCACTTAGGGCCGGTTTCTGAATTGAGAAATTAACTAAGTAAATACTCCTCCTCAGTCCTGACCTTGAAAATAACAATTGTTTTCAATTGTTATTTTCAAGTTCAGGAATGAGAAGGTTATGTAACGTTCTGTCAGGCTGTTTTCTAAAAAAATCGAAGAGAGCACTACAGTTAACTATTTACTTAGCTAAATTCTTAATTCAGAAACTGGCCCTTGCCCCATAGTTGGGCCATTGTACGTAGCAAGCGCTAAGATATGTAAATACCTTATAATAAGGGTTTTCTCACGATGGTTTTCAACACCGTTAGCGAGTAGTATTGCTACAACTGTATACAACTGTACGTAACTTAGAAAACAAAGTCATTGGTACATATTTGAACGCACGACCTCCTGAACAAGAAGCCGGCGTTCTACCGCTCCGCCACCACCACGTCAAGCTGTAGGTACCTATCTGTGCGAGAGTCCGGACTACTCAGAGGCTTATAATATTTGCAGAACGCACTTGAGTGGGTTTCGAGCGCACGAGATGCAGCTTAGAGGAGCGTGAACGAGAAACGGCACTTGACTGAAAATGCTGTGAGAAAGTGGGCAGATATTGAGGGTTTGGATGGGGTTGCCAGATGTACAGCTTTACAGTCGTGTGCGGCAATTAAGGTTAGGTTAGTTTGATGGTCTAGAGATGGTGCTTAAGTGGACTGTATGATTTATTATGTCCTGTTTACTAGTTAAAGCCGTGCGTGAAATAAAAGCAAAATTTTTGGGCTTTGCCATCGAGAAAATGTAATGACAACCAGAAAAAACAAAAGAAGAATGAATGTTAATATGTAATTGGCCTTCTGTTTCCTATGTTGGTGTTGTTCTGTTATATTGCGCTGTTAGTCTTCTTTAAAACAAAATAAATAAAATAAAATAAAAAAAATATATATGTACAATGAAACCTATCGATGTAAACCTCTATGATTGCGGAGAGAATATTTATATACAAGTTCGGTTTTTAGTCGAAAGACACGCAGACACGCACGATTCACGATTTCGCGCGCACGGGAAAATGAAATCGTGGCAAAAGCAGTGTGTCAGACTTTCAATGCTAAATGTCCGGCTAAATAAGGACCCCAGTCCGGCTTTTCTATTTTTGGGCCTGGCAACCCTAGTTCGGGAGAATTAAACCAGTAATTTTTAGCAGTGTTGGACAGGTTGTCTTTTTCCAATATTTTATTAAAATTATTGGTTAAGAAATCAATGTGAATTAGTTGTATGAACTTGTGCGCAGTTAGTTTATACGGAGCCCAAATAGATTATCTTGTCCTGAAGCGCCTAGAAAGAGTTCTGGAAGGAATACGCGCGTGTAAAAGTTAACATGGTGTCGACCGTACATAAAACTAGGTCGCCTCTACCCCAACAGCTCTAATTTCAAGTAGCATAAGAACGTACATCGAACGGGTCGCCTAATGCCCGGAAGACGACAACCAGTACTCTGTGTCAGATGAAAGTTCCAAAGATGTAAACAAACCGTTTATAAAAATCGTAAAAGTCCAACTGAAAAGTACAACCAGAGTACAAAACGTACAAAAACCAGTACAAAAGTACAACCGCGTGGGACGTCCCTTACTGGCCCTTCAACAAACATTCGCTCGATATATTTTTTTCATCAATCTTTCTTCCTTCATCCAAGATAAGCTAAAATTATAAAAACTACCCGAAACCGGCGTGCGAGCATGCAACGACTAATGAATTATGAAGCGCAAGAGATCTGTGAGGATCGCGTCAAGTAGCAGACCGTCTCTGCCTACCGTTCCGGGATACTGGCGTGAGTTTATATTAGGTTAATGTTGTAACTAATATTAAGGGTATGCCCTTATGTTTCACATAATGAGAAAAGGGGGCTAAAACTCAACAGATCGCATTACTGTTTATAATGTTATTAACTGACCGGGCAAAACTATTCTCAGACCTACCAAATAGACACAAAAAATTTCATAACAGTCGGTGAAGTCGTTTCGGAGGAGTTCGATAACAAGCACTGTGACACGAGATTTTGATACATTAGATTATATTTTTACTTAAATATTTTCGAATCTATAAATGTGATAAGTAAATAAACCCTTTTCAATTTCAGTTACTACATCACCTTTAACTATGAAAAGTTGGTATATGCCGAGAGAACTTGGATTTGAAACAGGGTATACAATAAAAAATGCCCAATTGCCACTTGAAATTGATGATGCCATGCGATTGGATCACAATAGAGGCATTACAGATCGTATGCGGGTCATTGACAGATAGATCTGACTGTGTACGCTGATTTTAAAGGTCATGCCGCGGTTTGAGGTTTTTGAGGATGTAATGACTAGAATTGAGAAAAGAATTTTGCCTTGGTTTGCGAGAGGAGACATGTGGAGAGGATAAAGGAAGAAAGATTGACGAAAGAAATATACCCTAATACCAGCGGTGGTAGCCTAGTGAGTAGAACATTGGACTTGGAAGCGAGATACCCAGGTTCGATTCCCAGTGCGGGCATGTACCTATGACTTTGTTTCCTCAGTTATGTACATTTGTTAAGTTATATTAGCAATACCACTCGCTAACTGTGGAGGAAACCATCGTGAGGAAACCTGCGTGTGTGAGCTATTCACATACCTCAGCGCTTGAAATCGCCAATCCGCGGTGGGCACGTGGTGTAGGTACAGTTTCCGGCACTGAAATCTCTCTTCGGTCAGCAACCCGAAGTATGCTTGATGACTGCCTCGTTGGTCTGATTACCATGCCGGAGCTCGTGGGTTCTATTCCCACTGGGGGCCGCCGTACATTTGTACAAATAGGCTCAGTTTGGGTGTATTTTCATCTTGGTGGTGGGGTCCTTGCCTCTTAACCATAGCACAGGGTACCTTGAGGCTAGGACAAGTGATTGTGTTGCGTAGAAGTTTTTATCATTATTGACTATTTGTAGATAGATGTGACGCTGCATAAATCATCTGACAAACATATGTATCGAGAGAGAAAGAAGAAGTGAAGAGACAGCAAAGAGGCGAGGTGGCACGATCGGCAGGCGAGGAGACGGAGAGGAGAGGGGTGGGGAGAATAAAGAATAGATGACAGGGTGCAATGGGCCTCATAAGAAAGCTCAAGGTCACGCAACGAGCTATGGAAAGGGCTATGCTCGGAATTTCTCTACGAGATCGAAACAGAAATGGTGAGGTCCGTAGACGAACGAAAGTCGACATAGCCCAGCGGATTAGTAAGTTTAAGTTGCAGTGGGCGGGGCACATAGCACGCAGAACTGATGGCCAATGGGGCAGAAAAGTCCTCGAACGGAGACCACATATCGGCAAGCGCAGCGTAGGAAGACCAGCCACAAGATGTACCGAAGACCTCATCCGAGTGGCGGGAAGACGCTGGATGCAAGCCTGGATGAAATCCAGCAGTGGACTTCTTGTGGCTGAATGATGATGATGATGAGAATGACAGGGTACTCTGTGATGACACCTAAGAAAAAGATGGCTGATTTTGTTGTTGTTACCAAATTGAGTGGAGAACTTAAAGAACATTTGAATTGAGATTAAAGAACAGTTGATTAGACCTATCTAGACTACAGTCTAGAATGTTTATTTTTAGGTCCCATTATACATAGATGTAAAGGCCTATTATATTAAGGCGTGATGTTCGATTTCCATTATAATATGATTCCATTATAATATCATTCTATTATAATATGATTCGTGGAAACTGTATACTACTCAGGCCTCAATATTAGTGGTGTAATGTTTGTAGTGATATTTGATGCCTAAAGCCGCTGATAGACTTGAGTGTTTACTAGTAACGAGCATTCTAGCGAATTTTCATTACAGGTAGAAGCTCACAAAATGAACGGGAGCGTTTTAGCGAGCATTCTAGCGAAACGACAGAAAAATTTGCTTCGAGCTTTTTTGTCGTTATTCCACCGTCTACGCGTCTGACATCTTTACATTATGAGTTTGATGAGCATTTATTACTTCCGTTCGTTAGAACGATCGTGAAAATGTTCGAAGCTATGTCTATCTCTATGCTTTTGGCCACTCCGTACAATAACCCGTTGAAGGCTGCTGTTACGTGGAGCATGCTGTCTCGCTCTCGCTCGTACATTTTGTCATTTTTTTTAAATTGTAATTATAATAGGGGTTAAAGTATGAAATTTCCGTTTTATTGCAATAGGTTCTTTGAATTGACATAGAATCTTCATGGTTTGAGGTTTTCGGATGAAACTTTTTTCAAATGGTTTCTATGATGTTCTTTTTTTAAAAAGTGTGAAACATTTGAATATCGAATATTGAATATCAACAAGGCAACACAAGTTTCAACACGCGTTTCTTTCTGCAGATCAGTCAAATCATGAGGCACCCATTTTTCGTATTTTTTTATTTTATTGATTTGACGCAAGTGAGTAAATATTGTTGGGTAACGCTAAAACCTCAAACCATGAAGATTCTATGTCAATTCAAAGAACCTATTGCAATAAAACGGCAATTTCATACTTTAACCCCTAATATGACTAAACCTTTTATAAATGTGGTCGGAGGGTTTGATGGATAATTAAATTACGGATATTCAAAGCGTATTTTTCTTTTCCCGTGCAAAATTTTTCATTGAGAAAATTTGATTTGATTTCAATGAAAAACTTTGAGGAAATTTTGGTATCAAATTTTCTCAATGAAAAACTTAGTACTCGAAAAGAGAAATATATTTACAATGTCCGTAATTTAATTACGCATCAAAGCCTCAGACCACGTTTACTAAAAGTTTAGTCATATTATTACAATAATTAAAAATGTTACATTGTGCGAGCGAGACAGCACGCTCCACATAAGAACAGTCCTAATACGGTTTGTCATACGGTCTTTATAAGACAATTTAAACCAATTTTAACAGTTTTAAGAGCCTACTTAAAGTTTAAAGAACCTACTACTACTATACTTATATTGAAAGAGTACTGTAACTAACTAGTTTTTATCTAGTATTAAGTTTAGCTTAGAAAGTACTTTTTCAATATAAGTACTCTTAAAACTGTTAAAATTTGTTTAATTGTCTTACGTAGACCGTATACAGAACAACCAGCCTGAAGCAGATTCAGGCAGAACTTCGCAAGGCTCAACACAGAAGTCGAAATCAAAATTTAAAACCGGCCAAGTGCGAGTCGGACTAGCGCACGAAGGTTTCATAAAAGGTACCATTATCTATAAAACTCGTCTACCTGTCGCCGTTATTTTAATATCGAGCAAAAAACGGCAAAAAAATCACGTTTGTTTTATGGGAGTCCCCCTTAAATATTTATTTTATTCCTTTTTTAGTATTTGTTGTCATAACGGCAACAGAAATAAATCATCTGTAAAAATTTCAAGCTATCATGGTTCATTAGATACAACCTGGTGACAGACAGACGGACAGAAGTCTTACTAATAGGATCCTACCCTTTCGGAGCGGTGGTAGCCTAGTGGGTAGAACATTGGACTCGGAAGCGGGAGACCCAGGTTCGATTCCCAGTGCGGGCATGTACCTTTGACTTTGTTTTCTAAGTTATGTACATTTGTGAAGTCATAGTAGCAATACCACTCGCTAACGGTGAAGGAAAACATCGTGAGGAAACCTGAGTGTCTGAGCTATTGACATACCTCAGCGCTTGAAATCGCCAATCCGCGGTGCGCACGCGTGGTGATTAAGCCCATCCTCTCTCTCTCTGAGAGAAGGCCTGTGCACTACAGTGGGACGTATATAGGCTGCTTATGATGACTCTTTCGGTACGGAACCAAAAAAACAGAATATTTGCGATTTTTTTCTGGATCCGAACGAGCGTGACCTGGTAACCTTTTTTTCTTTTTTTTAAGCCGCCGACGTCGTAAGCAGAAAAAATCTCGCCGACCGCTCAGCGCGCCGCTGAAGTGCCGTAGGGATGGGATGCGTGTCGATGGTAGACTATCGACAGATTAGGGAAAATTGTGAAGATAACTTGGAGCACTCTTTTCTAATTCCACGGAAAAAATCTACAGGGCGACTTTGAATTGTGCACCGTATTTTGAGGGAATGTTCTTTTCATGGTGAAAAACAGCATTATTAATTATTTATCAGCAGTGGTACAATATATTTGTAAATATTCGTGATTTCCGACCTTAGTTTCCAAACTTGCATCCGAATTCGAAGTGGTAGGAAGTAGCGTGACGTTGAAAAATGTTTTCTATTATGCGAAATGCGTAAGAGTCTTACATTCGAAACGAGTAAAAAATTAAAAAACCAATTGAGGTGGCCGGCGCTGACCATACGACGCTCAAATCAGTTTATTCTTTTATTTGTATTACTTTTTGTCCCGAAATTGTTGGTTTTGCTTAAGTGTAAGTTTCCTGGTTTAAATCATGGGTAGAATGTCCGCTTAAAATACGGTGAACGAATTCAAAGTCACCCTGCAGTATTCTAACACTTATAAATAATCAAAATCCTCATGGGGAACATTTTTGTACAAAAACAAACACATACGATATAAATTCGCGTCTGTATTGCGGAGGAGTGGGTGTGTGTCAATGAAAGAGTATCGATAGATCAGAGAAAATTTGGAGAATTTCGAGAACTTTTTTCGATTCTACAGGAACAAAATATTTTGATACCGTAATCTAATTGTTTCATCATCATCACCATTCAGCCACAAAAAGTTCACTGCTGGACATAGGCCTCCTCCATGGATTTCCAAAAAGACCGGTTGGAAGCGGCCTGCATCCAGCGTCTTTCTGCCACTTGGATAAGGTCATCTGTCCATCTTGCGGCTGGTCGTCCTACGCTGCGCTCCATTTGAGAACTTTTCGGCCCCTTCGGCCATCAGTTCTGCGTGCTATGTGCTCCGCCCACTGCCACTTCAACTTACTAATCCGCTGGATTATGTCGACGACTTTCGTTCGTCTACGGATCTCATAATTTCTGATTCGATTTCGTAGATAAATTTCGAGCATAGCCCTTTCCATAGCTCGTTGCGTTAGTTGTTTAAAATAATTAAATACTTTATTGCACTATTTTTTGTAAAAAACATATATGGAAATTGATGCATGTATTGTAGAGGGGTAGACGCTTGCCCCTTGCCACGATCCCGACAAACCCCTTTCACTGCAATTTCATTGTCCCCTAAGTGCACGTCCACTATTTATCTTGACTATTTGCTCAACCCATATAATCTCACATAATAAAATATTCGCTTATCAATATGTTCGTTGCCTGCTGGCTTAGACTTTTGTTTCTGGCTTTACGAGCCATGACATTAGGCCACAGTATGTAGCTCTCAGCCGGAAGTAGGTTAGTTGAATACTAATTGAGACGCAAGTGAGTGACCACTTGTTTTAACAAGTAGGTACAGTACCTGTTGTAAATTATTACGTATTTTGCAATCGGAGAAAGAAAACATTTACTGTCATTCTACATTTAGTCAACCAAGTGAAGTGAGAAACATGGCACTTTTATTGAAAAAAATCCCTTGCCGTTGCTGTCCAACACCTACTATTTTCTTCATATCTGTCGCAGTACTAAACTTTTTTTTATTAAATATCAGAAACTTCATAATACAGATTTTTTTAGAATTCATGATCTGATGATGAGACTTCTGTTTTTTAATGTAATTTCTGTGTACAATAAAGAATACTATCTGTCTATGATCTAAGGGAATCTTATCATTTTTGTATTAGCATTTAGCATAGCGGGTAGCCCCGGCTTCCGTTGATTACAACAACGGCACATCGTACATGTGTACGACATGTACCTCTTAATTATGTTATCTTTTCGATTGTTTTGTTTTTTTTTTGTTATTGTTTTTCTTTCCTTGCGTGAATTTTGCACCTGTATCTGCAACCGCAATGGAATGAAAGTAAAAAAGGAGTACAGTAATCTTAATGTCATATAAACTGTGGTTTATACAAAGAAAAAGATGTCACATATAAAATTACAAATTCCTAATAAAAAATGCAGCATATATACAATATATATATATCTCCATTTCACTTCAGATTATAAATCCATATTTTTATTAGTAGGTATACACAACTTATATCTATTTTTAGTACTTAGAAACTACTTACTTACTATTATTTATTTTTAACCGACTTCAAAAAAGGAGGAGGTTATCAATTCGACGCGTATATATATTTTTTTATTTACATGCGATCGACACCAATGTTTAAAAAAGCGTAGTGTCCACATATAATATCCACTATAAAAAGTTTCGTCAATATGATGCCAAATTACTTTACTAATAATAATAACTCCCACACACACAACACAACACTTGCCCGGTCCCATACTAGGTACTCTGTGCTACAGTAACCGCAAGTAAGGCAAGGACTTTCGACCGTTTACATCGTATCGATAACGCTCCGGCCCTCCCTACCGCTCCCGCTTCACCTGTATTATAATTCGGAGGGCCCTCGACTCTAACAACTCTTAAGGCACGACCCCTTTAACCGTGTCTCTCTTTTTTGCACGCCGAGCCCGTGTGGCGCAATGTGGGGAGATTCTCAGTTCGGCAGTACGACCTTGTCCAGAAAGGGCGAATTTACACGCGTGTTGGTGAGGTACTGGGCGCCTATCGTATAAATCGCATCCTCAAGCAATCAATCACTCATCCCGTACTCTACCACAGCTTGACATAGGCCTCCCCCAAGGCACGCCACTTCTGTCCACGGCCATCCTCATCCAGCCAATGCCAGAAACAGCCTCAGATCGTCGGTCCAGCGAGCTGGTGGGCGGCCTACGCTGCGTTTGCCAGCTCGTGGTCTCCACTCGAGGACCTTTGCCCCCCATCGACCATCGGTGCTTCGGCACATGTGACGTCCCACTGCCACTTTAGCTTGCTAATCTTTTAGGCTACTTCAGTTCTGTGGCGAATAGTCTCATTTTTGACGTGATCCATCAAAGTTACTCCGAGCATACCCCGATCCATAGCACGCTGAACAACTTTGAATCGGTGGACTAGTCCTGCCGTCCACGTTTCGGCTCCGTAGCTCATAACCGGTATGACGCACTGGTTGAATACACTTGTCTTTAGGCGCCGAGGAATAGCCGAGGAGAACACCTGACGAAGTTTTCCAAACGCATCGCGTGAATTTAGACTTGAAGCACCAATGATATGGAAGCGACACCGTTTTGCGATTGTCACTATACTGTATTCAATACATTAATTAACAGGACTCTAGGCCCTAAATACGTCTGCTGAGTGTAAGAATAATGGAATAGGGGCTTAGCCACTATATTAGCTCTTCATTCTAATAGTTCCTTTGAGTTCTCTTCTTTGTAAGAATCAGGCTCCTAGGCTGTGTCCGACTCGTCGCTGTCAGTTTATAGTTTGCGTCACCGTTTGCATTTTAACACAGGTCCAGGTCAGATGATGCAAGGTTACTTTACAAACTGGTGGTTTTTGGTATGCGAGCCAGAACTCAAGACATGGGTGCTGGACCGCACGGCGGAAGTCACTAGTAGTTTTTAGTTAGGTGGAAATTAAAGTTGAGTTTAAATTTTTGTTACATTACCGAGTTCATTTAGTCTTTAATGGTGACATTGTCGCTGTGCGACAAAACCTTTTAATAAAGATTATAAAAAAAAACACAGGTCCAGGTATCCTAGTTTAAGAGTCAGGGCTTTCTGTAACTTCATAGACCGTATCTATGTAGTTATATTATTAGGCTATATATATGTAAGTAATATTTATCATTTGCATGTAGGTTGCAATTAATATTTTCTTAGTATAATATCATATTTTATTACTTATGTATGTGTAGGTAAATTATAATAATCTTATATAAGTTTATCAACCACACTATGTTGTTATTTTTGTATATTGTTCCATAATTTTGTTCCGGCACTACCCCATCGACTCTCCACATCAAGGTAGGTTAGCTGGAAGAAAATACTACCTAGTATTAACCTCGCCTTTGTACAAAATTGTTTTTTTTTAGTGCAATACAGAATTTTTCAATCAATCAACTTCATTCCTTTTAATGTTTTCAATAAAGATTTATGAGTTATTTCTTTTTATAATTTTTGAGTTCAGAAGCCTAGAGCATTGCATTACTTTGTAATTGGGCCAAGGTACAAAGTAAACATCAATAATCTGCTGAAAAGGCATATCAGGCGGTCGAAATGTACACCTTACTGAGCAAGCGCTATGTACGTGTCTTGCTTTCATGTTCGGACCTCGAGACAAGCCAGTTATGGTTTTAGGAGGTCCGAATCCATTTAACCTCTACCGATATTATATGAACCTAAATAAGTAAACAAATAAATGAAAAAGATGTAGGTACCTACGTACATAATTGTTTACGTCAGGATCACGGCAAGTAGAAAACTATGAAAGACCGTACACCTCTTTGCTAAAGTCTTTGTATATAGGTTTTACACACAGTTAAACAAGGGTCAAATTACACACGCTTGGCGGCGCAAGATAATCCAGTTTTCGAACAAAAGTAGGCACAAATGAGAGCCGTGAAAGCTGAATGACATTTTGAGCCCTTTCAACATTAAAACCCAGGTCGCGGCGGTCCACTTGCGCAAATAAAAATGTTTATCACCTCATTTCTTTTCTGAGCTGGCATTTCAATATGTTACTGGCTGAGCACTTGCGCAATTGGACATCTTTTGAACTTCGAAAGACAAATAAGTACGAGAGAAAAATTATATAGACCAGTTTGTATTTAAAAAAAAATCAGTCGAGTTAACGTCTCATTTCCGGAAGTTAACTCAGAGCTTTGAGGAGCTACCCAGCGCCACCAACGGGAAAAAATCATAATATCTCCTTATATAATGATTTATTAGCATTCCTTAAACTTTCGCAAAAGATACCTACCTTCTTTTTTGCAAAAAGTGAACATCATAAATATCAATAATAATGGTGACACCTGGACACCAGGTCAAGTGATTGTGTTGTGTGGAAGTTATTTATTTATATTGTTTACCTATTTTTAGAAACTACAGCCTATAACATAGGACCAAGAACCCATAGTTACGGCCAGTGACACTTCGTTAATACCTCATAATTGTCACCTCATTTGTCGAAATCGTTTTGGCGTCTGCTTGAGAATAAAGAAACATCAGACATGTATCTGCAGCGTGCTCCTTTGCTTTCGCAAAAGTGAGGTAGTATTTGGTATCTAGACATAAAATTATTTCCCCTTAAGGAATTAGGTTCCAAACACCAAATTAAAAGTTGGAATTTTCCCATCGACACCCCAAACCAAAGCCACTTCCTGAACCCCTAAAAACTTCTCAATACCCTCAAAAACCAATAACCGACATTTTAATAAGTCTCCCGACGGATTTTACAGCTGAAAATCTGTGCGGCGTTTATATCCCGCGCGTTTACATGCATTGAGCTGCTCTTTGCGTAGCCAGTGTTGCAAGATGCTGACCGGCGAATTTCGCTAAAATTTGCCAAAACAGTCGCCCAAACATCGCCAATATTTAGGTTTAATATAATATTTCAAAAATTTCCGATATTAATTTCTTCGTAATATTAATCGCTCATCCGGAATAACAACGACATCATTATCATCATCAGCCCCTTGACTTCCACTGCAGGACACAGGCCTCCCTCATGGTTTTCATAACCATGAGGGGTCTTGCCATAATCGCCATGCTTGGCAGGCGAGTTGGCGATAGCAGTATGGGGTTGGAATCTCAGGAAGACGCTGCTGCCTGTCTCCTGGTAATCTATTTCCTCAGTCGCCTTCTACGACATCCACGGGAGGAAATGGAGTGACGCTATTCTTAATCCGGCGCCACACGGATTACACGAAATTTAACAGGAGAACATTTCGACTGTGGTTTTTCAGGAATAGGAATGAATCAGTATATAATGCATAATGCGCCATTTGACTGAAATTAATAGAAACCTATTTAGAGGCTAAAAATTCCACCCATGCCGGGACTTGAACCCGCGAGCATGGTTAGCCAGAAGTCGCGGGTTCAAGTCCCGGCATGGGTGGAATTTTTAGCCTCTAAATAGGTTTTTAAAAATTGTCCTCAGCACGGGTTAGTGCAACAAAAAAGAATATAATGATACTGGGATACAGGCGTGAGTTTATGTTATGTTATGTAATAGAAATTCAATTGTGTCGACGTTACCTCGTGTTTAACTTCCCTTAAGGAGTAGGCATAACACGATATACTCGTACTTAGGTGCACAATTTTCAAATTTTCAATTTTCCGTCGTTGTTGTTCCGGATGAGCGAAGTGCAAACCTCGTGCTGTGTTTGCACATCCCACACTCCCCTGCGCTGCTCACTGCAGTTGCAAGCAGTGGAGGCAGTGTAACCCGACGCAACCGGCGTAAGAAGCTCGTATCGACTATCGTAAAAACATATTAAACCGATAAAATGCCCGTAACGCGCCATGCGCGCCCGCCAATAAACGACGGAGTGCCGAAATGTGCACTGGCAGGGTGTTAACTTGGTTTACCAGTAAGGCTAGAAAAGAAAATGAATATATTTTTTATATGAAATATAGAATAATTAGTACGCCGGCCCCGCATTCGGGAGGTCGTGGGTTTTCGCCACCGCCACGTACCAATGACTTTGCTTTCTAAGTTACGTACATTTGTGAAGTTGTAGTAGCAATACCACTCGCTGATTGTGAAGGAAAAATCGAGGGGAAACCTGTGTGTCTAAAGTATTCACATACCTCAGCGTTTCAAACTGCCAATCCTCGGTAGGCACGCGTGGTAATTAATCCCAATCTCTCTCTCTGAAAGAAGGTCTGTGCCCTGCAGTGGGACGTATATAATATGCTGCATTATTATAACAGTATATTATCAGTGAGTGACGAGAAACAAAGGGTAACTGGTCCCCCTGGTTATTGCGCCATATCGATGTTCAGAGTTAACCGTCTGGTAGTGGATATTTCCCGCCTTTCTTTAACGAGGCCGAGTTTGAATAACGATAGCTAATGACCATGACGAGACTGAAGGCTCCGGAAAGGTGCTTCGCCAAGCATAGATGATCAAACAAAACATGAGCTAAGCCTGAATCGGGAACTTGGGATAAAACAGGTATAGACAACAGCTCCGTGTGGCGCCGGATTAAGAATAGCGTCACTCCATTTCCTTCCGTGGATGTCGTAGAAGGCGACTTAGGAAATCAATTACCAGGAGACGGGCAGCAGCGTCTTCCGGAGATTACAACCGTATACTGCGATCGCCAACCCGCCTGCAAAGCGTGGCGATTATGGCAAAACCCCTCATGGTGATGAAAACCACTAAGGAGGCCTATGTGGATGCTAAGCAGAATGTGCGGAAGCGGCAATAGCATTCTGAGCGCGATTGCATCACGGCTGGATAATCCACTGATTTGGGTCTTAATGAGACGTACCAAATCAATGCTAGACATTAAATACTAACAATAGGCTAAGTTCTATATTTAGTGCTACTAACAAAACTTGGATCATGTTGTCTGTCAATAAAAAGAAACTAAATAAATATGTCCCGCGGTGGGCGTCAAATGGCTGATGATGAGACAACAGCTCATCGAATTTTTAAATTTTTGTTGAAATTTCTTTCGCCCACAAAAATTATAAAACAATTTTCACACAGCACAACTTGTTCCGGTTCCAAACTAGGATACCATGTGCTATGGTAACCAGGCAAGGACATCACAATCACAACCATGGAAATACACCCAGACTGAGGGCATTTGTACGGCGGCCCTTAGTGGGAAGCGATCCCATGACGTCCGGCATGGTAATCAGCTCTGGCGATAGTGAAGATCGCAATAATTTCAGACCAATAGCAATACTGCCGGTCCTAAGTAAAGTTTTTGAGAAAGTAATTTTGCATCAAATGCAGACTCATTTTAGTATAAAAAAACTAAACTAAAAAAAACAGTTCGGATATTTACGAAAGGCCGCTCAACGACGGACGCAGGCATAGCATTAGTAAAGCACATCTTTGATGCGTGGGAGGAGGCGCAGAAAGACATCGGGGTGTTCTGTGACCTGTCCAAGGCATTTGATTGCGTCGACCACGAAATCCTCATAAAATTACTTCGATATGGTTTAAGTAATAAATCTCTAGCTCTTCTTCGATCTTACTTAACAGATAGAAGTAGATATTAATAGAATTAAATCCCCAGGATTTAGTGTAAAAGTAGGAGTCCCTCAAGTTCTATACTAGGACCGTTCCTTTTTTGGTTTACGTAAATGATTTGCCCTACCTAGTAGAAAAACTATCGCAGATAGTATTATTTGCTGATGATCCTTCCTTAATTTTTAAAGTAAAGAGAGGTTTAGGTAATGTTGACGATGCAAACAATGCTCTACCTACAGTTCTAAACTGGTTCACGGTGAAAATTTTGATGTTAAATGCGAAAAAGAAAAAGCGCGTCAAGGCCTCATTGCCCAATCTTAAAAATGTTGACACATGTCTAAAAATATCTGGTGATAATTTAGAGCTGGTAGAGTCCACACTACTTTTAGGCATAACATAAAACTGCAATGGGGTCCGCATATTTAAAAACTATCGGGTAGGTTGAGTTCAGCTGCATTTGCAATTAGAAAAATTAGGCAACTTCGATTCGATTTCAACTTCGACTGCGAGGCTGGTCTATTTTAGTTATATTCACAGTAGCATGTCATATGGGCTGCTATTATGGGGACGGGCAGCAGATATAGAAACTATATTTATTTTGCAAAAAAGAGCAGTAAGAGCAATTTACAACTTAAGCAGTAGGGAATCGCTAAGGGAGCGTTTCAAAGAAATAGGAATTCTTACACTGGCTTCCCAATATATATTCGATAAATAATGTATGTCCGTAAAAATATAACAATGTTTTTTACAGATTAAATAGGGACGTCCATAACGTAAACACTAGAAATAGAAATAAGCCTGATTATTCTACATTTCGTTTAGTCAAGGTAAATACATCGTTTGTAAGCTATTGCGTTCGTTTTTACAACAGAATTCCAGAACTTGTTCTATCCTTGTCTGGAAATAAATTTAAAACATTCATTAAAAAGTCGCTGTGTAAAAAATACGTAGAATAGACGAGTATATGAACGATTTAAGCCCTTGGTAGTAAACCAATTCCACTGCGATTTCACTGTTATTTAATTATTCATATTATAATTTATTTAGTTTTAAAAACGTGTACTGACGACGTGATTGCATATTAATAACCATAGCACACATTTTATAGCTGACAAGAACTCAAACTGTAGGTTTGCTAAAGGTCATTCCAATGGTGGCGTGGTGGCCGGGTAACCCATCTCTGTCTAAAATGGTTGAGACTGGTGATGGCTGACCCCTGCGTTATGCTCGTGAACGGGTGCTGTTCGTGTGCCCGTGTCTGGCCGCAGCTTTATTTTTTTCCCCCTACTTTTGTAAGAAGTCTTATTTTGGCTCCTAAAGTTATTGGTGGCTATCACGGAATCATATCATATAGGCTTTTATGTATAAGTTTAAGATGATTTGAGAAAAGATGGTCAGAGTGGTTTTTTTTCCTCTGCCTTTTTCTCCACTACAAATACGGCCCGAAGGCAGCGGCTAACATATTAACATAGTACATTGACATTCAGCAAACAGAATGTAAATTCTTTACGTCGAAATAAATTATTTCAGTACACACAAGAGAGAAAAAACACATTAAATTACACAAGGTGTCGATTGGTAAAATAACGCCCGGCTCGGGGTACTTTTTTACTCGTCAATACGAACAACTTTTACTATGGGACCAACTCTAAAATGTTAAAATCAAATAGGCTGTTCCATACATTTGTTCAGTAGGTATCGAATTTTAAGCCGGGTTTTAACGGTCTTAGTACGCTCGGACCGTGTGCGTAGAGTTTCAGTTGATTATGACGACGCACGCGGTCCGAGCGTACTAACAAAACCCGGGTTTGTATAGTACAGCTGTTTTTTTTCGTGATTTCGTGGCTGACCCGATAATAAAAGTTGTTATTTTGATGGGTAGAAAGTGCCTTCCCTGAATCGGGCGTTACTATTACGTTATTATCTAAGTTTTGTCGTATACGATTTGCGGTATATACTAGAAGAAGAAGAAGAAAGACATTTATTAAGTATACCGAAAATTCTGTCATCACAGAAACAAAATAAACAGATAAGTAACATAATATGCACAACAACAGAAAAAAAAACTAGAAAGAAAGAGGATATTTATTTAATTGGTCACAGAAACACAAAGTAAACACAAAGGTAAACTAAATACACAACAGGCAAAACGAATAAATAAAACAGGACCATAAATGTAGCCTGTGGTGTATCTAAGTTGCCACAAAAGGCAGCTGACTCAGCGTCGTGCTGTACCTGTTCGTTTTCAAATGTTTAATTGTACTTGTATCCGTATCATCTTCGTACCTTTCAATAAAATAAAATAAAAAATTAAAATAAGTGATCCCTCAGCGCTGATTTTCAGTCAGTGCTTACGGTAACCCATAATTGTACAACGGAGTAGGAAGGTACTCGTTAAGACACCTGCACCTTAAATGTGTTGATCTTTAAGACTTTATGTAAGTTTGTATCCGAAAATACCAAATACCTGTGTCCGGGCGGCAACCCGGTAATGTATTACTTAGGCCCTACATGTTTTTGCAAATGTCAGCTTTCTCTCGCTACCTATAGATTGTTTAACCTTACGTTCACTTTTAAGTTAATTCACATGAGCCCACACAAAATTTAATGCCTGAATACGGCAGTCAGTTTAGCTGATCACACAATGTGAAACCAACCAAACTATGCAGGTAAGATGGCACTGGCAGCAAAAGAGTAGAAAGAATCTCACTGCAAACAATTCTTAAGCAATGGGGGCCTTGCGTGAAACTTAGATCTAAGTGGCATTGCTTTTATACCATGGAAGATATAGAAAAACAGAAAAAAATTTGAAAAATAAAAACATAAAAACATTTTTTTCGGGGTTTTCGGGGTCCCAAAAAATGCGAAAAATCAAGTTGATGAAAAACATATTACAATTTGTTTTCTCATTGAATTCGAACCACTTTTTAAAAAGGATGTAGAGGCATAAAAACATTATTGTACGAGACAACTCGAATATTGATAAACGCTTCGTACCTTATAAGGTGTTAAGTGCAAGTCATAGCTTGAGTCCGATTTGTATGGTGCGTTTTTTTACCGCGTGACTAAAAGGACTTTTCGACTGATCACATTATTAAGAGTATTAATCGTAGATTAATCGACCACGTTTATTTGTCTTTTGACATGGCCTCTCCGATTATAATAAAACATTTTTTTGTGCAAGTTCTCCATTAGCCTAGATGAGTTCATTTAATTTTCAATGTCAGCAGGGCGGGACGTAATAAACTTACAAGCAATTCGCAGAGCAAAAGAAGAGGTTTAAAATTTTACGGACTTAACTAAACTTCTCAGAGCCTTGTTTAAGACTTTTTAGCAGTCGGATTTATAGACTTTTATAATCTTTATTTATTGAATACTTTTTAGTGACTTCTTACCAACAATATGACAGATGGCCTCCACCATTTTGTCTTTTTCGTAACGTCACAATAGCCAGTGACTCTCATTTTGTGTGTTTCAAATTGTTCAAGCATTTTGGCCCCTGGATGTTAATGAACAAACATACAACAATACTCCCTCGCAATGGGGTAAAAAGGTGAAATTTTATTTGAAAAACAGAACTTTTTCAGTTTGAATGGAATTTTTTATCCACTTTCATCTTTTTATATAGCATATCTATTAGCATTACATGTGCACTCTAATCAGTTACGTTAAGGATGACTTTGCAACAAAAATTAAATAAAATAAAAAAATGTAAAGGTTGCTGTCGACTGTACAAGTTTCTCTAAATCTAAATATTTACGGAACATTTTTTACAAATATTTGTTAAGACTTTGTCACCTTAGTGTCCTGTGACCACGGATCCTAAAAAAAAACCCGAAACATTGTTAAAATAATGTAATAAATAACGAATGTTTTATTAATGTGCAGAGCTCGTAGAAACCTCAGACATTACTATCCACATAAACTTTAAAATGGTACGTTTCATTTTTATAACGTTCCGTCTGAAATAAAACAACCGACATGCGGCATAATACCAGAAAATGCATGCATACATATTTTATTAGCGCCAAAGAAAAAGGGTAAGACGGCTCCAATTGTCCCACCTTGACAGCTGTCGTTCAGTCCGGCTTTACCTTTCTCATCGGGGAAATTATCGATAACTATCAGTGCCCATCCCTAGTTCTACATTCAAATTCCTGTAATTGAGACGGAGTACAAATGACATTTTTGGCTTTAGAGAAAAGGATATGTTTGCTGTTTGCGTGTTATATTTTAGAACCTACTTCTGTGGATTTTTATTCTTCCGTTCTTATTTTTAAGTGGCAAAAAATTTGTTTACTTTGTTTGCAATTTATTTTATTTGCTTCAAAATTCAAGCCTCGTTCGCTTGTGATTGGATATATAATATAGTCTAGTCTAAGACGTGACATTGGCGA
This sequence comes from Yponomeuta evonymella, assembly GCA_963969515.1. Classification (NCBI taxonomy): domain Eukaryota; kingdom Metazoa; phylum Arthropoda; class Insecta; order Lepidoptera; family Yponomeutidae; genus Yponomeuta; species Yponomeuta evonymella. The sequence goes on from OZ018371.1 coordinate 5,385,981, forward strand.
AATTTTACTAGACAATCAGTGCAGTAAGTCCATGAAGTCGAATTGAACTGAATTTATTTTGTAATGTTATTTTTAATTTATGTAACAATATGTGTTATTGTGCATGTGTCAATTTGGTACAATAAATTAACAATGAATCAACTACTACATAAAGCTTAATATTTGCATTTTTACAATAGGATCTGGATATAAAAAGTTGTATCTGTCGCTGGGGAGAGTTCTTAATTATGCTGGCAGCATTTCCCCAACATCGCGAGGAAACCCAAGTGTCTGAGCTATTCACATACCTCAGCGCTTGAAATCGCCAACCCGCGGTGGGCACGCGTGGCGATTAAGCCCATACTCTCTCCCTGAGAGAAGGCCTGTGCCCTACAGTGGGACGTAAATAGGCTGCTTACGTATTCCCCCAATGGCAAGGCTGATGTGCTGGCCGAGGAAGCTACCGGATCTTGCATCGCCTGACGAGTCGATGAGGCGCGTCGATATCTCTTAGTCAAGTTAACGCGCCTCAGGCCACGACGGACCCAATCGCCGCCAATAAGTAACCGTTCTCGTATATACCTACATGATTTTCACTTCTGGTTAACGTAAGAGAGAGGAATAATTATATTTTTAGGGTTCCGTATCCGAAGGGCGCAAAACTGGACCCTATTACTAAGACTTCACTGTCCGTCTGTCTGTCTGTGCGTCTGCCTGTCTGTCTGTCACCAGAGTGTATCTCATGAACCGCGATACCTAGGCAGTTAAAATTTTCACAGACGATGTACCTATTTCTGTTGCCGCTATAACAACAAATACTAAAAACAGAATAAAATTAATATTTGAGGGGGGCTCCTATACAATACAACAGACGTGATTTTTTGTGGTTTTTTCTCGATCTTTGTGTCTAATGTTGTATAGATACGAGTCCGACTCGCACTTGAGCGGTTTCTTTATAGTTTATACTAGCTAATTCGCCATAGACCACAGGCTAGTCATTTCGTTAGCCAACGGAGAAGTAGAACATTTGTTTGGTCTACGCGTGATCGCAAGTCGCAGAGGACTGTATCTCAGCTAAATAATAAAATCTGACACGTCGCTTGTGTGCGCGCGCGTAGAATGGACCATAAACTGTTATGGGATTTCCTTTTATTGAGGAGGAATTTACGATGAAGAATATTGTTATATTTGTTTGTTATATGGCGCTTTTTACCCGACTGCGACGAGTCGGCAGCACATGAGGTTGTCTAACTAACATAATTATACACTTATTCTTATAATACAGGCTTTTCTAGAGTTCTGTACACTTTACCGGAGCCACTACTATGCCAAAGACGTCTGTCTGTTTACTTTTCAGTTTGTATTTTCTACAATTGACTACACTCGCCACTCCATTCTACTCATTACTTCGGGAATTTAATTAAGTTTAGGTGCCTAATAAATAAACGAGACCCGTTGAATGTCAACTATACTGTCTATCCTCCTGATCTAGAAAAAAGCTTTATCTCTTAAATTGTAATAAGTAGCTATGTGAAATTCGTATGAGTAGCCCTCAAACATGAAACATGTTTTTTAAGGTTTTCCTTTTTTACCCGACTGCGGCGGAGCCCAAAAGGAGGGTGATGTGTTTAGCTCGTATGTATGTATGTAATCTGACCAATGGTCAGATTTTGACAAAAGAGGTCTCAATCGATTTGTCACCCCTGCCGGAGCGTCATAGGCTATATAAAATTGGAATTAATAGAACAGAATAGTCACAAAAAGTAAAATTCGCTATTAAGCTACGTTAAAGTACAACATTGAGTATAAATCAACATTAAAAAATCACTAAAAAGACAAAAATAACCAACAACCCTACTGCCGAGCATTAACTACTAATCAGACGGGACCAACCTAAGAAGTTATATTGCTGAATTTGGGTCCCGTCTGCTTAGTAGTTAATGTTCAGCAGTCGGGTTGTTGGTTATTTTTTATTTCAGTTTTTTTTTGCTCTAGCGAACAAAAGGTAAAACATACAATTGTTGAACTTCCCGGGATTATATTTAAGTTCTTATACCTACTATAGACAAAGAAAATTTAAACTGACCAAGTGTGAGTCGGACTTAAACGAAAGAAAACTATTTTTTTCTAAATAAGTAATATTACGTTTTTAGTGGTACAGAACCCGCGAATCGCACTTGGCCGGTTTCATCAGCCGCTTAAGTCATTACCTAACGCCTGAAGAAGGTTCCACAGACTCCATGACAGAACACCGATACTGTTGTAACATAGCTGTCTTGGAGTATTGCATAATTTAATTTATTATAATTTATTACCCATTGGATGCGTTTCTCAAAAACTTGTCATTGGTATGGCAGAGTTTCGAGTTCATATTCTCTGATCAGTTAAGTTTTGAAACTAACCAAGTTATAATTATAATACTTGCTTTCGTTGTGTAGGTATACTTACCTACCTATAAAATTTTTCTGAGCAATTTCTAGCGCTTTTGCGTTAAGAAAATATTGAATCTTCGAACGCACCCAACCACAGCTTCTTGAAATGTTGTTTTTAAACGAGTTAACGTCGCTGCAAACGAGGAATTGTTTTGTACTGAGACAACGGGTAACCTGAAGCGCTAATGCGTTCCCAGAACGCCGTATTTAGACTCCTGCAGGGTTATTCAGATGTTCTCAACGGGCGGGCTTCTGAAAAACAAAAATTGTTTCTTCCCTTTCTACCTCGTAACGTACGAACGAGATAAAAAATAAATACCTTAGTGGATAGAACATCCCCTCAAAAAGAAAATCTGCGTTTGGCTCATTCCTAATGGATCCCGCCGGTAGGGTTTATTTTCTTTTTGTTAAAATGTAAGCTTAATTGAAAATGTCTAATGTTGCCTTTAAAAACGGATGCAGAAGACAAAGACTGGCGCCTGAGGGCATCGAATCGAGGAGGAAAAGGGTGTATTTAGTTACGACTAAGTTGTAATAAAACAAACGTATTTTGGCTGCAACGGCTATTTCAAGTTCAGTGGAGAGGTTAATTCATTGCATTGGTTTTTGAAGTAAGCTTGAGACTAAATTGTTACAAAGATACAGACATAAACTCACGCTTGTATCCCAGAGGGGTAGGCAGAGACCAGGGACTGCCACTTGCCACGATCCTGACTGATCACTTTCGCTTCCTCAACATTTATTAGTCGTCGCATGCACGTGCGTCGGTTTCGGGTACTTTTTATCTTGCCCTTTGCTAATACATCCCCTATTTGGACTATTTTGTTCTCTCCTTAAAAGCTACATACATACATAAACCGACGCCTGTATCCGGAAGGGGTAGGTATATATCAGGATTTGCAACTTGTGGAGTTTTTTTTCCCGCTGCCTTTTTCTCCACTACAAATACGGGCAGCGGCTAACATAGTAACATAGTACATTGACATTCAGCAAACAGAATGTAAATTCTTTACGTTGAAATAAATTATTGATTTCTGATTTCTGCCACCATCCTGACAAACTTATTTCGCTACAAAAGCTAAGCACATCAAAATTAGAAATGGTCAACTCGGGAAGCCTCTGAATGGCAGCAAAACTGTTCAACTCCTTACCAAAACACTTAAAACGTATATTGAAGAAAAAAAAATAGTCTGACGTTCGGGATAAGCTCGGAAAAAACTGCGAGACTTATTTGATTCCTAAACTATTTATAATTGTAAGTACCTACAAATTTGTAAGGAACCCTCGGTGGGCGAGTCCGAATCGCACTTGTCCGGTAGTTTTTCTTTGTAATATATATGTTCAGGTACTTATTTAAAATTTTAGTGCCTATTATTTTAGATACCGTTGAGGTGTAATGTTAGAAAAAGTTTAAGGTACCTACCTAATAAAATATATATATTTATACTACACCTGCTTGGAAAGTACCTTGATACTTTATCAAAGGAAAAAGATCAAGTGATTAAGACACTTAGAATCGCTAGCAACAAAGTTATGCCACAATGAAATAATACCTTAATTTGTAGTACTGGCTTAAAATTTTAAAATACTATTGTTAGCATTAAAGTAATTCTCCGGACGAGGATTGCATGGAGACTTACCAAAACACAAGAAGTATCTAGCTTAACTCATTTACAGGTATTTATTTTACTGAGACTCTGTCTCACAGAAATACTAAAATTCATGCGAAATAGTTAATAAAGAAATATACATTCTGACTTCATGCGAAATAGTTAATAAAGAAATATACATTCTGATCATGAAGAAAACCATCGCAAAACCGTTGAAAACGTGGTGATTATATCACAGAACACATATGATTATATTCTCTGTGGTTATAATGATAGGTGACAGGACGTAGCACAGATTAGGAACGATGACATTCAGTGCTGCAAAATGTAATTTATATCGATCATCAATTCGATTCTATCAGTCACCATTACATAAAATATAACTGAAATGTAATATAATTGATTTACGTGATGCGTGCAGTCTATGTAGATAAACCATAACAATCAGCATCCAAGCGATTCGGTCAAATTAAGGTCCACAAGATCCACAGATCCGTGTGGCACTGGATTAAGAATAGCGTCACTCCATTTCCTTCCGTGGATGTCGTAGAAGGCGACTAAGGAAATAAATTACCAGGAGATGGGCAGCAGCGTTTTCTTGAGATTTCAACCGCATACTGCGATCGCCAACCCGCCTGCCAAGCGTGGCGATTATGGCAAAACCCCTCATGAAAACCACGAAGGAGGCTTATGTCCGGCAGTGGGCGTTAAATGGCTGATAATGATGATGATGAAGGTCCACACTGTTGAATCTGTTATCTAGTGTTAGTACCTCATATATAAAGTAAACCGCAAATAATCTTAATGAACAGGTGAATAAAGAAATATGCAAATGAAGTAGGTATTATCAAACGAAATAACAAAAGTTATGTTATGCTATTTTTTTTCAGCTATATATTTTTTCCCTGTATCGATTCATTCGATTTCAAAAGTAGCGGTCGGTTGGATGGCAACACTACATTATTGAATGCACAGATTGAGATTTGAACAGGTCTGTGAATGGATCAATAGATTTGTATCAAGATGACAGCGGTCGTTAAACCGGAAGCATTAATAATTAATTATTATTGTATAACTTTATTAATTTAGAATTACGGAGAAGTCATGGTTTTATAAGAAAACTCCAATTTTTTATAATTGAAAACATGAATTGTGGACACTGAAAACTGGTGACACTATTTAGATTTTAGCGATACTGCTAATGGTCAAGATCCTTTACGGTAGAAAGTACGTCATTGCATATCGAACAAATATGCGGGGAGAAAACGCATCTGAGCGGGAGAGAAAAGTGTATGAAAATCCATTTCTTACGTGGTTTTTCTTTTTTAATTTTGGGTAAGACTATGCGCCGGTAACCTAAATATCAAAAGCCAAAAAGTTTTTACAGTGAGTTTTTGTCGGATGGTGTTGGATGGTGTCGGGCTGGCAGTGCGACCCTGCGGCGGCAGGATAAACAATTTGAAAAAAGAACATGTGAAAATTGCAGACGCCATTGGCGCCATTTCCAATTTGTGTGTTGTTTGAGGATTCAGTTTTCGTAGAAAGTAAAATAAAACTATCAAGCAGGTGTAGTATAAAGCACTATGTATCACTCGAGAGAAACTGCGATTCCCGATCTCGGGTGTTTTAAAGCCCTCGCTCGCCTACGGCTCGGGCTTCAAACGACACCCTCGACGGTAATCGGTCACTTTCTCCTCTCGGTGAACAATGTACTATTTCAGATTCATATTTTTCAAAATATCAATGCTTTTTCATGTAGCACAATTATGTATGTCCCACTACAGACCTTCTATCAGAGAGATAGCATGGGCTTAATTACCACACGTGCCCACCGCGGATTAGCAATATCAACGCTGAGGTAAGTGAACACCTCAGACACTCGGGTTTCTTAACGATATTTTCCTTCACTTGGCGAGTCAAAATAATGATTTAGATTCAAAAATTTTAAAAAGTTACGGTATAAAGAGTGTCATTGTCGGCTCTATTTCGGTGGTTCTAGTATTATAATCTAAAGAATACGGATGTAACCTGACTGTCTTAGTTTAAACACCCACTTTTGAACGTGCTTGACCGTACGCGGACATCTGAAGGCGGGAGGTTATCATTTTATCAAACAGCAACAAATCACAGACCAAACACGTCTGCGGCGCCATCTATGATGGCTATCTTCAGGGCAGTTACCATGAGTTGGTAAAAAAAAAGGTGGGGCTGTGTCGGATTACACGGCCGTTGGTTTAACGTGAAACGTCTTGAAGTAAGCGTTAATTCTGAGCTGAAACTGTGCGGTGTGTTACGCGGCTTTGGCGCCATCTAGCGGCACGAGTCAAAAGGATCTTAGTAATGGCTACTTTGCTCTACTCAACGATATAAAAATGAAACGCCGAGGCGTCATGTTTTCGTTACATGCCTTTTTCAATTCAATTCAATTAAAATATTTTTATTCATTATAAAAACAAAATGTTGTTTAATGAACCACAAAGTTGTTAGTTTCACAATTAATAGATTATGTGGACCCCCCTATTACCGAACTGAAAGACGTTTCACGACAAAATCTATATTTGTCGCAAGACAATTACAGGTGACTGTAATTTTTTGGCTTCACTTCCTCGGTTCGGTTTGTATTATTAATGATTTATCAGTAATGGTATAACACATTTGTAAATATTCATGATTTCCGACCTTGGGCTGAGAATCCTGATTCGAAGCGGTAGGAGATACAGTAACGTCGAAAAATGTTTTAGTATATAATATTTTAAATGCTTAAGAGTGACGTCCGATATGCGTAAACAATTAAAAAAACATTGTGATGCCCGGCGCCGACCATAAGACGCTAAAAACATAGTCTTTTTGGATTTTTATTACTTTTCGTCCTAATATTATTTGTTTATGCTTAAATGAAGTAATTTTGGGTGACAAAAAAAAAATTTGGGGTAGCCCCGTAAATATTAAATAAAACTATTTACAACACTCGTTTTCTGCCTGCTCTGAATACCATTCTGCACCAAATATGAGATACCTATGAAATAACTATGTACCGATTAATGTAACATGTACATATCTTGTTAAATTGGACCAATAAATGTTATATTACTTTATCTAAAATGCCCCTAAAACTTTTTGTTACCAGCTACATTGATATTTATTTATTATATATTATTATCTATAACTCTGGTACAGCTAACTCACTTTTAGCTAATCAACTTTAACATTTTGGTCTTTGGAACATTCTATCGCAAAAAAAATCACAACGTGTTATCTGAGTAGGAATAATAAAGGCACATTGGTTAGGAATAAGAACTAAAGCAACCATGAGACGGGCGTCATTTACCCTGTTTTATAACGAAAAATTAATACCTTTTCTTTAAACTCTATAGCAGTCAATAGAACGTATACATAGACCACTGCGAAAAAACCTACGAGATTTCGATGTGTGCGTTCACCTCTTTCGAGGTACGCTCGAGACTTATTCGCTCTGTAAATGTATTCATAATTTGAACTCACAAGTCATGGTGAGCCCCGTGAAATAATCACCCGTTTAAAAAAGAAAACAAGATGTGGTCGGCCGCATCAAAGGATGTTTGCATCTTTGATGTTTTTTAGGGATCCGTACCCGAAGGGTGCCAAACCCTACCCTATTACTAAGATTTCACAGTCCGTCTGTCGGTCTGTCTGTCACCAGGCTGTATCTCATGAACCGTGATAGGTAGGCAGTTGAAATTTTCAAAGATGATTTATTTCTGTTGCCGCTATAACAAGAAATACAAAAAAAAACAAAATAAAATAAATATTTAAGGGCGGTTCCAATACAACAAACGTAATGTTTTGCCGTTTTTTTTCTCGATATTAATAACAGCACCAGGTAGACGCTTGAAATATTCACAGAATATTTAGTTCTATATTCGGTTCAAAAATAAATAATTATATTAAAATTTAAATTTAAGGGGGGGGGGGGGTCCCATACAACAAACCTGATTTTTTGCCGTATTTTCTCGATCTTTGTATCTAATGCCGGCTTTTTGTGCTTGTTGGAATTGTTGGATTTTATTTATTTCGGTAGGTAGTCAGCGTGGGTGCCGAATGTTAGGTAGTGTTATTATGTAAAAAAATAATTATTTAAAATTTAAATTTGGACAGTATGAAATTTTTTTGCCCATTTCGTGTCAAGACGCGACTTTGGCAGAATTTATTTGAGGTTAAAATCTGCAGTTTTTAATATTTTTATAATAGAATAGATTTTTAAAAATCAAAATCAAAGTTTTTTATTCAAAGTAGCACAGAAACTGCGACTTAATGAACGTTACAAGTTAAACTAGGTGTCCATTTCAAAATCTAGATTATTTTGGAGAAATAATGGACAAAAAAACTCCAAACTTAGTCTTTTCAAATCCTTCATTTACAGGATTTATATTATAAATATTCTAAAACTCATGCATAAAACTGGCTTTAATTCCAGACATCATTGTCATCTAAATAATCTTTAATGTTATAGTAGCTTTTTTGGCACAAAGTGTGCTGCACACATTTTTTGAACCGCGTTTCTGGCAAGCTTATTATATCCTCAGGGATCTTATTGTAGGAACGTATACAATGCCCCATAAAGGAGGTATTAACCTTTGCCAGCCTAAATTTTGGGAACGAATTATTTCTGATATTTCGATAAACATTCTTATAATTGGCTATTTGGCTAAACATTGGCGAAATTGTACTGGATAATGAGTGCAGTGAGTCCATAAAGCAGAATTAAAAATCTGCATATACAGAAAAATCAATGCTTTGTTTATATTCAGCAGTCTTTCAATTGGCAGAGAGAATGTCTAGGATTAAAACTTGAACACCTGCATAAACATATATAACTAAACTAACCAGCTGATTATGGAGTTCAGTAAACTCACGCAGCCGCGCTTGTATCCCAAAGGGGTAGGCAGAGGCCAGGAACTGCCACTTGCCACGATCCTGACAGATCACTTTCGCTTCTTCAACATTCATTAGTCGTTGCATGCACGCACGCCGGTTTAGGGTACCTAGGTACTTTTTATGTTGCCCTTTGCTAGTAAATCTCCTATTTGACCCACTCCCCCTATTTTATCCCTATAGTTTATTGTATACTTTATTGACACATGTGCATATTGTGCATAACAGAACAGATACCTAAGAAGGGTTGATTAACAGTACAATCTACTAATTATAGGTTTATTATTCTCCAAGCAGTTGTAGCGCATAGGTAGAATGTTTGACTCATATTCGAGTTCGATTTTCGTGGGTTCGATTTTGGCATGTGACTTTGTTTTTTAAGTTACATTTTTTTCTAGCAATTTGTTAAGGAAATCTTCCTGAGAAAACCTGAGTGCTGAGGTGTTTACAGGCCATTAATTTGTGCTATGAATTAGGTTAATAGGCCAGCAAACAATCCCCTAAGGAGTCTTTTGTAGATGTTTATATTCTATTGCTTCTCTAAGCTATACAAACTAATGCAGTCTTGACAGCCTCATCATCATCAACCCATTATGTCCCCACCGAGGGGCACGGGTCTCTTCCCTGAGGAAGGTATAGGCCATACTCCACCACAGGGGCCAAGTCCGGTTTGGTGGAGGCTTGTAGACTAGAGGCTCGTCTACTGTCAGAAGTTGTCAAGCCGCCCTAAGGCCTCTGACTTAGCTTAACGACTGCCAGCCTCAATGTACCTAATAAATAATAGCAATAACTTGCTCTGGCTAGTGTCAAACGAGAATGCTCTGTGCTATGATAACCAGGCAAGGGCATCACAAACATGGAAATACATACACACTCGGACTGAGGCTATTTGTACAAGTAAGCGGTATCAAAACCCATAACCTCTGCTTTGGTAGTCAAAGGTATTCCTAATAACCCAATGAGGCAGTTTGTGAAACATTTTTATAGTAAAAAAATATTGTCAAAGTATTTTGCGATTAACATAAGTGTACAATTACATTACATCATTCATATTGTTAATTTCGTCAAAGAGAGTTAGTTGCTTTGTACATCATCATCATCATCATCATCATCATCATGATGATGCTTGCTTTGTACACCTTTTCTTTTTTCTCTTTTTTTATACACGGACACTGTCTGATTTAAATAAATGATTGTTATGTTTCTATACAATTTTGGAACTTAAAGTGGTCAATTTGTTTTAAAAAATAAACGAAAACAAATTGAGAACTTTACACTTTTGCATATTGAAAGTGTAGCGCCGGATTAAGAATAGCGTCACTCCATTTCCTGCCGTGGATGTCGTAGAAGACGACTAAGGAAATAAATTACCAGCCGTGGATTTCCTGCCGTGGATGTTGTAGAAGACGACTAAGGAAATAAATTACCAGGAGACGGGCAGTAGCATCTTCCTGAGATTTCAACCACATACTGCGATCGCTAACCCCCTCATGGTTATGAAAACTATGAGGGAGGCCTATGTCCTGCAGTGGGCGCCAAATGGCTGATGATGATGATGATGATGATATTGAAAGTGGGTTAATTATTGATACTGATGAAACCATGTTCAGGTTGTGTAATGTGCCAATAACACAACATGCAATTACATTGTGATAACTCGACCGTACTAAATCATCAGACAGTAGATTACTTAGTTTGTCCTGTGGTTTCCGCACTTAGCTTCTTAATTGGGGCATTGTACGTACAGACAGCAGGTATTTATTACATAATAATGAAATGTGTTTGGTAGGATCATAAAACACTGGCAGACTCAAGCATGTAAGATTTACAAAGAAAAGTGAAGTAAAAACCAGTGTTATTTATAAAATCACAATTCCCCTGAAATAATCATCAAGTGCAGTTTAAAAAGACCGTCAGTCTTACTTATAAAAACAATTCTTTAAACCTTGAAAGTGTTTATGGATTGTTCTCCAGACATAAGTGAAGACTTAAATAGAATTCAGGATTACTCACACAAATGGCTGTACCAAAATATGTAGGTAGATTCAGGACAGCTGATCGACTTCCAGATGGTGGCAGTTATCCACCACATAACCAAGTATTGGTGACATTGATTTGGGTTTCCACAACTCAACTGCGAAGAGCCTATTTTGTGTAATGAAGATAAACTGGGTGACTAGAGGTGTGCATTGCTACAGTTAGTTAGTTAGACCTGTGATTTCCGCACTTAGCATCATATTTGGGGCATTTCACGTGGCAGGACTGTGAGTTCACTCCAGCCAGCCGTTTTCCAACTCTTCCAACTTCTGTCAACTCTTTCCAGAAAGCCAGCAGGGCTGAGATGTTACTGCTGGCCTTCGGGATCCCATGAGCTGTACTGTACTGTACTGTACTGTCCAATCTAACTATACTCCATGCTAAATTAACTATCTCCAGATGTAAATAGATAGCTCTTGGGATAAAAGTACTTAAATAAACTATTTGTGTTTTAAATAGGTACAAAAACTCAAAATTGATACCAATGTTAAGCATATGAGCAACAACTTAAAATAAGGCATATTTTATAGATACCTTACCTGCCTATTTTTTTGTCTGTATTTTAACAATTACTCATGAACAGATTGTTTACATGCAAGGATATCTTATCAGGTATGGACTAAAACGTAAACTGGTAACATGCTTAATCTAACAAGATTCAAGGCTTCAGTCACTCTCTACAATATAAATTGATTAGAATGATGAAACATTGGTGACTTACGTTAATGTACTGTCAACTCCAGGTAACCATCACCAAATCATAGAAATGTAGGTATTTGGATATGTTTTGAGTCGATCATTAGATTAGTATTGACCAAATTGGATCTAATAGAACATGATTAGTGAACCATTTCACCTAAATCTGATCCATAGTTTACGGATACTGATGCGAGGTATCATTACATTAGGATTGACCAAATTGGATCTAATACAACATGATTAGTGAACCATTTCACCTAAATCTGATCCATAGTTTACGGATACTGATGCAAGGTATGTACAGACCTTGCGGATTATGTAAGTTATTCTATTTTGGAATCAGGCAGTACCTACTAGCATAATGTGATTAAGATTATAATATGATGTAGCATCTAGCAGCAAGACATTCTTTTATACTCATTGGTGATACTTACACCTAAAAAATGCACTATGCTTGAAATCTATTATTTATTGATTCGCAGTACAAAATCAAACAGCCGTTGAGAGTAAAACTATAAAATACGAACTTAACCTCCTTACACATAACAAAACAAAATAGACAAGCAGGAATAGGTAGGTATCAAGTAAAAGGATAGGAATGAAAATTCAAATTAGGAATTGGAAGCAGTTTTCTTTCTTTAATTTACTTTTTTTTCCAACATTAAATTTGAATTAGGAACATTGGTCACGGCGCAATATCTGGGACAGGCAGGTTTGATTATATCGAGGATGATGGATGGAGGTGGAACATGTCATTTGCTTGTGTTATCTACAAAAAAAAAACAAACAATATCATTTTCATTTAGAGAGCAATACATACAACTGTAGAATTTTTAGGAACTTAGAAGGATAAAGTACCTACCGAGTTGTTTACTAACCTTTAGAAGACAGTAAAAACAATTTCAGGGCTCCAAAAACCAGTTTGTTCATATGATAACACCATCACTGACACAAGAACTGAAATGCACACAAATTCACTTGGAAATAACTGATATTTAGCAACAAATACTGAACCGGTATTGACCGAGCGTTTATGAAACAAAAATATGCATTTTTTATCAACTTTTATTGATTTAAACCTCGATTCGACAGTGGTGAGCTCCACCAAGGCTAAAAGGAGTGCGAAACAAACGCAAATGACTTGATAATCCACAAGTACGTTTGATATTTCATTAATAACATACTAAAATCGATTCCACACTGTAACCACGTCTATCGTGGAGTAAAACCGTGACCGCTAGCGAATTGCATTATTTTTCATCTAAATTGCTCCAAATATCGCGGATTTTGACATTGGTTGACACGACACACTGGAGTACACTGTCTGAGTTTTGTAAAGAAGCAAGTTACGGGCGGTTTTCAGCGATTTTCCAGGACATTTCTGCTCACAATGGGTGCAAACAATAAAATTGTGTCGTATTTTGCACGCGCGACCTACAACCGACGCTATGTAGAGTCGTAAAGACACTAAAGTTCGTATAGATGTCGCGATGTACGCCGCACAGTTGAAGATGGCGACCGAACCGAAATGTCAAAATCCTACAAGTAAGATTAGACTCTATATCAATTGGTTAAGGTGAGGTTTTTGTTGATTGATTTCACCCCACCATTGTGTGATATTAACCAACTAATTGAAGAAGATGCAAGAATTGAAAGTAATGGCTGAAACAAGTACACTTCACATTCGATAATGTTAAATGACAAAACTCTTTCTCTCCTCCCGTTTAAGTTCAGCGTATCTAATAGGAATGAAAGAGATGTCAATATTTCATGGACGCCTGCGCGAAATTGTTTTTGAGTTGTTTCTAAAGTATTTTTATTTGTAATGCAATGTGAACTTTATATGCGGGCATTAAAGTCCCTAACAAATTGTTGGAAGTGGGTAGTTATAATAATGCCAATTATTATCGGTTATTCTTTGTTTCGAATCTAAACGTGAACTGGAATAAATGATTGATTGTTAAAAAATCGGAATGTACTGGTTTCACAATACACGTAACACAGGTACCGATTGCCTAAATGCCGATTTGATTTTATCCGCTAATGAGGTGTAAACCTACTGCACATCAACCTTTACATACGTCCATGTCGTGCATCTGACTGGTTACGACTTTGCAACAAAAATGTTAAGGTTGACTGCCGTCGACTGTGCCAGATAAACCATAATTATTGAATCTACTTAAAATCCAATGCCTTATTTTAATTAGTATGTATACATACTATTACTCAGTGACTAAGACTCCGCTGTCCGTCCGTCTCGTCCGTTCATGTGTCACCTGGCTGTATCTCATGGACCGTGATAGTTAGACAGTGGAAATTTTCACAGATGATGTACCACAGCCTACATCTATGGTCCTGGTTTGTTTATTTGTTTTGTCTGTTGTGTATTTAGTTTTCTTTGTGTTGTGCATATTATGTTACTTATCTGCTTATTTTGTTTCTGTGATGTGTCTTATTGGTATAATAAAATTTCTTCGTCTATTTCCGTTGCCGCTATAACAACTAATACAAAAACCAGAATAAAATAAATATTTAAGGGCGGCATCCCACACAACAAACGTATAGCCGTTTTTGCTCAATACTAATAACGGCAACAGGTAGACGGGTTGAAATATTCAAATGTTGTATAGATAGTGGTACGGAAAGCTTCGTGCGCGAGTCCGACTCGCACTTGGCCGGTTTTTATTAGTAACTAGTCTGTTTTATAATTCGATGCACAAAGATACTGTCACTTTGACATGTGACGGGGTGCTTAACCATCACAACCAACGACATTTGTTGACGTAGTCTGTGTGGACATCAATACAACAAGTTTATCTTTTAAGGTACGGCTATAATAGTAGTTTATGTGACTGTCACATAATGAGGGTTATTAAAACACGAGCGAGATTTTAAAAAACGAGCCTTGGCGAGTACACTCATACACTACTTTATCTACACTCATAATGAAATTTTTGAAACAAAATGGCGCAATTTCGACAAAAGTATCTTGACATTCAATCGTCTGCACTCAGTTTTGCGCGCGCAATTTTAGGTATTTTTAGTTGCACTTTTTTTGGTACCACGAAAATTAAATTAGGTTTTTTATAGAGTCAACTTTTGACATTAAAAAAAAAACATAAGCTTTGTTCCGTGATCACAGCAACACTTTAAAAAAAATAACTGTAACATAAAGAAGTGAAAAATCTGAACTTTAATGTAACTTTATATTACACTTTTTTTATTTTATTTTCTTTAAAGTTATGTATTGTTTAAAGCCTGTCAATATGTGTTTACCTTTGAATTCTTAATTTGAAGATTATGATATCAGTGTAGATAATAGTACATTACTTCAGAGGGAAGAAAGTGACAGTTCCATACCGAGATTATGGCATTTGCGCCACGAGCTTGCGAGGGGCGCAAACCATTTGAGGTATGGAACTGTACTTTATCCTGAGGTATGTATAGTGCTTTTTATTACATCTACGAGGAAAATTATAGACATAAATGCATAGAAATGTTTACAAAAAACACAAAGATAAATGCTAAATCAATCGAAGTTTTTGCGAAAATGCGCGGGCTTTTCCTTTTTTTATTCGCCCGTTTCTGGAGTAGGCTAAGATCATAAGGTCATGCAGCCACTTCTTCCGTGATTCCGCGCGTTTTATATCTTCTATTCTATATCTATCTATATACTCTATATCTATACTAATAATAAATCTGTAAGGGTCGGTCATGGAGTAAGTTAGTTTGTTTTCAGAGATAGTGTGTTTATAGGCTCAATATATGATACTGAAACTAATTTCACGATTTTTAGAATTTTTTTCTGTATGTGTGTATGTATGTATGTATGTTCCTCCATAACTCTTAAACCAATTATCCGAATTTGATGAAATTTGGTATAAAAACATATAGACATCTGGGACACAGGATAGGCTATTTAAATTCTAGCTCCAGTTATGATAAGACGTGGCCCCCATACAAATGCTTCGTAAAAATCGAAATGTACGCGAACGGAGTCGCGGGCACAGCTAGTACAAAAATAATTTCGTTTTTAATTTTCTGTATGCACCAAGGAGGTTGGTAACTGGTAAAAAAAAACTGTATGTGGCCAGTAACAATTTACTTGAAATTTAATTAGTAGACCGTTAAAGTCTCTTTGCAGCATGACTGCTGACAAATTAAAAAAAAAAACCGGGTATGTAATGGAATTTCATACATACTTCCCACCCTTGGGTCGGAAGGATTTTCATACAAACTTCCATACCTTGGGATGAAAGGATTTGAAGGGCGGGATAAAGGCGTTTCTTCCCTCTAATTGGTATAATTAGTATGTATTTTCAGAGCAGGTGTGATAAAAATATATTAATATATCGCGCAATGTCTTGTTCTATAGTAAATCCGACCGCAGTCGTGTGTGGTGTGGACGCGGGCTGCATGTTGGATATTGCGTGGAAAAAATATCGTATGTAATAAATAAATAACGCCGTCGTCTGTGACGGCCAAAAATCTAAGGTTCCAATGAAATGTATGCCAAAAAAAACTCTGTTATCAAAACAAAAGTAAAAAGAACTTTTATTTATACAACAGAAATCTCTTCCACATGTTGCATTACTCACGTGGCCTCGAAAAACTAGCCAAAATTGTCGAAATCACAAGAAAACACGGGAAACAATTCGCGTAACCAAGAAAAAAACGGAATGTTTGAAAATAAATTACGTCTTCATGAATGCTCGCACCGAAAATTATCTACATCCAAGTAAGTGTTGCCAATACGTAAAAAAACAAATAATTCTATTTTACTTCCAAATTAAAATTACGAGCTACGTTAGTGTTTTTTTAAATACTTACCTACTTTTCTTTTACGGGCCGCTGGATGCGGGCGGCACAAGACCGGGAAGCTTGGAAAACCACGAGGGAGCCCTATGTCCTGCAGTGGACGGCAAATGGCTGATGATGATGATGGGTTACTAAATATTAATGTATTTGATGCAATTACCTTTTTACAGTAAAACAAAAATCTACCAAATATAAGGATATATTTTATAATGGTAACACTGCTCCATTTTTTATTTGCATCGACTTAAAAACAGACGAGTTAGCGATATTAAACGGTTCAATCACATTGAAGCAATGCCATTAAAAGGCATTGCACATGGGACATACTTATTTGCACGGCCAATTAACACGGCTTAATCACATTGAAGCAATGCCATTGAACATTGGTCATTGAAGGACTTTACCTATTTCCACGGTTCAATCTCATTGAAGCAATGCCGTCCCTTACCCTTCGGGTACGGAGCTCTAAAAATACTATATTTCGGCTAAATTGATAAATAAACGCACTGAGTTGTAATTTCTAGCGCAAGTTAGACAATTTAGCGCTGAGAGTAGATATCTACGGAATGGTACAGGTGCTTCTTTTTTCAGATAAGGCCGGCCACATACCTACAATCGGAATTTCGTTACGGAATTTTGATTCGCGATTCGCAACGCAGTAATCATACAAATCTATGGACCTACCACATACATACGGCAGTTTGCCATTCGAAATTTTTCTCCCTGTACGTCCGGAATCCCGTGCGGAAAAAGCCGTTCCGAAGCAAGATACAGCAACAATGCAATCCCAATCAGAAAACCATCGTCCATACTCGCTGAAAAAAGGTCTGAACTCAGCGTCTCTCAACTGAGCGTTGCTACTCCTAACGGAAATAAACGAGTGTGTGATGTGATGTATTACTAAATTCCGAATCGTAATTCCGAAACGGAATTCCGACTGTATGTGGCCGGCCTAAAGAATGAACATAAAAGATGCGGGTAAATCGAATGGAAAACGTTGTGTAGGCAGGGGCGCGCGTCTCTTAAGTGCATAGTTTTTCAATAGAGGGATGTTAGTAGGTACCAGAGTGGTTGTTTCACTGTCACTATTGGAGAACTACTAACCGATCGCATTCCAATGGTTTGCCGTGCAACTTGACGGCGCCTCGCGCGATTCAATCTTCGCGAGAGATGCCTATTTGGTTTACGCGGGTTATACTATTAGAATGACATTGTACCTACTGCTTTTGCATAGTAGATTGTAAATAGAGGCAAATAACAGCTATTGTCGAGCAATTATCATTCTATTGAAAAACTGTGAGTATATTAGACTCTAGGCCCAGGCAGGTACGTTCGCCGTGCGACGAAGTTTTGTTTTTACAATATTCAATTTATTAAAAGCATACAAAGGCGAAATTACTCAATTGAACGAGCCAAAGGTACAAAGAGAGGCAACCGGTCGCTCGGGGCGAACGTCTGTTTTTGATCGTTGAAAGAATTAAATATTCAACTAAAAGTCGGGAGGTAAGTGGGCATCTAGTACACTCTCTGCCTCAATTACACGTTACCTGTTTACCTGCCTCGAAGGAGTGAACGGGACCACGGCTGGGATTTTAAAATTGTCCATGTCATTATTTTATACCTTATTCCTACTTATTCCTACCGACCTACAATAAGAAATTTCGACCTCTTGTCTCTTACCTAGAATTCAACAAAATATGTGGTCCGAAATGTTTTTTCTTTTTTTAACTTTTTTTCCTTCCTTTCACTTTTTATTGTTTATTTTCTTTCTTTTTTCTTTTTTTCAAAGGTAGGTACATACTTTGATACACAATAAAAGTCTAACAACCTCTAGCCCAGCACGCAATGTGACCAAAATCCGCGTAATGGCGATGTGTTTGCGATGGACACTCGAATAAATTACAAGAACCATTTTATTTTTTTAGTTTATTAGGTATTTTTTAAGTATGGTTAATACGCAATTACCAAAACACCCGTATAGTTGGTTTTACGAAAAAAAATATTTTTTTCTCAGATTTCTTTGGGAAAAAACTCGACCTATTTCTACTGTTCGAAATATCAGTGCTTAGGTCCCTCCGGCCACTTTCGAAACCACAGTTTCGAAACCAGTTGTGAAAACAGCCTTTTTTTCTTTTTTCGATTCAATTCGCGCTTTACTAATGTTGCAACCTCCGGTACCTAAGTAATTGGTCCTACACGTTTAACCTATTCACCAAACGCAGCGCCACTATATAGTAGAAAAACGATTAAAAACACAGCTATTTCATGTTCCATACAGAGTAAAAGTTGTTATGAATGACAAACTGTTTGATATACTATTTGTTGTCGACTGTACATACCTACGAAAGAAAATTTAGCCCCGGGCTAATCAGAAGGGACGTGGGGGGCGGAAAAGACGCAACGCGTTGTATAAACATCGCGACCCTGCTCCGTCTCTTCTGTGTGGGCTTCGTCCCGTCCCTTCAGTACATTTTGTATAAGAAAGTGAATAATGACGCGTCTTTTCCGCGTCCCACGGCCCTTCTGTGTGGCCCGGAGCCCGGTATATTTACTTCTCAAGGCTATTAATGCCATCTATTGTATTATTTCTCAAAATTGAAATTGTTGCCATCTAGTGTCGGGTAGAAATTAAAGGACAACTGTTCAACATTAAGCTAGATTAAGCCTGAGCACTGCTACTTAACACTAGATGGCGCTGATGGTACCGATTTTGAAATATTTACTTGCTATATTTTATACATAATTAGAAGTTCTTTAGTAGTAAATAAACAGTTTTTTTGTTTTTAACTACGGACAGTAATTTTAATTAATGTAGTCTGCTTCTTTTGGCATTTTTTTAGATTTCTCCACTAAATAAAACAAAGACGAGTAGAGAATGCAATATATTTTTTTTTAATTTGAACCTTGATTATGCCTATTTTTATTGTTTTAAAATATCTATATAGCAATTACATAACTTAAGTATAAACTATTTTACTTTAACCAAACCAAATTATTACCCTTTTAAATGTTTACGTTTTGGAGTAAATATTTTACACTTAAAGCGTGTCAATCTATTAGTAGTTAATTAATTACAACTTTACAATAACTTGAGCATCACATTATTATAAATTTTAACGTAATTCATATTTACATACAAACTAGCTGACCGGCCAAACGTAGTTTCGCCATATTAATTAGCCTACGACCTATTCTCAGACCTACCAATATACAAAAAAAAAAATCATATAAATCGGTGAAGCCGTTCCGAAGGAGTTCGATAGCAAACAGTATGATTTTAGTACTTAAATCCCTTAGACATTTTGTACCAAAATCTGGGGTCTAATATTGGTTTCAAATATTGGGCTATTTTAATCTTAGACTATAAAGTATGATTTTAATAAGCGTATTTAAACATTTGAAATAGGCTTAGTATTCACTATTGCCCACTAATTGACAAATTTGACACCAAAAGTGAGATTTTACTATTTAGTCCAGTCAAAGTGGAGGAAAAAAAGCGCAAAGTTTGCGTCTGAGTTCCCGACAAGCTGGATTTTTGTATACTTAAGTCTTTTTTCCGGTACTCTCATCGTTTCAGAGATATACGGAAAAACAAAAAATGTTACCTTTGACGTCAGATAAAAAACAACGCAGAAGCGGGATCGATGGGGACTTTTGACATAGCTTTTGTAATGACGCATTTAAGACCTATACAAAAATCAAGCTTTTCAGGAATTAAAGCAAACTCAATATCTATTTTGACTGGACTATATACATTGTAAAAGGTCGTTACATTATGTAAACATGAGCATTGTTTTTTCGCGTCTCAGTATCACATTCAAAGTAAATATAGGTAGGTACCAAGTATATCATTTTTTTATTTTGGAACAAATCTTGCAATTAATAATTCCATCTTACGTAAGAAAATCAATCTTACGTTTTCGGTTCGACTAAAAAATAAATTAAAATAAGCTTTGTGGATATCGTAGTAAGCCGCATAAATTCTCAAAATACACTCGAGAATATGTGCCAAACGAGGTAGACGGCAAAGAGGATGAAAATAACTCGGACTATATGGTGGAAATAGTAGAGCCTGAAAAAAAAAGTTAACTTTTTTAAAGAACAAAGAAAAAATTCAATACCTATTTTGTTACAACTTTTGGTATGGGGACAAAATCAAACTTGATAAAAAAACTACTTATCTATGATCTATAAAGAATAACAAAAGAAAAACACTTATTGAACATTTCCATTTCGGCGGTGTTACTTTAGCTTTAGGGAAGGTTTTTATTACTATAGTTTCAAGAAAGTGTACAATAAAATTGGTACATATTAATCTAATATAATTAGACATAGGTATGCATAGTCTAGTATAGGGGCCCATTTTTAGTTATCCTCCAAAGCCTTTAGAAAAAGAAGATAAACATTTATTGTAAAACAGTAGACACGCCACAAAATTTAAAAAAAAACCAAAACAAAATCAAGCCGCTTCAAACCGGTAATTTTGGAAATCCATGGAGGAGGCCTATGCCCAGCAGTGGACTTCTTGTGGCTGAACGATGATGATGATGAAAATCTATTGAAAATTATAATAAAAAAAAGAAAAAAAAGGTCACGGGGCGTGTCACTAAAGGTCACGGGGCGTGTCACTGTCAATATAAATGGCAGCTGACTCAGTGCCACGAGTTACCCCGCGAGCATAACAGACTGCGGTATGGTACAACTGTGAACAATACCATATAAAACAGAATACTTAGATATTACGTAAACATAATGTGACACTCAATCATGATGTGACGGAATACCTCACATACCTTGTCCACTTCCTCTTGGCCTGGGGCAGGGAATCGTCCTCCTCCTTGAAGATGTACTTCCTTATTCCCAGGATGTACCCTTGGAAATACTTCGACCAGTCCATCTGGGCCATACTGAAGGGGAAGAGCTGCGAAAACGGACGAGGTATCGGTTAGACCTTAAAGCTGTGTTATCACGATCTTAGTGCAATATGATTACTTAGACCTTTCAATGCTTACTTCGCCACTTCTCCACGCTTACTTCGCCACTTCTCCACGCTTACTTCGCCACTTCTCCACGCTTACTTCGCCACTTCTCCACGCTTACTTCGCCACTTCTCCACGCTTACTTCGCCACTTCTCCACGCTTACTTCGCCACTTCTCCACGCTTACTTCGCCACTTCTCCACGCTTACTTCGCCACTTCTCCACGCTTACTTCGCCACTTCTCCACGCTTACTTCGCCACTTCTCCATGCTTACTTCGCCACTTCTCCATGCTTACTTCGCCACTTCTCCATGCTTACTTCGCCACTTCTCCATGCTTACTTCGCCGCTTCTCCATGCTTACTTCGCCGCTTCTCCATGCTTACTTCGCCGCTTCTCCATGCTTACTTCGCCGCTTCTCCATGCTTACTTCGCCGCTTCTCCATGCTTACTTCGCCGCTTCTCCATGCTTACTTCGCCGCTTCTCCATGCTTACTTCGCCACTTCTCAATGCTTACTTCGCCACTTTTCCATGCTTACTTCGCCACTTCTCCATGCTTACTTCGCCACTTCTCCCTTGAGCTGATATATTGGTATCCCCCGTCCCCCAAACTAGGAAGTGATGTTCTAAGCAATTCATACATATATACATACATACATAAACTCACGCCTGTATCCCAGAGAGGTAGGCAGAGACTGGGGAATGCCACTGACAGATCACTTTCGCTTCCTCATCATAAGCAGCCTATAAACGTCCCACTGTAGGGTGCAGGCCTTCTCTCAGAGAGAGAGTGTGGGCTTAATCACCACGCGTGCCCACCTTCAAGGTGGCTTCACCTTTCAAGCTATGCGAATAGCTCAGACACTCAGGTTTCCTCACGATGTTTTCTTTCACAGTTAGCGAGTGGTATCGCTACTATAACTTCACAAAAGTACATAACTTAGAAAACAAAGTCATAGGTACATGCCCGCACTGGGAATAGAACCTGGGTCTCTCGCCTCCGAGTTCGAGGTTCTACCCACTAGGCTACCACCGCTACCTTCCGTTCATCAACATTCACCAATTAAGCAATTCAACATCATTATTATATCATCAGCCCACC
Organism: Yponomeuta evonymella; assembly: GCA_963969515.1. Taxonomy (NCBI): domain Eukaryota; kingdom Metazoa; phylum Arthropoda; class Insecta; order Lepidoptera; family Yponomeutidae; genus Yponomeuta; species Yponomeuta evonymella. Next base: position 5,408,548 of record OZ018371.1, read on the forward strand.
TCTGCCCTGCGCGGGGTATACGCCTTTTCCCCATTACGCCATCTGTCGCGGTCTCTCGCCCTTCGCATTGCCGGGCCCCTTGACGACTTGATCACATCGTCCGACCATCGGGCTGTCGTTTTGCCCACTGAACGCCGTCCGGTTCTTGGCCGTCACTCTCACTCAGGTACAGCCCTGGTTCACCTACCATCTTCCTGCCTCGCCAGGTGTCCTGCCCAACGCCACTTCGAGATTCGGTCACGAATATCTTCGACCAATTATATCGCAATTTTCAGATGTTCTGGGGGACAGCCCCTCCATCCTCGACTCCCCAGAGGTGTTCTCCTCGGCGAGATAGCACAAGCAACAAGGCGAGTTGGAAGACCGTTTTAAGGACTTGCGCTAAACGCGACATGACCACTTTTGGCATCGCAAGCGATCGGTGGGTGGAGCTAGCGGATGATCGCGACGAGTGGGGGCGTCTCATCGCTAAGGGACGTACTACACGCGCGCGACCAAGCCTGGTTTCTGCACCTGGCTGATAAACGCGCGAAGAGGCATGCACAGGCCTTAAACTCCAATCAGCAGGGGCCTGCCGCCTACACATGCCGAGTACCCGGACGGAAAATGTCCTCTCTCGAATAGGACTTTTTAGTCACGAGCTTAAATGGCCAAAAAATGCTGCATACATCATCTACAATAGATGTAAAGGTAGACGCTCCGTGTGGCGCCGGATTAAGAATAGCGTCACTCCATTTCCTTCCGTGGATGTCGTAGAAGGCGACGAAGGAAATCAATTACCAGGAGACGGGCAGCAGCGTCTTCCTGAGATTCCAATCGCATGCTGAGATCGCCAAACCGCCTGCCGAGCGTGGCGATTATGGCAAAACCCCACGGTTATGAAAACCACGAATGAGGCCTATGTCCTGCAGTAGGCGTCAAATGGCTGATGATGATGAGATGTAAAGGCCATTGGTGATGATGATGAATCCAGCAATGGACTCGTGCTGCTCAAATACATAATCTAATTAAAAAAAAATAAACTCATACCTGCTTATCATCTTCCGAGGTCCTCTCCCACAGCTCCCGGGTCCGTTTGTTGCAGAACTTTATCTCCTTCGTTGAAAAGTAGGAAAGAACTGAAGAGAACTTGTGGATCTTCCGGTACAACTTCAGCATCCTGGCGGAGAAACGGGATTAATTTGGTGTCACAGAGAGCTGTATTTAATGGAACGTTTTGAATACTGTGTGGGTGAGAAGGATCTCGAGAGACAAAAAAACCCGACCAGTGCGAGTCGGACTCGCGCACGAAGGGTTCCGTAAATTTTATGTATACAACATTAGATACAAAGATTGAGAAAAACGGCAAACCTAAAATATTTATTTTATTTTAATTATTTGTTTTTGTAGCGAATATGGAACTAAATATTCTGAAGAAGAAGAAGAAATACATTTATTATACCAAAAAGATACATCACACAAACAAAATAATATGCACAACAACAGAAAGAAAACTAAATACACAACAGACAAACGAATAAATAAAACAGGACCATAGATGTAGCCTGTGGTGTGTCTACGTTGCCACAAAAGGCAGCTGACTCAGCGTTGTGCTGAGGAAATGATTCCTCAGCGCTGATATTTCTGTGAATATTTAAGGGTCTACCTGTTGCCGTTATTAATATCGAGTAAAAAACAGCAAAAAAACGTTTGTTGTATGGGTACAGCCTGGTGACAGACAGACAGACAGACAAGACGGACAGTGAAGTCTTAGTAATAGGGTCCCGTTTGGCACCCTTCGGGTACGGAACCCTAAAACCATTGTTATGGTAGCCCGATCGGGTTAAATCCGATTAAAATGAAGTATCATATCATACTCCTGGTGTACATACAATAAAGAATATTCTATCTATACATACATAAACCTACGCCTGTATCCCAGAGGGGTAGGCAGAGTCCAGGGACCACTTGCCATTCTATCTATCTACCTATATATCTATTTATCATTTGTAACAATTGTCAGTATTTAAGACAATGTCCATTGTGTCTTGCTCTACAATTCTTCTTCATTGTACGAAAGAATGTTGTAGCCTTACTTGGGTGACTGGCCAACGCAGAGGGCTAGTCCGTCGATCAGCACGGCCGGAACGAGATGCAGGAACACTTCGTAGAGAGTGTTCACCAGAGGCGATGTGTTCAGCGTTAGGCAGAAGTACCTGAGGATGTGATGATGGATTAGATTAGATTAAGGGGTGATCCAGAGCTAACTAGAGACGTCAATGGAAACGAATTATGGGCCGAATTATGCGCAATTGCGCACCAAATCCTGAGCGATTCCAATCGACCTAACTGTCAAATTAGTATGTAATTTGACAGTTAGACGATTGGAGTCGCTCAGGATTTGATGCGCGTAATATAGGAGAATATCATCTTTCGTAATTTCGTAAAGTTAGTTTTAGTTTTGGGCAACTACCTACCTAGTCATATTAGATGCTTCTAATATTATTCTTATTATGAAAACGTAAGACATTAATTCCTACTAACTGTGTTGCAGTGTCCTTACAGGGCTCATGTTGAGGATTATACTTTTTATCATCATCATCAGCCATTTGACGCCCACTGCAGGACATCGGCCTCTCTCATGGTTTTGCAAGCTTCCCGGTGTTGTACCGCCCGCATCCAGCGACTCCCCGCCACCGTGACCAGGTCGTCAGACGATCTGGTGGGGGGCCTTCCCACGCTGCGTCGTCCGGTCGATACTTTTTATATTAAGACCAAATATGTACAACATGAAGCAATAAACGATTGAAATTGAAACTAATTTTAGAAATAATCCTGTGTTCGTCCCTCTGCAGGGCAAACCTCGTCTCAGAGAGAGAAAGAGAGAGAGAGAGATAAAGTCTTAATAAACAAACTGCCAGTATTTATCGCGGCCTCTTCCAGACCCAGACAAATATACCTAGGCTGGATGATACGTTGATGATCAGCGATCTCTGAAGTGGTTTACGGGAATCACATTAATTTGTCATCGAATCGTAGGATTATTTTAATTGTTAGTTAATTCCCCAGCCACAACTGGGTATTATTGTAATGGGTTTCTTTGTCTACCGTAGCATGAGTGTCTAGAAAATGCTGTTGTAGATAACAGCTGAGTCTACGCGCAGCGATTGAACAAACAACGATTCATCATCATCATCATTCAGCCACAAGAAGTCCACTGTTGGACATAGGCCTCCTTCATGGATTTCCAAAAAGACCGGTTGGAAGCGGCCTGCATCCAGCGCCTTCCTGCCACTTGGATGAGGTCATCTGTCCATCTTGTGGCTGGTCGTCCTACGCTGCGCTTGCCGATATGTGGTCTCCATTCGAGAACTTTTCGGCCCCATCGGCCATCAGTTCTGCGTGCTATGTTCCCCGCCCACTGCCACTTCAAGTTACTAATCCGCTGGGCTATGTCGACGATTTTCGTCCGTCTACGGATCTCATCATTTCTGATTCGATCTCGTAGAGAAATTCCGAGCATAGACCTTTCCATAGCTCGTTGCGTGACCTTGAGCTTTCTTATGAGGCCCATCGTGAGAGACCACGTTTCAGTGCCGTAAGTCATCACTGGTAACACACACTGGTTGTATAATTTTGTCTTGAGCGATTGAGCGATATTAGACGAAAAGACTTTTCTATGTTTTCCGAAGTGATGACTTATGGCACTGAACAACGATTGCTTGAAGGTTATTTCAAGGGTTGACTTTGGCTTTTTTTCGAAACACATTTTTATCGTGTTTCGAAGACAACCATGTTTTTAGGAATATCCTCGATAATAGCATATATATTTTTAGTACGATTTATCAACCAGATTTTGCTCACAAATTCGCTCAGCAAGTCTCGGAGGCCTAATTAAGCGCACCAAATCCTGTCGGAATCCTGACGTTTGCGATAGCAATTAGTGTGGAATTTGACAGTTAGACGATTGGAATCGCTCAGGATGTGGTGCGCGTAATACAGGGGCTGTTAGCTGTTCACCAGATAGCGCTGTTCAGTGGACTCCAGCCGATCTGTTCCACGTTGTGCTCCATGAAACCGCCCCACGTGATCCTCTGCTCCACTGAGCTCACGTAGTTGAAGATCGGCGGCTCGGCGGGGGGTGGACTGTGAAATTATTATAATTAGTCTATGGCACATAAGTAAAAAATACGATGGCAATGTGGCGAACTTAATGCTATAATAAGCATTTTCTACCAGTCAACCATAGGTGGTGCAAGAATTTAACTGGTGAGCATACGTAAAAGACGGATATGAGGATTTACTTTAACTAAAATTAAATAAATTGTCTGCGATTAGCGGGGTGGGACCAGTAGAAAAATATCAGTTAGTAAATCAGTTGTACAGCACATCGACTTCAGCACTCTACTCAGTTACGTTACGGGCGAGTTTGCAATTAAAGTATAAAATTTTATGTGCTATCGACTGTAAAAAGTATACATTTTATAATTTTACTAGCTGACTCAGCAAACGTTTTTTTAGGGTTCAGTACCTAAAGGACCCTATTACTAAGACTCCGCTGTCCGTCCGTCCGTCTGTCCGCTGTCACCAGGCTGTATCTCATGAACCGTGATAGTTAGACAGGTTGTTTTCACAGATGATGTATTTCTGTTGCCGCTATAACAACAAATACTAAAAACATAATAAAATAAATATTTAAGGGGGCCTCTTATACAACAAACGTGATCTTTTTGCCGTTTTCTGCTCGATATTAATAAAGGCAACAGTTAGACGTCCCTGTTCACCGTCCCTTTGGGTACGGAACCCTAAAAAAGTATTAAGAGTATAATTTTAAATTAACTTTTAACATTCATTGAGTCGCAGTTTCGGTAAAAAATAAAAATATAAAACACTTTTGAATTGAATTTGAATAAAATTAAGTTTTGAACAGCTGATATTTTTGTTCAAGTTTTCCCGTATATATATGTATATATATGTATTTTAAAAATTTAAAAATTTTACTGTAGTGCCCTTACAGGGTGTCATATATATACACATATATATGACACCCTGTAAGGGCACTACAGTAAAATTTTTAAATTTTTAAAATTTATTATTCAATGTTTTATTATGCAGTGTATTTTACTGTAGTGCCCTTACAGAGTGTCACGTACCGACTCTTAAAATTACAAAAACGAACTGCAATGACACATGACAATGCAATAAATAAATAAATATGAATGGTAAGGAATACACTATGAAAAGAAAAGGGCCGCACCTTTGCTTATAACTGAGGTGCACGTCCCTTGCAGAAGCCAGCAAGCAGTTGACCACCATATCAACTGGCACTATCTCAGCTGTCACTTCCTTGTCACACAGCAGAGTTCGAAGCACTCCCGTGGCTGCAGATTTGAACATTATTATTGATACCATAATACAGTTTATAAACGTCCCATTGTGCGGCACAGGCCTTCTCACAGAGAGAGAGAGAGAGAGAAGATGGGCTTAATCACCACGCGTGCCCATCGCGGATTGGCGATTTCAAGCGCTGATGTATGTGAATATGTCAGGCACTCAGGTTTTCTCGCAATGTTTACCTTCATGTTTAACGTTATTATTGGAAAAATATAACATCCACACTTCACAATCACTTCCTGTGGATCTGGAATCCTGACGTTTGCATCCTGACGTATCAATTAATATGGAATTTGACGGCTAGCCGTTTGGAATTCTTCAGAATTTGGTGCGCAATTAATTGGGCCTCTCGTTGGGACCGCGATATGGTAACCAGAAAAAAGGCATCATAAGCACGGAAAAGCACCTACACTGAGGGCATTTTTACAAATTAAAGTTCAGCCCCATTGGGAAATGAACCCCTGACCTGGGCACGGATAGATTCAATGAATTAAAATGAAAAAAAATGTAGCCCATATAAGTCCCACTGTGGGGCACAGGCCTTCTCTCAGAGAGATAGTATGGGCTTAATCACCACGCGTGCCCACCGCGGATTTGCAATTTCAAGCGCACAGGCATGTGCACACCTCAGACACACAGGTTTCCTCACGATGTTTTCCTTCGCCGTTAGTGAGTGGTATTGCTACTATAAAGTCACAAATGTTCGTAACTTAGAAAAGAAAGGCATGGGCTTAATCACTACGCGTGCTTATGTAAATAAATAATACAACATTCCGTGTGGCGCCGGATTAAGAATAGCGTCACTCCATTTCCTTCCGTGGATGTCGTAGAAGGCGACTAAGTAAATACATTACCAGGAGACGGGCAGCAGCGTTTTCCTGAGATTGATACTGCGATCGCCAACCCGCCTGCCAAGCGTGGCGATTATGGCAAAACCCCTCATGGCTAGGAAAACCATGAGGGTTGAGGGAGGCCTATGTCCTGCAGTGGGCGTCAAATGGCTGATGATGATGATACAAAATTTATGTGAAGTGACAAATCAGGAGTTGTCGTGTGTCGAAACAAAATAGAAATTATCACATTTCTATTTTATTTACCTACCAGCACCGACGACCACACCCGTAGGCCCATACATGTTGTCGATCCAGCAAGGAATTGGCTCCTGCGCCGTCGATGTCACTGTGAAAGGAAGCAAAGTGTTTTTATAATTAAATTATTATTTATAAGTATTTGGAAACTACGATTAATTTAATTAGTAATTAAGAAGGAGGAAAAACTCAAGTAACAAAGTTACAAGATGAAAAATAATAAAATACATTGAATAAGGATGCTACAATATTTACAATGCCAAAAACAAATTTAATTAGTTATGTGTATATGAAAAAAAAAATAAAAACATTGTTATTGTATTTACATTGCATTATAAAATATACAATCATTAAAAACATATCTATGCATTTTTTATAGAATATAATAAGAACTTTATAGAAATAATTTTATAGAATAAGAGTTATGTATTAAGTTTATAACTAAATAGCTATCAGAATACGTAAAAAAAAACTATATTTAAGTTTCATAAGTAATAATATCTGGCAGATGCACCCATCATATTTACAGGATGTAATAAAGGTCTTTGTGACGTTGGTAGAAGCTTTTACATAACACTTGTACCTCTGTTTAAAGAGAGAATAATTAGGTAATATATATGTACAATAATAAAAAAGAATATCCGCACATAGGCTATTTTTTATCCCGGAAAAATACACATCAAAATTATCACGCCAACGAAGTCGCGGGCAACAGCTAGTAATATGTATAAATCTCGTGTCAGTGTTTGTTATCGAAACGACTTCACCGATTTTATGATTTTTTGTGTATATTTGGCAGATCTAAGAATAGGTCGTAGGCTCATATGGCAAAACAACGTTTGCTCAGTCAGCTAGTATATGAAAAAGTAAGATTTGTTCTGAGCCCTCCCGTATATCGTCGTTATTAAATACATTTAAGTAATGGTAAACTTAATTACCGTTAGTTGCAGGTGGTCACGATTAAACTAAAGTGACGAATGCCGTCAAATATTTATTGAAAAGTACAATTTTAATTTTAGTAATTTTAACAAAGTTAAATTTATTGTACAAGTCACCGAAAACATTAAAGTTTTTCTCTTTTTTAGGATTCTGTACCCGAGGGGTGCCAAACGGGACACTATTACTATGACTTCACTGTCCGTCTGTCTGTCTGTCTGTCTGTCTGTCTGCCTGTCACCAGGCTGTAACTCACGGGCCGTAAAAGCTAGGCAGTTGACATTTTCACACATGATATATTTCTGTTGCCGCTATAATAACAAATACTAAAAACAGAATAAAATAAATATTTAACGTACAACAAACGTTGTCTAAAGACGGCGCTCGCCATCTAGCGGCTATCTACGTAACCTTCACAGGGTCGATGTCATGTCGTTCAATATCAATGTTAAACGCTTCTTCTTGGTTTCTATAGATGGCGCTGTTCTCAAATTCGATCTTTGTCTAATGTTGTATAGATAATGGTACGGACGGAACCCTTCGTATGCGAGTCCGACGCGCACTTGGCCAATTTTTTTTATTTTTGTCACCGGTTTTTCTACACTCATGGAATACTTAACCGGTACGCCGTACAAGTGTAACTGTAATATTATGAATAATTTAATGGAACTATATATTCCGCACAAATAAATAACAAAACACCCACCGATCGCTGGTCTGAATATGCCCAGTGGCACACCCCCGCAGTTGTCCCTCAGTTCCTTCTCAGCGACGGCCTTCGTCAGCGTGTACGTGTTGGGCCATGATCCTAGTATCCTGGAATCATTAGCAGATTTTGTTAAAAGATAGATACATAGATAGATAAATCATTAAAAAAAAACCCAGGTCTTGGATGTTACACGTTTGTGATGTTGTTGTTTCTGGTTCCTACGACACAGGGTATCCTAGTCTGGGGCCAGAAGCAATGTATGTGCCTGTATGTAAATGTTTGTTTGTTTATTTACATAAGTCACACACACGTATACAAAGCATAAACACACCTAATTACGAGAAACAGCACAAAGAAAACATAGTGCAAAGCAGAAGCACACATGAAGAGCAAACGCATTTAGATTTTAAATACGTGGTACGGTAATGTACCAATTGGTGAAAAGAGACAACGTAGGTGTGGCAAATGTAAATGGCTTAAAGTTTGGGACAAACTTCAGCGTTGATATTCTGCCGGTAACCGGTGTGAGCGGCATGCAGCGCCAAGAGGTGAGGTAGTCAAAGTGGTAGACCGGCGTAAAATAAAACAGCCTTCCACACCACACCATCACTTGTCCCGTGTTATGGTAACCAGGACAGAAACAAGGAATCAGAAAGAAAAAGAAAGACAGACAAAAACAGCTTGCTAAACTTAGATTGGAGTTGCTGTTTTCATGCCATCACAGACATAGAGCGTTGGTAGCCTAGTGATAGAACATCGGACTCGGAAGCGAGAGACCCAGGTTCGATCCCAAGTGCGGGCATGTACCTATGACTTGGTTTTCTAAGTTATGTACATTGTGAAGTTATAGTAGCAATACCACACGCTAATTGTGAAGGAAAACATCGTGAGGAAAGCTATTCACATACCTCGGCGCTTTAAATCGCCAATCCGCGGTGGTGCGCGTGGTGATTAAGCCCATACTCTCTCCTTGAGAGAAGGCCTGTGCCCTACAGTGGGACGCATATAGGCTGATTATGCAGACATAGAAAAGTTGAGAAAAGTGAAAAAAATTAACTGTTTTTTTTGGGGTTTCACAGGTCTCAGGTGGTTAAAATATGTACTATGTTTGTTGTAAACGAGACTGTTCCCGCAGGTAAACAAATCAGTTGGTTTTGTAGGAACATTAAGTACTTAACCTTACTTAACTTCTTTTAAATAATTACAAAAACCGCAGATCCAATACAGGGCACGGAACTTATTGTTCTGTGATACAGGGTGTCCGAAAAACACAATAATGTCCATCGGGTTGATCTGATACCATTGCTCAATAAAAAACTGAATCCCAAACTAATTTAAAATTCTAAACTTAAAAAAAAATTAAGATGATTTAATTATATGTTATTTAAAAAAAACTGAGACGTGATTCAGGTAACTCATAGGGTGCTCTGTCTCTGGACTTTGGCTCGACACATTTTTTTGGGACACCCTGTAAAAATAGATAAATCCTTTTTATTTCAACTTGTACCTAGGTACCTACGTTGTGGAAATTTTATGTACGTAGAATGGACAATAATTTCAAGAGAATTTCTTAACCTACTTATTAAGTTTGTTAAATTATTATCTTGGAGCATCTCTTTTAGTTCCAGACTTAAAATATGTTTATAAATGTACACGCAGGCAGATATTTCAAGTTGGGTAAGACTTTAATACTAACAATATTTGACCGTTTCGATGCTCTGAGGTTCGGAGATCGACCCCGATTTTGTCTTCGTAAATAGCAATGTAGAGGAATGTCTTTAGTTGAATGTTTCGACACGAACCTACTTTCTCACGTATTTTATTGGCTACTATTGAAAGAAAAGGAGCGCAAATGTCAGTAGGTATAATAATAATAACAAACAGCCTATATACGTCCCACTATAGGGCACAGGCCTTCTCTCAGGAAGAGAGTGCGGGCTTAATCGCCACGCGTGCCCACCGTGGATCGGCGATTTCAAGCGCTGAGGTATGTGAATAGCTCATACACTCATTTTTCCTCACGATGTTTACCTTGACCGTGTAAGTATGATGTTTCTTTGTGACCAGGCAGAGGCCAATCGATCGGTAGGCACGAAGACACGCCACTTCTTTGGCCTAGGGGCTGATGGATTGCATCGGATGTCATTATTACTGAATTAGGCAGCAATAGTCGACCTCTGCATCTGTCAACCTGTCAACCATGCCGCTTACAACAGATTTCAGCAATGAAGAAGGTAGACTGTGAGCACTGCTCAATGAGCAGCTTAGCGGTCAACAATGATCAACAATGGTACAAGGTCTCCTCCGCTTGTAATTGTAACACACTTGCAATAGGTGACAAGTGGAGTATGGCGTCGTTAGGCCCTGGCCACACAGAAGGGACGTGGGGCAGGAGCGCGGAAAAGACGCGACGCGTTATACATATAGAGTTCGCACCCCTCGTCCCGTTTCTTCTGTGTGGGCTGCCACCTGTCCCGCCAATACATTTTGTATGAAAGTGAATTGTAAAGACGACGCGTCTTTTTCGCGCCCTCGCCCCACGCCCCTTATGTGTGGCCAGGGCCTTAGATATATTGGGTTCATTAACTTACGACTAACGTATGACAGTAAGGAGTCGATGCCGCCACTTATTAAATTGTTAACTATGCCGTAGAGCTGCTCACAGTCCACCAAAAAAGAGTATAGTTCAGAAGCAATCTTCCACTTGTGAGGTATTGGACTATGCCTTTGTTTGTGTTCATTGTGTTGTTAGGATGTAATCGTAAACTAACGTGGAGAGTAAGGTGTCTACTTCGTTCTTTGTCAATTTGTCAAACAGACCGCTGAGCTGCTCACAGTCCACCGAGCAAGGGAAGAAATGCATTTCGTTAGTAACAGGTGACATTTGGAGTATCTTCGTTTGCAACTATTGCGTTATTCGGAGGTCAATCAGGCCGCTGAGCTGATCACAGTCCAATGAACAAGATTAGAAGGGCTCCTCAATTTATAACAGGTGAAAGTTGGAGTATGCCGTTATTTGTGTCTATTATTCTGTTGTCATAATTAACTTACGTGGGAAGTAAGGAGTCGATCTCGCTATCCGTGAACTTGTCAACCAGGCCGCTGAGCTGGTCACAGTCCACCGAGCAAGGGTAGAAGCGCTCCCTCACTTGTGATAGGTGACAGTTGGAGTACGCCGTCGATATGTGCATCAGGACCTGTGAGGTTCGGACGGTTTGTGTACAAATATTTATGCAGAGGGCTAACTAGCGCCACCAATGAAAAATAAACCTTATCATATCTTGTTTTACAGATCGTATTTGCAAAAAGTGTTTGTAAAATCTCTCAATCATATTAACAGTGATTGTAAGGACCCACGACAAAGAACCGAGGATCTCGAACCTGGGACTAGACAGCAACAGTAAAAATAACATCATAGTGTATATATACACTAAATAATATAAGTATTTGTAGTCGCTGTTGGTTAGCTCCGCACATATTGACTTGTCGTTCCTGTGGGATAGGCCGACGAAGCTGTCAGGCAGGACGTTATTATAGGTGCTGGGCAAGCCTAATCCCTGGCCCCTTCACCCATCTAGTGTGAGTGAAGGTGCCGCTGGACGCTGTCATTACGTAGATGCAAATTCCAAAGTTTAATAATAACTTTAGGTCAAATTTACTAGCAATATTTCTGTAAAAATAAAGGGTGAGGTGCAAAGCAGGAGAGCAGGACTTTGCCCAGGAGTGCTACAGAAGAGAGGCGAAATAAAAAAAAAATTAAAATATGTAAAAAGAAAAACTAAAAAAAGGCTAGCACTCACGTCGAGCCCCTTCATATCACGCACGAGCCGCAGCATGTGTAAGGGCGCACACACATTGGTGACGAGCGCCGTTCGCAGGTGCTCGTCGAACTTGACCGTCGCCGCCGAGTGGAAGATTATGTTAACCTGGAAGTGTAACAATCTATATAATAACTTCCACACAACACTAGGACGTCTGTGCTATGGAAACCAGGCAAGGACATCACAAACATGGAAATACACCCAGACAGAGGTCATCTGTACAGATATACGCCGGCCCCCAGTAGGAATCAAACCCACGACCTCCGGCATGGTAATCAGATCATCGAAGCAGTGATCAAGCATGCTTCGGGTACACGTGTGTAGTTCGGGAATTAATTCTTTAAATGAAGGACTTTACTTCGTAAAACAACTCATTCATTCATTCGCTATATATCTTATTGTATCACCTTCATAGTTCATACTTCATTCACTGTCATTCGCAAGCTCGAGAGGCGAACGATACAAGAACTAGAACGAAACATCAATGAATGAGCTCTTAAATGAAAGACTAGAGTCTAGTCCCTACACTGAACACAATAATTTAACAACTCATTCATTCATTGTCATTCGTGAACTAATTCGATGCGAAATATACAAGAGCTGGAACAAAACGCGTGAGCCAGTGAGCTGTTGAACGATAGTGAACTATTAATAAGAACTACTTCTTTGAGGTAAATGAAATAGTTCACTCTTTTCCTTTCAATGAAGCGTTATAAGTCTTCAACGGATGAAGTACCTTTTCCGTGAGGGTCTGTCGGTCGTTCAGGGTCAGGCCCAGGCCCGCCGCCCCGCAGTCCCCAGGGATGGCCACGATCTTGTGACGGAACTTGGGAGCCTCTCGTTTCAGTCTCTCGAACACCTGGAACATTGACATTTATTATGTCGAGGTTTGTGGTGATAACTGTATCAAATTCAGTTCAGCATCATCATCATCAGCCATTTGAAGCCCACTGCAGGATATAGGCCTCCTTCGTTGTTTTCATAACTATGAGGGGTTTTGCTACAATCGCCACGCTTGGCAAGCGGGTTGGCGATCGCAGTTTGCGGTTGGAATCTCAGGAAGACGCTGCTGCCCGTCTCCTGGTAATTGATTTCCTTAGTCGCCTTCTACGACATCCACAGAAGGAAATGGAGTGACTCTATTTTTAATCCGCCGGCCAAATTCAGTTCACTGGTTCTTTATTGTACGCCGAAAGACAATAATAAGAAAAAAAGCCGGCCAAGTGCGAGTCGGACTCGCGCACGAAGGGTTCCGTACCATTATCTATAGAACATTAGACAAAGATCGAATTCGAGAACAGCGCCATCTATAGAAACAAACAAGAAGCGCTTAACATTGACATTTAACGACCTGACATCGGCGCTGTGAAGGTTACATAGATGGCCGCTAGATGGCGAGCGCTGTCTTTAGACAACGTTTCTTGTACGGGAGCCCGCCTTAAATATTTATAGCGTCAACAGAAATACATCATCTGTGAAAATTTCAACTGCCTAGCTATCACAGTTCATGAGATACAACCTCGTGACAGACGGACGGACGGACAGACGGACAGCGGAGTCTCAGTAATAAGGTCCCTTACCCTTCGGGTACGGAACTCTAAAAACTACAATTGGGCGGCCTGATTAGTAATAGAAATTACTTTCAGGCAGACTAGTCCTCTGCAGGAGAGTTTGTCCGTAGAGTGAGTTGTTTTGAGGACTATCCACATAACTATGACGCTCTATATCTTGAAAACCTGACACTGCAGAAGGTAGATTCAGATTCAGATTTCTTTATTGCAATAATCATGTTTCATTACAGTTCCTATATGCAATTCAAGGGGTATATAAGGGGTACACCCTGTAAGGGCACTACAATATAACTTAACTAATCTTAATTGCTAGCTTATAATTGTCTATTACTAGTATTCTTTAAATTATATATATTTTCTTTACTATTGCGTACTTTAACATTTATCATTGAAAAATTCTTGAAGAGAATAGTAAGGTATCGTCATTCTGCTTTTACTTTTTAGAGTTCCGCAGTCAACAAGGAACCATTATAATTTCTCCATGTCGACCCGTCTGTCTGCCTCTCTGTCCGTTTGTCCATCCGCGGCTTAGCTCAGAGACAATAATTAGTATTAGAGATCTGAGGCACAGATATACATGTTAAGTACGCTAATAAAGCGGTACAGTAGATACTTAAATTTTAATTTTTTTTTCCTACACCATAGATAGCGTCTGGTATCTATCTCTATATTATAGTCTGTGGATTGTTCGTTTAAAATAGGAAGACCATTTTTCGATTTAGGGAACCGTTTGCGAAATATTAACCTTTAAAGCGCAATTTTGTGTCAGGTAGGGTGTCGTGTTACACTATCAGGTACCCACCTACCTACTAACTTTAGGTCACCAAATAGACCTTCAAAGGGCACTGAAGAAGCTCTAAGCAATCATAGTTATTGCCTCACAAACTACGGTAGCCGGTACTAAAATATAAATCACCTATTCAATTTGTCAAATTGTGAAACGCAATTGGCTACTTGGTTTATATTTTAACCCTCGTGTCATAAATGCGAGTTTTGAACAAAACACTGCTTGTAGAATGTACAGTTGATAGCGCATCGACCTTTACTCGTCAGCTCACTCTAATAATTGCAATAAAAATGTTAATGTCACCCTGCTGTCGACTGTACTAGCTGTCCGCTAATTGCTGGGCTGTGTATGTTGCAAGCATACATTCACAAACACACACCTGTATCCCGGAGGGGTAGGCAGAGACCAGGGCCGCGTTTCACAAAACTACAGTTCAAAGTTCTCTCGGGTCGGCGGACTGCACATAAGTCAAATTATCATTAAATTATTGTTTCATGTCACACGCGGGGCGGTAGAACGCCGGCTTCTCATTCGGGAGGTCGTGAGTTCGAATCCCGGCATTTACTTTGACTTTGTTTTCTAAGTTACGTACATTTGTGAAGTTATAGTAGCAATCAAGCTGAGCCCGTTCCTCTTTACCACAACATGTGAATAAAAGAAAACTTAATATTTATTATTGTCGTAACTGAGTGTGCCCGCCAATCCGCGGTGGGCACGCGGTGGGTGATTAAGCTCATACTCTCTCCCTGAGAGAAGGCCTGTGCCCTACAGTGGGACGTATATATATGATATATACACTAGGTTGTAAACATACTGATACTCAATTAAATAAATAACTTTTGAAACTGAACAATTCGAGGTGCATTACGTAGCAGAGTCGTTTTGTTAAATGTGTGGCTCAGTCGACTTAGCAATGAACATGGAATTGTCATAGAAAACCAGGAATTGTAGTTCTTGTTCCCTTCCAACCTCTCGCCGCAAAAACAGACACGAGTCTGTAATCGCATGATAGGGCCAGGCAATATTGTATATATCTATATATTTTTATTTATTTTTCTTTAATTAAGTATACCTATATATGTATATATATTTATGTACATATAAATTTAATTATACTCATAATTTTTAAACATGCTTTAAGCTGGCTTTAAGACCCTTACAGATTTATTATTAGTATAGATATAGATACAGTATGAAACATATACTTAAATTGTGTTTATTAAGTCACTGAATAAACTACGATATACTCAAATAAAATCATACACAAATGAATAAAGGTATATACCTTTATTCATTTGTGTATGATTTTATTTGAGTATATCGTAGTTTATTCAGTGACTTAATAAACACAATTTAAGTATATGTTTCATACTGTATCTATATCTATACTAATAATAAATCTGTAAGGGTCGGTCATGGAGTAAGTTAGTTTGTTTTCAGAGATATTGTGTTTATAGGCTCAATATATGATACTGAAACTAATTTCACGATTTTTAGAATTTTTTTCTGTATGTGTGTATGTATGTATGTTCCTCCATAACTCTTAAACCAATTATCCGAATTTGATGAAATTTGGTATAAAAACATATAGACATCTAGGACACAGGATAGGCTATTTAAATTCTAGCTCCAGTTATGATAAGACGTGGCCCCCATACAAATGCTTCGTAAAAAACGAAATGTACGCGAACGGAGTCGCGGGCACAGCTAGTACATAATACGTATCCTATTGTATATAATTACTATTCTGTATTACATAGTATTCTACTATATATAGTATTGCTCACGGTTGTACCACACCGCGGTATGTGACGCTCGCGGGGAAACTCCTGGCACTGACTGAAAATCAGCGCTGAAGGCTTGACCCTCAGCATACTGCTGAGTCAGTTGCCATTTATAGCAGCAGTGTCACGCCGTGACCGTTCGCTTTCCTTTCTTTTTTATAACATTTCGGTTGAAATGTTTTCTTTGTTGTTTTTTGTTTTGTTATTGTGGCGTGTGCACTGTTTTTATAATAAATGTTTTTTCTTCTTCTTCTTCTTCTTCTTCTTCTATGAAATAGAGCCCAGGGTTTTCCACTTGCCACGATCCTGACATATTTCATTCGCTTTATCGGCATTCACCAGTCGCTGCAGGCGCGCACGCCGGTTTCAGAGACTCTTTATGTTACCCTTAGCTATACATCCCCTATTTGATCGAAGTAAGTCCGCCCGTTACTGATATAGCTCGAAGAGTTGCTCAATTGGAGTGGCAGTGGGCGGGGCACATAGCTCGGAGAACTGATGGCCGAAAAAGTTCTGACCTGGCGACCGCGGACCGGACGACGCAGCGTTGGAAGGCCCCCCACCAGATGGTCTGACGACCTGGTTACGGTGGCTGGGAGTCGCTGGATGCGGGCGGCACAACACCGGGAAGCTTGGAAAACCATGAGGGAGGCCTATGTCCTGCAGCGGGCGTCAAATGGCTGACGATGAAGATGTCCGTCTGGGCCATTCCTTACCGGCCCTTCCACCCACATTCGCTGGCTGAACGGTCCAAGTTGGTTTCTGGTAGAATGAGTATTTGATATTTTCGAACTTCCAATCGACTCGTTCTTTCCCCTTTATTTGTTTTCACTTATGTTGAGGTTATTTACGCATTTATTTTGCCATCCGTCATCATGTAACCACATTATTTGTTTACCATTAAAAGGATTTCTCTGTGGCTGTGACAGCTGCATTAAAAATATACAAGGTTGTTCTGGAAGCACACCGTGGGACGTGTGTAGGCATTATTTAAAAATAAGCCTACACTCTATCTCTCAGATAAGGCCTCTGCCTTACAGTGGAATTATCTCTAAGGGGTCTTGATAAACCCTATACTTATAGAAACTTATTGTATGGAATCAGGCGTTACTTTGCGGAAATCCATAATAGTATTAAAATGTGAAAACTACTTTGCTAAATTCCGCCAAAATCCCACAAGCACCATGCGGTTAGTTAATGCACCGCCCTCCTTCCCACTTTTTCAAGCAGAAGCAAGAAACAAATGGTCGATGGTCGACCATCGGAGCCTGAGGATGCCTCGTGTTAGAGGCGAAACGCGTCGCAACGCATTTTTTCACACATGTATTGGTGTCGGTAGTGGTGTGTTTGTTTCTTGCTTCTGCTTGAAAAAGTGGGAGCGGTAAAAACCTAACTGCAAACTGGGTTACTCGGGGCTGCAAGTGATGTAAATTGCTTCGGCCAGATGTCGCTGCCTGTACGTAATACAGAGAAAGTTTGTAAAGAGGCTCGAGATTTCACTGATGCCTGCACTTGCCCATTAGCTCAGTTGGGAGAGCGCTGGCACGGTTAGCCAGAGGTCGTGGGTTCAAGTCCCGACATGGGTGGATTTTTTAGCCTCAAAATAGGTTTTTATACAACGAGTGTTCTACAAAGGTACTTTAAATTCAATAGGGTAAGTTGTATAACGACACTGCAGAATAACCGTGTCGAGGTCAGAAAACGAGTGATGAGGTCAGTGAATATAAACATTTTCCCAATAAACATTTGCAGAAACACTGGTACAGCCGACAAAAAGAAACACACAACCTACTCTGACACCTATGACAATGAAATAAGAGCTAGAGTCGACGAAAACGGGGCAAACCCAGCACGCCGACCGTACTTCCGAAGAAATCGCAGGGTCAATAGCAATGCAAATTGCACGCTTATTTGCAAGAACAATTGGAGACGCAAAGTATTTTATGGAGGGCTGTATCGAAAAGCGATTCGAGAACAACAGCAAACAGGAAAATTATAAATGCCCTTCATTTGACCTCTACAGTGACGTCACATGTAAGGTAATATCTGGCCCTTTCGTCTGTGCGCCTCTTTCCTCTCAAGCTGACAGTTGTCAAACTGACGTTGTCAAGTCTGTTGTTTGTCGGCGGCTCGAGGCTTTATCAATATTTAAAAAAAATCATAGCGAGTGATTAACTTGATTAATCGCAGAAAAAATTAAGTTAGTTTCTTATTGAACTTTGGACTTTATTCATAACATAACAAAAAGAAAACTAATTGAAATGAGAAACTGGACTTAAATAATATATAAATGATAAAAATATAGGTACAAATTACATAAATAGGTATTTTGGCGTTCCATATTTATGTCTTAATTCAGAAAAAAATATAATAAGTAGGTAGCTGAAAAAAACTATACCTTGTGAATTTTAATTTTTCAATTGAAGTTTACATGCTAGTTAAACGTACAATTATAAAGAAATGGCGACGAGTGGGTCGCGCCGCACGCGGTAGGTAAGTTTTTGGGGTTCGTCGGGCGAAGGGTTCCAAAGGGACCCTATAACACGACTAAGAGTATTAAGACGTATATTGTTATTATTATTAATTCTTTATTGCACAAAGACAGTGTACAAAAGATGGACTTAATGCTGCTGGAATTTTCTACCAGTCAACCCGCAGGCGGTACAGGAGAGGCAAAAATTGTGGTAGGTGTGCAAAAAAGTAAGAGATAAAAGTACTTATAAGTACCTAAAATGTGTTATAAGGAGGGGGGCACACATAAAAATGAATATTCCACAATAATATAAAAGGTACAATACACACTAAATACTCTATCTGGCTGCCTGACCCATAAGGGGCTTTTGATCATCATCATCGGCCATTTGACATCCACTGCAGGACATAGCCCTTCTTCGTGGTTTTCATAACCATGAGAGGTTTTGCCATAAACGCCACGCTTCTCAGGAAGACGCTGCTGCCCGTCTCCTGGTAATTTATTTCCTTAGTCGCCTTCTACGACATCCACGGGAGGAAATGGAGTGCGCTATTCTTAGTCCGGCACCACACGGAGCCCAAGGGGCTTTTGATTAACCGTAAATGGTACCCAATTTAGATATTACATAAAATTTTATATTATAAAAATAAATAAATAACTTCCACGCCACACAATCACATGGTTGATTCCATGACTGCCTTGTTGGTCTAGCGGACTCTAGCGGTACCAGACGTTACCATGCCGGAGGTCGTGGGTTCGATTCCCACTGGGGGCCGCCGTACATTTGTACAATGGCCTCAGTCTGGGTGTATTTCGATGTTTGTGATGTCATTGCCTGGTTACCATAGCAGTGCCTAGGTCTGAGGGTATACTAGTTTGGAACCCGGACAAGAGATTGTGTTGTCTGGAAGTTTTTTTTATTGTTCTAAGTAATTGCACTTACTTGTGCCGCATACAGACTAACCGAATGAAAGCGAATGCCTCCGAGACCGCGCTAGTCTGTTGCAGGCTTAATGTATGCCTAACCTAGCATAGGAAGTTGTCATGTTACGCAGAAGACATAGGAATATTTTTGGCAATATTCCGTGACGTAGTTACTCAGCGTGACTTTCTAATCTTCTCGACAACAGGACCCGACAGCGAATTTCTAAAAACCGGCCAAGTGCGAGTTGGACTCGCGCACGAAGGGTTCCGTAGTTTCCGTTTATCTATACAACATTCGACACAAAGTTCGAGAAAAAACGGCAAAAAAATCATGAGACAGCCTGGTGACAGACAGACGGACAGTGAAGTCTTAGTAATAGGGTCTCGTTCGGCACCCTTCGGGTACGGAACCCTAAAAATTACTCGCTGATTGTGATGTGATAAGCATGGTGGTTGGGTACTTATTTAGGTACTGAATAATAGAATAATAATAAATCAATGCAAAATACAACGTTTGAAGAAATTTGAAGTAAGTAGGTATTTTGCCTTTCCTCGAAGGACCAGTGGTTGGGTACCTATTTAGGTACTGAATAATAGTGGACTGAAGCAAATAATACTATAATATCAAATACTCAGCAAACGTATGTATTTTCTATCTGACGCAGGAAAAGTAAGTGAGTGACACCTGTCACTCGTCCATAGACACGTGGGATTAAAAAAAAACTATTAACATAGCAATAAGGGGGCCCATTACACCTTTTTTTTTTCACCGTAAGTTTTATTTCTCTTTTTTCATGGCCACAATAAAAAATAATCTTATCTTATTTAACCTTGTCTTACCGGATCATCGAATATGTCGTCAATTCTTGTGTAAATGTCCTTCCCCTTCTTCTGCCTCACTAATAAATAAATATTCTCAACGTCTGGACAGCATCGCAGCAGTTTCTCTACGAGGACTTTACCCAGGAAACCTGGAAGGAGACATAATAAATTAGTACCGGGTTCTTGGCCGCCTACATACGCCCCACCACGGTCGCCGCCAGAACTACTTTGCATCTGAAACCAGGCTTTATACTTATAGGGAAGAGCGGGTGATCGTGCTCTTCCACTATAAAGGGAAATTTCCCGCTAGGCAGATCGTATGCATGGGGACGGCCGGTCCGACTGATGTTCGTCATTGTATGTCATGTGAAACATTTTGCTTGCGCGATGCAAGAATGTTGGAGTTTATAGTGCACGCGCAGAGTTGACATGTGCTCGCCACATCACTCCCCTTCAAGACCGTAGCTACGCATAGCTAGGTCTGATAGGAATCTAAGTCTGTGCTTTAAAGCCTGCAAGTGCCAGGAGGCGCTGAGTCCGTGAGTCGACTAGCGGTTGAGGGTGTTCGGCGGCTAACAGTCACTTCACCGGCGACAGTACCATGGGGACCGCGCATGTGGTAGGAACCGGTGAAGGCTGCTGTACCACTGGCAACGTGCGCTGTTGCTGTGTGGCTGCCGTGCCGAGGGGTTGGGGGAGATCACCACCAGTACCAGTAGTCGGTGCGTTGACTGTAGTGGAACTGATGAGGTGAGAGGGAAGAGGATGCCGGCCTTGCTTTGAGACTGATTGTATGTGGGGTGCTGCGAGAGCGAAGGAAGGTTGACATTGTTCTGTCGAGGGTTACCACTATAGGGAAGAGCGGGTGATCGTGCTCTTCCACTATAAAGCGAAATTTCCCGCCAGGCAGATCGTATGCCTGGGGACGGCCGGTCCGACTGATGTTCGTCGGACGTTATATTTATTGTATTATGTATTATTCGTACTACGAAGGTCAAGAAAACTTTTTGATTTAAAAAAAAAAAACTATGATCATTGGGAGTTCTACTCATGTCATTTAAACACATAGTTGAATCAATTAGAGCAATAAACTGCGGATGTCACTTTTTTGGGGCAATAAAAACACTGTGCATTGCAATGACTTTATTATTATAATTATTTTATTTCTTTATTGCACTAATTACATTACAATATGTAAATGTACAAAGGCGTGCTTAATATAAGAAGCATTGTACTGCTACCAAATAGAGGCAAAACAGTTATTTTCGTGATTATATAATTCTATTGCAAAACTATGTGTGATTCTGTTTCATAAAACTACAATCATAGTTTACTATGACAATTCGATGTACATTGCGTAGCAGTCCTCTATTAATCTGTCACGTAAACCATGAACTGTACATAGTTCTGTGGAACAGGCCCCCTAGCGGGATTTATCGAAAAAAAATCTTACCTGTTGCGCCGGTGACTAAAATACTCTTCCCGTTGTAAAACTCCTGTATGTCAGTATTTGATCTCCTGCCATTTTCCGTTATTTCCAAATCGTTACTATTTTGGTCTGTGTCCGCTAACCGCTTTTCGGAGCAATCTAGGCACACTCTGGATTTTTCTAGATTCTCTTCGAAATAATTTAATTTATTCTCTATTTTCGTTATGTTACTTAGACTTAGGTGAGTCGTTTTAGTAAGGGTTTTTTTGTCCGCCATATTTGCGTTGCTATTTCGTTGATTTGCGACGTCATCTGTTTCTGTAGACATTTTTTTTCTTTTGTTGGTTGTCCAGTCTAGTGCCGCCACATTTTGACGTTCTGGAACAAAAGAAAAGCACTCGTTAAATAATATATTCAATACTAGCTTTTGCCCGCGACTTCGTCCGCATGGAATGAGTAATTTCCGAGATGAAAAGTATCCTATGTCTTTCCCCGGGACTCAAACTATCTTCATACCAAATTTCATCTAAGTCCGTTCAGCCGTTATTGCGCGATTAAGTAACAAACATCCTAACATCCACACATCTTCACAAACTTTTATATTTATAATATTAGTAGGATTTATTCACACAAATTATGTTAAAACTTAAATTATTAAACATAATTATAATTATAAATGATAATGTGAAAGTGATCTGTCAGGATCGTAGCAAGTGGCAGCCCCTGGTCTCTGCATACCCCTCTGGGATACAGGCGGGAGTTTATTTATGTATGTATGAATGTAAATGCTTATAATTCATCATAAGCATCGTCAAACGATTAAAGAACTAACATTTTAAAAGTCCAACTTAAATGAATTGAAAAAGTTTTATTGGATTTGGTTCAAGTAGTTTATCTTGCTGTCCTATCTCAAATGACCACCCTGTAGAGTCGGCCAAGAAGCTATAGGATGAGTATATGTAGGTCTGTGGTGTTAGAAGTTTTATGGTAGCGCACTTGCTGTCTGTATGTGTCGCAAAAAGGTACGAGGGCCGACTCTACATAACATAACATAAACTCACGCCTATATACCGGAGGGGTAGGCAAAGACCAGTATCTGCCACTTGCCACGATCCTGACAGATTTGTTTCGCTTCATCAACATTCATTAGTCGTTGCGTCGACACACTGGCTCCTCTATGGCTATGGCTGAGGGCATCAAACGGTACGAATACTGTCTTTGGAGACAGCTACTTATTTGCGCCGTTTGGGGTCGAGACCGACGGGTCTATGGGGCCCTGAGACGCGTAAACTTTACGAAGAGAAATATCGACGCGCCTCATCGACTCGTTAGGCAACCATAGTTAAAATTTTTGAAGCGATGGGACATAGCCTACACACATAAGACGAGGTCGAGTATGTGTCGAGATATTATGTGGAGCGCCACTGTGGATCAAAGTGGAAGGAGGGTTTTTGAAAAGTGCGTTTTTAAAAAAACAAACTACCGTACATATTCGATAGGTAGAGCACGCGCCACCACTCATGTCCCACGGAGAAGGTACTGACATAAGAACGAAAATGTCTTAGCTCAAGGGACTTCAGTGGTGGCGCGGACTCTATTATCAGGCTCGTTTATTGTGCTATGTCTTTCAAACCACCCACAGACGATATAGGGATACCACCCCAAAAATTATTGCCGCATAATTGAATTGCAAACGATACGTTGTTACAGAGTTACAGCCTTCGCCGAGACGTCACATTTTCGTTGCATGCGATTTTAGCAGGTGACCCCACTACCGAACGGAAAGACGTTTCACTTCAAAAAAATTGTTGACAACACTGTGCGTGCCTCACATTCGCCTATGCACCAAGATGTAGGTACAAAACCCTTACGTAACCATTCATTGGCTACTGGAGGTCAGTGGGCCGCAGTCCATAGCGTTGAAGGGGGCTCCAATGTCCGCCGCACCGTTGTTATGTCATCGAAATCGACGGACAATCATCATTAGGTAGCTATCAAAGTTTGCTGGGCTCAATGGTAGGAGCGTTTTTGCGATAATCTCAATTCTCAACGTTGGATTGCGTGCACAAGCAGTTTGAAGCTTAGAGTGGGTTCTTTTCTTTGGCCACCTTTAGTGCAGTCTCTCCGCCTATCCGAATAATGACCCGCGAACCCGTGGCAGTGCTGTCAGATGGCGGGAATTCCCTGCAAATTCGGAGGTTTTTTTTAGGCCTAGGTGAGAATTTTGGTGGAAGATGTTCTTTGAGGACATTTCGGAGGGAAAAATGGAGTTTGTGGAATTTTGGAGTTTAATCGTTTATCTCCAAAATAAGGAAGCACACGATTGAACGATAGCATTTTCACACGAATAATCTCATACGGGCTTTTTATATATTTAACACACATTATAACACACGATTGTTCTATAAAGCATTCATTCATACAAATTACCATATATTTTCATTTCATCCGTACCATGGAGTACTTTAAATATGATTCGTTCGTGTTGTTTCGCAATTCCCAATGCCTAAATGCTACAAAAGTTTAACTTAAAAAAATGTACGGAATGAGCCGTTTTCAGCACAAATTCACAAAGTATATCATAGATGGCGCTTATAGGCGTGCACATACAAGAACAGGGATAAGTCTGTCAAATTTTGCTTGGCGCAGATTAATTTTGACAGCCGTATTCCGGTTCTTCTATGGCCACGCCTGTAAGCGCCATCTATGAATTGCTTTGTGAATTTGTACTGAAAACGGCTCATTGAAATCAACAATTAGAAGCTATGGTGCGCACGCACCGCTCTCGCTAGCTTCTAATGGTTCTCGTAGATTCGAGTTTCATCATCATCATCACCAGCCATTTGACGCCCACTGCAGGACATAGGCCTCCCTCATGGTTTTCCAAGCTTCCCGGTCTTGTGCCGCCCGCATCCAGTGACTCCCCGCCACCGTAACCAGGTCGTCAGACCATCTAGTGGGGGCCTTCCCACTCTGCGTCGTCCGGTCCGCGGTCGCCAGGTCAGAACTTTTTCGCCTCAACGGCCATCAGTTCTCCGAGCTATGTGCCCCGCCCACTGCCACCTCAACTGAGCAATTCTTCGAGCTAATCAGTAACTCGGATTCTTCTGCGGATCTCCTCATTCCTGATTCGATCACGCAGTGAAACTCCTAACATAGCTCTCTCCATTGCTCGTTGGGCGACCTTGAGCCTTTTTATGAGGCCCATAGTCAGCGATCAGGGCTCACATCCCATAAGTCATCACTGGTAACACACATTGGTTTTACACCTTTGTGCCGAGATATTTTTCCAAAATGCCTTTTTTAAAAAGGCAAACTAGCGAGTTGGATAGCTATTGTTAGGGCACGTTCATTTTGCTACGGCTAACAAACCACCCAAATGTCATGGTGTATAATAAAAGTTGTATTCTCCATTTGACCTCCATTTCACGGATTTAGCATTGACACCGATTAAACAATAATTTTAGGCAGCAACTAACTTGTGGCGAAAATTTGTTTCATCTTCAGAGACAGTTCTATTACGGCATAGAGCCTAAAGCCTGATTTACATTTGCAATTTGTTGTATACGTTTTTAGCATGGTCTTTCAAAGCATAATAAAAAAGCACGCATTTAGCAAATTTTATGCGAACGTGCTATGCTTTTGAGCACGCTAAAAAAATCTGACTGTCGGTCAGAATTTTTTATCGCTATCTGTACTTTTAAAAAAGTATCTAATAGAAATGGCGTCGCAAGTGAAGTGAACACGGGATTTGACAGTTAAATTGTTAACAGAATACGAAAAATATGCGTGCTTGTCGGATTCGTGCAGCGAAACTTATAAAAATAATATTTTGTGACAGCCAATAACTATGATAAAATTTCAACCGCTTGCAAACTAATTAGAGATTCTATATTTTCCCTTGCGATGCGTGTGCTTTCTTCGCTTTTGAAACAACTTGTGATGAAACTAGCGTAGCGAATGTATATCGGCGTCTTTAATTAGCACTCTTTTGGTTTTGCATGCTAAAAGAATAGTCGTAAATAGCACGGACTTTATAGCAATTGTAAACCAGCCTTAACGCATAAAGCTTACACTTAGAAAGCTACCCCTATCTTGGTGGTCTAGCGGTGCGGTATACGTTTGATTACCATGCCAGAGGTCGTGGGTTCGATTCCCCAGGTGCTTCCGTACATTTGTACAAATGGCCTCAGATTAGGTGTATTTCCATGATTGTGATGTCCTTGGCTGGTTACCATTGCACAGGGTATCCTAGTTTGGGACCAGGACAAGTGATTGCGTTGTGTGGACGTTAAGGTTGTTGCAGATTGTATGTACAAATAAAGGTACTTACTTAATTTATACTAATCATACGCAATTTTCGAAACGTAATGCGGGATTCTGCAATTTGTTTTACGAGCGGCGTCACTTTATAAATTTTTTGCCGCTCAGAATGACTTCCTTCCGCCTAAGACATAAAAATTGCCAGCGCACGGGCACGTATCTGGGTAGCTATTAGTTATTTTTTCATTATAATACCTAAACCGCCTTTTTCTGCTGAGTGCTTATTTAAATTTTTGCAAATAAGCGACTGTGTCATGGACGTGGTTTTCTATAATTAGGTACCACAAGTTACAGCTTGGCATTCAACTAAAGATAGGCTGTGAAGCGAAAAAAACCTGCTAAGTGCTAGTCAGGCTCGCTGACCTTGAAGGATTTCGTACCAACGTATAAATTTAGCGAAATGAGTTTTTTTTTTGTCATTTACTTTAGGACCCTTGGCAGAAGACTGACTCAGTTTTTAAGATGCTTCTTCAGTTTTTTACACTTTTTTAGGGTTCCAGGGAACCCTTATAGTTTTGCCATGTCTGTCCGTCTGTCTGTCTGTCTCTCCGTCCGCGGCTTAGTACAGAGACGGTAAGTACTAGAGAGCTTACTGGACATGGACAATACTAGAGGCTTAGATGTACATACTTATAACGCTGACAAAACGGTAGAATAGCGCAAATTTTTGTCCGAGTAGGGCGTCCCCCCCCCCTTCTCTTGGGTAAACGGTTTATTGTAGAAAAGTGAAAAAATAAGTAGCATATATAATGAACTTAAAATTAAAAGTATCACGGCTAAGTAGGCCTTACTAGTTAACGAGTAATAGGCAACCAACTTATAAAAGTAAAATTTCGTTCAAAATCCATTGAAATTGACTTCGTAGTTGTTACTTCTATAAAGCAGATAAAAAATCCTCTTTCTACGGAACCCTACATTGCGCGGGGCCAGACGCGCATTTGGCCGGTTTTTTAGATTCACCATGTCCGTCCTTCTCTCCGTCTGTCTGTCCGCGGAGCTCAGACGATAAAAAATATTTTTGGGGTACTCCCTCCCATAGGTAGGCTTTTTGATCGAGTGTCCGGCCAAATTAAACGGTGTCCGGCCTGTCCGGCTTTTGTTAGGCTTTACCTCGCACCTCGGTAGATTTTCGTAAAATGGGCCTGGCAACACTGCGCTAGTCTCGTTTGTTCTAAGTGGTACGCGAGTCGTTCGTTAGATGGTCATATTTAAATGTTCGTAGTAAATTTTATTCATTAGTAAAGAAGTTTTGTTTTGTTCAATTTTATTTTCTCAATTTTAATTTTGTGTTTTCCCTTGGGAAATAAAAATATTAATGAATGATTAGTAGTAATAAAAAAAGACTGATTCGTAATTCAATTTTATCTTATTTCATTACAATTTAAGAAGTTTTATGGTAAATGATCGAGAAAATCTTAGTTTTACGTAAAAAAATTGTCGTATTATTGCTAAGACAGAAAATCCTTCATAATTTAGGGTGTCCGGCTTTTTTACCCAAATGTCCGGCCAAACTGACTGGTCTGTCCGGCTATTAGGTTAGACGACCTGGCAACCATAACCATGAGGGGTTTTGCCATAATCGCCACGCTTGGCAGGCGGGTTAGCGATCGCAGTATGTGGTTGGAATCTCAGGAAGACGCTGCTGCCCGTCTCCTGGTAATTGATTTCCTTAGTCGCCTTCTACGACATACACGGAAGGAATTGGAGTGACGCTATTCTTAATCCGGCGCCACACGGATCAGACGGGCAGCAGCGTCTTCCTGAGATTTCAACCGCATACTGCAATCGCCAACCCGCTTGCCAAGCGTGGCGATTATGGCAAAACCCCTCATGGTTATGAAAACCCCGAAAGAGGCCTGTGTCCTGCAGTACGCGTCAAATGGCTGATGATGATGATGATCGTTGGTATCGGCGTTTAAAAATATTGATACACCATTTTGTTATTAAGGGATTTGTTTGCGAAATATTAAACTTTAAAGCGCCATTTTTGTTAGAACATAGAATAAGTACCTACCTATAACCATGGTATAACTAACAGGTCAGGGAATAACAAAATTGAAAAAGCGAACACTTATGAACTGCAAGACTCTGTGAATCATCCTTCACCACACCCCAGTCTGCACAGTAGTTTCGTGATTTGGTCAGCAAAACTAGGCTAACGTAGCAAAATTATTCTCTCGCAATAAGTAAGTAATACAATGTAAAGGAATTTGATTGCGAATTCATTCTCGAGTACGTGCTCTGGCCGATGTTTGCCGCGTTTACCGCACCGGGGCCGGGGGTGGTGAAACCATAGACACGTCTTCTGTCAACACCAGCATGGGTAGTATAGTACAACTCGAGTCGCGCGCTTTAAATGTCAAATGTCGCGACGTTTTCCAGCAGGTACCAACGTGAGTTGTCAAACTCTGACATTTCAGCGCTACAAAACGCGCGACTCACGCCGTTGTAGGTACTCTATGCAGCATGGGTAGTTAGTCAGAAGATAAAAGATCATCATCATCAACCCATTATGTCCCCACCGAGGGGCACGGGTCTCTTCCCTGAGGAAGGTATAGGCCATACTCCACCACGGGGGCCAAGTCCGGATTGGTGGAGGGGATAAAAGATGTCTGGTGTTAAAATAATGTTAATTGACACTATACCGCGATCACTAGTCGCAGCGACAATTCGCTGCCTGCCAATCATAAACAACTGTTTATGATTGGCAGGCAGCGAATTGTCGCTGCGACTAGTGATCGCGGCGAGTGCACTCGCAGCGACTAGTCGCTGTGTGTGACCGAAGCTTATGCTGGCAGGTCAGGCGGACGGACATGGTGAAACTTTAAGGCTTAATTCACTATGCAATGTACCTACATCGAATTGTCATAGTAAACCACGTGTGAGATAAGGCCCTGAGATCTAATCATGCGCACAAAATGTGATTGTGATTTAAGATATTTATTTCTCAATAAGAATACATTGATTCACTTACTTGAGAAACAATAGTTATGTATATTAATAAATGTTATATAAAGCAAAACGCGCCGTTGCAATTCGCGTATAATTCTTGGAAGTAAGTAGAAAGTGGGTACATAGGATTTTTTTTTTTTTTTTCGCGTCGAATCGTGTCGGAATCCTGCCGTTTGCGATAGCAATTAAATGAAATCCAATCAGAATGCTTTTATTCAAATTAGCACACAAACCGTAACTTAATGAACGTTACAAGTAAAACTAGGTGTCCATTTCAAAATCTAAATCAATTTGGAGAAAAATGGACAAAAAACTCAAAACTTAGTCATTAGCAGGAATTTTACAGTTAGACGATTGGAATCGCGCAGACGATTGGAATCGCGCATTTATAAAAAGTTTAATACACTAAAACACATTTAAGACAGAGTTAAGCCGGTTTATAAGAGGAAGTCCTGCCATAAAGCGGCTTTCTCCTTTCTTAAGAGCGTTTTGTGAAATCGAATTTGTATACCTAAGTAAGTATATTGTTAGCGGCGAGGTCCAAAGCATGCGCGGTCTTGTTGCGCCGGCGCAGACTGCATGCGAGTCACGTCGCGTGCAAGGTTAGTGTGAAGTGGATCAAGTTTTACTGTCATGAATTAAAAGCACGCCGTAACGTACGATTTCTTCAAATGTACAATAAAAGTATAAATAAATAAATAAATAAATAAGAATACCCTTGTAAAGAAGTTTTACTAGTTTTGTGAAGTTTTAGTAGCAACACCACTCGCTAACGCTGAAGGAAAACATCGTGAGGAAACCTGAGTGTCTGAGCTATTCATATACCTCAGCGCTTGAAATCGCCAATCCGCGGTCCATACTCTCTCCCTGAGAGAAGGCCTGTGCCCTACGGTGGGAAGTATATAGGCTGCTTATTATTATTATTATTTTAAAGAAAAAACAAATATATATATATATACGCGTCAAATTGATAACCTCCCCCTTTTTTGAAGTCGGTTAAAAACAGCGGGTAAGGCTGTGACGGGTTACACGGCCGTTGGTTTAACGTGAAATGTCTATGGTTATAGACCGGACTGCGCAATGTGTTACTCGGCACTGCCGCCATCTAGCGGCACGAGTCAAGAGGATCTGAGTAATGGCCACGTTGTTCTACTCAACGATACACACGTCACGTCTCATTGCACACGACACGTACTCCTAGTTACAGCCCTCGGCGAGGCGCCATGTTGTCGTTGCATGCGGTTTCAGCAAGTGACCCCCTACTCAGATAAGATAAGAAGATAAGAATATTCTTTATTGTACCAGGAAAAACACAACATAAATTACTTACAAAGATACGTACAGCACAATTGGCGGCCTTATTGCTAGCAGCAATTTCTTCCAGACAACCGTGTGATGGAAAAAATCTGAAGAAAGGAGAGACGGGTCGTTCAGATCACGTTTCTTCTAAATCCACAGTAGGTACGCTCTGACTTTGTCCTATCCTAACTTGTTTTTTTTTTGTAACTGAATGATATGCCTTTTACTTCTTGTGATCTAATTCTTTCTTTAATTTGTCTTTTTTCTAATGTAAGTAGGTACATTGAATTTTAAGATTCAATGGTAGGTACATGGTATTTTAAAGTACCTACCCGAAAACGGCGTGCGTGTATGCAACGACTAATGAATATTGATGAAGCGAAAGAGATCTGTCAGCATCGTGGCAAGTGGTCTCTGCTTACCTGGTCTCTGCTTACCCCTCCGGGATACAGGCGTGAGTTTATGTTGTGCATTTTCTTGCAGCATTTTTTTTTAGTAGTTAAGTTTAAGTTATCTGCCGGATATCATACAAAACGAGTTAAAATCGGCGTTAACAAAGTGGACAGTGCCTAACAAAGTGTTAACCAGTCCACAACCCAAAAATGTGTGTGACCCGCATTCTGTTCACCGTTGCACGGTACCGGTTCCATCGAAATCGAAAGCGTCGTGCTTTGTGGAATTTGGACCAAAATTACTCACGGAAATCTGCAACGTGTCGGGTACGGTCATATACATACACAACATAACGCCTGTATCCCGGAGGGTAGGCAGAGACCAGGGTCTGCCGCTTGCCACGATCCTTCTTCACGCACACGTTCGCATAGACAAGGAGGTCGGGCGGCGGCGACGTGGAAGTAGTTCTAGGTCGAGTTCGACTGGAGATTTCCGCACTTCGCCTCATAGTTGGGCTATTTTACGTAGCAAGTGCTAAGGTATGTAAATACCTAAGACACTAGGGTTTCCTCACGATGTCTTCCTTCAAGTCAGCGAGTGGTATTGCTAATATAACTTCACAAATGAACGCAACATAGAAAACAAAGTATTTATTTGGTACATGCCGGGATTCGAACTCCCGAAAGAGAAGCCGGCGTCCTACCTCTCCGCTACCACCGCTCTGGAAGCGTGGAAGTAATTATGGCGCGAGACACACAGATGGGACGTGGGGCGAGGGCGCGGTTAGATGTATAGAGTCACAGACCAAGAGCAACCGCAGAGCAATCACATTACTCGTGATGTGAATAATTCTTTCACTTATTCCCTTTCACCTCTAATCCTTCTCTTTCACTCAATCATTTCATCATCTTTTTCGAAGATCATTACTTTCGTCTTACTCGCATCAGTGCGCATTCCTTCCTTCATTTCTACTGCAACAATCCTACTTTCTTGATTCTTCTGCCACACCCAAGTCTTGCTACCATACATAAAAAAAACCGGCCAAGTGCGAGTCGGACGAAGGGTTCCGTTATCAATACAACATTTGAATATTACAAGCTGGGCTGTTATCTACTGTTATTAAATCGAGCAAAAAACGGCAAAAAATCACGTTTGTTCCGTACCCGAAGGGTGCCAAAAGAGGACCCTGTTACTAAGCCTTCACTGTCCGTCTGTCTGTCTGTCTGTCACCAGGCTGTATCTCATGAACTGTGATAGCTAGGCAGTTGAAATTTTCACAGATGATATGTTTCTGTTGCCGCTATAACAACAAGTATTAGTACTTAATAAAATCTCCCTGGGAGCCCAAATCATTTGTCAAAGTTTAAACTATCACGGTCCATGAGATACAGCCTGGTGACAGACGGACGGACGGACGGACAGCGGAGTCTTAGTAATAGGGTCGGGTGCATCGCACTATTTCTATCAGGTACCTATTTCTATTGATAGAAATACTGGAACAGATTCTCCCACTATGTATTTCCATAGCTAGCAGCGGCCGGCGGCAAAAAATCGGGATCACCTCTGTTATGTCGGCTTGGACATAGATACTATTTATTTATTTTCTCTTTAGATAAACCTCTTGAGCATAGTAGTAATTGACTGTTATTGATAGACAAGACAGCTGTCATTATCATTGTAACTCTATTATTGCGTTGCGTGATAGGTGGGTAGGTGGTTCTGAAGTAGATAAATATTGTTAATAATGGAGTTGATAAAAAGGGGGAAGGGAGTTATACTGTTGTACGAGGGTTATGAACAAGGCAGATAGTTTACAAAAATAATTTACGTTCTCGTTCAGAAATCGCCTCAGTACGGATGTATTTCCATGTTGTGATGTCTTTGCCCAGATACGATAGCACCGGGTTTCTTAGTTTGGGACCAGGACAAGTGACCGTGTTGTGTGGAGGTTATTTATTTATTAATAGCTGACTCGGCAAACGCTGTTTTTACCATATTCATTAGCCTACGACCTATTCTCAGACCTGCCAAATATCATCATCATCAGCCATTTGACGCTCGCTGCAGGACATAGGCCTCCCTCATGGTTTTCTAATCCTTAGGGATTTTGCCATAATCGCCACGCTTGGCAGGTAGGTTGGCAATCGCAGTATGTAGTTCAAATCTCAATGCTGGGAAACAGTCTCCTGGTAATTTATTTCCTTAGTCGCCTTCTACGACGTCCACGGGAGGAAATGGAGTGACGCTAGTCTTAATCCGGCGCCACACGGCACGGGTAAGAAATATTCTTACAAAAAAAAAAACAAAAATCGGTCAAGCCGTTTCGCAGGAGTTCGCTAACAAACACTATGACACGAGATTTTTATGTATTAGATTTGTTTGTCAAAAGGGAAAACTTAAATCGTAAAAAAAATATCATTAGCTTAATTCCGGATTCACTTAAAAGTGCTTCATTATTAGTACTTGAATCCGGAATTAAGCTAATATGGTGTAGCGCTTACAAAAGTTTTACTTAAAAAAATATCATTTTGACGAACGCTAACTAAAAATACAATTGCAAGTTGTTTGCGCCTGCCAAAAAGTATGCAACCTCCTTGCTACTTCATACTTATTCTTTTTGTATAGATCGTCTTTTGTTTTTTTTTTCATGAGAAATTATTTGCGCAAGCAACATGTAATTGTATAAAAATCTATTAAAACTATTGTTTCTATCGACAAGTCGTCGTATTTTTACTGCGAGGATTTACAGAAGATGTAAATCTCTTCACAAGTTTTACCGCGGCTTATAAATTTCTTGCGATTTAAAAACCCCCTAGTAAAAGTTATTTATTATTACACCATGTATAAAACGTTTCAAAACGACCGTAAAAACCTAGAACCTAGGAACATGGAACCTATACGGTCGTAAGAAACTAGAACCTAGGTTGGTAAATCTTATCTAGGATAGTAAAAGTTGTTATGATTTTGTACACCCTATATTTAAAAAACACAGTTTTGTACATTCGACAGCACCAGACCTTTACATGCGTATTAGATACACTCTTTGGAAAGGACGTCTTTGCAACAAAAAATTCAAGGTAGACCTGCAGTACGGCCGTACTGCAAAGTAGGTTGCATATTGCAAAGTAGGTTGACGTCGACAGTAAAAATAAAAAAAAATAAAGTTACTTTAATAATACGAGTAGTATTATCGTAACAAAAATAAATCTCGAGCGAATGTGGGTGGAACGGCCGGTAAGGGACGTCCCAGGCGGACATACATACTTCGACCTAATTGCGTGCGTGCTACTAATGAAAGTTGAGGAAGCGAAAGTGATCTGTCAGGATCGTGGCAAGTGGCAGTCTCTGCCTACCCCTCTGGGATACAGGCGTGAGTTTATGTATGTATGTGTACGTACATCGAGCGATTGAGGGTGGAAGGTCCGGTAAGGGACGAAGCGTCCCAGGCGGACATACATCGACGATATAGGTAATATATTAGTAAAGGGCAACTAAAAAGTACCCACAAGTACCCGTCGTGCGCGCATGCAACGACTAATGAATATTGATGAAGCAAAAGAGGAGTGTCAGGACAGCAAATGGCAAACCCTGGTCTGTGCCTACCCCCCGCGACATAGGCGTGAATTTTTGCAATGTAAGAAATACTATAAGAGTAAACTTTTGGCCCAATATTTACGCTAGTAGGCGAACATCTGCCCATGTGATTTGTGTAAATCGATCTTCGCCTACTTACATAAAAAGTAGTACATTGCTGTGTCATAAAAAAAACAGATGATGCGTTCACATTTCTGTTTCCGCGAGACTCACTGGCGAGATCACTTTCACATCATACTTATACAAAAAGTTTTGAGAACAACCTCTTTACTTCGAAAGAGTTTCGAATCAAAGAAGGATAAGTTACGTGTAAAAAAATTATGAAATTATATTATTGATGATAATATCTAGTAATACAATTCGGCAAAAAAAGAATAAAAATTACAGGGTGCCAAGACTTTTAGCTTATTTAAGTAGTATACCTACTTAAATAATCAAAAAGCAATTTCGGATAAAAATTTTAAGTAACTTAAAAAGCCTGGCAAATAACTTCACCAAATGACTTTGACGGCGCATGGGCGTATTTAGGGTCTCAGTGGAGGGGGGTGCGAAGTGAGACTTAAAATACCTCGGAATTTGGGTTAGTCATATAATTAAATAATAATGCTTTGCTCAAGTGTCATCCGGACTGCATAGACTTTCGAAATCGAATAATCTATCAAAAAAATAATTAGTTCCCACTTCTGTTTTCTACTCTTAGAAAAAATATGACATATTTTAAGTTTATATTACCTATTGACCATAGCTAGTGCCTAATAAGTTATGTGGTTACTGAATAAATTATAATTATTAGAATTAACACAAGTCTACTCTACACTCACCTCAGAAAAAAATCCGAATGAGTTTTACCCGAAAAATTAACCTGGCACTCACTCCACTCACAAAAGAAAGAAAAAAAGTAACACTGTCACTTTTCAAAATGGCGCGCGTCAGAAGCCGCAGAAAAAAGAAAGCGCGCGTTCGGACACCATGATGTCCGACGACAGACTATCGCAACCCGCCAAAATATGAGGCCAAAATGATTGTTATGCAACTTTTATTACGGCATATTACATAAAATAGCCGTTGGTTATATATTATGCAAAGAAATCGGGTGTTTGAGTTCGGACTTTTGTAAAGTTTTAAGTTTGATAACGCTTTGAACTTAAGCTGTGGCTTAAGGCTGTCTTTGTGCAGGTACATTCAACAGCACATCAACCTTTACACACGTGCACTATAATCGGTTACATTAGGGGCGACTTTGAAACTAAAATGTAAATTACTGTACCTCTGGCCTTAGAGTGCATTAAAATTTTTCTGAACTACATATAGGAAAACAAAAACATATTTAAAATGTCCATAATTCAATATCCTAACCTAACCTAACCCCCAGAAAACATTTATAAAAACTTTACTCATATTATTTATTCAAAAATTATAAATTGAGCGAGCGAGACAGCATGCTGCACGTAAGAGCAGCCTTAAGACTCTTAAGTAACATTTTTTTTAATGTATTAACTCAAAGGGTAACTCTATGATTTTTTTTATATTAGGGGAAAAACAGCTTCTTAAACTGTAAGTAGACATTGGTTTTTCTGTATTAGTTGAGTCAATAAGCAGTTTTCTTCGAATGTTTTCTTTGAATGGAAAAAATATATGTGATAATATATTTAATAAATAAAATTAATACAAAATATACTACATACATACAAATATATAAATAAGAGAAAGTTAGTAGATAAATACTCGGTAGCATTACAATAATAATGGTTGTGTTTTTAAATAAATGGATGCAGTTAATGTTCTTCTTGTTCTTACCAATTGTAGCTAGATAATATCATCGGTTCAAAGGTAAAACTCATTAAGTGCCAAATGAGTTTTGCCTGTAAAGGGATTACAGAAGCTTTGGAGTGACTTTTTTCACGTGACAGTTTTGTTATAGAGCACAATACGCACATAAGATAAGATAAGAATATTCTTTATTGCACACGAGAAGTCTCGCCGTAGATTATCTCTTTGAAAAAAAAAGTAACAAAATCTCATTTTGTGTCAAAACGTCCCCTAGTGAGTTTTAACTTTGAACCGACGATATTAAAAAAAAACCCTACGATTATAAAATTAAATCTTGGGATCGGAAAACCACTAAGCATACTACACGCAGCGCTCATTTTAAAGTAGGTATTAGATTAAATTCTTCCACGTAGATTCTTCGACTTGTCGGCATGCATTGTATAAGAGAATAATATAAATTTGAAGAAAGGTGCTACATACATACATACATACATACATAGATACATACATAAACTCACGCCTGTATCCCAGAGGGGTAGGCAGAGACCCTGGGACTGCCACTTGCAAGATTCTGACAGATGCTTAGGATCGGAAAATCACTATTGACCATGACTAGACAAATGAACACAGACCACACATTGTGCATCGGAATAATTATAAATTTAAGCGTAAGTATCTATTTGTTATGCGAGGATTTATCAAAATTTCCGCTGCATACACAATAATTAAAATTTTTTTTTAAAAGCATTTTTTTAAAGATAGTTTTAGGCGTCTGGGATTTTTGAATGAATGCCTCGTATAAACAAATTGGTCTAAATAATTAAATTTATTGTTAAATATGCGTGGCAAACGAGTGAGAACTGCTTTTTGACCATAATTTGTGGAATGAAATGGTACGTGAAACAAGGACGTATTTTTCTAGACATCCTAACCGGTACATGTTTACCAATTTGGTTAAAAAGTAGTTCAGGACAGTCTAATCCTCCCATTACAATGCCATAGAGGAAACCCATATCAAGCATATCACGTCTTTCCCCCTCAGGGTAAGTAATCTGAAATCACGACAGCTTTCTACGTAACTGCTCGAGTTTTTTTTTATTTTTTATTTTAGAAGAAGAAAGACATTTCTTATGCCAACAAGACACATCACAGAAACAAATAAAACAGATTTAAAAAGTAACATAATATGCACAACCACAGAACAGTATGTTCTGTGTGCGCAACAACAGAAAGAAAACTAAATACAAAACAAGTAAATAAAACAAGACCATAGATGTCGCCTGTGGTTAGATGCTCTATAAACTTTTTTTAATTATATATCATTAGTTTATTATACCTTATAGCTTTTGGATGATTATTATCGGTTCTCCATATTTGTGTTTCTATTTGTTATGTTGTTATGAATACCTATATCAAATAATAAATAAAAACTTAATTAAGTAGAGTCGGCAGCACGTCAACCTTTACCTAATGCACTCTAATCAGTTACGTTATGGGCGTTTTTGCATCAAACGTGTTGATCTACCGTCGACTGTGTGCCCACATAACTTTTTTTCGTTCAAAAATTAAATACTTGTCCTATGTAAACAGTAGCGTAAAAATAAAATAAAATGCAGCAAATAAAATGTTTTATCTTTATCTTTAATACCATCTGAGGCCCGTGGCAAATTCAATGGTTGGGGACCTCCCTCCCCTATACATACATATAATATATAGTTCTGGTATACAGGGCGTCCCAAAATTATGGGCCATGAAAGGAAAGTACCTTAAATATCGTAGATAGGGTATTTTGCTGAAAGAAGACTTTATGTTATTTTTAAAAGTTAGTAATTCTGCATTCAAAGATTTTCTAAAAATTACTTGCCTCGTCTGGGAATCGAACCGACTTAAATGTAAAAAAAAACCCTACTTTTATGATGCCAATCGAAACAATGGCCAAAAACTAATAACTCTTCTTAAGTAACATAATCTTTTAAAAGAAAGGAACAGTGTCACATTAATCATTTTAATCAAATTTAAAACTTACATTTAACTGCCGTAGGCTTGACTACTAAGTGGGTATTTTTTTGTAAATTTATTAATTAAATGCTCAAAATGTGATCCCTCTTGTCTTGCGCAAATCGCCAATCTTTAAATGAGTCCTCTACCTTTTTGTTGATTTTCTTATCTTTTTATGGTAAATACTAGATAGGTATGATATGGCACAATTCTGTTTGTAATTCGCCCACGTTCTCGTATCGCTTTTTGTATAGCATATCTTTCACGTATCGCCAAAAGACGAAATCTAATGGTGTAAGGTCCGGGGATCTGGCCGGCCATCTAATCGGTCTATTAGTACCAATCCAAGTAGGAAAATATTCATTTACAAAATATTAGGAAGTTATTAGTTTTTCGCCATTCTTTCGATTGGCATCATAAAAGTAGGGGTGTTTTTTTTTACGTTTATGTCGGTTCGATTCCCAGACGAAGCAAGTAATTTTTAGAAAATCTTTGAATGCAGAATTACTAACTTTAAAAAAAAACATAAAGTCTTCTTTCAGCAAAATACCCTATCTACGATATTTAAGGTACTTTCCCTTCATGTCCCATAACTTTGGGACGCCCTGTATACGGCCCAACATTAATTGATTTGAAGTACTCATATATAAAAATTCTCTACTCATATATAAATGTTAAGTTACTTCTGAGCTCCCGGCCTCATAGTTCGGGGGCCCCCTCAGGTCGGGGGTTTGTGGCATTTTGCCAACCCTACCAACCTGTAGTTACGCCATTGAATGTGACTGAAGGTAACCTAAGTACTTTTTACTTTTAAAATTAATTATTATCTGTTTAGCGGCGAGAATGCACACAGCGACAATAAAAAACGCGAAATGTTTAACATATCACATCATATTTACCTACTTACTCACTAAAATAATAACATTTTCATTAACTTCTCGGGCCGCAGATGTTTTAAAAATGTATTATTATTATAAAGGATATTGATGAAGCGAAAGAAATTTTTCAGAAACTTGCAAGTGGTCACTGCTTAGATTATATTAAAAATATTCAATATCTGTATCCGGTGATTTTGAACTTTTCTGACTTTGTTAAAACAAAAGATTGTTTTCTGGAACGTTGCAGTGGTCTCTGCATAGTAAAAATATTCAATCATAACAATGAAGCCTAATATTTCCTAAAGTTTAAGAACCTAAACCGTTTATTTCCCAGGCATAGTCCTTCGGAAAATGTCTGTAATGAGGCAGAAAATAGGCGGGTTTAGGTGTTTAGGAGACGAGAAGGGCGCTAAAAATTAAAAATGCACAATTTCCGAAACTTGACAACATAAATTTTTTTAATAATTTTTAACTATTTTCAATTTTCATTTTTTCAAATAATCTGCTTGCAAAGTTTATTAAATTCGCTCTTTACGCGCCCAACTTTGAAGGAAACTTCGCATAATAAAAATGTAGACAAAATGTATTTAACCGAAAGTTCTCTTCAGAAAGTTCTCTAAGGAGGCTTTTTATGGAAAAACAAATATGACTAGAAAAAAATACCTTCTTCATAAAAACGGACCAATGTTCACTCCTCACTCCACCTCCAGCCACTGACTAATAGAGTTTAAACTCACATTAAACATTAAATACTCATACATTTTTCTCACAAACACAGAAGAACAGTATGCCTTACTGCAAAATCATCCGAAGAACGTAAACTCGGTCTATTCGCGATTTAAGTCTAATCAAGTAGTTTTAGTAAGTTGAAGTGGCAGTGGGCGTGGCACATAGCACGCAGAACTGACGGCCGATGGGGCCGAGAAGTTCTCGAATGGAGACCACATATCGGCAAGCGCAGCGAAGGACGACCAGCCACAAGATGGACAGATGACCTCATCCAAGTGGCAGGAAGACGCTGGATGCAGGCCGCCTCCAACCGGTCTTTTTGGAAATCCATGGAGGAGGCCTATGTCCAGCAGTGGACTTCTTGTGGCTGAGTGATGATGATGAAGTAGTTTTCGCTTTATCGAGTTTTTCAGTAAGTATCTTTAAAGTTATTACTACTTGTTACTGAAATCAAACTATCCAGAAACGTGTACGAAACAGCAAACCAAGTGAGTGGGTCTGACACAAGAAAAACATCCTTATGATCTTACATTTTACACAATTTATTTCTGAGTGAACTATAAAATTCTATAAGATTGAGTACTTGGCTCGGCATATTGTTTTGCCATTCTGGATACATATACTTAGCAACAATTAAATAGTTTAATTATTATTGTAGTGTAAATTGGTAGTGCATCTGCATACCATGCGAGAGGTCCCGGGTTCGAATCCCGGCTGGGGACAAAAAAAACCCCAGGTCTTGGATGTTTACATGTTGTTGATGTCGATGTTTCTGGTTCCCACGATACAGGGTATCCTAGTGTGGGGCCAGAAGCAATGTATGTGCCTGTATGTAAATATTTATGTTTTATGTTTATTGTTTCCGTGAATTTAGTAATGTCTTCTTATGTCCTCTTGTAGGACTTTATTATAACTTACGTAACTTTATATGGAAGAGGCAGCGAAAAAATTCACAGATTTCGTACCTCACACGACTATATCGAGGACATAGGAAATTAATCGAGTCATAAATGTCATGTGAAAAATGTCGTTCTGACTTTTTGACTTTTTTCAAAAAGGTTAGGCTACTGGGCAAACCCTTAACCCGATCGTCTTTGTTTTAGGCTCAAATTGTAGCTGACTAAATTGTCCAGAAGAGATTTCTCACATTTTTGACATCATTCTTCGTTTCCAAAACATCGAGCGACAAAATCAAAAATTCGGAAAAAAAAATAAATATTTTTTTCACTCTTTCGGCCATAACTTTTTTCGTTTCTGACTTTCCCGCATAATTCTTTTTGCACCTTTGCACCTCGTGAATACGCGTCTTTTGAGCTTTTTTTTAATATCATACCAACACAACTCTCCGAAGGGGATCGCACTTTTTCGTGAAATCGGAGCCTACACTGGAGCGAACGAAAAGACATTTCCAATGTCAAAACTAGTTCTTCTGTACGGTTTATTTTATATGACACCCGGACACCCGTCCTTGTTTCATATTTATCTCGCTCTTACACTTTTCGTTAAAAAACTACGTAAACTCCGTTCCAGATATAATTTCCCTGCATGTAAATAAACAGTAGGAAAAATCGCGAGTACGGGTTCGTATTACGGAAGAAATACGAAGTGATACATTTAAGCAGAATAAGAATAATCACCGAGCTGTTCACATACCTCAGCGCTTGAAATAATAGGTAGTTACTTATCATTAAAATTATTCATTAAAAAAAGCAGGATTTAACATTTTTCAATGAGACACGATAATTTGAATTAGCTCGCAAAACATGTGGAGGGTTTGAAATGAAAACGTAGGTATTTTTACTCATTATAACAATAAAATCTAATAATAACTTCCACACAATACAATCCCTTGACCTAAACTAGCATACCCTGTACTATGGTAACCAGGCAAGGACGTCACAAACATGAAAATATACCCAGACTAAGGCCATTTATACAAGTGTTAGGTACGGCGGCCCCCAGTGGGAATCGAACCCACGACCTCTGTTTTGGTAGCTAAGCGCCTTCACGGCTAGACCAACGAGGCAGTAATTAATCATATTTTCTAAATACTAGATTACAAATAACTGATGTATAAGTTTAAGATGATTTGAGAAAAGATGGTCAGAGTGGAGTTTTTTTTGCCCGCTGCCTTTTTCTCCACTACAAATACGGCCCGAAGGCAGCGGCTAACATAGTACCTACATTGACATTCAGCAAACGGAATGTAAATTCTTACGTTGAAATAAATTATTGATTTCTGATAACTGGCCAGTCTCTCATAGGTAGATTAGGTAGGTACCTAAATAAAAACTTTTTTTCGCAATATTTTCGGAATGAATGAGTTCTGAGTATTAATACTCCTTGGAATTCCGAAAAGATTTGGTGCGCGTTATTAGGCCTCAGCCGCGCACCAAATCCTGAACTATTCCAATCGTCTAACTGTCAAGTACAATAGAAATTCCTCTCGCAAACGTCAGGATTACGAGAGGATTTGGTGCGCCCTTTACTAGGTGGTTTAGTGTACGAGAAACTGGGGGTTAGCCATGTTCCGCGCCGCCTACGCTAAAGAAACTAAATATAGTGTCGAATGAAACTGCTTTACCTAGAGTCGAATAGTAGAAGCATTTGGCTAGATGACTTTTTACTATTTTACTTTTTGTATTACTTTCGCTACTGGCTAACAGATGGCGGTAATTAGCCAGGCTAACATTTTTTTCTTACCCAATTAAATTCGTTTTCTATCTAACTAGGTTAACTCTATTCCTTTTAGTCGTTCGAACATCA
Source organism: Yponomeuta evonymella (assembly GCA_963969515.1). Lineage (NCBI taxonomy): Eukaryota > Metazoa > Arthropoda > Insecta > Lepidoptera > Yponomeutidae > Yponomeuta > Yponomeuta evonymella. The sequence goes on from OZ018371.1 coordinate 5,450,967, forward strand.
CATCATTACTATACATCAGTTTAGCATGGAACAGAAGTTTTTTCGCTATTTTAAGCCTCAAAAGTTCGTATTAACGATAGCCGGAGTGAAAACAACAGATTTAGAAAATAACAATTTTATTGTTTCAAAAAGAAATTAAGAATCAGGCACGGTCGACAGCACGTCAACCTTCACACGCGTGAACTCTACTAAGGTTACAGGTGTGAGTTTGAATAAAAAATGTAAGGGTATAAGAGGCCCAATTATGCGTACCAAATCCTGACAGACGATTGGATTCTTCAGGATTTGGTGCGCGTAATAATATAGGAGCTGACGTCGACTGCACTTCGATATAGTCACTTCGACTACAGTCCTGTAAATTTGAGCATAAACGGTATTGGATCTAGCTTGACAAATAAAAGATTGTTCTGCAGTGCTATATCCAGGTTTCGTAAATGGCGACACTGAGAGAAACAACTGAACCGTAGCTCAATGTTAAACCTTACTTTATTTTCCTCCATTCGACCAAACTTAGGGTGCAGTTTGACTTTTTTGTAGCATTCTTCGACCACTGAATCAATGTCTGCTAATAGAATATCGAAATAGTGATCTGCGTCAGTGAACGGTTTCACAAAGTCTGTGATAAATCTTAACCATTGCAGCATTAGTTCAGATCCTTGGCGGGAGTACTTCATCGACATTTCGAAGTTTGATAGGTCCAGCACCATGTCATAAACTTCTTGTATAGTTTCAGGTAAGTAGAGGAATTCCTGCATCAGTTCATGTTTTTCATCTTTGGAAAAGAAGAAGTTTTCAAAGAATCCGTGCAACGAAGACCAACGTGTAGCCATTGAGTTTAGCAAGATCAGACGCACGAGTGCAGTGTTGTCTTTCATTGTTTTTCGAATATCAGTTATCTGTTGATCGTTCAACTCCAACATTTCCTTTGCGAATATTTTATTTCCATAATACAAATCTGATTCCAGTAGACGCCTCTCATAAATGCAATCAATCAATCCGTCTTCCAAAAGTTTTGCTTTGAAGGCATTTATCTTCGCATCGTCTTTCAGTGCCCACTTAAAGAAAGGAATAAGAGAGGCTCTGATCTTCACAAGAAATTCCGTTATAAAATGTTTGTCTCGCAGAAGCTTATCTTTAAGCCCATCTACTTCTCCTTCATTTTTGCAAAGGAACTTTGCGACTTTCTCATAGTCGACTGTGGTATAACTACCAGCATCATTTATTAAGAAGGTTTTTAACCTCTCGTGTGTAAAGAACTCTTTTCCTTCCGTATGTTTTAAGCCTACTGCTTGAGCTGTATGAACAAGAGCTTCAATATGGTCTTCTTCTGAAGCTGCAACAAGTTGAAATATTATCTGCGCGACAATATCTTCTTGTAATTCAACAGAGTAGTCTTTCAAGAAATGTGTTAGAACTTCAAACTTCATTGTTATTTTTGTTAAATTTGGTACTAGATTTGATACTGTTTCAATGATGGCTCTGTCAGACCTTAAATCATTGGGAATCTCATCCCACAACTCCTTGGCTACATTCATAATACCATAGTAATCATATTCATTGTCGGCCATCCGATATAAAATTCCCCTCAACAGGCCTTGAATAATTTCTTTGTCGACAACATCCTTGACTTCAACAAATAATGGCATACAACGATCTCTGTAACACCAACTACTCAAGTAGGTTAGAAATATACCTTCCAATTCTTCCTCCAGGAGGTTTTTCCACTTCTGAGGCCCCAGCTTTTCTTGAAAGAAAGCCAATTTTTCTGGGGTCAGTCCATCTGCTAGGAACAAATACTTAGCACAATCAAGGGTCTCATCATCCAGGTCTGTGAACGGCTCTCTGCAGGTCCTTTCATAGTAATACTTCAATGCATCAAACGGGCCAATTACAGCCACATACTGCATGTCTGTTGCAAACATCATATTGTTATTTGCATCCTCCATACCATCTTGGTGTCTCTGTTTCTCCCAAAACATTTTACCTGTCATCATGTGTTCAATAAATTCATATGCATCCTCTATTTTGCTGTCAGAAATTTTACGACAACATCTCTTGCTCTTTCTCTTTCCAAGAACATTTGGGTTTCCATCATTGTCAAGTTCCTCGCAGACCTGCACATAAACTTTTCTCATTCTGCCTTTCTTTAAGCAGTAGGCACCGAGAAATTTCTTTGAGAACATTACGTCAAACTTTGATTTAAGCATTATATTATAGAGGGTCTCTGTCATGTCTATTCTTAATTTATCAGTAAAAACAATGTGACGCGCACAGTATTTTATATTGGACAGAGTCTTGCGGATCAAGCCATGACCCATGGCAGACATAAAGCTACATATGGAACTGTCTACTGAATCAACTGCATTCATTATCACCCGCCTCAAGCAAAGAGGTACTTTCAGTGTCTGCTCTAGCATCTCCTCAATATTTTTCAATGTTACACTGCATTCCTTTTGATATTCTTTAACATCTTTACTTTCTTGATCAGCATACTTCTTTTTGTATCTGTGAGCAAACTCGGCATGTAACGACACTAATGGTGAGACATCCCACAGGTGAAGACATGTTTTGTTAAACGCAAGCTGATATAACGTTGTGGTAGACATTTGGGTTTCTGAAATAGAAGATTTAAACAGGTAAATATTTCGTATTGAGTAAACAGGTGGTGGTGATGGAAAGGGCTATGCTCGGGGTTCCTCTGAAAGATCGAATTCGAAACGAGGTGATCCGACAGAGAACCAAAGTCACCGACATAGCCCACCGAATTAGCATGCTGAAGAGGCAGTGGGCCGGCCATATTATCCGATGAACTGATAACCGATGGGGTAGACGAGTTCTCGAGTGGAGACCGCGGATCGGTAAACGTAGTGTGGGACGTCCTCAGACTTGGTGGAGCGATGATCTTCGCAGAGCGGCTGGCAAGGATGAGAGTAGCCGAGGACCGTGCTCAGTGGCGTGCAATAGGAGAGGCCTATGTCCAGCAGTGGACAAGCATAGGCTGATGATGATGATGATGAAACAGGTGGTGCACAGGTGGTAACAGTGTTATGAAATGCTGATCCTTTTATATAAGATTATAAAAAAGAGAAGACAAAAAAAAAGATAATAGTATTAGACTAACCCCCGGTTTCTCGTACACTAACAAGCTGTTAATTTACTGTTAACAGCACTGTCAGTGGTTTTTTTGTATGCACTTTGGTCAATTGACAGCTGTTCACAGTAGTTAACAGCGTGTTAGTATACGAGAAACTGGGGGTAAGACATACAAAACAGATTACAGCCATATCCAGGTGTTTGCAACATAGAAAGATATTGACTGATCTTTATCTTGATATGCTTGAGCTAGGCACGAAACAAATTGCGTGCGTGCGTCTAGAGTGCGCGCGGCAAACGAATGACTGAGACGCCTTTGAGCATAACAAAAAGCCGACACTCGGTGGCTCGGCCGCTCGGTCGCTCGCCCGCGGCGTGGCTGCGCGCGCGCTTGCCTCGGTCGCTTGCCCGCGGCGAGGCTGCGCGCGCGCTTGCCTTCGGGTTGTTTCGGGTCCACACAGACCGAGCTGCTTCGCGCGGCAATTGCCTCGCTAGGCTGCTCGCTTTGTGTGAACCCGAAACAACCGATCAAGGCTATGAAACAAGAAATTGTGTGGACCCGTATAATAAGAACAAATTACCTTTCTTTTAGTGACAAGTACCTTCGATTAAATCTCCGTTTGATAGTGTGAAGTACTAATTTATCTTTTCGAAAAAACCGTAATGATTCGCCAACTCCCGTTGATGACCCTGAAATAAGAAAATTGTGTAAAATACCTACAAATAAAAACAAAGCCTAACGTTACACACTAACTATTTTACCAATATTCAACTTCAATCACCAACCAGCCAACCACCACCTTTTCTTTGTGTGAAATTGTGTGTTCCTTTCGACCCGACAAAATTTAAAGCAACGATATTATCCAATAACATTGCAATACCTATTTGCAATCCACAGACTATATACTAGTTGCAATCTTCGCAGTCGCAGTTTCCACAGAGAAAATAATCACTACGGCAGTTTCGTTCATTCGTTTGTCAACTGACAACGGCTTCCATCCTATGTTGCCAGACGCTGACCGGCCAATGTCGCCAAAATTTTGAAAAACAGTCGCCCTAAAATCGTCTAAGTTCTCGTAGCCCAAATCGCCTAAATTTTTAGCTTTGTAGCCCAAAATCGCCTCAATAAAATGATTTTTTTAAATTGTGTCGCTCATAGTTAATCTTGTACGCAGGTGTTTTCTAAAATTCTCTCAATTAATCTTAAGAATATAAAAATACTTTTTTAAGTATAATTACTGGTCCATCTTAGCAATTAATATTCATTGCAACCTTATACCGCTACAAATTATTATACAAAGATACAATTACCTAATAAATACATAATAATTTGTTTTGATTTCCCAAGTAGCCCAAAAGTCGCCGAAAATAAAATTGAGATAGCCCAATTGTCGCCCGGTCGCTAATTGCAATTCTTGGTCGCCAATTCACCCTCGGAGATAGTCCAAATGGCGATAAATTGCCTTTTTTTTTTTTAGCCCTAAAAAGGGCACCCTCCGGAGGACACGGGGGAGGGAGGTGGTGAATGCTCATGCATAACAGCACGGACCCGGCCGTGCTGCCAATGTGGGACTCACAGGAAGTGCGCCTACCCACTAAACACCACCTGGGGGCTGGTTTGGTCCTAAGGACCCCTAAACCTACATCATGAGCGACCCACCTCGAAGCCGAGGAGGGCGCGCTCAGGCCTATCCTTTTTATACCTACATATAAGGATGTGTAGCCGTTGCTATAAAAACCGTTAATAGCCGGTTATTTCAAAAACTAAACGATTACTTTTCGCAGTATAGTTTCTGCAGTAAACAAGAAAAAAATCACATACATATTTAAGATGAAACCCTTATTTCCAAACTAACTTCCAAAAAGTAAAATATTTTCAATATTAACCTGCGACAATCGGTTTTTATATTTTAATAAACAGAGCAAGCTGTTAGATGTTATTGTTGATTGGTTTTGGACCAAAATAATTATTAAAAATAGGCATTGCCGCTGCAGCCGACGAAGGTTTTCGCCATGTCCACCTGAGCCGGCAATGAAGGCACAGACCAAACTTGACAAGTTTTTAAAACAATTTGAATAGGTTTACAATGAAAACTTGCAAAATATGATTTGTAGGTTTAAGAGTTACACAATTTTTCCTTATTTATTGTAACACTGCTAATTAGAATCATTCCGACATCAAAATATTGGACTTTCAAGGCGGATGGAGCACAAAATATAAGCATACTAGTTTTTGTTAATATTGAGGAAGCGTAAGTGATCTGTCAGGATCGTGGCAACTGGCAGTCCCTAGTCTCTGCCTACCCCTCTGGGATACAGGCGTGAGTTTATAGTTAAAGTTTGTGTATGTATGTGGAATGACTCAAATTCATCAAGAAATTACAAAGTTAGAGAAGTTTAAACTTAGGGTCTTTCAATAACGCTGCCGGCGGGTCTTGATTCCTATTGTAACGTCACAGGATCCGACCGGTCGGCCAGTTGACTGGCGCCACCTCAGAACACAAAAATAAGGAGAAGTGTTATAATGGCCCGTTTGCTAGAAAACCGATGTCGCCACTTACTCACACAGCTACATTGTCCTCATAATCTCTATTTGATTACAACATAAACAACCGGCTCACTATTCGCTGTTTACGCAAATGAAACAGCCAATGAGAAGAGCAGCACAACATTAGTGATGGGGACGAAAAAGTACATTATCGATTATACTTAAAAAAAATCGTACATCGTACAAAAACTTTTTTATACATTGTGTCGATTTTTTTCTTGCCATCTATACCTAAATAGTAACTAATTATTTCTCTACGTCGCGTAGTCTGTAACTACTTTATTTCGTTGTAGTAATCCTTTGCAAAAGGCTGCCTAAGCTTTTATTTTTACAGGCTTTGCCTACCAATGTGTTAATTCCTAAATATGTCAGTTTTGTTCATACCTACCTATCGTATAATTCGTGAATTCCGTTTCATCGTAAATTCTAATCATACAATTATTGTAAATGACAAAGTTTAGAGAACATTTGCTGAGTTACCTACAAAATATAGGTATGCAAAACCTACATAGGCGACGAAACGACGTTGGCTGTGCCGCGCCGCTTGAATATAATTCAAAACATATCGCCTACGTAATTTTTGTTTGAAGCGGCAAGATGCCTGCGCCTTGCCTTCACCTTATGCGCGTTTTTGTATAGCGCACACCTTAAAAAATCTAGAACTACTTATTTTAACTCGTGAATTAATGAGCAGTGACTGGTAGATGTTTCTGAGTTTCGATTAAAATTTTCATTGCCTTGGTGGGTGATAACTGTGATGGCTACATAAAAAACATTCTCAATAATATCACATAAATAATATTTTTATTACATTAGGTAGTAAGAACTCAAAGGGCCGGTTTCTGAATTGAGAATTTCACTAAGTAAAAACATAAGTAATGTTCTGGCACGCTTTTTTGTGAAAAATTCGAAGAGACAGCACTACAGTTAACCATTTACTTAGCGAAATTCTCAATTCAGAAACTGGCCAAAAGAAACTTGTGAAACATAAACTTAAAGAAACTTTCGAAACACATTTACATTAAAAAGATAACATCATCATCCGACTGAGATCCTGCAAAGAATATTTTACTGTTCCCTTAAAAGGTAAATATTTATTTAGAACTTGTCACTTGTTGACATTGTTCAATGTTTTGCGTGATTTCTTTTTTCGAGGTTTTTCTTCAATCGACATAAATCTACCAGTTTCTGGGCCCTCGGCAACTCGTTGCTGTATCTAAAATACAAAAAGTATGCATTTGTAAAAAATCTAATATTTTTTTATTTATACAGGGCCATTTATAAGTTACCACAATTCCTGAAACACGTCAATTAAAGTAAGTCATTTACAACAATTTTGGTTTACGACTTTTGAAAACTCGATGTTATATTTTCAACTTTGTTCATATGATTTTTCGATTTTCTAGTCTGTGGAGGCGCTATATGACCGATAAATTATGTGTTCAATCGAATGGACATTCCTCTATGTCTGACAATTATTTACAGAGGTCTTTGACATTCGCAGCATTTTTCGACAAAAAAATATCCGTTACTTCCAAGGGGATCTAAAATAGTAAATAAATTATGAAATTATTAAAAACATTACCTGGTCACCTGTTATTTCTTCAGGAACGCATGTTTCAACAGTAACAATATCCGAAACTTTCTAATACGGATCTAAAATAAATTATTAAATTATTGAAAACACTTCATTTACTTTATTTTAAATTAATCGAATTTTAGGCTCATAAAAGAGTATAAGAATATTATTTAGTACCATAACCACATCACCTGACTTGTTTCTTTAGAAACACTTTCTTTTGCAGAGTTATGCGTCGTTGCGTCCATTGTCACCTCAAATAGAGAATCAGAATAAAGTAACAATCGAATATTCCACACCATGTAAAATATAATTATGCCGTGATTTTAGGTATATTGGTACCTCAACATTTATGGAACTCCTTATTACTGGTATTTTCAAAGCAGGACCTGCCCACGTTAATATTTTTTCCACTCTTTAGCATCTGGAAACATTTCTCCGTAAAATGGATGGAGCAACAGGTATTTAAATTGAGAGGAAGCCAGTTAAGCAATCTCCCTGTAGTTTCAATCCATTTATCATTCCTATTAGGGTCTTTGGGAAACCTGAAATTAAATCTTTATTAAAAACTTTTTGAAATACGTGGTGAAAACTAAGCCTGTTTATATTACGACAAAATCTGCCACTAAAGTAGAAGCTTCCTTAGCAACTGAAGTCCACGCGGACGGAGTCGCGGACAATAGCTACCTAGTCGTAATTTTGGAAGTCTGGACGAACGAGTGTAAATGCGACGAAGTATCGATACTTAATCAGTCTGGAAAGAAAGCAACTACCCCATCACTATGACTCCCGCTGACACCTACTGTGACTTTGACAGTTCACGGCAAATACATGCGGCCGTACCACGAAACATCGCAATTCATCGCATGGAACAATAGGTAGTTTCGCGAGACGGTCCATTGCGGGCTTGCTTTTCCATGTTAGAAAACCTCCACGAAAATTCTACATAAAAACAGCAGTGGAGTAAACCCGACGATATAAATACGTCTCATTTATGTTCTTAGTACTGGAATGCATATTGCACAGGAAAATTATTATAATTATGATTTTTCGTAGTTTAAAGATGGATATAGTGAGTAAAATAGGCTTACCGGTGAAAACACACTGCACTGTTATTTGAATAGCATGTATCACTGCGATTTCTGTAGGTAATCAGGCATTTTTCACATATGTTACGGCGATAGCGGGCGCGAGGCGATTGACGGCCATATTTAAAAGTTTCGCCGAGGTTAGCCCAACCGGGCTAACGTTGAGCGACAGTGCCACGCCCATATGGCACTTCTCCTTCTTTTTGTGTTCTGAGGGCGCCACAGTGTTTTCTGGGACCCGATTTTCGTACGTGCCCATTTTTGTTTCAAAAACCGAAAGACTAACTTTCAAATAGTAGACGAGAACACCCGAATGGAATGTGTTTAGTTAGGGTGGTATGAGGAATTTTTTGTTCCCGTAAAACAGAAAAAGTATTTCTTGGTTAAAATTTAGCATGTTAATTGGAAAACTTATTTGGGCTCTGAAAGTACATACAAAATCAAATTTTTACGTGCAAATAAAAACTTGGTACCATCTCTTGAATTTTAGTAATTTAGATTTTTGGTTTTTTATTTCATCTCGAAGATTTTACTCATTCGGATGCTATTAAAATACCAAAATATTGTTTATTTTTTCTACTATCGTGATGATTGTTTTCCTTTCCAATTGCAAGTTTAGTTTAGTTTAATCAGCCTATATACGTCCCACTGTAAGGCACAGGCCTTCTCTTAAGGAGATAGTATGGGCTTAATCACCACGCGTGACCGCCGCGGATTGGCGATTTCAAGCGCTGAGGTATGTGAATAGCTCAGACACTCAGGTTTCCTCACGATGTTTTCTTTCACCGTTAGCGTGTGGTATTACTACTATAACTTCACAATGTACATAACTTAGAAAACCAAGTCATAGGTACATGCCTCACTTGGGATCGAACCTGGGTCTCGCTTCCGAGTCCGATGTTCTACCCACTAGGCTACCAATGCTCTCCAATTACAAACAATTTAGTATTTTTTGTAGGTTTGGTCCACATTAGGCCACATAAACATAAACATTTACATACAGGCACATACATTGCGTCTGGCCCAAGAACGTTGGTCTGGCCCCACATTAGGATACCCTGTGTTGTGGGAACCAGAAACAACGACATCACAAACATGTAAACATCAATACAACAATATAATATAGACACCTCATCAAGTTACCTTTACAAATATTGCATGAAGGTACAAATCTGAGTTTTAATATAAAAATGTTTTATTTTAATGTAGCTATATGTGTACGTATCACTGTAGGGGCACAGGCCTTGTCTCAGAGATATGGGCATAATTACCACGCATGCCCACCGCGGATTGGCAATTTCAAGCGCCATGGTGAACACCTCAGATTTCCTCAAGATGTTTTCTTTCACGGTAAGCGAATGGCACTATAATTTCGTCGCGCGCATTTACAGTGGTGTTTGGCAAATTACAATATTTGTATCGTGAAATTATCATCTACATAACGTTAAAAATAACATGTGCACGCATCCATTCACTAAGACCGAGATCATCCGAGATGCTTTGTACTCGGGTACTAAGAGTGCGGTTCATCGGAACCTGTGGTGACGTGTCAAGCGTATGGCGTCAGATGGCGCCGGTTTTCGAACCTGTGCAGCTGTAATTTCGTCATTTCTTATCCGATTGCGATTTTTTTTTCGCAGAATATGTTGTTTTTGATGGCTCTATAAGACTTCTAAAAGTGAATGATTCTCATTCCGTGAAGACAAGGAACTTGGCAAGTTCTTATATATCAACTATTTTTTAGATTGAGAAGTTGGCCACTTTTTAAATTTATGTTTTGATATGATATCATGACTTTTTGTTAAGAATATTAGTCTGATGAAGCGTTTAGAAACTAGTAATATGATCAAGAATAGCCGTTATCATAAGAAAACGACAGTTTATTGGTAGCGCTTAATACGCCGTCTCACCTTACGACCCTGTATAACACGTTCACCCTATAGATATAATTTTATAATTTTAAAGTTTTCTCATGGTCTTCGAGTCTAAGTTCTTATAAGTTTGCGACGGAATTCAATATTTATTTTTATTTTATTTTGATGCTGACAGTATTTTTTTTAATTATGAATGCAGGAATATATACCTTTTATAATTAGGGGTGGTTTCCTTATATTTTTTCTGTAATCATTGCGGATTAGGCACTTAAAACGCCGTCCCAAATGATGACCCAACTCATAACCTAATCAGGTTATGTTATTACTATTTAAGTAACTTTTTTATTTGTTTTGATAATGTCTAATGAATCTAATATAAAAATCTTGTGTCAACAAACAGTTATCAAACTCCTCCAAAATGGCCTCATTGATTTTTATGGATTCAGGTCTGAGAATACACACAGTAAACACGAGACTGACCCCCGGTTTCTCGTACATTAACAAGCTGATAATCTACTGTTAACAGCTGTCAGTTTTTTTATGTACTTTGGTCAATTTACAGCTGTTAACAGTAGATTAACAGCGTATTAGTGTACGAGAAACTGGGGTGCAATCCTTTATTTTAACAATGCGTTTCCATTACTTTTCATAAATCCTATGTAAGTTTTTTTTATAAAAATACAATAATTTTATTGTATTGGTACCGGTGCTGAAAAATTGTAATTGATTCACCCAATCACCATTTCACATCACTAGTACGAAACTATGATCGTGTGTCAACAGCGTTGCCAATTCTACGCCTTTTTACGTAGATCTACGTGCTTTAGCCCTTCCCTGCAAACCTACGAACTACATTCCCAGAATCTACGTATTATTCTATCAAATCTAGTAACTATTCTACAAAATTTAGTTAAAATTTTGTAATATTGTTTTGCAGTGCAAAATAATATAACACATTTTCTTATAATTCGCATAATTTCCTTTTCATTCGCGAAAAAAAGTTAAATCAACGTTCCGTTTCATACTAGCGCACACTCGCCTCGCCGTACAACACTCACGTCAATTCGCGTCATTCATTTTTATTTTTTATAAACAAAGTTCCTATTACATAGTGCTGTGACTGTGTAAAACGAAACGTTTCGCCGTGAAAAGTGAAACTTAAATATAGGCTTAAAAATACCGCGAGCCTTCGCAGGAACATAATATTAAACATTTTAATTAATATATGTATAAATTAAATTTGCCTAAATTAATGAATAAATTGTATAACAAAATGCTCGTTTTATTTAGTTTTACGTGGTTTTACCGTAAGTAATTTTCTAATGTGGCCTACTCCTTTTTCAAAATCCATGTTGGCAACACTGTGTGTCAAAAGTATAATTAGGTATGTACCTTACCTATATTAAATTAAATTAACTGTGAATAATAGCGTCTGTGAGCACAACATTGGTTTGTGTTCATTTGTGGTCTTCTGGCACAGGTAATTTTACCTGAAAGAAGGCCCCTGCCGAACCCCGGGTTTTGAAGGTCATGGTAACACGATAAATATATTTAAATCTATATAACTTTTTTCATCCTACATGGAATCTGCAAACTAATTTGCCTCGCACTGATAACGTTATCATAGACCTTGTCCTGCAGTTTCCAGCCACCCGAACTAACTAAGTAATTTTTAACTGCTTATGTTATAAATTAGGCACTACGGTACTGAAACTCGAAAAATAGTTTGACACCATTTTTTAGAACCAAAAATGGCGGGAAAACTTCTGATCCTTTGCACTATCGCCTTGACATGCAGCTGTACGTTCCAAGATAAATTTAAATTAAAGAAGGTTCTCCTGATGAGCCGCCACAACGTACGAACACCACTTAGTAAAGAGTTGTCAGACATAACACTCAAGGCTTGGCCGACATGGAAAGAGAAAAGTGGACATCTAACAGCAAAAGGAGCTATTCTGGAAGGTTATATGGGCGTTTTCTTTTCCAAATGGCTGAATAAAAACGGTATGTTGCCGGACACTTGCCCGGATGAATATAATTTCTATGCTTATGCTAATGTACAGCAACGGACAATGAAATCGGCTAGGGCTTTTGTCCAACACGCATTTCCAGGCTGTAATATAACAGTGCACAGTAGATATCCTCTGCTCATAGATCCTGTCTTTCATGCCGCAATACATAATGACACAGAAGCATTCAAATCTGCTGCTTTACAAGCCATGCATGAGAAATTGTTATCTGTGCAGTATTTGAATAAGTCTTTTACAGAATTAGAGACTATTCTCGATTATAAAAATTCCAACTACTGCAAAGTAAGGAACCAGTGTGATTTAGTGAAAGATAACAATAATCTTAGTATTGTCACTGGGGAAAAGCCCCGTGTCGTAGGACCTTTGAAAACGGGAAATTCTGTAGTTGATGCTTTTAATATGGAATACTATGAAGGTCTTCCAACAAGGGACATAGTATGGGGATGGATTAAAACACAAGAGCCATTCAAGGAGTTGCAGTTGATCACAGAGGAATATCACAATGTTATATTCAACAACACTTTGATAGCAAAAGATATCTCAAAGTATTTAGTGGAATACATGAAAGGTGTTCTCCTCAGTGACACCCCAAGAATAACATTACTGATGGGCCATGATGCCAACATACTTACTCTACAAGCGACGCTTGGTTTTAAACCATATATATTGCCCTTGCAACATGAATACACACCAGTTGGTGGGAAGGTAGTCTTCCAAAAATGGTATGACATTGAAAATAACAGAGACTTGTTACGAATTGACTATGTCTACCAATCATTCGAACAATTACGGAATGCTACTAAATTGGGCTTGAAAACTCCACCACAGTTTTACCAGTTGGAATTGAAAGAATGCCCAATTGATTCTGAAGGGTTCTGTCTTTGGAGTGATTTTGTTCAGCTGCTGAATAAGCTGTGAAATTAATGATTTCACATACTTAGTTCAGTTTCACGTCATCGGAAGTGTGGAACAAAATGATAAGATAACACTTTGAACCTTGTCCTCATATCATAGCAAGTTTAATTAGCAATAACTACTTATGTGGCCTTTCTAGACTTTTGTATAATTTTTGTACAGTGCAATAAACTAGACTCCATGTCTAATGATTGGATAAGTAGATGGGTACACTTAATACAGGTGACAATGGACTGTATTGCAGCTAATCAATGTTACATTAAACTACCTTGGATTGTTAACTTAACAATGGATAAACTTACTTTTTTTTTGTCAGAAGAGTCCGACCATGTGTAGTGCTCAGGAAAGTTTTAGTTTGAAAACCTTTGATTGTTTTTAAGACAAGTCTTATCTATTTAACGTAGATAAATATTACTTCGCAAGTAATTTTTTTAGACAATTTGTCAGTTTTGAGAGGGAGTCGGCTAGCCAAAGTACACTAAGCGCTATATACTAAGTTCATTTAAAAAGCTATAAAGTTTGAATTTTATCTGATTCTTTGATTATTTATAAAAACATGATTCCTTAAAACACTCTTCCAATGCTGTATACGTTGGTCTTTCCCTCTACCACAGTCTATTTGAACAGCATTTGAGCAGTCTTTTAGTGGAATCATATTTTATAAAGAACATTTATTTATTTCAATTCTTTATTGCACTAATTACATTGAAAGTGTACAAGGGCGTGCTTAATGCAAGAAGCATTACAAAAGCTCTCTTTAATCTCAGATTATATGGATTTTCTTTGTTTCTCTCAGATCAATCTCAGATTTTATGTAACTTATTGTTAAAGTTTATGTGCCTATATTTTTATGGGATTACTTTTACAAACTACTTAGGAGTGTTAGAAAAGGATGATACAATGTGCTATTTTACATTTGACGGCAAATCATTTTTTTACATTACATATTTACTCAGGTTAACTTTGCAACAAAAATGTAAAGGTTGATCGGCTGTCGTTTATACATAACAATTTTGTATACTGTTATGTTTACCTCTCTATCTTTTAAATTTTGGTTTCATGGTCTTATATTCTTTTTTTTTGTTGCACTAACCCGTGCTGAGGACAATTTTCAAAAACCTATTTAGAGGCTAAAAATTCCACCCATGCCGGGACTTGAACCGTCTTATTGATAAAATACACGATTCTCTAAATCACTCCTCAAATGTTAAACTGCATTGGTTTTCGTCTTTCCCTTTGACTTTGGACAGCATTTGAGGTGTGTTAATGGCATCTTGTTTTTATGAAATTACAGCTACTTTCAAAATACCACAACTCTACCAAATCTCAACAAATAAAATTGAGTAGAAAAAGATGGAGAAACTATATTCTTATAGGTAAATTTTCCAAAAAAAATGAAAATATTACTCTTTAGTTCCTACTCCTTGCCAAGCTGTACCAGCGTGAAGTTACGTTAGCGTATTGTAACAGATACGGTTTATTGGCTTAAATTTAATTTTATTCTTAGGCAAGTACCTACTTAGCAGCAGCAAAATAATATAAATTGTTATAAAAATACTATATTCGATATATTAATCCTTCCTACTTATATTATAAATGTAAAAGTTCGTGAAGATGTTTGGATGTTTGTTACTCAATCACGCAATAATGGCTGAACGGAGTTACATGAAACATGGCATACAGATAGACAAAGATCTGAATTGAGCCATAGGATAAATAGAACGTAATATCCCGGTAATACGTTCCCGTGGAATAATATTTTGTTGTTACCGTAACCTTTATTCAAGTGAAACTCTAAGATCGTATAAACGGATTCTGTGGCGGTGCGAAGTTCGTCGGGACAGCTAGTAAAAAAAATAATATTATATAAGAGATTAGGATTAAAATTATTAAGATACGCAAGTTTATTTATAAAATACAAGAAATTGTCATCGTTTTTTTATTTCTTGATACTTAGTAAACTTCATTCAAACTTACAAAACATGCCTTTTACTCTAACCGTACAAACCTGTTCTCCAAACAATCGTTCCACTTCTATTATAAATTAATACCTATGCGAGTTCTGCCCCTATATTACGCGCACCAAATCCTGAGCGATTCCAATCGCCTGTCAAATTAGTATGGAATTTGACAGTTAGACGATTGGAAATGCTCAGTATTTGGTGCGCGTAATATAGGGGCAGACCTCGCAGAATAGAAGTGGGACTATCATAAATTAATATTAAATCAGTCAATCATAGATTAAATCACTTTGTCACGCGATAACATAACATGACTGAACATATTGGACAAAATTAGCTGAATTTTGTGCGTTACAATCACATCAGACGCTAATATATTTTATATATAATTGTTGATAAAACACGTTTCTTGTAAGGGAAGTTTTAATTTTGTCTACGATCACAAAATCTGTGAGAATCTCAACTGGCTAGGTACCAGTATGGTTGAAGAGACTAAGGGCCAGTTTCTGAATTGAGAATTTCACTAAGTAAATAGTTAACTGTAGTGCTGTCTCTTCGAATTTCTCAGAAAAGAGCGTGACAGAACGTTACTTAAGTATTTACTTAGGGAATTTCTCATTTCAGAAACCGGCCCTAGGGGGCTCCATGCAGAAACAGTAGCGTCACCAATAAAAAAAAAAACAGTCTTTATTACAGTTCGATTTTGCAAAATAGTATCAGAACAACCTCAATCACGTTAATAGTGATTTTTAGGACCCATTGCCGTGAATCTAAGGCAAAAACCCAGAACTACAGATAGCGTTACGATTTAGCATTTGCGCCAAAAGCGGCCGTTTTTGTAAATAAATGATAATTATCTAGTCCTAGGTCTGAGATCCTAGGTTATCGGTCGTGCGTGAGTCCTAAAAATCACTTCACAAACAATCTGCAAAAAAAGATATGATTTTTGCTATTTGTGGCACCCCCTTAATTACCACGCGTTCCTCATCCCCGGTTTCTCGTGCACCTCCTAACAGTTTGTTAATCAACTGTTAACAGTCAGCTGTTTTTTTGTATGCACTTTGGCTGACAGGCTGTTAGCTGAGATTAGTGTATGAGAAACGAGGGGTTAGTGACAGAACAAGGTCTTGTTGGCACACTTCAGGTAAGAAACCCGGAGTCATTGGAGCACATGATTTAATGATACCTTAAATGTTCTATGATTTGTGCCTTAGAAGCAAACTTACTATTGCAGTAATCACAGAAGAACGAATCGGTCGTTTTGGGCTGGATCGCCATGTGTACATCGCTAATATGCTTCAAGAGCTCCAGTTTGCTTTTGAAATAGAGTACACATTTTCCACACTCGTACAACTTTTGTGTAATTATTTTCATATTTACATTTTTTACTTCGGAGATGCCCGATTTCGGCCTCTCATATTCTTTGACTGGCCGGGCTTTCAATTTAGCATGTCTCCTGTCCTTGTTTGGGCTTGCTAGTTTGTTATGGCGATTAATTTTAGCGGTATGCTTGAATTTTTGTGTGTTAGCAGCTGTGTGCGTATTTTTCTGGATATTACCATGTTTTAATCTCATGTGGCGTCCCAAGTTGATGGGTTTTGTAAATTTGTCTTTACAAATCTTACATTTGTACAATCTTGTGTTAATTTTATCTGTCAATTTCGAGACTTTTTCAGTAGACTGCTCTATAGTATTATCAGTTATTATATCCAATGGCTCATCAGCCTTATGGCACAGTTTATTATGTTTATTAAGGCTATGCTGTAACTTAAATTTAATATTACATATATTACACTGTTTTTCTGTCACACCATTTTTAAGTGTCAACTCATTGTGAGTTAGTCTTTCGAGGCAAATCTTTACTACTTTGTCTACTGCCCCACTATCAGTACCATCATTACTCATTTTAGCACTGCTGTTACTTGAATCCAATGACTCTACACTATTTTCTGAAGAAATTTCATCAGATGTACTACCTCTGATGCCATTAGCAAACAGATCAAACTCTTCTGTATCAGAATCGTCCATTACCCCCTTGAAAACTACATCTTGATCTGTAGAGTGCTTTTTCTTTGCGTGCTTCAGTCTATACCGGATCAATCGCCGGATATCTTCATCCTCCATCAATGTTAGTTCAAAATCTATTATCTCTCTCTCTATTTCACTTCTGCCATCAAATTCTTCTGCTTCGCATTTGTCTTCCTTGTACAAGATAGGGTTTGACTCCGGATAGCATTGCTCACAGCGGTGGAATGCTGAACCGGTGTCTTTTCTTCTATGTTCATCTAGATGGAATTTCAAAGAGTTCTTCAGGCTGAACACGGCAGTACAGAAGCAACACTTGTAGATGTCTAGTTCTTGTTTGTGGACACTTTTCAAGTGCAGCATTAGGTCTAGTTTCTTATCAAATTTCTCGTCGCACACTATGCAGTTGTTCTTCTTACGCCGAATAGTGCTAAGACCCTTTTTCAGCAAGTCAGTTGGTGCATGCCCTTTTTCAATGTGAGCCTTTTTTATGTGTACTTTGAGGTGGTGAGGCCACTTGAAGTCCGAAGGGCAGTAAGGGCATTTTGACCGCACATAATCTTTATTGTGGTTGATGTGAATATGCCATTTCAGTGAGTTCTTAGACCCATATATACGTTGGCAGTGTGCACATTTATGTATAACCTGGACTGAAGTATGAGCTTTACGTACGTGCTGAGTCATAGATGCTTTGCTGTCAAATTTCTTCGGACACTCCTTACAGTTGTACACTTTGTTCTTTTGGCTGTGCACATCTTTGATATGACTCTTGAGGTGACCATGGTTTTTGAAGAAGCACGGGCATTCAGTGCACTCGTACCGTATGTCATCTTTCGAGTGACTTTTCAAATGGTCTGTGTAGCTTCCCTTGTACTGAAATTGTTTTTGACATATTTCACATGTGTAAATAGTGAGTGACCCTTTGTGTGCGAGGGAATTGTGATTGTTGAGCAGTTCTTCTGTGATAAACCTTTCTTTACAGTGGTTGCATTTATGCAGTGGCTTCATGGTTATTTTGTTTCTTCTTTCTGAAAAGAAAATGTGTGAATTATGATTAAATTTTTTTCTTTGTTGTTTGTGGATGGATGGTATTAAAGGAATAAGTATTAATACCGACTTTATTTCATTATCTTTTTTATTGATAGAGAAGTATTTAACTAAAATTAAAACAAACAAACAACTTCACGCCTGTATCTCGGAGTGGTAGGCAGAGACCAGGGTTTGCCAGTTGCCGCAATCCTGACAGACCTCTTTCGCTTATCAACATTCTATTTGGTCGAGGAAACATCTCGACCATCGTGAGGAAACTCTATTATGTGACGTGTTCACATATCTTAGCCCATGAAATTTCCAATCAGTAGTGGGTGCGCGCATACTCTTTGAAAGAAGGCCTGTACCCTGTACTTTTTGTAAAGCTCGATTATGCTTCTTTGAAACTAACCCCCGGTGTCTCAAACACTAACAAGCTGTTAACAGCTATCAGTGGTATTTTTTGTATGCACTGTGGTCAATTGACAGCTGTTAACAGTAGATTAATAGTAGTGTACGAGAAACTGGGGGTAAGACCACTAAATCTTTAAATTCAAGGGTACGGGTTCTAGGAAATGAGGCTAGGTGGGTATTCTAATTTGCATAATAACTGGATGATGATACTGTAATATTATTAATGTAATTTTATGGTGAAATGAGATAAATTGATCGCCGTTTAACCCTTTGCGATTACTCTAAAGGATGTGCTAAGAAATATAAAGGAGAATAACCTAAAAAAAAATGTACTTACTAGTGCATGAAATAAACACCAGGACTCCGCCTGACGAGGTCTCTTAGCTACTTATTCTAAGAATATACCGAAACAGCAGAAAACTACAGATTTTATTCCCAAATTAAATTGACATAGAAGACTGAAATTCGGTTTTGCGCTTCATCAGTATTGCCAGACGCTTGCCGTTGCCGACTAATATCCCCAAAATCACAGAGAAAATCCCAAAATTTGGAAAAACAAAAAGTCGCGCCCAAAATCGCCTAAGTTCTTGTAGCCTAAATCGCCTAAATTTTCTGCCATCTAATCAGCCCAAAATCACCTAAATAAAATTCCTTTTTTTAGTAGTGGCGCGCACTGTTTGAACACAGCTGTGTAAATTGTAAATTTTTTACATTCATCGAACCGTTACAGCGCCACGACAAATCCAAAAAACACATTAAATCGATAAATAAAGACACGATTACTCAAAATATTCATTATAATTTGTTCTGGTATTGCAAAAAGCCATTGTCGAAAAAAAAATTAGAAATTTGAGATCGGTCGCTAATCCGCTACTTAACTCTAAATGAATATTTCTTGTAATATTTCACGTAAGAAACCGAGTATATAGACTTTGCTAAAAAAATATGCAGGATGTCAACAAAGTTTGCAAATGAAAAAACTTTTTCCGCTTTTAGTTCGGAACGCTGAAAACGTTATTCGTCATCTAGAAAGCATCTTCAGTTTGTAAAAAAAACATCTGTCAGCTATCTGTCAGTCGTGCGTGCGTAGATTCTATTGTGATTTGGTTTTAGTGATTTTCCAAAAACTCTTTTTTTGCAATTACAGTCTTATCAGTTTATTGATAAGCGCAATCATGGACGTTGGATTCGTGAAAGCAGATAGTACCAATTTGTCCAGAATAGATTCATTGGCGGTTGATAATTTTTTGCCATGAACCCAGACTTCTACTCTGCCGAGCTGAGGAATATCAAGACTTCTGTGTAAGTACAGTGTATTTGGTATAATCGATAGGTATATTGGTAGACATGAAATGGTGGAATAGGGCCAGTTTCTGTATTGAGAATTTTACTAAGTAAATAGTTAATTGTAGTGCTGTCTCTTTGAATTTCTCAGATTAGAGCGTGACAGAACGTTACTTAAGTATTTACTTGGTAAATTTCTCAACTCAGAAACCGGCCCTTAGGTAGTAAGAAGTCGTACAAAACTATCTCTTAACCTTTGAATGCTTGTTTGTATGCTGCTGCAAATGTTTTTTTTAATTTCTTACTTACAGATTTGCAAGGAAACGTATGGTGACGATGCCATTGGTTACGTCGTCGCTCAAACGAGATGGTAAAATCTGCACTGTGTTTACGGGCCTTTAGGACTTTAAACCACAGACAAAAATGGCTGACCGCCTTTTTGCCTGTTTACAAAAGCAAAGTTATAAAATTTTATTTTTTTTTGTTTTTAAGTCCTCAAAAAATATACTAAAATATTTTCAAGACTTACTTGAAAAGAGAGTCAAGTAGCGAATTTAAATTTGTGGTCGCCATTTCACCTTCCGAAAGCCGAAACGGTGATAAGTCGTCTTATCTGGCAACACTGAGCTTCGTTTTTTTTTTTAATTGTTTAATTAGACAGACTAAGAGATTTTACATAATAAGCACAGACAACGATTCTCCTTGTAAAGGAGGAGTATTATATTCCTTGCAACGATTGCTGTCATTCTGCTTTGCTACCTGTGTTTGCTACTTGACAAAAGATTTTATTTATCCTATTATTTCAGTGGTCAAATGCTGTAAGAGTATTTTTTATTTGCTAAAGCATGGTAATTACAAATTATGTAGGTGGTAACTTAAAGATTACCCACCAAAGTTTAATTAACCTCTTGACAGGTGAAATAAAAGTACTCATTGGTTGTACATATAAGTATTGCAATAAATAATTTATGTTAATGCATCACAAGAAAAACATGACAGTGTATTTAGGGAACCTTCAGAAAAAAAAGGGCCATATAAGTACACTGTGTTATTTTCAGTCTAGCCCCATTTTTATGATGTGGCCCTGTCTAACTCAGTCAGTTGGTGTGCAAGTCTCTCTTCCCTAGCTCTTCGCGCTTGGCCCAGCGCCCGCTTCTCAGCAAACTTTGCTACGAATGTCTCAACAGGGACATTTCCTAAAAGGAACTGTTCAGCAATCATTTCAGCTTCTTCATCTGCCTTCAACGCCGCATCCTTGAGGCAATCTCTTATGCGGTGAGGGTCGTATTTCTCAGACAACTTCTGGTGTTTATTGTTTAACTCTTCATAGTTAATTTTCATTTGTACTATCGTGGAAATGCGGTCTATAACGTCTGTCTTGAGACTGACTAGGGTATCTTGCTTTGCCAAGTTGTCTTGAGCTATTTTCTCTATATTGCACATGAGTTCTTCAGTCTCTAAATCCAGCTCTATCAGCTGAGGGTTTGTTTCCAATAGCTTGTCCTGTAAATCAGGGTTATCTAGGATCTCTTGAAGTTCTTCTATGGTGAATTCATTCAATTCAGGGAACATTAGGCTTTGGGGGATATTTTGGGGCGTTGTGGCTTCAGACTCATCACTTACAGGGTAGCTGGTTATTGTATTTTGGAATTCCCTTATTATGGCCTGGACTATTCGGCCTAGATCTGAGTGTAAAGTGTAGTTGAGTAAACCTGGAGCTCCAATGATTTGGTTGGAGTTTTCGCCGATCCAAGGGTGAGAAACTAGGGGGTTTATGAAGATGGCCGGCTTCTCTGATGGAAATTCGGGCGTCAAGACTACGTTGAGGCTCATATTCTTGCCGCCAGCCAGAAATTCTACTTTGTACTCTTCGCCCTCTTGAACTTCAACGACATGGTCGTTAAATATTTTTAGCGTGTCAATTTGCCACTTCTTCATGTCTTGCTCACCGTAATACGATCTTGGAAGCATTTTACAAGCTAAAACATAGAAAAATAAAACCTGAATTGGACTTTCTGACAATGAAATTTAATAAAAGTCGTCAAGCGATTGATATTACCTTGCTCAGAAAGTCTAGGTATAACAATATGTTTAGACGCTAGTGTTATCAAATATTTTCAGGGCGTATTATACATATTATATTATACACAAGAAAATTAATGAGAAATTGCCCGTATTTATTGATTTACCCAAAAACACTGACTGATGTTTTCTTCACAGATTAAAAAGATAACGAACTGTCACGTAACACACAGAAAAAAAAACATAATGAATGTCCAGGAAAAATTAAATAAAGTTAACCGAAGTTCCCGTAGCACAAAATAATCAATTATTTTCCCATAAAACTAATGAAAAAGATAAAATAATATACTTGCTATTAAAAAAACTACCTACAAATTCTCTGCTCTGTCACTAGATGGCGCTATTATTAACAAAGACAAAACAAATAGAGCTCAAATTAAGACTTTTATCTACACTCATATCATAATCTTCAAATTAAGAATTCAAAGGTAAACACATATTGACAGGCTTTAAATACATAACTTTAAAGAAGATAAAAAAAAAGTGTAATATAAAGTTACATTAAAGGTCAGATTTTTCACTTTATTTTTTTTAGTGTTGCTGTGATCACGGAACAAAACTTTTTTTTTTAATGTCAAAAGTTGACTCTATAAAAAACCTAATTTCATTTTCGTGGTACCAAAAGTGCAACTAAAAATAACTAAAATTGCGCGCGCAAAACTGAGTGCAGACGATTGAATGTCAAAATACTTTTGTCGAAATTGCGCAATTTTGTTTTAAAAAATTTCATTATGAGTGTAGATAAAGTAGTGTATGAGACTGCACAAAACTTGGTATTAAAACACTCGCAATGCTATTAAAAAACTCGCCAAGGCTCGTTTTTTAAAATCTCGCTCGTGTTTTAATAACCCTCATTATGTGACAGCCACATAAACTACTATTATTCTCCTCTATTCAAAAAGCCCTCCAAAAGGTCAATGTCTTCCCGCCAAAACCGAACACCACAGATTAACTGCACCTTCGCAGATGGCACAGATTATAGTGACCTTCTTGGATGCCACGGTGTCACACACACCATGAAGTTAACACTATTGAACTGTGTAATCTCGCTACTCATTACCAGACAGCGCTGCTATTCCTAAAATAAAAAAGTAAATCAATATCCGGCGTTTTCACTTGCTCATACTCGGTTTTCCTACCGGTAGGAGCATAAGCATAGCATTCTGAGCGCGATTACATCACGGCTGGATATTCTGGATCTTAATGAGACGTACCAAATCACTGCTAGACATTAAATACTAACAATAGGCTGTTCTTTATTTATTGCTACTAACAAAACTTGGATCATGTTGTCTGTCAATAAAAAGAAATAAATAAAATAAGGATAAGCATATCCTCGTGCTCCTACTAATGGACTGGACACTACTAATAATTTCTAGTAGGACAAAGGTATTCCGATAAAACGGGCGTCGAGAGAATATCGTAACTGTTACATACTTTAATAATGAATACCCAAATGTCGCTTCTACATGGCGGAATTACTGTAGGTAATTTTTTGGAAATACTAAGACGATTTTGTAAAAATTTTATTGTATAAAATATTTGTTTTATTCTGTACCTAAGTGTACTAATTACAAAGGTCACGATATGGAGCATAAGGACTGATCCTCGTGCTCCTACCAATAAGAGAACCGAGTAGGAGCAAACGATCAAAATGTCGAACAACCTGACTTGGCGGAACCCAGATTGTGACTCTGCGAGGTGTCTAGGTTGGTCGTGGTTATTTTTATTCCAGTTTTTTTTTTTTAAATTAAATTGATCAAAATCGAAAAATACTGCTTCGAGCTACCATCGAATCTATTCTAGAAATCTCTACGTACGGTGGAGGATTGCGGTTCAATAAGATTAAAACGATAGTACATTACACCTAATCAGAACATTTTATATTCAATTAGAGATTACATAATACAGATATTAACACGTATAGAACTGTTAGTATAAGAAAGGGGCTGGATAACGATTTAGTTATTAATTTCATGGGTGCCATCGCGATTATTTATTAGGAAAACTGTTATATAATTATTATTATTATAATCCGTGCTGAGGACAATTTTAAAAACCTATTTAGAAGCTAAAAATTCCACCCATGCCGGGACTTGAACCCGCGACCTCTTGCTAACGGTGTCAGCGCTCTCCCAACCGAGCTAATGGGCAAGTGCAGGCATCGGCGAAATTTCGAACCTCTTTACAAACTTCTCTGTATTACGTACAGGTAGACATCTGGCTGAAGTAATTTGCATCACTTGCAGCCCCGAGTATTTATGCAGCTAGCTCAGTTGTGGGAGCGCTGGCACAGTTAGCCAACGGTCGCGGGTTCAAGTCCGGCATGGGTGGAATTTTTAGCCTTTAAACAGGTGTTTAAAACTATTTGCCTGTCTTACACACAATATGGACTTGCATTATAGTAAAACTCATAAGCAAATAGTCCAGTCCCTTTCTATAATTAACTTTTAAAACTTAATTACGATCGTGCTTCTCTGTCTGGCATCGTTCTCGCTCACACATCCTTTGGAAAGATTTCAATTAACCCTTAGAGGTCATGGTGCAATAGATCCCACTTGTAATTGAACCTTATCACCGTAAAAATAAAGTCCTTAACCAACGAACAATTCATACTACCCATGCCTAGTTAAGGGTTAACCAATCACAGAGATTTACTCTACCGTACATCTTGCGTTCATTTCATGTATCAACGGCCTTATTTAGAAAAGCACGACTCCTCTAAAGCACTTCCCAGAGGCAGTTTATTTAATTCCACTAAAACACTCTTAAGACGGAGTGAAAGGCTTTCACTCCGTCTTAAGAGTGTTTTATTAGAATCGACTTATTATTGTTGTAAAAGACTGAAAGATTACATGTCATAAAATCTCAATAATAATAATAAGGGCATTTGGCTCAAGAGTAAAACAAAGTTACAATAAAAACCGGCCAAGTGCGAGTCGGACTCGCGCACGAAGGGTTCCGTACCATTATCTATACAACATTAGAAGATCGAATTTAAGAACAGCGCCATCTATAGAAACCAACAAGAAGCGTTTAACATTGACATTTAACGACATGACATCGGTGCTGTGAAGGTTACACAGATGGCCGCTAGATGGCGAGCGCTGTCTTTAGACAACGTTTGTTGTATGGGAACCCCCTTAAATATTTATTTTATTCTGTTTTTAGTATTATATAGTATTATAGCGGCCACAGAAATACATAATCTGTGAAAATTTCAACTGCCTAGCTATCACGGTTCATGAGATACAGACTGGTGACAGACAGACATACGGACAGTGAAGTCTTAGTAATAGGGTCCCGTTTGGCACCCTTCGGATACGGAACCCTAAGAATATCCTAAAGCCTCCTTAAAGTGGTCAGACCTGGCCTCATATAGATTATTTATCCATCTTTACTTTAACCATGACTTAAGTATTTTTTCATACACAGTCCTTCATGAAATCGCCTAAACTTTAAGTCATAAAATTAATTTAATAAATAGCTTCAACGGTCCAGTCAGTGGGATTCAAACGAATTCATAGGCATTTTGTATAAAACGGCTACTTTTTCCCATTTTTAACAAGTTATCCGACCTTAACTATGTACATTTTCACATGCTGCCATCATAACCGGCTGTACTCATCTATATGGAGACCGGGCCAGCATTGCCAAGTATGTATAACCTGGTCGAACTCTTCCGACAAAAAAACCAAGTTTATCCGGTGTTAGTTAAGTTAATAATGTATAAGGTCTAATAAAATAGGCAACAATACTTTTGGGCGTCAAATTCTATGTGAAAAGGATTTTATTATCATTTAATCAGTAGAATTAGTCCAATATATCCATTTAATCCAATACACCTCAATCGCTCAAGACAACATTATACAACCAGTGTGTGTTACCAGTGATGACTTATGGCACTGAAAAATGGTCTCTCACTATGGGCCTCATAAGAAAGCTCAAGGTCACGCAACGAGCTATGGAAATGGCTATGCTCGGAATTTCTCTGCGAGATCGAATCAGGAATGATGAGGTCCGTAGACGAACGAAAGTCGTCGACATAGCCCAGCGGATTAGTAAGTTGAAGTGGCAGTGGGCGGGGCACGTAGCACGCAGAACTGATGGCCAATGGGGCCGAGAAGTTCTCGAATGGAGACCACATATCGGCAAGCGCAGCGTAGGACGACCAGCCACAAGATGGACAGATGACTTCATCCAAGTGGCAGGAAGACGCTGGATGCAAGCCGCTTCCAACCGGTCTTTTTGGAAATCCACGGAGGATGCCTATGTCCAGCAGTGGACTTCTTGTGGCTAAATGATGATGATGATGAATCTGTAGAAATTTGGAGAAAATTTCTCACGACATTGTGAAAGCGGCTGGGAAACATTGGACGAGACTGGCGAGGGACCGGATGGGTTGGCGTGAAAGAGCCGCCACATCACGGCACACGGTGGCCACA
This sequence comes from Yponomeuta evonymella, assembly GCA_963969515.1. Taxonomy (NCBI): domain Eukaryota; kingdom Metazoa; phylum Arthropoda; class Insecta; order Lepidoptera; family Yponomeutidae; genus Yponomeuta; species Yponomeuta evonymella. The sequence goes on from OZ018371.1 coordinate 5,477,334, forward strand.
ATAGGAGATGGCACCACAAGAAGCAGGTTAAAAAATGTTTGCTTTCCATGTTTTACAATGAGATCCTTATCACTTTCCAAAGGTCGGCGGACTACATTTAAAAATTTGTAGTTTTTTTTTAATTTTTTTTTTCATACAAGGTAAACTTAAATATCTTATGCTATACCATTATTATTTTCAGTCAGTTGGTTACTTGGTTAGTCTTCCTATTAATGTAAGCTATTCGGCTAAGCCTAGTGTGGGGGCCATTGACCATACTAATTTGTAATTTCCTCGCAATTAGTAGATACTTTTTACTTTCACTTTACTTTATTACAATTAACTTTAAAGCACATAAGTCAAACTATCGTAAAATTATTGTTCTATGCAACACAAGTAATTTTATTACTTCTTTTGAAAACAATGAAATGAATCAAGAATTTGTGTTTTAGACTTACGTGTCGACCCTTTCTATTTGGCCCCAGAAAATATCGGCACCCATTTTTGTTAGACCTTATAGGGCTATAGGGTTATTTTCTAAGGGGACCTGGCGCTGAAAAACGATGGCCTCTCACACGGAGTCCTGAATTCATGCATGCAGTAAGCCCACGTCCCGATGTGGGCATCATACCATTCCGTGCCCCGCTCCCAACACTCTACGCCAATGCGCATCAAGGACGCTGTTCCACGATGCTGTTACACTTCGCTCGCACGATTTAACATTTGTGATGATCGTGAAAAGAATTGCATACATTTGATAAATGTGGTCTGAGGGTTCAGAAATCAATAATTTATTTTAACGTTAAGAATTTACATTCTGTTTGCTGAATGTCAATGTACTATGTTACTATGTTAGCCGCTGCCTTCGGGCCGTATTTGTAGTGGAGAAAAGGGCAGCGGGAAAAATAAAACTCCACTCTGACCATCTTTTCTTAAATCATCTTAAACTTAATACATCAAAGCCTATATGACATTATTCCGTGATTGTCATCAATAACATTAAAAGCCAAAAATAATACTTCTTAAGACAGTAAGAAAAAACATTTGATAGGTTTTATAGCTAACAAAATTACAGACATTTTAAATACATTTTCGTTTTCCTATGGTTAAGTTTTCATAAAAACTTTTAAAGAAAATCATTAATTTTAGTATCAATTTTTAACTAATATACACACTTATCTATTTATAAATGAGCTGAATCCACCGAAATTACCAACTGTACTACACCAAAACGCCTCAAACATGTAAAGTCTTACGTGGAATATCACAAGCACCCAAAACACACACCACTTGCCGCTGGTAGTCTACTTCTTCTTGTAGCCATAGGAATTAATTGCTGCAAACTCCTGATCGCACATGAGCAGTAGTTCCAACCACTGCGATCCCGTTACCCTTGGCAGCGACAGGGTGCCTCCGTAACAGTCAGGCAGGCACTTCGGACGGATGTACTTGTGGAGCTGGTCTCGGTCGTTGCCCATGAAGATAATGCGGGATCGGAGCTTCTCTTTGAGGAAGGGCTTGAACAGTTGGAACACCATGTTGAAGATATAGGGCTGGTTCGCGATGTACAACCCTTTGACGCGGAGCGGGATGCTTTCCTGGCCGCCCATTGTCACTGGAAATCGGGGACCTGTTCCCAACACAAACAATAGCACCTGCATAAGCCAAAAACTCACGCCCTCCGCTGACGCCCCGGTGTCGCCTCGACGTCACGGTCACGCTGTCACGGTCGCCATGAAGTATGCCCAGTGGGGGGGAATGGTTGCAGGACGGCGGCGCAGCAGGGAAACAACAGGAACGGTTGATCACATTTTAATTAGTACATAGTTACGTCGGTTCACAGACTCCAGTCTCTTGACTCCCTTATTCTAGTCTTACACTAGCTTATATATAATAATCCTACGTGCCAATCTTGATTCTTGATCTACTATATACGTGAAGGCATGTGGCGTGATGGTGCTATTTGCCTATCACAATGACCTTAAAATTCGAGGTAGGTATTGTAAACATATACTCTGCCAAATTGTGTTTCCAGAAAGCAAATGCACGAGTCACTATAAAAAACACCCGAATCGCTTCAAGTGTGCCTTTCAAATTTGAAGAGTTCCCCCGATTTCTCCAGGATCCCATTATCAGATCCTATGGGACCACCTGTGAAGTCTACTCTTTCAAAGAAAAAAAAGAATTTTCCAACGTGTCTTCGAGTAATCGGACAGCATACATAAAAAATAAAAAGATTCCGACGAATTTAGAACCTCCTCCTTTTTTGAATTTAAACGAAAGTTAAATAATTAGGTACAGGATAAGAATAAACAATGACCGTCCGTAATTTTATTATCTACGAAACCCTCAGACCACGTTTATCAAAAGTATACTCATTTTATGACAGTCATTAAAAATAATAACAACTCAATTTGCACGGATATTTAGGGCCGGTTTCTGAATTGAGAAATTCACTAAGTAAATACTTAAGTAACGTTCTGTCACGCCCTTTTCTGAGAAATTCGAAGAGACAGCACTACAGTTAAATATTTACTTAGCGAAATTCTCAATTCGAAAACTGGCCGTTACTCGTTTATTTCGTTTCATTTTACAATTTTCCGACGTTTCGGTACTTTTGCATGTGCCGTGGTCTCGGTACTCTGTTCTGTTTTTATTACGTCTAGTGCTCGTGTTAACCTTAGAACATCATTAAAAATGTTAGTATGTGCGAGCGACACAGCATGTCAGGTGCAATAGCGGCTCCAGGGAGAAACACTAGCGCCACCGAAGAAAAAAATCATATCTTTTTTTACAGATCAAATTTGCAAAAAGTGTCAGTACAATCCTCAATCGTGTTAATAGTGATTTTAGGACCCATTGCCGTGAATCTAAGGGAAAAAAATATAGCAGTAACGTCAAAAAAGGGCTGTTTTTGGCATAAACGCTATCTAGTGATCAATGGACACCTATTTTAACTTGCGCTACTAAGTTCTGTGCTACTTTGAATAAAAAAATTTGATTTTCATTTTAGTCCCAGGTGTGGCGGCATCATGGAACAGTTATCCATGCCACAGCTTCGGGACAGGCTAGCGCGCATGCGCGACTGCGCGAGCATTCAGCCTGCCGTCGCTATGGCGATAATAGATTGAAATGTGCTCGCCAACGAATCCGCCGTTTGAAAACATACAATAATTTCGTGTATATTTACGTAGCCCTTGTAAATATTGTAAATACGTAGAATTAGGTCGACATAATAATACGCATCTGTATATACCGCATATTGTTGTTTCTTCATCCGACCTACCACATCTACACAGGTTCGTGATCCTACCTTCTCCGTCGTGGGTCCTAAAAATCACTGTTAACGCGATGTGTGACTTTTTTTTTTCATTGGTGGCGCTAGCTAGCCCACTGGCTCCCCTCAAGGAGTGTTGGGCAGCGTAGCGTTGGGCACGAACCGGGCTTTCGCCCCTATCGCCTCGTCCAAATGCCTCAGCGAGCTGCACAGCTGCACTAGAGGCGTGCGGGCGCCCCGGGGCGTGCGGGGCGTTGCCACGTGACTGAGGCGACCGCTTCGTCTAACCGGCGTCACCGTGTACGTAGGGTCGTGCTGGTTGGACTGGCGGCTGTGGAAAAAGGTTCTCATTACTATTAATTCTTCATCATCAGCCATTTGACGTCCACTGCAGGACATAGGCCTCCTTCGTGGTTTTCATAACCATGAGGGGTTTTGCCATAATCGCCACGCTTGGCAGGCGGGATGGTGATCGCAGTATCCGGTTGGAATCTCAGGAAGACGCTGCTGCCCGTCTCCTGGTAATTGATTTCCTTAGTCGCCTTCTACGACATCCACGGAAGGAAATGGAGTCACGCTATTCTTAATCCGGCGCCACACGGAAAATAATAATTAATTCTTATGTACATTTTATACCTACGATTTTAAGAATACATTTTATCTTATCTTATCTAATCCTTCTACCGCGATAAATGTGAGTTTGTGACGATGTTCGGATGTTTGTTACTCAATCACGCAATAACGGCTGAACGGGTATACATGAAACTTGTCGCACAGATAGACAAAGACCGCGTTTTTTCGGAAGAAATTTCCGCGTGGCGCCGGATTAAGGATAGCATCACTCCATTTCCTTCCGTGGATGTCGTAGAAGGCGACTAAGGAAATAAATTACTGCTTATGAAAACCACGAAGGAGGCCTATGTCCTGCAGTGGGCGTCAAATGGCTGATGATGGTACTTGATATCCCGGTAATGCGTTCCCGTGGGATAATATTTATTTTAAGTTTAAAATAGATGGCGTTGTGCGAGCGAACGCTGTGTTTTAAAAATAGATGGCGTTGTGCAAGAATCGTATAAACGGTTTCTGTGGCGGTGCGAAGTTCGCCGGGACAGCTAGTTATATAACACGGTGGTAGCCTAGTGGGTAGAACATCTAGGACTCGGAAGTGAGAGACCCAGGTTCGAATCCCAGTACGGGCATGTAGGTACATATGACTTTGTTTTTTTTAAGTTACGTACATTTGTGAAATTACAGTAGCAATAGCACTCGCTAACGGTGAAATCTCTGAGAGAAGGTCTGTGCCCTACGGTGGGACGTAATAGGCTGCTTATGTTAATCCGTTAACATCGTTGCGTTAGTGATTTACTTACTGAAACTGCTGGTTTTGGTTCGGGGTTAGGACAAAAAATAAAGTCGTGAATAATTGGAGCGTGTAATTTAGTCATCTGGCATACATACATACATAAACTCACGCCTGTATCCCAGAGGGGTAGGCAGAGACCAGGGACTGCCACTTGCTACGATCCTGACAGATCACTTTCGCTTCCTCAACATTCATTAGTCGTTGCATGCACGCACGCCGGTTTCGGGTACTTTTTATCTTGCCCTTTGCTAATGCATCCCCTATTAGGTCGAAGTATGTCCGTCTGGATCGTCCCTTACCAGCCCTTCCATCCACATTCGCTCGATATATTTGTTTTGTCAATCTTTCTTCCTTCATCCTCTCCACATGTCCAAACCAACGCAACATTCCTTTCTCAATTCTAGTCACTACATCCTCTTTCAGTCCACAACGTTCTCTAATCACACTATTGCGTATCCTGTCACTCAAAGTAACACCAGACATACTTCTCAAGGACCTCATTTCTACTGCATCTGGTATGATGTGGATATTCCCTTTCAAGAACATTAATAATGTTGAACTTCTCGTCTGAAATCGAGGCTCGTTTTCTACAATTTAGCCAATAAGTTCTCAAGAAAAAAAAAACAAAACTCGCCACTCTGAGCGCCGGCGCTTAGTAATGAACTTCATCTTTGTCGTATGCTCACGGCTGAGGGACATGACTATGGCTCGCCCGATTGTTTGACCATCACTCTCCAAGCCGCTCTATCTTGAGCTCGATGGATGGTAGCTTGTAGCGTTGTATTGGTGATCGCCGTGATTGCATCGGTCCATCCCCTTGCCGTGCGTCCTCGACTCCTCTTCCCATCCATACGTCCTGTGACGAAGGGTTTTTCGAGGCCGTCTGGCCCCGTTCTGGCGATGTGTCCAAAGAAGCTGAGGAGTCGTTGTGTGCAGATGGTGGAGAGTCTACTCTTGATGTTGAGCTCTTTGAGGATGGACTCGTTTGTGCGGTGCGCTGTCCATGATTAGATTATTAGTAATGAACGATCATACGAATCTCTTCGCAGTTTTCCTACACGCGCCAGCAAGCATACCTTGGAGGACACAGGCCTCCTTCGTGGTTTAACCATAACCATGAGGGGTTTTGCCATAATCGCAACGCTTGGCAGGCGGGTTGGCGATCGCAGTATCCGGTTGGAATCTCAGGAAGACGCTGCTGCCCGTCTCCTGGTAATTTATTTCCTTAGTCGCCTTCTACGACATCCGCGGAAGGAAATGGAGAGACGCCATTCCTAATCCGGCGCCACACGGAAAACCTACATACCTAGTTCCAATTGACTAGGTGCGTGCGGTATACTTTCGGTAGATTACCTACCACTGGATTAACGGACTTGGGAAATTCAACGGAGGTTAACAAGTCCGTTAACATATTTTTTAAAGTTAACTTAAATGCTAATCCGTTAGTCAAAACATTAATTTCGTTAATTAACGATTAACGGATTAACGACTTAATGGACAGCTGTGGCCTGTGGCTCTAGAATGTCACCAAAGGGTGTGAAAGAAAAGGCACACTCACAGTTTAGCCTGCTGCACAGCGAACCGGATAATCGTGCTCTTGAAAACGTTGCGCACGTCCACCATTTTGTTGTGAGCTTCGCGCCGTGCGCCCTCGCTCTTCGGACTGATGTTTAAGCGCATAAACTTGTCCAGGAGCTGGTCTAGGTTGGCCTCGACGACTTTCCTCTGCGAAGGAGAGCAAATACCCATGAGATTTGGAAAGTTTAAATAGTTTGAACGAGCTCCGCGGTAATGACAGCGTGTCTGAAACCGAGCTCCCTACATAGGGCGAAGCAGGGAGCGTTCAACGGACTAGAGAGAGGGGGGTATACCCCGTCCAGTGATAGAGAGAGATAGAAAGAGAACTACCTCATTCCCCTAAGCTATTGTCCTCCCAGAACTGCACGGACGCCAACAGACAGACAGATAGAGGCACTCTCAGAAGACTAGAGAAAAAAGAGAGTGTCCTACCTCGGTCCCTTTAGCTGTAGCCTCCTCCCAGGACTGCGCAGACGCCGGGAGATTGACTTGGCGCTCATTCAGCGCGGCCCGGCACTCCCAGTAAGCTAGAGACCTTTGTCTGTCCATCCCTAGCCTCAGTCTAGTGTCTAGCCTCTGTCAGCCTGACCCGAGACATTCCCAGAAGGCTAGAGAGAGAGAGAAAGCGTCCCACCTCGGTCCCCTTAGCTATAGCCTCCTCCCAGCACTGCACAGACGCCGGCAGATTGCCCTGGCGCTCCTCTAGCGCGGCCCGGCACTCCCAGTAGGGCGCGCGGTCCACGGCTGAAGGGCACCGCTCGCGGATCGCGCGCAGCCAACGGGCCGCTTGCTCCCAGTCGAAGCCCTGCGGATGGTAATAATTTAATGTAAACAGCTTCCTTTTTTATCCGGACTGCGGTTGAGCACGACTTAAAGATACTGAAATAAAAATAACCAACAAGCAGGCGGGACCTGTCTAGGTGCCTCGCAATGAGTGACATTGTTGAATTTGGGTCCCAGCTCCTTAGCAGTCAATACTCAGCATTTGTTTATTTTTAGGGTTCCGTACCCGAAGGGTAAGGGACCCTATTATTTTTTATTTTATTTAGAACACAAAACAGGTTACAGACACATTTACAAAATTTTACATACATTTTACCAGGAGATAAGCAGTAGCGTCTTCCTGAGACTCCAACCGCATACTGCGGTCGCCAACCCGCCTGCCAAGCGTGGCGATTATGGCAAAACCCTTCATGGTTATGAAAACCACGAAGGAGGCCTATGTCCTGAAGTGGGCGTCAAATGGCTGATGATGATGATGATGACATACATTACAGATGCAGTTAGACTGCTTGTAATTTTAACTTAATTAGACTTTAAAAATCTATTTAGAGGCAAAAAATTCCACCCATGCTGGGACTTGAACCGCTGAGTTGGGAGAGCGCTGGCACGGTTAGCCAGAGGTCGCGGGTTCAAGTCACGGCATGGGTGGAATTTTTAGCCTTTTCGTCCTCAGCACGGATTAGTGCAACAAAGAATATAATTAGACTTTTTTTTTCTTCTTAACTTAAATTAATTTATTTTATTCTCTCAGGGTGCTCTGAGGGCGCCACGGATAGCTTTTATAAAGACGTGAAAGCTCTGAAAAAACTGAGAAGCTCAGTGAGGTCGTTGAGTGCTCCATTCACCAAATCGTTGGTATCCAATAATACAAACACATTGGCTATTCAAGTAACATACCAACAGTAAAGCATAGGTTACCTCTCGCAGAAGCTCAGTGAGGTCGTTGAGTGCTCCGTTCACCAAATCATTGGTGTCCTGAGCCTCCTCGTGGGATTGCATCGAGACAGGTGTCTCGTCGAAGTCTGTGACGCAGCTCGCACGACGCCATTTGTTGGTGGAGACCTGGGGCACATTCTTTTTAATATTATTGTTAAGGCATACAGCGGTGGTAGCCTAGTGGGTAGAACATTGGACTCGGAAGCGAGAGACCCAGATTCGATTCCCAGTACGGACATGTACCTATGACTTTGTTCTCTAAATTACGTACATTCGTGAAGTTATAGTAGGAATACCACTCGCTAACGCCGAATGAAAACGTCGTAATGCTTTAAAAAAAATGTGTACTTTTGATAAAGTAACTGACGTCTGAGGCTTTGTTACACGATAAAATCATGAAACCCTAAGATATTTTTTTGTTTTTCTATACTTAGTTTTTGATAAGGAAATTGATACTAAAATTAAAAATTTTTGTATTTTCTCCGTCGCGCAAAATCGGCCGCTATGGAAATCAGTTTCGAGAGCCCTGTGACTTTGATGAGGGACAACAGGAACTGAGGATGATGATGAAAAATAATTTTAGTACGACAGCAGGTTTATATCGCCCTCCCATCTCCTGCATGGTCCCCCGCGATTCCTTACGTTTCCCCTTGGGTACCAGTTGGTTACCTATTTACTCCATCATTTTTCCCGCCTGCATCGCAGCATAGCCGGTCCATCTCCATATTCATCATCAACCCATTATGTCCCCACCGAGGGGCACGGGTCTCTTCCCTGAGGAAGGTATAGGCCATACTCCACCACGGGGGCCAAGTCCGGATTGGTGGAGAATATAATAACACATTATTCTACGAGAATTTCAGTTACGAATATCACAATACTTACTTTTGTGTCATCATTCATAGCCTCGCTGTAGGAGCCGTCATCGCTGTCCGACTCCACAGAAACATTCTCCTTATTCTCGTCGTCGTAAGGCTTAAACTCCCTCTCCGTCTGCACCAGGTGATGGAGACCGAAGCATTGCAAATGGTGGTACGAATCGATGGACTTGCCTCGCTTCTGCAGCCAACTCTTCAACCTAGGAAGGACCAATCATCATCATCAACCCATTATGTCCCCACCGAGGGGCACGGGTCTCTTCCCTGAGGAAGGTATAGGCCATACTCCACCACGGGGGCCAAGTCCGGATTGGTGGAGGCTTGTAGACTAGTGGCTCGTCTACTGTCAGAAGTTGTCAAGCCGCCCTAAGGCCTCTGACTTGGCTTAACGACTGCCATCTATCGACGGCAGCCGCCACCAACAGCTTAACGTGCCTTGCGAAGCACGGAACCGCTCGGAAAAGTGCCACTAGCGTTAGGCATAGACGGCGACCCATCCGTGCACTGAACGCGCCCTGTGTTGCTTAACCTTCGTGATCGTTAAAGACGGACCAATATTAGTAACAAATTGGATAGGTAAGAATAGGACTCTAAGGCATAAATTCAATGTCACTCCAACATAATCCTGAGGCATGTTCCCCATTTTAAAGTGTATTCGACCAAATAGGGAATATATTAACAAAGGGCAAAATAAAAAGTAACCGATACCAGCATGTTGAAAACACTTCATTAGTGTTGATATTGTGTTGGCGTTGATGAAGCGAAAGACCCTGGTCTCTGCCTACCCCTCCGGGATACAGGCGTGACTTTGTTGTTTTTGTTGTAAAGCGTAATATGGTTTTATATCCATCTGTAAATGTAGTGTAGAACGTCCTCAGACTCGGTGGAGCGATGATCTTTGCAGGGCGGCTGGCAAGAGCTGGATGAGAGTAGCCGAGGACCGGGCTCAGTGGCGTGCAATAGGAGAGGCCTATGTCCAGCAGTGGACGTGGGTAGGCCAATGATGATGATACATCTGTACCTAACACACAAAAAGAAAACATATTACCTAGCTTGTAGCTCTGCTGGAGTAGGACCATTATGAATGCTAGGCCTCTGGAACGTAACTTTCTTACGTTCACTTTTAACAGCAGAAACTATCCTTTCATGCTTCACTAGTTCATCTTCGTTTATTTCCTTCAAAGGGGTCTTGTTAACATTTTCACTGGACGACCATTTTGTTATGCAGTTGATGAGTTCACTCCTTGGGATGCGTTTGAAGTGTACAGCTGATATAGACCGTCGAACCGGCACTGCAATATTCGGTTTCCTCTGTTCGAAGATCGTATGTCTTTTCTGTTTCTTAATAAGCAAGTTGGCGTCTTTAATTACTTTGTCACAGAATTTCGGGTCCGTTCGCAGCCTCTGGGCTACAGTGAAAGTCTTATCGGTGACAGTTTTTGGTTTGTACAGTCTGTCAAACACAGACTCCCGGTTGCTGTTCACTTTAGAAGCGCTTTGAGTAACTTTTGGTGCATTAAAGGTATTTGTCAGTTTTACACGTTCTGGTCTTGGTAAGCCCATTGGCATTAAGCTTTTACGAGCAGGGATTTTGGAAGCCACATCAATTGGGGCGAGAGTTTTTCTCGACAATGGCTTGGTGTCTTTGGTCGGCATTTCCGATGGTACAATCGTCTTCCTAGGCTGTGGTTTGACCATTTGTAATGGTGCAACAGATTTTCTTGACTCAGATTTTTTATTTTCTCTGATCTTAGCATGAACTTCTGGCTGAGAAATCGGTTTTTTAGCCACACCTTTAGTAGACATAGCCAGTGGGGCAATAGATTTTCTTGAAGTTTCAACCTTCTGTGCATTTTTATGTTTCATATTTTCAATTTGTTCTGTCAGAATCAGCGTCTTGCGTACGGTCTTAACAGTTTTTTCCCCCGCCTGCGGTGGTACGGTTTTCTTATTGACTTCGGACAAGATGTCTGGTACGTTAGAAGCTTGAGGCTTAGATGTGCCAGGAAGCATGCTGGTTTTAGGCTCTGATACCAATTTCACAGTGGCCGGCAGTTTCGTATTTGTCTTTAGCTTGTTCTGAGAATTGGCAGTAGGAGGTCTCTTTGTCAATGGTATAGATGAAGGCCTTCTAGTGTCAGTGACACTACGAGATGTTGGCAACTTGTGTGATGTGTTTTCATCCCTGCTGTACTTTTTGAGGTTCATTTCTCGGAGCTGCAACATTTTAAGCAACATTTGTCAGTTGAGTCCAAGTGGATTGTTTCATTTTTAATAAAGGAAAAATGAGCTGGAAAGTGGACAACAAGAAGATTAAGGTTTGTACAACATACTAATTCAGCAGACAATAGGTCTATCAATATTAGCACCAAAAGCAATTTAAATCATTTGCAGCCCAGAGGTTGCAGTCCCGGCATGGGTGGAATTTTTAGCCTATAAATAGGTTTTTGAAAAATTGTCCTCAGCATGGGTTAGTGCAACAAAAAGAATATAATCATGTAGGTACAGCAATATCATTCCGATGTAAAAACCTAACTGCAAAGTGGGTTACTCAGGCTGCAAGTGATGTAAATTGCTTCAGCCAGATGTCGCTGCCTGTACGTAATATAGAGAAGTTTGTAAAGAGGTTCGAAATTTCGCCGATGTCTGCACTTGCCCATTAGCTCAGTTGGGAGAGTGCTGTTACAGTTAGCCAGAGTTTGCGGGTTCAAGTCCCTGTGTAGGTCAAATTTTTAGCCTCTAAATAGGTTTTTAAATAGTATAATAATAATAACATACTTACAGATACCTAGTTTTTTAACCAGCACTGGTTTTAGTGCCATCTTTACTGACATACAAGGATTGTATTAGGTAAGAATAACAATACATTGGCTCATTCCATGGTGACGGATGTGACATTTTAGCTTTCATTTTGAACTTTAATTCTTATTAATTTCGAAAATGTCTTACAATTTTACCACAATATGATAGATTACGGTTACAGTCATTAAAATATTCATGAAATTTATTTAATTAAAATTTGTCAATGATTTTAATCTCTGTGACGGGTTTGAAGCGAAAGGAAACTAAATTAGTTACTACAAGCATGATTTCATTTCACAGGCTACAGGCATTTCTGCTAATTATGATATATACCTAATATACTTATTTATTTATTGAAATCGTTCAGCAGTTAGTAAGCGAAAGTTACGAAAGTTGCCTGCATCGATAATTATTTTTAACATATACCTAGTTGATATTACAAATTCTACATCCAAAATTCAACAGTGACCGGATATTGTGACAGGTGTGACGAGTCCAGGTGAACATAAAAAAGAATCAATTACAGGCATAAATATGTTTATTTTTGAAAGATATCAACTGAATTTATAAAGTTATACAAAATCCTATCGCTTTTCATAACTTAAAAAGGTGTAGAAAAGAGAAATTAGGTTGATTTCATCATATACAATTTTTTTTTAGTTTAAACTACGAAATTTTGGTAATTATTATAGATAACAGAATGTATTCGCTTTTACTTAGTATGTATAATATAATCAAATTTAAATAAAAAATATATGGTTTCGATTACTGTGGAATGACCCACTTACCTTATCCAAGCGGGCCTTCTCTCTGGCTATACGCAGCTCTCTCAGTTCAATTATACGCGATTGCATATTCTCGCTCATTGTAATGCCTTGTAAGGGTCCCTCCCGCCAACTAGAATCGTAACAGTAAAACATGAGACAATAAATGTCTTTCTTTTAGAGGAGTTAAAAAGTGCGGAGACCACAAAAGGGCGACCTAAATAGAGTCAATCTAGTCTTACCAAGCCAGATTACTGATGCATCATAAAGCTATTGTTGTTATGTTGTACTTACCAAGGAATTAAAGCTGAAAGCCGGTAGGTAGCGCCGAAAATCTTTGACACTATAATGTTGGTGATATATTCGCAGTCGCTTTCAATCAACGCAACAAACGCGTAGCAGTGCACTGCACTCTTGAAAACCCTTAAAGGACACGAATTGAATAACGACAAATAATAATACAGAACAACAAACGCTGCGAACGTTGTTAATGTTCAAATTTCAGATATTTTTCAAACTGTCATATTTTTAAATGTTGTCTATGGATAGAGTACGGTAGGGTCATCTCTACACAAAAGACATGTGAGCTGTCAATAGTATGTCTTACTTAGAAATAGATGATTACTCGCGCATCCACTCCCCAGTTTATAACCTGACAGTTATGCGACTTTCGTATTCACACTCGCGGTGTGTTTGCAGTTATCTGCGAGATGCAATGACATGCAGACGTAACAAAAAAGTAGCACCGAGTGAAGTAGCGATCGTGAACTAGTGTTTGTGAAGATTGTGTGAAGATTCTCGCTGCTGCCTCCACGTGCCAGGCCACAGAGGACTTGTGATGTTAGGACCTTACAAGTTCCTGCCTGCAACTCACAGTTTTACTTTAAGTCATTTTCTGTGCGTGCTGCTCGTATGTGGAACCGTCTACCCAAGTCTATCAGGGAGAGTCCATCTGTTGCTGTCTTCAAGGCAAAACTGAAAGAGCACTTCCTTTTCTCATTATCGCAATAGGTTTATTTAGTTTATTTATTTAGTTAATTTATTTACTTAGGTATTTATTTATTTACGTATTCTAGTTATTTATCATCTTATAAGTAAGTTTATGTAACTTTTTAATTTTATAGCCATATATAAATAAATATATATTACATATGTATGATTGTACTGGGTTGTAATATAGTACGTAATAATTATTATTGTACACTTTCCTCCCTTGTTTATAATGTTCGTATCACCACATCAAGGGTTGGCTGGAAGAGATTTCTGCTGAAATAAGCTCGCCATGTACACTTTTTAATTCTGTAAATGTTTTGTTTTATTCGTGTAATTTTATGTGTGCAATAAAGTATAAAGTATAAAGTGTTCCTTGAATGTTATCAATCAGAGCCCGTGCTTTGGCACGCCCAACATGAAGATCAGATTTTATAAACGCATAATAAAATTGTAAAACGCTAATTCATACAGTAACTGAGCATCAGAAACAGTAACCTCCACATCCATTTCAGTCAAATGCGCGAACGTAAATGCGAAAGGTTCAAGTATAGAGGACTATATTTTTCGCGGCGTGTTTAGTGCATGAATCCGTGATTCACGGCCGCGGTTCGTGAGCAAGTGTAGAGCCCGCATTGCAAATGAAAGCGTCGGCGCAAGTCGTTTGCAGTAATGCTCTATGCTTGCGGTAGGGTGGCGCGACTGGAGTAATCTTCTGTGTCTGAATGTTCGCATAGAAGGGTAGAATTCTCAAAATGGTAGAAATAAATTTATTTTCTCTGGCAACACAAAATACAGTGCTGCCAACGATGAAATCGAAAAGAAATAGAACTTGTTCTCACGCTGGCAGTACTGAAAGTATTTCTCGAGGTCACGAGTGCGGCAGACGAATTTTATTGTGGTTCAAATTCCTCTTGTTTCAGTGTGAAGAATACGGATTTAGTTCGGCTTTATTGAATAAGGTAAGAACTTAATTTCCTCAGCATATTAACAAGTTTTGACCACGTAGGTGGCATACAAACCAGGTGCATCGGCATTTAGAGAAAAAAAAGGCCCCGCGCGAAATCGTGAGATTTGCAAACAGGTTTCGTATGGGTTTTTCTCTTTATCTTTCGTTTTATGGTATAGTCAATCTCGTGCGCGCGACTATCAAGTTAAGCTTTATTGTAAAGATCTTTGGTTTGGATAAAAAAAGACTTGGGTAAGGAAATTTTGTTTTTTTTTGTTACCGAAACTACCCGCAAACCAAAATATTTGTTTATACGAAATTATGAATGATCAGAAGTTTTTTGTTTGTTGTACTTCAGCTTCAATAAGTAGGTATCAGTGTTAAAATAATGTTAATCATTTCCTACTAACAGTCTAAAAATAACCAAAAATCTTCGAAGAAAACAGAACATTTTACACGAATCCAAAACCTAGCCGGCAGATGGCGATCTTTATTATCTGCAACATAAGTGTGAATATTGATCAAGAAGGAGCAGGTACCCATTTATTAGCATACTTCGTACCAAATCGGATTTCCTGGAATGACAACAAACCGTTGATAAATGCGCTTCTAGGTTATTAATTAAACGCCTTAATTCGAGAATTTTTTAGAAACCTATTATATTCTATATTATCTCGCCTTTCTTTCTCGACGAAAAAAGTAGCTTACGTCATATAGGGAAAGTTTATTTGGTACGTCACATACCTAAGCTACACACGGCATAAGATTTTACGACTCAGTGATAGTGATGATAATGACAGTCGTGTCCCATTTTATCTTGTTTGTGTCAAAATGCAATAAAAATGCACTGCGGCGAGCCGAGAGCGCGTCTCCTGACGTCATAGCCACCAGCCATCGCATGCGCAGTGTCGTTTTGTTAACCGACTTCAATAAAAAAAGTTCGCAGTTCGACTCCTTTCTATTTCACATAATATATTATCACATAGAAAAAAATATAGTAGCGAGCGGTAGAACGTCGGCTTCTTATTCGGGAGGTCGTGGGTTCGAATCCCGAATGTACCAATAATGTTCTTTGTTAAGTTACGTAGGTAGGTACATTTGTCAAGTTATAGTAGCAAAACCACTCGCTAACTGTGACGAAAAACATCGTGAAGAAACCTCAGTGTCTGAGATGTTCACACACCTTAGCGCTTGAAATTGCCAATCCGCGGTGGGCACGCGTGGTGATTAGGCCCGTACGCTCTCCCTCTGAGAGGCCTGTGCCCTGCAGTGGGTCGTATTGCTACATAAAAAAAATTGGTAACTAAAGATCGAAGAATTCTAAGTCACATAATACCGCGTTCCCCGCCCATGAGGCCCGAAACACGTCCATGCGATATAAAAATCTCGTATCACAGGGTTTGTTATCGAACTCCTCCGAAACGGCTCACCGATTTTTATGAAATTTTATGTGGTATATTTGGTAGGTCTGAGAATAGGTCGTAGGCTAATTGAAATGGCAAAACAACGTTTGCCGAGTCAGCTAGTATACTACAAATTACTATACGCACTATTAGAGAGCAAGGCATATATAATAGTGATATATAATAGTGATATTTTTGTCTCATGGATCAATTTTGGGGCCGTTCCTTTTCCTTGTATACGTAAATGATTTGCCGTTTATGGTACAAAACATGTCCGAGATAGTATTATTTGCAGATGACACGTCACTTATTTTTAAAATTAAGAGACAAGAAAATAATCTTGACGATGCAAATGATGCTCTCTCGCGTGTGTTGGATTGGTTCACGGCAAATAATCTGCTTCTAAATTCCAAAAAGACAAAATGTATAAAGTTTACCTTACCAAACGTAAGATTAGTTGAAAACAACATTGTACTCGGAAAAGAAAAACTAGAATTTGTAGAAGATACCGTTTTTCTAGGCATCACAATCGATTCAAAATTGCAATGGGGTCCTCATATTGTAAAACTAGCACACAGGCTTAGTTCT
This sequence comes from Yponomeuta evonymella, assembly GCA_963969515.1. Taxonomy (NCBI): domain Eukaryota; kingdom Metazoa; phylum Arthropoda; class Insecta; order Lepidoptera; family Yponomeutidae; genus Yponomeuta; species Yponomeuta evonymella. The sequence continues at coordinate 5,493,624 of OZ018371.1, forward strand.
GCAGCATATGCAGTCAAAAGAATTAGAGAGCTCACTGACGTTGCAACTGCTAGGCTTGTTTATTTTAGTTACTTCCATAGTATTATGTCCTACGGCATACTACTGTGGGGTCGGGCAGCAGACATTGAGACGATCTTCATCTTACAGAAGAGAGCCATCCGATTTATTTACAAGTTAGGTAGTAGGGATTCGCTAAGAGATTTCTTCAAAGAAACCAACATCTTAACAGTTGCATGTCAATACATTTATGAAAATATTATGTACGTTAGAAAAAATATCAGACTTCGAAAATGTTGGTGGCCACCATAATGTTAATACTAGAAATAAACATAAATTGTCATTTCCACTATTTAGACTTGCAAAAGTTAACACATCCTTTATGGGGCACTGTATAAGGTTCTACAACAAAATTCCTCAAGATATATTAGAGTTACCTCCAACGCGATTTAAAAAATGTGTTAAGCACATTCTGTGCAAAAAGGCTTACTATAACATCAAGGATTATTTAGAAGACAAAGATGTTTGGCATTAAACAGTAGATTAATATTATTTAAAGGACGATTGTGACTAGTGTTCAACACATTCATGACTAATATTTTAAGTTGAAAACTCTGTTAATTAAGTTAAAACGTGTTTTGAAAAGAATAAATGTGGAGTTTCTTTGTTAGCTTCTTCTCCACATAATCCATTAATTGTGAAACTAACAACTTTGACGTTCATTAAGTAAACATTCTGTTTTTACAATGAATAAATTATAAAAATATTTGAATTGAATTGAATTGAATTGAATTCATACGGGCATTCTTCGAATTTTGCGGCAAATGTTTGACGACCTCCGTGGCGCAGCGGTAGCGCATCTGCCTACCATGCGAGAGGTTCCGGGTTCGAATCCCGGCTGTGGGCAAAAAAATCCCCAGGTCTCGGATGTTGACGTGTTTGTGATGTCGTTGTTTCTGGTTCCCACGACTCAGGGTATCCTAGTGTGGGGCCAGAAGCAATGTATGTGCCTGTACGTAAAAAAAAAAAGGTAGTGAACGCTTAGGGGGCTACCCATCTAGCGGCAATAATACCTTTTCGCAAAAAGTGATCATCATAAATCTCGGACTAAAAGTTTCGTAAGTAGGTACTACATTTTATAATAGGGGTTAAAGTATGAAATTGCCGTTTTATTGCAATAGGTTTTTTGAATTGACATAGAATGTTCATGGTTTGAGGTTTTCGAATGAAACTTTTTTCAAATGGTTTCTATGATGTTCTTTTTTTAAAAAATGTGAAACATTTGAATATCGTCTTTCAATTGTTTTTGTTATTCAATTTAGACAAGAAAGATGGATACTGCGAAAATTCGAGTGATTTTTGAATACGAGTTCCGACGCGGAACTAACGCGGCAGAAACAGCCCGCAATATCAATGCTGCGTTTGGAGAGGGGTCTATTAATGAACGCACCGTGCGATTTTGGTTTAAACGCTTTCGTGATGGAAATTTCGACTTAAAGAACGAGCCACGAGGAAGACCGCCCACACAGGTGAATAACGATGAATTAAGAAACATAGTGGAAGCCGACCCTAGTCAAACTACCCAGGAATTAGCGGCATGGTTTAACGTTACCTTTCCCACAATATTGACTCACTTGCGTCAAATCAATAAAATAAAAAAATACGAAAAATGGGTGCCTCATAATCACTCGAATTTTCGCAGTATCCATCTTTCTTGTCTAAATTGAATAACAAAAACAATTGAAAGTCGATATTCAAATGTTTCACATTTTTTAAAAAAAGAACATCATAGAAACCATTTGAAAAAGTTTCATTCGAAAACCTCAAACCATGAAGATTCTATGTCAATTCAAAGAACCTATTGCAATAAAACGGCAATTTCATACTTTAACCCCTAATATTTCAAAAAAACGGCTAAGTGCGGATACGGACTCGCGCACGGAGTTTTCCGTACAAATTTGTAGGTACTTATGTGTTATAAATAGTTCAGGAATCGAGTCTCGCAGTTTTTCAGGAACTTCAAACACAATTTTTTATGATTTAATTACAAGTCTATAGTTTTCAGGTTTTTCCCTGGGTTTAAAGTATAAGACGATATTAAGAAATTAAGAAATTTATTGTGTAACGAACGTCTGTACAACAAAAAATAATACATGTCTTGTATACATTGAACTTAGTAGGTAGGCGTGTAATTGTATTATTATGTTTTCACATCGAAAACCATACTAGGCGAGCCTGTATCATGGCTTTACTTGCCAAATTTCATGGTCAACAGAAAGTACCCTATAAATTTTGATTCCCTTGAGTGTCGAAATATACGTATCGTTTTTTTTACGTTAATTTAGAAGTTCGATGTTTTTACAGCTTCAAGGGAATGTAGACCTGAGTCTGAGGTTTTAATTTTAACTCGATACCTCCTAGCGTTCCCGAGATAAAGGGTCTTGAAGGCGGACGGACAACAAAGTGATCCTAGAAGGGTTCCGTTTTTCCTTTTGAGGTACGGTACTAAAATCAAAAAATCCGACAAAAATCTATTAAAAAAAAACCTATTTAGAGGCTAAAAATTCCACCCATGCCGGGACTTGAACCCGCTACCTCTGGCTCACCGTGCCAGCGCTCTCCCAACTGAGCTAATGGGCAAGCGATTTACATCACTTGCAGCCCCGAAGTGAAGAGGCAGTGTTACCAGTGTAGGTATATGTGGTAGGTCTGAGAATAGGTCGTAGGCTAATTATATGGCGAAACTACGTTTGGCCGGTCAGCTAGTAAACAATATAAAAAGACGGAATGTGTTAGTGAAGTTGTCGTCAAAGTTGTAGTAATTATATTTTTGTGATCTCAAAAACTTCACTTTTTACTCACTTTTCCTCCCAACTAATCGCACGCGCAACGCAATAAGTCCTATAGAAATCGTGTGCTCGGATAACCCGGCCTTAAGGTCGAGCGGCTGTTTTCTGTCAGCACCGCACAGGTGTAAAAACGAATGTAGTCAATCCGGATACGGATATTGCGATAAAAATCAATACGTCTATGCTCCGTACCAGATAGAATTTCTCTAGATATAATCAAACCTTTCCTTTCGCAGTTACGTAAAAAATAAAAAACCGACTTCAAAACGCTAAAAAGTTACAAATAATTTAAAAGAAGTAGAGATAGGTAAAAATAAAGGTAGGTATTGTAGAAGTATAATTTGGAGTCTGTGAACTGATACCCAAAATATATAATGTGCTGTTCATGAAACTCGGGACCGACTACAAATTATACTAGAATTGATAAACTTTTTTTTAAATTTCTGTTAAAAATCTTTAAAATATAGAAAACAGTATATCTAGATCCGTGTGGCGCCAAATTAAGAATAGCGTCACACCATTTCCTTCCGTGGATGTCGTAGAAGGCGACTAAGGAAATACATTACCAGGAGACAGGCAGCAGTTTTCCTGAGATTCCAACCGCATACTGCGATCGCCAACCCGCCTGCCAAGCGTGGCGATTATGGCAAAACCCCTCATGGTTAGGAAAACCCTGAGGGAGGCCTATTTCCTGCAGTGTGCGTCAAATGGCTGATGATGATGATATCTATATCTACTAGTTATTAGCTGGTCAGAGGTTATTCATTAATTACAGTAGTTTTATTGATAAAACATTTCCTTGTTTCAACGCTTAGTTTACGTTTACGCAACTTTCACCTGAGTCATAGTATAGTTAGGTCTTAAAATTCGTTCAACATTCTGCGTGGTCATTACGTTGCCCTGTTATTCGAATGAATTGAATCGGATGCTCTCTTAACTGCAACTACTTTCACCTCGTTTCACTTTTAACAGCGTTCGTCACTCGAGGTTGAGATAAAGCCCGTCGCCGTCCAGATAAGTAATTTTGACATGTTTTGATCTGACGATATAATAGTTCGAATATAACAATTTTTACATGTCTAGAAAGGTGAAATGTGTAGAGCCAAATCCTTATGTACGACATTTGAGCACGTAAAAATAAATATTAATCCTTCTAAAAAGCATATAATTTAGCACACTTTAGGTTTAATTTCTATGGTTTAAATTCGTCCTTGAAGGCTGAAACTGATAAGATATTAATGTTGTTAGTTTTAATTAACTTAGTTCTAATAAGTCAGAAGTTACCTCTCTCTGAGGCCTTTGTTTTCCGTATTAATTTTCTCTTTCTCCAATTCGTGGTAAGCGTTGCTGGTTGTACAATTACTTAAAATAGGTACTCAATAAGTTGCTGTTACCACTCATTGTATCATTGTTTGTTTACCCAAATAAAATAAAATAATAATACAAATAAACTCATTATCTGTCGCCCACATACCGTGTCAGGCTGATGATGTGGTCTCTTAATTAAGATTTGTAATGGGGAACTTGCATCAAACTTAGATTGGAGTGACATTGTTTTTACACCACAGACGACACAGAAAAATTCGGGAAAAATAAAACCGAAAAGATTTTTTCGCCATTTCAAAGGCCTCAAAAATGCGAAAAATAAAGTTACGGTAATTATAAAAAAAAATAGATTGAGTTTTTTCACGGAATTCTAAACGTTTTCTAGGAGGCATATATAGGCATCTATATAGGATCATATATTTTACGAGACAACTCAAATAGGTATTGATAAACTCTTCATACTTTATGAGTTATCTAAAGGCAAGTTGTGACGACATAGTTTGAGCGCGATTTGTATGGTGCGTTATTTTATCACGTGACAGAATGACATTTCGACATCATGAAATGTATTAGTCGTAGAGAAAAAAAATACCCAATTATTTATCTTTTAACATGCCCTCTCCAACATTTTTCGTGCAAGTTCCCAATTGTCATTGGGACGCCAGCTACGTCAAGATATAATATTATGAACCTTAATTTGAGATATGAACTCAATACCACTGAGCTAACAAGACATAAGACTTCGGTGAAGTTAAGAAAAAATACAAGTCAAGAGACATTTTGTTAAAATTTACATAAAATAAATTTATACGTAGTTGAAGAACTAGGGCTAGTATAACATTAAATATTATTTCGATGACAATGATGTCTGGAATAAAGACTAGCTCAATGCATGAGTCTTAGGTTTAAGAATATGTACTCTGTTAATTAAGGACCAAATTTAAAAAGAACAAGTTAGGAGTTTTTTGTCCATTATTTCTCCAAAACGATCCTGCTTTTGAAATGGACACCTGTATAACTTATAAAGTTCTTTGAGTCGTGGCGAGGACATCACAAGTATGTATGCTCTAATGGCGTGACGTAATGGAAACCTTGACACGCCCCTATAGAACCCTATCGCAAGGCTGGAACCCCTCTGGCTCCTCTGCCAGAACCCCAATACATTGTGTTGCGTAATTTCTGGATGACCTCCAAGTTGCACAGATCACCCCCGATTAGGAGTGATATTGTTTTCGCGCTTTCGAAGTTTTCACCGTAGTCAAAGGTTTTCCTGGTGACAGGTTGAACCATTTTGGGATTTTGCAACATTTTGTAGAGAAAGGAATGTTGCGTTGGTTTGGACATGTGGAGAGGATGAAGGAAGAAAGATTGACAAAACAAATATATCGAGCGAATGTGGATGGAAGGGCCGGTAAGGGACGACCCAGACGGACATACTTCGACCAAATAGGGGAAGTATTAACAAAGGGCAAGATAAAAAGTACCCGAAACCGGCGTGCGTGCATGCAACGACTAATGAATGTTGAGGAAGCGAAAGTGATCTGTCAGGATCGTAGCAAGTGGCAGTCCCTGGTCTCTGCCTACCCCTTTGGGATACAGGCGTGAGTTTATGTTATGTTATGTTTTTGTTGTAGATTCCAGTGTCAAAATAAAAAAAATCATTCCTCCCTCACCGGAACAGTGGGTTGGGTTAGGTTAGACTTGTGGTCTCACTGCGCGGAGCGAACGAAGCGAGCGTAGCTCCTTAGTGGTTATCAAAAAGTATACCTAGCAAAATTTATTTGGTTACTTATTATTTTATTTTTATTTTATTTATTTATTTATTAGGTTACTTTAAGAGGCGGAAGAAATTCCGTTCAGGCAAACGTAAGGCTCCTGGGTAAATTTACCTTCAAATGATTTGTCCCAAATGGAAATGACGCCCTTGCAGAATACCTAACATTTTCGAAGTTCTTCTGCGACCTCCCCGAGCATTGCATCTCCGTACCCCCGAGCATAATACGGCTGGTTATTCAGGCTCCTTCACTGTGACAGCAATTCGCCTTTGGAATAGCTTGCCTCTAGACATCCGACAGGCCCCATCGCTTGAAATATTCAAAACCAAAGTCTATCGCCACTACCTAAATCTCTAGCATTTGTCTTAATTTATTATATTATAAGTATATCACAATATCTTTCCTAAATCTGTAGGTTTATGTATTTATTTATTGTATCAAGTATTTATTTATTATTATGTTGTGTTTTTGTATAATATTTCCCCCCTATTATATTTTATATATCTAGGTCTGAATAAGTAATTAGTAATATATTTAATATTTGAAATAAGTCTAATAGAATAGTTTTCGAATAAAATGTATCTTTTATTACCAATTAATCAGGCAAGGTCATTATTGTACGAACGTTTTTCGCGATTTCCCAAAAACTTACTTTTTTGAGTTAAGCCGGTATTTTATTAAGCGTGCGACATGCTAATGTTCTCTTCAAAACTTAGGTTAGCTGGTAGATAATGCTAAGTAGCATTAAGCTCGCCTATGTGCAAAACTGCCTGTTTTAAATGCAATAAAGGATTTAATAATAATAATAAGTTATATTGCAAACTTGAGATTGTCAAGAATGTCAGTTTATCTTTTAAAATAATAAAAAAAAAGTATTTTCTGAATTTTTTAAAATGTAAGTATATATTTTAAATATACCACCTGTTATAAATGATGCATTTTAAAAATGAATGCCTTTCAAATGAATGTTTGTATTTGGATGTCATTGTGGAACATCTCGGACACTAAGGTTTCCTCGCGATGTTTTCCTTAGCGGTTGGCGAACAAAAGAATAATAAAATAAAATAAAAATAAAATAAAATAATTTTATTTGCTTAAAACGTGGTACATAAGGATGGCATGATATTATATATGAGCTCACATTCTGTTAGATATGTTCTAACATGCAAATATTTAATTGTAGTTTATTGTTATTGAAATGTCAAAATACCATAATGAAATTAATGAATTACAAATGTCAAATAAGTTTTTATGTCAGGTGCTAAATCTACAAATGTTAATATAATACAATGTCCAGGTCAATACAGTAATTGAAATGTCAGTTGCATTTAATTAATAAAATTAAGTCAAATAGATTAAAAATAAAAAATTAAATTATTTAAAAATAGCGGGAATGTCAAAAATAAAATGGCACTTTACTTAAACTTATCTGTCATAAATTCATTTATAGAATAGTAGCACTTTTGGCACAGCCAATTATACATTTCTCTCTTGAACATCGACCATCTTAAATTTAGGAATTCAACAGGTATTTTGTTATACACTCTTACAAGCATAATCTACAGATGAATCATAAAAAAAGACGTGTCACAATGTTATTCGTCCGGCCCTTAAACATTTTAGTACCGCATCGACCGCAGTGATTCATCTGTTTGCTTGGAAGGATTCTATTCGCACTACTAATCAACGATCGTTCCTGAATCTGTAAACAAATCCCTCGATGTGTATAGTCCGTACCAGATAGGCTTTCCTTGGATGTACTCACCTGAGCTGAGGTGTCTGAGGTGTTCACATACCACGAACTGGCAAACGCAGTATAGGACGCCTATCAGCTTGCTGGACCGACGATCTGAGGCAGCTTGCTGGCAGCAGCTGGGTGAGATCGTCGGCCCAGCTCAGACCGTCGGTCCAGCGAGCTGGTGGACGTTGGGCTCCACTCGAGAACCTTTGTACCCGATCGACTATGTCGATTCTTTGGCAGAACGCTTTAGCACATTTTGTTACCTTGATTTAGTTGTACACTCGGGAGGAAGGTTGGTATTCGCAACACTGGTTTTCTGCCCACGGTAAATACCACCAACTATGAGATTTTGAGATTTTGACTACACCAATTATGAAATTTTGAGACTGCGAAGACTAAGTTTGGATTTTTTTTGTCCATTTCTTCTCCAAAATGATCTAGATTTTGAAATGGACACCTAGTTTAACTTGTAACGTTCATTAAGTCGCAGTTTCTGTGCTACTTTGAATAAAAAATTTAATTTCAATTTGATACTTAACAATAAGTATGTACCGATTAATGTAACATGAGAGTATCTTGTTAAATTGGACCAATAAAGCTTATCTTATCTTATCTTTGGCAGAAGTGACCAGCCCCACTGCCACCTCAAGTTAACTGATCCATAAGGAATCGAATGAGGTTTTAAATTCGACTGACTACAGGAGTTATATTTTGAGAGAATGTTCCTTTCATTGTGAAAAACAGTGTTATTAATGATTTATTATTCTTATTATTATTAACATTCTTTATTGCGCTATTAAAACAGAATAAAAAGCGCAAAGGCGAACTTAATACTAACAGAATCAAGTTTTTATTTAGTGGTAAGTATAACAATAAATATTCGTAATTACTGATCTTTTCCTCGAAACAGTGAATCCAAATTCTAAGTGGTATGAAGTACCGTGATGTTGAAACATGTTTTTTTAACAAGATAAATGTATAAGAGTCTGTCCTCCGATATGCGTAAACAATCAAAAGAACAACTGAGTTGGCCGGCGCCATCCATGAGACGCTCGACCCCTAGTTTTTATTTTTATAACCGCTCGTCCTAATATTGTTTGTCTATACTTAAGTGAAGTAATTTTGGGAACCTAAAAAGCACTAGCCCCATATTATTATGTTTCTAAGGCCGACTGCACCACTTCTTAAGTATGACAAGTCGCACGTCGGCCTTAATTGTGGTTGAGTTGTCCCCTTAAAATTTGTCAAAGGATAGATAGATAGATAGAAAGAGAACACTTTATTGTACATAAAAATGGAAATTACACAGATATTTGTTAACCTGAGAGTACAGAACAGACACGCGGTGGTAGCCTAGTGGGTAGAACATTGGACTCGGAAGCGGGAGACCCAGATTGAAATCCCGGCACGTATGTTACCAATAACTTAATTTTCTAAGTTACGTACATTTGTGAAGTTACAGTAGTAATACCACTCGCTAACGGTGAAGGAAAACATCGTAAGGAAACCTGGGTGTCTGAGCTATTCACATACCTCAGCGCCTGAAATCGCCAATCCGCGGCGGGCACGCGTGGTGATTAAGCCCTTACTCTCTCTCTGAGAGAAGGCCTGTGCCCTACAGTGGGACGGATATAGGCTGCTTATGAAGATGCAGAAGGAATTCCGAGTCACCCTGTAGATTTCTTAGCAGTAGGGTTTTTTGTTTTTAGGATACGCATTTTTGGAAAGCGATGGTACACTGAATCCCTTCGCCTGTACATTTATGCAGTAACCCAACAGCCTCGGGTGGGCCTGGAGCATTCTGAGGTGGGAAAGGCCCCCCTTTCCTATCCTCCCCCTATCTAAGCCAATACTGTTTATTATGACACATGCTAGGCATTTCCGGAGATCCCATGAGTAACCGTGTGATTCATTGGTATTTCTCTTTTATTGCACTGAACGAAAAATTACGTTTTCGTTCCGGTTCCGACTTATCGTGTCCGACATCTCTCGTTTGATAACTTGGCAACGAACGATAGTGGCCTATGTTGCCAAACTGATATATCAATGTGAGAAAGTTGGGACACAGGTGGAGTGCACCACTTTTCGCAGCCGATGGATTGAATAAACTGGGTGAATTTAAGAGATGAAGAACGGAACTCTTTAATGGACAGCAGTAAATAAGGCCTCATTAGGCCTTTCTTTAGTAAAATCCGTACGTTTCATAAATTAGCGTAAAAGTAGTTCCAAGGTAATTTGGTTAGTTCTGGTGAAGACTTTCGGAGATGGAAATTTAGAACACCAAATTTTAAAGCAACGAATTAAGTATTGAAAATTATGGTTATATGGGACTTGTTTTGAAAAAAAATATATTTTAATAAAAAATAAAAACCGTCTTCGAAACACTACAGCACTAAAACGTCAGAAATAATTTAAATAATTAGAAGTATTTATACATGTAGGTATTGTAGAAGTATAATTTGTAGTCGGTGCCTAGTTTCATGACCAGCACATGTATAGTTGTGGAAGAGTGGGATCTCCTGGCACAGGTGTCATACACTTAAAAGGAGGTCTCAGCCTTGTAAAATAAGTTTGTAAAAATTTTGTTTTAGAAATAAATATTTTTCATTTTAATTTTGGGCACCGACTCCTAATTATTCCTCTACAATACCCACATGTATAAATGCTTCTAATTACTTAAATTATTTCTTACTTTTTAGTGCTGTAGTGTTTCGAAGTCGGTTTTTATTTTTTATTTAAAAATTTTTTAACGTCAAAAGTCGCAACTTGCCAGTACATTAATTGTAAAATTCTGACATTTTCGCGCCACAAAACGCGTGACTCGCGCCGTCGTACACATGCTGGCATGTATTGTACAGTGTAAAAGTTGATGGCAATGAAGTTTTTTATATTTGTACCGGTAAAACCCGGCTTAAGTTATAGGGAGGTCTCATTAGTTTATCATACAATAGGAGCATAATGTGTCATCGCTGGGTTCCTGCGTTTGTTCACATCTATATGGGTTTGTTGACCATTGTGTGCCGGTTATCATATGTTTGCTGTAGTCGTGCGATTGCCTATTATTAGAGACTGAGCCCGTAATTTATGTTACTTCTTCTTATTCGAGTGAGGGCGATCAAGCCGCCGGGGTGTGACGAAATATGCATTTTTTGCGGCATAAACGGCCTTATAATTTTTATTATTATTATTGATACGTTTATTGCACATAAGTAAAAAATACAATGGCAATGTGGCGGACTTAATGCTATAAGCATTTACGGTAACTTAAAAGTTTAATTTTTGACGTTTACCCATACCATGATGGAGGCGAGAAAAAAATGCATCCCTAATTTAGGTGTAGGGGAGGCACCGTAATTTTTTTTTTCCAAGTTTTATTCTACCGTTTTGTCCGCTTTATAAATATGTACTTACATCTGAGCCAAATTTCAGCTCTCTAATACTTACCGTCTCTGTGCTAAGCCGCGGACGGACAGTCAGACAGACGGACGGACAGACATGGCAAAACTATAAGGGTTACTTGTCCACTACGGAACCCTAATTACAATAATAAATTGACCTATAGTGCCGAAAATTTATCTTATGTTATCTTAAAAATATCACTTTCGCTTCCTCAACATTCATTAGTCGTTGCATGCACGCACGCCCGTTTCGGGTACTTTTTATCTTGCCCTTTGCTAATGCATCCCCTATTTGATCGAAGTATGTCTGCCTGGGTCGTCCCTTACCGGCCGTTCCACCCACATTCGATCGATATATTGAAGAAGGGAAAGTGATCTGTCAGGATCGTGGCAAGTGTCAGTCCTTGTTCTCTATCTACCCATCTGGGATACAGGCGTGACTTTATGTATGTATGTATCTTTAAAAAAATTGAATATTTCCCTTAGGCGCTGGCCACACAGAAGGGATGTAGGGCGAGGGCGCGGAAAAGACGCGACGCGTTGTATAGAGTTCGTGCCCTCGCCCCGTTCCTTCTGTGTGGGCTTCGTCTCGTCCCTTCAGTACATTGTGTATGAAAGTGAATTGGAAAGACGGCGCGTCTTTTCTGCGCCCTCGCCTCATGTCCTTTCTGTGTGTCACAGGCCTTAGCACGCAGTTAATGTGTAACTAACAGTTTAGATTGGTTTATGTTTATTATAAATTATGTAAGTACGAGCTTCGTAGCTTAAACCAAGTTTACCGCTGAACGCGTTCAGTTTTAAAAGTCTGCACAAAGCTGGTATAAATAACTCGGCACCCCTATGGGAGCGACTGAACCGATTCCGACGCCATTTGCCAGTTGGTTGGGTAGTTTATTTACGGCGAGGCTTCGAAGGTTACTTATTTTAACCTTCCGTTTCGATATGTGAGGGAAAACATCGCGGGGAAACCCGTTCACGATAAGGTGCAGAGCGAACTAAACGGTAACAGGAAATGCAGAACCAATTAGTAGATTGGGCTTCAACTATGACGTCACAGGTGACGTCAAACGTCAACAATTTGTGTATCGCGTTCTCCATTATTAATGATCAGCTTTTTCCCGCGACTTCGTCCGCATGGAATGAGTAATTTCCGGGATGCAAAGTATCCTATGTCCTTCCCCGGGACTCAAACTATCTCCATGCAGAATTTCATCTAAATCTGTTCAGCTGTTATTGCTTGATTGAGTTACGAACATCTTCACAAACTTTCACATTTATAGTATTAGTAGGATAGGATTAATATTACACGTATTGAGTGGTGGTTGCGCAGCGGTAGTGCACTCGGGAGGTCGTGGGGTTGAATCCCGTCTTGTAGTTGATCATCATCATCATCAGCCATTTGACGCCCACTGCAGGACAAAGGCCTCCTTCGTGGTTTTCATAACCATGAGGGGTTTTGCCATAATCGCCACGCTTGGCAGGCGGGTTGGCGATAGCAGTATGCGGTTGGAATCTCAGGAAGACGCTGCTGCCCGTCTCCTGGTAATTGATTTCCTTAGTCGCCTTCTACGACATCCACGGAAGGAAATGGAGTGACGCTATTCTTAATCCGGCGCCACACAGAAGCTTGTAGTAATGCCACTCGCTAACGGTGAAGGAAAACGTGAGGAAACCTGAGTATCTGTGCTATTCACATACCTCAGCGCTTGAAATCGCCAATCCGCTGTGGGCACGCGTGGTGATTGAGCCCATACTCTCTCCCCGAGAGAAGGCCTGTGCCCTACAGTGGGACGTATATAGGCTGCTTATTATTATTTTAAAGAAAAATATATATATATACGCGTCGAATTGATAACCTCCTCCTTTATTGAAGTCGTTTATAAACAGCGGGTAAGCCTGTGACGGTTTACACGGCCATTGGTTTAACGTGAAATGTCTATAACCTTTGCACATTTATACCTACTTACGTAAATGCGTTTATTTTCTTGCAGTCGCCATCACGAGCTACCCAAGTAGATTAACTTACCTTAGCTAAGCCGATTATAAACGTGGCTTGCATTACATGTCGTTTCGATTCGTCATCCACGTATTTATAAGTAAAAACGTACTTACAAATAGGTAAATGTATGACGAAGCTCAAGTTATTCAGACACATCAGCAAAACAGTCGATTTTTTTTTCGGCAATAGTATAACTTAAAAACCGGCCAAGTGCGAGTCGGACTCGCGCACGAAGGGTGCCAAAATCTATACAACATTAGACACAAAGATCGAGAAAAAACGGCAAAAAATGTCGTTTGTTTTAAGGGAGCCCACCTTAAATATTTATTTTATTTTAATTACATATTTATTTTTGAAGCTAATATGGAACTAAATATTCTGTGAATATTTCAAGCGTCTGCCTGTTGCCGTTATTAATATCGAGCAATTAATTACGCTTGTTGTATGGGAGCTGTTCTGTTTTTAGTATTAGTTGTTATAGCGGCAACAGAAATACATTATCTGTGAAAATTGCAACTGCCTAGCTATCACGGTCCATGACATACAGCTTGGTGACAGACAGACAGACAGACGGACAGTGAAGTCTTATAATAGGGTCCCGTTTGGCACCCTTCGGGTACGGAACCCTAAAAAAAGATTCCGACGAATGGAAAACTTATACTAGGGCACCTGTGACCAACAGGGTATTTTCACTAATCGCACCCTTGACCATAGGCGGAAAACCCAAATGTTTTAATATAATCGGAGAGGCTATGTTAAAACATAAATAAACGTGGTATTTTTTGTTCCCTACCTGTTTCCTAACCCGACGAACAGTCAATTTAGAACAGCCTTATAATGTATGATGAAGCGTTTATCAATCTTTGAGTTATCTCATAAAATAATGCATCTACACACCCTTATAAGAAAACGTTATAGTTCAATGAAAAAAAAACCTATTTTTTTTTATTAGAGTAAATTAATTTTTCTTATTTTCTGTCATCCCGAAAACCACGAAAAATTCATTGTTGGGTTTATTTTGTAATTTTTCTAAGTTGTTATGTGTCTTCTATGGTTTAAAAACAATGTCGCTCCAATCTAAGTTAGACGCAAGTTCCCCATTGAGAACCTCCTTTTTTGAAGTCGGTTAAGACTTTAAGAGTGGAATAAATTAAACACTTCTCAGATTCTTTCCTTAATCTGTGGCATGATTTGTCTTTTTAATCTGTGACTCGAATCCCCTTAAGCTGACTTGCGCCAAGGCTATCTGACAGCACTATCTATGTTTATCCATGGGTAAGCTCTATCCAGTGAATAAGTCCAAAAACATCTTGCATAATAACATTTGCAGACCTATCTATAGATAAGTAGTATGAATAAATTCAGCATAAAAAGAAAAAAAAAATCACTAAAATACAAAAATAAAAACTGAAATAATAAATGGTAGCCGCGGTGGTAGCCTAGTGGGTAGAACCTCTGACTCGGAAGTGGGAGACCCAGGTTCGATCCCCGGTGCGGGCATGTACCTATGACTTGGTTTTCTAAGTTATGTACATTTGTGAAGTTATAGTAGCAATACCACTCGCTAACGGTGAAGGAAAACATCGTGAGTTAACCTGGGTGTCTGAGCTATTCACATACCTTAGCGCTTGAAATCGCCAATCGGCGGTGGGCACGCGTGGTGATTAAGCCCATACTCTCTCCCTGAGAGAAGGCCTGTGCCCTACAGTGGGACGTATATAGGCTGCTTATGAAATAATAAATAACAAACAACCCAACTGCTGAGCATTAACTACTTACCAGGTGGGACCAAAATTCAATAATGTAACTCATTGCGAGCTACCTAGGTTGGTTCCGTCTGCAGTCGGGTTGTTGGTTATTTTTTATGTCAGTTTTTTTATTTATAAAAGTTACATAATAAGTATTACGGATTGCTATTAAGTTACACAAATGCAAATATTACACAGAAAAAAAAAAAAAAAAATTATTATTAAATTCTTTAGTGCACTGAATTGTTGTAATATACATACAATGAATTACCAAAGTAGGTTTAATATGTATTTTGTAAATATTTGTTTATTTATACAAAATGTGTTTTTGTTTTCAGACAAACAGTACCTAAATAGTATGTTCACGGCGGTAAATGAGTTTTTAGACGAGATGCGGTAAGACCTTAGCAATATTGCTCTTGCCTCACAATAACTAACTAATGCAATATGCAACTCGTTAACCTTCTTACTAATACATAATGTCGCATTAAAATTTGGTTTCAATCTGAAAAATATGTTAATAAAAATTTACTTAATGCCAATAAATATTTGGCACATAAAGAGACTATTTATATCGGATAGTCTGGAATCGATATTTTGATTTGATTTGATTTGATTTGAAGTACAGTCGATTACAGCACGAACTTTAAATTCTAGTTGAAAAGTTGTCACGCAACTGAATAACAGCAAAAGAGGAATATGTCAACATTCATTAGTCATTGCATGCACGCACGCCGGTTTCGGGTACTTTTTATCTTGTGATCTGTCAGGATCGTAGCAAGTGGCAGTCCCTGGTCTCTGCCTACCCCTCTGGGATACAGGCGTGAGTTTATGTTATGTTAGGAATATGTCAAAAATATGCGTGAAAACTCGCGTGCGTGCATGCAACGTCTAATGATCGTGGCGAATCGCAAACCCGGGCCGGTTTTACAGAACTACAATTCACGGTTTACTATGACAATGGGGAACTTGCACTAAAAATGCTTTAATAGAATAGCAGAGGAAACGTTAAAAGATAAATAAACGTGGTATTTTTTTTCTCTGTGACTAATACTTTTTGTAATATAACCAGTCGAAAAGTCAATACAGTCACGTGGTACTAAAATGGGTCATACAAATCGACCTTAGACTATGACGTCACTCACTAACGTAACGCCTTATTGTATGAAGCGTTTATCAATATTTGAGTTATCTCGTAAAATAATGTTTTTATGCATGTACACCCTTATACGAAAACGTTCAGAATTCAATGACAAAACGAAATCTAATAAGTTGTATGTCATTAGAGTAACTTAATTTTCCGCATATTTTGTGACCCCCAAAAAAATATTTTTATTGTTTTGTTTTTAATTTTTCCTCGGTTTTTATATGATTTCTATGGTATAAAAGCAATGTCACTCCAATCTTAGTTAGACGCAAGTTCCCCATTGGACGTATATACTGCAAAGTCGAAATACTGTTACGCAATGTCATCACAAACTACGAACTGCAGTTTTATGAAATGCGGCCCTGGGTTCTGCCTACCCCTCCGGGATACTGGCGTTATGTTTATGAGGTAATTAATGTGTATGTGAACATCTTCTATCTCTAGTGGCGACACAACCAACCGCACCGTTATGTTAATTCATCTATCTAGTAGTGGATGTTGCCGTAAATAACTTTTTTTAGGGTTCCGTACCCGAAGGGTGCCAAATGGGAGCCTATTGCTAAGACTTCACTGTCCGTCTGTCTGTCTGTCACCAGGCTGTATCTCATGAACCTTGATAGCTAGGCAGTAGAAATGTTCACAGATGATGTATTTTCTGTTGCCGCTGTAACGACAAATACTAAAAATAGAATAAAATAATTATTTAAGGGGGACTCCCATACCACAACTATATGATACTGCAAAGTGGGTGCTCGGAGCTGCAAGTGATGTAAATTACTTCAGCCAGATGTCGCTGCCTGTACGTAATACAGAGAAGTTTGTAAATAGCTCCGAAAGTTCGCCGATGCCTGCACTTGCCCATTAGCTCAGTTGGGAGAGCGCTCTGGCACGGTTAGCCAGAGCACAGATTAGTGCAACAAAAAAAAAAGAATATAAGAAATAGTATATATTTTTTACTAGCTGTGCCCGCGACTCCGTTCGCGTACATTTCGATTTTTACGAAGCAGCATTTGTATGGGGGCCACGTCTTATCATAACTGGAGCTAGAATTTAAATAGCCTATCCTGTGTCCCAGATGTCTATATGTTTTTATACCAAATTTCATCAAATTCGGATAATTGGTTTAAGAGTTATGGAGGAACATACATACATACATACACACATACAGAAAAAAATTCTAAAAATCGTGAAATTAGTTTCAGTATCATATATTGAGCCTATAAACACAATATCTCTGAAAACAAACTAACTTACTCCATGACCGACCCTTACAGATTTATTATTAGTATAGATTAGGATTTCTATTTACGAGTTATTTGTATTGACGAGAAGAGTCCTTCTTTTTCAGAAATATGATGTGGTGACGTGGAGAGTTAAAATATCAAAGCCATAATAACTTTACTTTGCCTTAGTAGTCGGGAAAGATATTGTTAATAAACTCTTTCACGTAATAATGGTCTAAACCACTAATAACCAACTAACCTTACTCGATACCATAGCGAATAACAAAGCATTTCTTACAATCCATTGGAAAACAAGGCATTACCATTACTAGGTCATCAGCGTAATTTCTCATCCCACAGACGTACTGAAGGACATATCGCGAGTCGAACACTTTTTAGTAGTACACTTTTTGATTTTATTTTGAGATTAAAAAAATATATATAAAGCGATTGTGGGTGGAAGGGTCGGTAAGGGACGTCCCAGGCGGACATAGTTCGACCAAATAGGGGATGTATTAGCAAAGGGCAAGATAACAAGTACCCTAAATCGGCGTGCGTGCGTGCAACGACTAATGAATGTTGAGAAAGCGAAAGTGATCTGTCAGGATCGTGGCAAGTGGCAGTCCCGCCTGGTCTCTCCCGCCTGGTCCCTCCCGCCTAATCTCTCCCTACCCCTCTCGGATACAGGCGTGGATATGTATTACAATCACTTGTCCTGGTCCCAAACTACGATACCCTGTGCTGTAGCAACTAGGGGTTGATAGGTAAAGTTGGGGTAAGGACATCACAAACAGTCTGAGGCCATTTGTACAAGTCAAGGAGGCTTCCTGTGAGAATCGAACCCACGACCTTGGTTTTGACAGTCAAGCGTGTCAACCGCTAGATCAAACAATGCATTACGTTTTACGATTTGTTATGATCATCATGAATCTGATTTGTTTATTGAGAGAAAAATAAAGACTTGTTTATTTACTTACTTACCTGCGCCGAGTCTAGAACTCTAATTCGAATCACCACTCTGAACTACCTTCGTCACCCTTCCCCTCTGCCTTCGTTATATCATTTTATTATGATCTTAGATCTATACCCTCGGTTTCTCTTACACTAACAATCCACCAATCTACTGTTAATTTCGTGCCTCACACTATTATCGAGCACATTGGAGATGAATCGTGAAAATTGTCGTTCTGACTTTTTGACTTTTTTCAAAAAGGTTAGGCTACAGGGCAAACCCTTAACCCGATCTTTGTTTTAGACTCAAATTGTAACTGACTAAATTGTCCAGAGGGGTTTTTCTCAAATTTTTGATATCATTCTTCGTTTCCAAAATATCAAGTGCGAATATCAAAAATTCGAAAAAAAATCCCCTTTTGGCCATAACTTTGATCGTTTTGAAATTTCTCGAATAATTCTTTATGCACCTTATACCTCTAATGAACGCTTTAGTGAATACGCGTCTTTTGAGCCTTTTTTTGAATATCATATCTTCTACAACTCTCCGAGATATAAGGGGATCGCACTTTTTCGTGAAATCGGAGCCTACACTGGAGCGAAGGAAAAGACATTTACTACATTTAAAAGACAGCTGTTAATAGTAGATTAGCAGACTAACAGGCTGTGTTCCCGTACGAGAAACCGAGGGATAGTATCGTCATGGTCCGGTTCGCAATAAGCCATCGGCGCCTGTCTCAGCCGCGCAAGGTCGTGCGTCGTGTCGTATTATACAACAGCCGAGCACGACACTGAGTTTGCCTACTTCTTAGCACAGTCAGGTGCGAATTAACTTACACCGTAATGTAACTTAGGGTGACATTGGATAAGTAAGTAAAAAGGTAATTACTTACCCAGGGATAAACAGACAAATATCTGATTGACAGGATTGTCAGTCGAAGAAAGTTTTTGGTGGTATTTTTTCTTCTAAAATCTATTGTACTTGCAGATAAATTAATTTTTATTTTATTTATTTGCTTTTTTTTTCAAGTAATTTTAAACTTTTTTTTCTTACTGAACGCTAATTCTGACGTCATGGTCCACACAATTACGTTTTCCTATAATTTTTTAGACAGTCGTATTATGCAGCAGTTGAGCGCCACATTGCCTACTTCTTAGCACGGTCAGGTGCGAATTACCTTATACCGCTATGCCACTTCTAAATGAGGTGCGCAGGTGCCCGAAAGAACCCTGGGGAGATTTTTGTTGAAGAAATTTTTTTTCGAAATCGTGGTAAAATCATTCCCTAACCACATTTTAACTGCATTTGAGAAGTATTTCAGAGGATTCGTGTTTTTGTCAATAACTCTGATATACTTAAATACTCTTTATTTATCTGAAAGTACAACATAGGTATTTCGAGAAAAATGACCGCGTTTTAAAAATTACTTGTGTAATTCCTTTTGAATTTGTTGTTTAAGTAACTGTAAACTTATTATTTCTGCAAAACGCTAATTCTATTTAATTAGATTCATGTTCCACAAAATGTTAGATATATATTGATAACACTTTATTGCACTTTGTTGCCAGAAAAAAGAATTACAAAATGATGATAATGATGAAGTGATTTTTTTTAAATAATTTTTGAGGCTCGTGGGGTACCTGCTCACCCAAATTAATTAACACATCACACCCGATCCATCATGTCACCGCACGCAGCCTGAAAGAGTGATAATTGGCCGTGAATATTCCACTATCAATCTACTAGTTTACATTTCTTAAGGCATAGAGCCTAGTTTCGCTCCTGAAAATCCATGCAAATGACGTACGATTATTGGACAGGCTGCTAAAGTCTATTGTCTTTGCCGCAGTAAACGACGCGCCTTCGAAAAACGATGCCGGGAGCGCAATCCGATTGGTCCATTCAAATTTAGAATTCAAAACCGCGCGAATTTGTGTTACCGCGTTTTTTGCGAGCATTCTAATAAATTTTGAATTGGTGTTAGCGCGTTTGCGATTTGTTTTTTTTTTATATGGCTAAAACTCTCGAGGAGCTGATAATCTTGAAGAGGACCGCCCTGAGATATTTGTTGGCACGCGAGTCGAGGCTGCTGGCGCTTGGAAAGAGGCCTGTGAACAAAAAAATAGCTCAATTCGTAAAGACACACGAGGAAACTACCGTATGGTCGTCGTTTTCGGATTCGCTGGGCGAGGATTTGACCCGAAACATCAACGTTTTCGAGTGGCGCTTGGAAGGGGACGCTCATGAACTGAAAGGGAGGACTTATCGGCTGAATTCCGCGTGCCGCAATAGTTTGAGACGCTGCCAGATGTCTTTTTGGTGAGGTCTAATGAAAATTACGAGTTGTATACGGCATTACTATCACGACAGGAATATTTATCCATGGGTAAGCTCTATCCAGTGCATAAGTCCAAACACGACTTGCACCATGACATTTGCGTAGTCCATGGCCTCATATTGGTGTATTTTGTAAGTTTTTGACATGGCATCTTAGACTATGACTAGGACAAGTAAATAATAAATAAATGGCAGGAGCGTTGGTAGCCTAGTAGGTAGAACATAGGACTCGGAAGCGAGAGACCCAGGTTCGATCCCAAGTGCGGGCATGTACCTATGACTTGGTTTTCTAAGTTAGTACATTTGTGAAGTTAAAGTAGCAATACCACTCGCTAACGGTGAAGGAAAACATCGTGAGGAAACCTGAGTATTTGAGCTATTCAGCGCTTGAAATCGCCAATCCGCGGTGGGCACGATGGTGATTAAGCCCATACTCTCTCCCTGAGAGAAGGCCTGTGCCCTACAGTGGGACGTATATAGGCTGCTTATGCTTACTTCCACACAGTTCAATCACTCGACCTGGTCCCAAACTAGGATACCGTGTACAATGGTAACCAGGCAAGGACGTTCCAACATGAAAGTACACCCATTCTCTGAGGCCATTTGTACAAATGTACGGCGGCATCAGTGGGAATCGAACCCACGACCTCTGTTTTGGTAGCTTTGCGATTGTGTTGTGTGGAAATTTTTATTATTATACATAGCAACTGTATACTATTTGTCGCAAAAAGACCGCTAAACACGTTATCAAGCTCATAGGTATAATCTCTTATCGGAACTGAAACCAGTTTTAAATCCAATAAGCAAGAACATCCTTTGGAATAACTTATCGACACATGGCTAATAATTTCCACGTGTGGAATAATTTCACTTGCACTTAAGTGGGTTTTTGCCTCGGTTTTTGCGAAGTGGAAGCCAGGAGGTCCTTAGCACGGGGAAAACCTATTTTGGACTCCTGTCTCCTAACTACATAATGTAACATGCAACGCTAGGATCTTTATTAATTTTTAAGTGCATTGCATACCGGAGAAAATAAAATATATTTGTTAATTGTATAATTTTGCAAAGAATTTCGAAAAAATAATTGTTCTGAATGTTGAGTACATACATACATAAACTCACGCCTGTGTCCCGGAGGGGTAGGCAGAGACCAGGGTCTGCCACTTGCCACGATCCTGACAGAGCTTTTTCGCTTCATTAACATTCATTAGTCGCTGCGTGCACGCATTGTGTTGTCGAGTTATGCCTGATTTTTAGACTAAGACTCCGCTGTCCGTCCGTCCGTTCGTCTGTCACCAGGCTTTATCTCATGATCCGTGTTAGCTAGACAGTTGAAATGTTCAAAGGTAATGTATTTCTGTAACAACAAATACTAAAAACAGAATAAAATAAATATTTATGGGGGGCTCCCATACAATAAACATTGTAATATTTTTGTAGTTTTTTGCTCGATATTAATAACGGCAGGTAGACGCTTGAAATATTTACAGAATGTTTAGCTCTATATTCGCTTAAAAAATAAATAATTAAATTAAAAAATATATATATATATTTAAGGGGCGTTTTTTCTCGATCTTTGTGTCGAATGTTGTATCTAATAGATCATGATACGGAACCCTTTGTGCGCGAGTCCGACTCGCACTTGGCCGTTTTTTTTTTTAAATTTAATTGCGTCTATGACGTAAACTAAGTATGCATAAAGATAGGCAAATAAATAAATAAGCCGCAAACTAGCAAAGCAACTCATCATGCCACAAAGCTGAATCTCCAAAGAACCAAATATCTTAGAGCTATCTTATCGTAGTTATACGATGTTTATCTGACGCGCTAAGATAATAAATATTTCAGCAAATACAGAAATTCTATTTAGTTTTATCAAGACTCCGTTGGACGCGAGGACTTATATAAACGTGAGTTTTTATTTCATATCTTTTAGTTTAAATTTTGGTATTTTTTTCGTAGAAGAGAAAAAGAGATGAACCGCAAAAATTTTGACTGTGTGCCTTAGATAATAATTTGCCAATGGGATATGTTGCGAACAAGAAGACCTTTTTTGTGTTTTTCTCATTTTACATTGTAAAGTACATGGTGAGTTTCCGAAGTAACATCTTCAGCATGTCCACTTTGTGCCTCAGGCATTTTGCCAATAGGATATTCTGCGCACAGGACCCTTTTGTGGACAAATAGTTTTGCATCATTTATTGTTTGCATCATTTTGCATTGTAAAGTACATGACGTGTTTCGGATGTTTTGAGACTTCGCTACAAGAAAAGATACTATAGTAATTAATATACAGTGTGAAACAAAATCTCCAAATACACTATTAAAAATGTTTTAATAGAATAGGAGAGGAGACGTGAAAAGATAAATAAACGTGGTATTTTTTTTTTCTCTGCGACTAATACTTTTGATAATATAACTACTCGAAAAGTCAATATAGTCACGTGGTACTAAAACGCGCCATACAAATCGACCTTAGACTATGACGTCACTCCCTAACGTAACGCCTATAGCGTTTATCAATATTTGAGTTATCTCGTAAAACGTTCAGAATTCAACGACAAAATGAGATGTCATGAGTTTTATGGTATTATAGTACCTAACCCGAAAAAATATTTTTATTGTTTTATTTTTAATTTTTTCCAAGGTTTTTATATGATTTCTATGGTATAAAAGCAATGTTACTCCAATCTAAGTTAGACGCACGTTCCCCATTGTATATTTGGCGACCATTCAAAAGCCACTAACCTCCAAGGTAATTAAGGTACTAGGGGTGAGTTTGTTAAGTCCATGATGCAACTGTTTTAGATGCAACCTCATTCCTAAAACTTTTTGTTGCTAAATAAGCGGCGGAAAGCAGTTTTATCCTGTCAAAATAGCAAGTTGACTGATCGATGACTCGATTGCCCAAAATAACAAATAGGTACTTTGGATATTGTTACAATTATGAACACTTATCAGTCCGGAATGTTGAATATTTATTACGCTTATTCGACGATTGAATTTCTTAAGATAAGGTTCGTTCTATGACTTTATTTTTATATAGGTAGGTGTCCGCTGTATAGAGCTGCAACTAAAATTTGTTTGTTACACTTCATTGCACGAAAATACAAAATTTTGCGCTTAAAAACAGGATTGTCTTAGACTATGAGCTAGGGCGGACTTATTTCAGGAGAAATTTCTTGCAGCCAGATAATTACAACTTGATTGCTACATAATTATTGCGTATTCATTCGCTGCCGGATATCCGCCTACCCCGAAGCACGCCACTTCGTTCCGTCCTTGGCCATCGTGATCAAGCCGCTGCCAGTAATCTGTCTCACATTAGTAATTAGTATGCATTTAGTAATTATCTTCAATATCATCATCATCATCAGCCATTTGACGCCCACTGCTGGACATAGGCCTCCCTCACGGTTTTCCTAACCATGAGGGGTTTTGCCATAATCGCCACGCTCGGCAGGCGGGTTGGCGATCGCAGTTTGCGGTTGGAATCTCAGGAAGACGCTGCTGCCCGTCTCCTGGTAATTGATTTCCTTGGTCGCCTTCTACGACATCCACGGAAGGAAATGGAGTGACGCTATTCTTAATCCGGCGCCACACGTAATCTTCAATATGTATGTACGTATTTTTGTTGTTATTTATTTATTTATATTTATTTATGTAGTATCATTTATCATTCATCGTTTGTAATAATTTCCATTATCCCCCCCCCACTAAGTCTAAGTTAATGTATTCCCCTAGGTTTACGTAAGTTGATTATTGTATTTAATCTTCTTGCACTACTCGTCGCCAGTCTTTCAATACCAAAGGTTTGCTGGAAGAGAATGCTTCTTGCATTAAGCACGCCCTTGTACACTTACAATGTAATTAGTGCAATAAAGAATTAAAATAAATAAATAGGTTCAATTAAACTTACATGTATATTAAAAATCAACAAGGAATTGCGTTTTAAATCGTAAACAATATTCACGGCGGTGGTAGCCCAGTGAGTAGAACATTGGACTCTGAAGCGAGAGACCCAGGTTCGATTCCCAGTGCGGGCATGTACCTATGACTTTGTTTTGTGAGTTATGTACATTTGTTAAGTTATAGTAGCAATACCACTAGCTAACGGTGAAGGAAAACATCGTGAGGAAACCTGAGTGTTCACATACCTCAGCGCTTGAAATCGCCAATCCGCGGTAGGCACGTTCACCGCCATTTTCAACGTTTGTCGTAGGAGTTTAGCGTCGGATATGCGTAACCGAGTAAATAGTATAAAAATTCTGTGCTGTTGGGTACTCTCCGGCTCTTCGTAATTATCCTAGGATATTCGCGAATACCCGCTACATTTAAATATTCTTTTTCATTCATTTTTAAGTACTGTGACAAAGTAATACAATATATTCCCTTCTGCCAAACTGTTTGTTTAATGGCAGACTGTCAGTAAATCCTACTAATATTATAAATGTGAAAGTTTCTGAAGATGTTTGGAGGTTTGTTACTCAATCACGCAGTAACGGCTGAACGCATTTACATGAAACTTGGCGTACAGATAGACAAAGACCTGAATTAAGACAGCATAATAGTCTTGATATCCCATTAATGCGTTCCCGTGGGATTATATTTATTTTAAGTGTAAAATAGATGGCGTTGTGTGTGCGAACGTTGTGTTTTAAAAATAGATGGCGTTGTGCAAGAATCGTGTAAACGGATTCTGTGGCGGTACGAAGTTCGCCGGGATGACTAGATGTAATAAATACCTAATTACGACATCCTCTTCCTGAGTGTAGACACGGAAAAAACGCTAGGTAGTTTCAATAACCGATGAGGATAAATTCGGCTTATTCAAAAACGTTGATATAAAATGTGTGAATTGTGCAATGTTTATCATTTACACCTAACCTTGAGCACTAATTAATACAGTGGCCAGCGTGTACACGTTTACTTCTTAACGTAACTGGTGCTGCCACCTCTCCGGGTTTGGATTTCCTGTTCGAACTGCCTAAAACGGCCTTATTTTTAACCGACTTCAAAGAAAGAGGAGGCTCTCAATTCGTCGGGATCTTTTATTTTTTATGTATGTGCCCCGATTACTCTGGACCGATTTGGAAAATTATTTTTTTAGTTTGAAAGGGTGGTCACAGGTGGTCTCATGGCATTAAGTCAGGATCTAATGTTGGGATCCTGGAGAAATTGAGGTAACTCTTCAAATTGTAAAGGCACAGTTGAAGCGATTTGGGTGTTTTAAATAGTGACTCGTGCATTTGCTTTCTGAAAACACAATTTGGCAGAGTCGTAGTGATATGCACAAAAAATCGTAATAATTTGTTTTAAATAAAAAAAAGAAAAACCGACTTGAAAACATCGTAAATTTATAGAAATATATTTTAGAAGAGTCGGTCCTCAAAATGTGTGTGCTGGTCATGTTACTTGTCACCGGCTCCAAACTATACCTACTTCTACAATACCATGTTGTTTTTTTTTATTTTGTTAAGGAGGAAAAACAGAATTAACAAAAAATACTTAAATACACAAACCCCCGGGTTCTCGTACACTAACACGCTGTTAATCTACTGTTAACAGCTGTCAGTGCTTTTTTTTTGTATGCACTTTGGTCAATTGACAGCTGTTAACAGTAGATTAACAGCGTGTTAGTGTACGAGAAACTGGGGGTAAATGACTCAGAGCTTATTACATTTTGTTAATTTCTAAACATTCCTCACCGCTAGATAAAAGCTTAGTATGCTTTGATTGAGATAGGCTTAGTCGCATACTTCCGGTTTACTTGCGCACGTACTATATGCAACATCCGTTTCTGCTTTGTAATGCAGTGCACAAACTTCAAAACTATGGAGGTTGTAAAAAAGAAAAATAAGTGACCGTTTTAAGTTGCTATTTCGAAACTGTAGGCCATTTTCTGAATTTGATTTCAGTACTCATATTTTAATTTTGTTGGGCGAGTATTGTAGAAGCAGCTTATGCACGTATGATATCACAAATTACAAAGTCTATACCTATAGCAACGGATGAGAAAATAAAGATGACTGCAGCGTAATCTCTCTCGACAGTGTTTGCGCTAATTGTCAACATAGCTTTATCGTCATATTTATTTGCTCTTTTAATAAAGCATTTATTTTTATGTTGGATCTATGAGTTTCACTAGCGCCACCAATGAATAAAAATCCGCTTTTACAGACTTTTTTAAATTAGAATATACGGGACCTCGAGACAAACGAGTTATGGTTTTAAGAGGTCCGAATCCACTTATTTATTCAAGTTTTATTGACTTTGCTACTATGGCCCAAATACAAACTAATCTTAAAAACTAACAATATAAACAAAGAAAATAAAATTTTCACCCGCACTGGATGAGAAATAATTAATTTTCCCATCCAGTGCTGCAGAATTGGGCTATCAAATTTTTCAGATAGACTAAACCTGTGCCTACATTGTGTTGATTTAAATAAATAATTATTAAACACTCGGTTTTCCTTGACATGTTTTCCTTCACAGTTAGCGAGTGGTATTGCGACTGCAAATTCACAAATTTACGCGTGACTTAAAACACAAAGTCATCGTAGTGGCAGTGTAAAGGTAGAACGAGCCTCACATTCGAGAGTGCGTGGATTCGAGTCCCGGCGTGTACCAAGCAAGAATGTAAAGGCTTATTCCTTTCGTTTTCAGGGGCGGCAGAATGGCAGAGACCCCGATAGTCCGTGTGGAGCATGGTGAGCTGCAGGGCCGCGTGGTGCCCAGCCCTTCCGGGAAGTCCTACTACAGCTTCCAAGGAATACCCTACGCCCGCCCCCCGCTCGGCTCCCTTAGGTTCAAGGTAAGAGACATACCCTTGGTCACTGGATATGTGTTACCCCCTGTTTCTAGTACACTGTATGTTAATATACTGTTAAATGGGTAAATTGTGTGACTTAGAAAACAAACTCACATGTTATCTCATCTGGTCTATTCCCTGCGTTGCTATAGCTTTTATCTTACGACTCCGTTCGTTAACCTGTAAATTTTACTGACCAAATCGGCACGAAGTTCGAATTAAACTTACAAAATAAAAATTCACTCCTCCAAAACATCGAAGAGGCTGCATAAACAGTCTTTATCGCCGTCGAGTGTTTGCACAGACGAGAGTTTATCGCGATTCTGTTTGTTGCGATTACGTTTGCTGCTTATCGCTGCTCTCAGTTGTTGTGCAAGAGGTGAGGCTCTAGTTAAATAGCGACAACTAAATGAATGGATTACGTTCCCGTACGATTTCAGTCGGATACCGGTAGATGCTCGATTCTAGTTCCAGTTAGACCTGACATTTCCGCACTTAGCCCCATAGTTGGGCCAATGTACGTAGCAAGCGCTAAGGTATGTAAATACCCCAGACACTAGGGTTTCTTTACGATGTTTTCCTTCACAGTTAGCAAGTGGTATTACTACTATAACTTCACATATCTACGTAACTTAGAAAATGTGAGTGGTTGACCAAAAAGGGATTGGAAACCGTTATTTTTTTATTAGAATTTTTTAATCTGTGGTATTTTAGCTTTGTTTTGGTCTAACTAGAATAATTTTAGGTGCCGTAGTCACTTTTTCATGATTTTTTTTTGTGAGCCGAGTCAGTTTTGGAAAAATTACACCTTACACACAGCGTACACTAGGTTTTGTGATCGAAACCTGTTTATAAACGAAACTTCAAACGCGATTTTCTCGAAATCAATTATTTTCCTTTGAGGTCCCTTTTTGGTCAACCACTCACAAATAAAGTTATTGGTACATACATGCCGGGATTTACACCCAGTTTTTTTTTTAGTTATGTACTTAATATAATTTTTGGTGGCAATAAAGACAATTTCACTTTCACCTTCCGAATGAGAAGCCGGCTTTTTACCGCTTCGCTACCACCGCTTTAAGTATACTGGATACCGGTAGATATCCAGTATACTTAAGAACCGGATGTGACATTAATTGCCTAATTATTAATTGCTTCCCCAGAGTTGGGCTACATTCAGGGCAGTGATACTTTTTTATCTAGTTAGAGCGCGTCGTTGGTTTGGCGTTAACAAGCTTGACTACTAACCGATAGATCGTGGTTTCGATTCTCGCTCGCTGGAGGTTTGAACAAATTGCACAGTCAGGGTGTATTTCCATGTTTTTACCATAGTATGAGACAGAAGACCTCATCCAAGTGGCAGTAATACGCTGGATGCAAGGCGCTTACAACCGGTCTTTTTGGAAATCCATGGGGGAGGCCTATGTCCAGCAGTGGACTTCTTTGGCTGAATGATGATGATGATAAACACAACGCTACAATGCCTCGTCTCTTGCGACTGTACAATAAATTATCAGCTTTCTCTGTCGACATCTTCTCTGATAATATGTATACATTTAAGGAACAAATCAAGCATATTTTTAAATCTGGAGTACCTACATAATGTTTTCTTGCTTTCAACTTAATTTTGTTTATAGCTTAACCGTAGATTTATAAAATTAGACATAAATTTTAAGTTAACTTAATCACTAGCAAAGGTGCATGCTGTGGCAACCTTAATAGGCTAGGCACTTACCTTATAACCCTTTAATTTCTATAATTTATAATGTATTAGTGTACTAGCTACTGGTTGTCCTAATAAAATAAAATAAAAATGAGGCATCCTAATTTGGTATCAGGACAAATGATTGTACTGTGAGGAGTTATTATTATCTCCTAACATTTCCTTATCATGGTTGCTCGATTCCAACCAGGAAAAGTGACAAATGGGTGGGGCGTTACCTTTCTAAACCGCCTCCTAAATCATTATAGTGAGGTGGTAGACATACACAAAGACCCGCTACATAAAATTAAATATGTTTTGAGCCACAGTCCCTAATCAGAGATTCCCCGCACGTATCGATATTTTTGTTTATTCTTCTCTCTTTTTACTCAGTTGCAACTTTTATATCAATAACATGATTTTTGTTTTAATTACTTAAGCACATAGAATTGTCTACATAACTTAGCAACTAATAAAGCATGCTGTGTTTCACTATAATTAGTTAAGGTAGGTACCTTAATCAATTTTATTCTTACCTTGAGTTTGATGTATCTATCAGTACTATTAACTGTTGTGGAACCAAATAAATAAAATAAAAAAAATTAATAAACGACATACAAAACATTAAATAAACGCCTGTATCCCGGAGGGGTGGGCAGAGACCTGAATTCGTCACTTGCCGCGATCCTGCCAAATCTCCTTCGCTTCATCAACCTTTCTAGATAATAATCTAAGAATTCTGTCCTTTCAGGCTCCACAACCAGTCGAGCCATGGGAAGGCGTCCGCGACGCCACAGCCGAGGGCAACATTTCAGCCCAAATCGACCCAATAATCCACAAACAGTACGTTGGGGACGAAAATTGCCTCTTCTTAAACGTCTACACCCCGAACTTGGACGGCTCTTTCCTACCTGTCATGGTCTTCATACACGGTGGTGGTTTCCAATTTGGCTCTGGCAACACCAGCTTCTACGGAGCCGATTACCTAGTCGAAAAGGACGTCGTTGTTGTGACGATTAACTATAGGTGTGGACCTCTGGGTTTCCTTTGTCTCAATACGCCTGAAGTGCCGGGAAACGCTGGTGTGAAGGACATGGTCCAGGCCATCAGATGGGTAAAGGAGAACATAGAACATTTCGGAGGAAACTCCGGCAATGTAACGTTATTTGGCGAAAGCGCCGGCGGGTCAGCCGTCTCACTTTTGACTGCCAGTCCCTTGACAAAGAGCCTGATCAGTAAAGCGATAATCCAGTCTGGAACGGCGTTGAACAGCTGGGCTTTCCAGAAAAGGCCTCTGGAGAACGCTAGAAACCTCGCCAAGACTTTGGGCTGCGAATCCGATGACCTGGATGACATTCTCGAGTTCTTAACCACGACGCCAGTGAGAGACATAGTCGAGGCCAGCGAAAAAGTGCAGCCTGCAGCCAAATTCTATGAGCCTGATGTCAATCCATTCGCCATAGTCATCGAGAAGGAATTCCCTGGCGTCGAAAGCGTTTTAACCGAGTCTTTTGTAGACTTGTTAACGTCTGGAAGAGTAGCCGAAGTACCTGTCATGATAGGCACCACAACTTTGGAATTCGCCACGAAAATGCCAATTGATGACCTGCGCGTTTTTATTCCGGACGACTTCAAGCTCGCGTGGGACTCTGAAGAAGCCGCGGCCCTGTCCGACGAAATCAAGTCTGTCTACTTCAAGCCAGCTCCTGAAGGGGAGGAGTCGTTGGATCCTTATTTCCTGCTGCTGTCCGACAAAATGATCACGCTCGACACTCACAGATACGTGAAATACCTCGTCAAGGTCACCAACAAGCCGATTTACTATTACAAGTTTGATTACGTCGGTGAGCTAAACCTGACGAGGGAAGAACTGAAGACTTCGGGAGTGAATCACGCGGGGCATTCAGATGAGCTGGGGTATCTCTTTAAGAATATATTTCAGAAGGACGTGGAGCCCACTGCGCAGGATATCAAGATGCGTGAAAGGATGCTCAGGCTGTGGACCAACTTTGCCAAATGCGGGTGAGTTGAGAACTTAGTGCGAAGGCCTTTTTGGTAATTGAAGTCCTTACTCGCTTCATTAGGCTAAACACCGGCCTATATACGTCCCATTGTAGGGCACCAACCTTCTCTCAGAGAGAGAGAGAGTACATGGGCTTAATAATGACACCTGGGAAGGCAGGACCTTGCTAACGTAAATTTCTTATAGGCAAGTTAGCATGGTCCCGTATGTTTTTTTTCAATGTCGTTCGTCTGACACCTCATTTTCTCAAAATAGGTTTGAAGAAACATAACCCTCCTTTGCTTTCACAGCGGGGTAAAAATAATATAATAGTACCTATATCAGTTTATTTTGTACACGTATATAGACCCGCTTTTTACTGCATCTCCGTCTCTCCAAGACAAATCGCTTAGAGAGATAAGCTCACCTTTGTATATATTATTGTTTCTTATGTAATATCCTGTTAAATGTTCATGCGCGATAAAGTATATAACACCCACGATCAAGGAAAGCATCTTCGCCTTTACAATAAATAAAATAACTTCCACACAATACAAACACAACAATTGTCCTGGCCCCAAACTAGGATACCCTGTGCATTGGTAAATAGGCAAGGCATAAACATGGAAATACAAATGTATGGCGGTCTCCACGACCGAACCACGACCATATTGTAAAGCCGTCCATATTGTGTGAGAGAGAGGCAAATAATTAGTCTATAATAATAATAGTTATCCAGTCCCTTTCTTAAACTAATAGTGCTATAGTGAAATCAACACCGCTTCTTCAATTCAATTCAATTCAATTCAAATATTTTTATTCATTGTAAAAACATAATGTTTACTTAATGAACGTCAAAAGTTGTTAGTTTCACAATTAATGGATTATGTGGAGAAGAAGCTAACAAAGAAACTCCACATTTATTCTTTTCAAAACACGTTTTAACTTAATTAACAGAGTTTTCAACTTAAAATATTAGTCATGAATGTGTTGAACACTAGTCACAATCGTCCTTTAAATAATATTAATCTACTGTTTAATGCCAAACATCTTTGTCTTCTAAATAATCCTTGATGTTATAGTAAGCCTTTTTGCACAGAATGTGCTTAACACATTTTTTAAATCGCGTTGGAGGTAACTCTAATATATCTTGAGGAATTTTGTTGTAGAACCTTATACAGTGCCCCATAAAGGATGTGTTAACTTTTGCAAGTCTAAATAGTGGAAATGACAATTTATGTTTATTTCTAGTATTAACATTATGGTGGCCACCAACATTTTCGAAGTCTTTGATATTTTTTCTAACGTACATAATATTTTCATAAATGTATTGACATGCAACTGTTAAGATGTTGGTTTCTTTGAAGAAATCTCTTAGCGAATCCCTACTACCTAACTTGTAAATAAATCGGATGGCTCTCTTCTGTAAGATGAAGATCGTCTCAATGTCTGCTGCCCGACCCCACAGTAGTATGCCGTAGGACATAATACTATGGAAGTAACTAAAATAAACAAGCCTAGCAGTTGCAACGTCAGTGAGCTCTCTAATTCTTTTGACTGCATATGCTGCAGAACTAAGCCTGTGTGCCAGTTTTACAATATGAGGACCCCATTGCAATTTTGAATCGATTGTGATACCTAGAAAAACGGTATCTTCTACAAATTCTAGTTTTTCTTTTCCGAGTACAATGTTGTTTTCAACTAATCTTACGTTCACAGCAACCCAACGCCAGACGAGAACCATTACCTAACCGTTAGCTGGTTGCCTGTCGCCAAGGATAACCTTCACTACATCAAGCTTGGAGCAGAGCTCGCAATGGGGTCCAACCCTGACAAGGACAAGATGGACTTCTGGGACGAGCAGTACAATCGGTACTTCAAGATCTGGGAGCATCCTAAGGTATGACGCCCTACAAAAGATTTGATGTAGCTGTCTGGGAGTAGCCCAAAAAATTAGACGACCACCAAAGGCGTAATGTATGGTTCACAAGCAGCCTATACACGTCCCACTGTAGGGCACAGGCCTTCTCTCACACAGAGAGTATGGGCTTAATCACCACGCGTGCCCACTGCGGATTGGCGATTTCAAGCGCTGAGGTATGCGAATAGCTGACACTCAGGTTTCCTCGCGAAGTTTTCCTTTACAGTTAGCGAGTGGCTTTGCTACTGTAACTTCACAAATGTACATAACTTCAAAACAAAGTCATAGGTACATGCCCGCACTGGGAATCGAACCTGGGTCTCTCGCTTCCGAGTCCAATGGCTCTTCCCACTAGGCTACCACCGCATGGTGTGCAATGAAGAGTATTAATTTAACCGAATCTAGTTATGCGCACCAGGAATCCTGACGTTTGCGAGAGCAATTAGTATGGAATTTGACCGCTAGACGATTGGAATCGTTCAGGATTTGGTGCGCGTAATATCGGTCCGGGTGTTTGTCTAAAAAGACCTTAGCCCAGCAGTGGTGGTATTTAGCCGAGGCGTTATAAT
The DNA here is from genome assembly GCA_963969515.1 of Yponomeuta evonymella. Lineage (NCBI taxonomy): Eukaryota > Metazoa > Arthropoda > Insecta > Lepidoptera > Yponomeutidae > Yponomeuta > Yponomeuta evonymella. The sequence goes on from OZ018371.1 coordinate 5,527,124, forward strand.
GTGGATAGTCCTTAAATAGTTGATGACTTCACCTATCCACCATTACCGTATGGCCTGTACAGCATTTTAAAACCAACGTTTTGGTTTATTTTCTATCCTATGCTAAAATAACGCAACTCTACAGGTCAACAATGATCACGTACCTGAGAAACATACTCTGAGTCCAGAGCCGGAAGTAGCAGCCGCGGCACCGGAAGTGGCATCCCCTGAACAGGAAGTAGTATCCCCCGAACCGAAAGTAGTATCACCCGAACCGGAAGTAGAATCTTCCGAACCGGAAGTAATCCACTCGGAACCGGAAGCAGTGACTGTCACTTCGGAAGTCCGCGTGGTGGAGACAGTGAAATCAGGACAGACTGTCGTCGAAACGACAGAGGTTATAACTGAAGAGTCAAATCCCCGAAACGGCGACGTTCAATACCAGCAGAACGGCAGCGAACTGGTGGGGAAAACCGAGAATTTAAGTCTCAAACCGCGCACGTCTAATGAAATTAAGATGGTGCAGTCGAATGGGATAGCCAAAGACGTAATTCGGGCAAACGACCCGCCAGAAGATGATTTGCCTAAAAACATTGGGGTCAATAAGTTTGTCAATTTCTTCGAATCGCTCGGAGGCAAAAAGTGATTTTGCTCTTGAGATATTTTATTTAGAGGTCACGCCGCAGGGCCAGCGTCGCGTTCAAGTCGTATTTACAATTCCCTAGAGTGATTTGACAGCATGCTTGGGTTTCAAGATGCCAGAGGCGTTTTGCGTCGAGTTTTCTACTCTTTCATAAAGTAAACATTACACTGAGCAGAGGCCAGCTCATCGATATTAATCTAAAATAAACATTAAATATCCCGTCTCTTCTATACAGGTTGTAACAAAATCCTCTTATACATAAAAAAAATGGGGGTTCTACCTATTAGTACGAAAAACTGTTATGGAGAAAAACTTTGAAATCGCGAAAAAATATCAGCTAGTCCATACTAAAGTTACTACTTGCGGCATTAAATGTATGGTACAGATATTTTTTAGCGATTTCAGTTTTTTTTTATATCTAAAGTTGTTCGAAAATAAATCCGAAAATAGGTCTACATTATCACCATTATCACCACCATTATCGGATGTATAAGGGTATTTTATTAAACCCTATATAAACTCGGGTCGCGGTCACACTTGCAAACCAAATCGTCGTCGCGAGTACGCTAGAGCGTTTTCTTCTACACCTTATTTATTTACAAATCGAAGAGGCGCCCTGACCGTTATTATTATTATTAAATTCTTTATTGCATAGAAAACAAATTCCATACAAAGACGTACTTAATGCGTCATGGGAGGAAAATGTCTTTGGAAAGGAGCCAAGCGTCACAGGAAGGGACGTCGTGATAACATGTAAAAATGATACAAGGATATAAGGATTACTTTGGATGGACCAATAATATCGGAGACTGACATGTACTCAGCAGCAAAAAAAGGACAAGCGTTAATACCAGTTCCATGCAGTGCGTTTTGATACAAAACACGTGTGTTTGCCTATGAATAAAAGCACAAACGAGTACAATATACAAGTGAAAACTTCAAAGTCACCAATCTCAATAGAATATACTGGAGCCGAGTGTACCCGATTCAGCGTCATCGACTCGAGCATGGCGAGTTCCGCCCACTGTTCAGAAAGAGCTTCAAGTGCGCCTAGAGAAGTTTTCAATTCAAACAAGAGGGTGGTGCTTATTACCACACGATGGAGGTGAAAATATGATGAAGTAAGTCCGATTTGGCGTTACCAACCTGGAACCGAGTATCTGCGATCCAGTGTCACCTACCCAAGCGTGACGTGAGAACGCAAAGTGCGCCCAAAAAAGTTGTCACTCCAAAAATTTATTGTGCAAATACGAGAAAATACTGCGCAGTGCTGTTAGTGCGAGCGAACCTCTCAATGACTGGTCATAGATTAGATGAAAGTATTTAGGCTGGCTTCAATCTTAGTTTCTGCAGACTAGCGTTGAAATTACGAAATTAATATCGGCTTTTCCATACATTTTAAGGCCGTAGGTGGTAACTTTAATATGTAACCGCTGATATATTATTTCGCGATTTCAGTCTTCCCCTTAGTAAAAGTTGTTCGTATTGACGATAAAAACTCCCTATTTTCAGATATATATGGGGATTTTGTTACACCCTGTACATCGACTAAAGAGTTCAATACATGGTAACTTTATGCTACCGATATTAAATTGAGAGAACTACTCTGTTGCTTGTCTACCCGCTGTAAACGCGAAAGAGATGTTTTCGCCGATGTTATTGGGACTAGTTTAGCAGAAAACTTGACGTCGTTTTCGTCGTTTCTCGTTTACAGGTGAACAAGCAGCCGTAGTAAACGTATTAATTTAATTTAGCTTTTTCATGGGTGTAAACAATTTTTACATCTATTTTGCGTATTAAGAAAAATTAAAATAGTTTACACTCACTGACTGAGTTAGCAAGAGGTTCTTTCATCTGTAAATTCACTATAATTTTAAATGCTAAGTCAATATAGTCACAAAAAATTAAACGATAATTGAATGCCATCTCGCGTTGAACGCTATTGGAACTACTATTTAATTTTACGGAATTTCTAGCATTGTAAGACATTTTAAAAGATGGTTTTTAAAACAACATTCCCTAATTGTATTTAGATATATTTGAAAAACATTCCCCCAAGCATTTAAATAGATATGTCGTTAGATGAAGGTCTCCTTACAAGCGTTTAAATGTGTATAAAACTATTCATTTTGTCTCGCGATATTTTAGTCACTTTTTGTGACATAAAAGTAGTTAGGTATCCAATTATTGATAAAGTGTCAACAATGTAAAAAACGAATTGAAATTTATATGTAGATATTAATCAGTGCCAATATTGAATCGTAGTGATAATTTAATTATTTTTCTTTTAAATATATACCTACTTACACTATATTTTTTTGTAAAGTTCTTAATTATAACTATTATCATTATTGTATGAATATTATTAATAAATATTTTAAGATAAAATCGTGTAATATAAGCATTTTTATTGAAACCAAACAATATTTTAACAAAATAAATTTTATTTAAATTTCCACTTACTATAAATCTGTAACACAATAACAAAACACCTTGCCACCAACAATTAACATAAAAGTAAGTATCTAGGTAAACCTTCGTTTCTCGTTACAGTTTTGTACGATTTAAGTACTTCATATATTTGTGTTAAAAATTACAGCTTTGAGCATTCTTTTACAAATCAAATTGACCTAGACCATTAATACAAAAAAAATATACCGCGGTCATTTAAACCAACAACTGGTGATTCATTCGCACAATCACTCACTCATTTTGGGTACCAACTAACACCGAACTCAATAGTTTCGTTTAGATGACATATTATTAACTTTCACACAACACAACCAGTTATCCTGGACCCAAACTAGAATACCCGGTTCTATGGTAACCAGGCCACGGCATGACGAACATAAAAATACAGATGTAACGTGAGGCCATCTAGACGCGGTTCTCCAGCGAACCCACAAACTCTGTTTCGGTAGCCAAGCGTAAATGCATTAATGTCTGAATGCGACAACAAACCAAAAATACTTGTGTTCCTGTCAAACCTTATTATAAGTAATGATTAAAAAGTTAATAAATGCACCTTTTCGTTGACTATGAACTACTCTAATATAGATCTGCCCAAATCACCAAATCCTGAGCGATTCCAATCGTCTAACTGGCAAATTAGTATGGAATCGCTCAAGATTTGGTGCGCATAATTAGGCCCATGTACGTTACATAAACTCACGCCTGTATCCCGGAGGGGTAGGCAGAGACCAGGATTTACCGCTTGCCACGATCCTATGTAGACTTGAAAACAATAAACATTTTCGTCAGCACCACACATAGCAAGAGCGAAAATGTTTTATACAGTTCACTTAGTTACTGTTATGGAAATAACGTAAAAATATTTAAATAAGCATTAGCAATGTGTAATATACAAATAGAAATTAAGAATGTCAATGGAAATTAATTAAATTAAGAAGTATTCTTACCTACCCAGAACCGTATAACACAGTTAATAATTATTAATGCATTTTATGCTAGACTAGCTTCTGCCCTTAACTTCGTACAAGTAAATGAACATTGGATATTAGAGATGAATTAAAAAGAAACTTATTTAGTACTCAAGGAATGTTGTCTCTAAACAAATCTCCAGGTATAGTCTGCGCGTTGTCCATCAGTCATTAAGTCATGTTACTGTTTATAAGTATAGCGAGCCCAAACAACGTCTATGTATAAGCTATTAACACCCACACGATACCTGGGTTATTAAAAGAATACCGATGACATTAAAAAATCTAAGAACGTGACTTTCCACTAACTCTCAATAACACTTATGCTGATACAAACAACACATTTTTTTAGTTTAACTTTTGCATTTAACTCACATTTTTTATTGGATTTCTGTGATTGAAATAAAATGTCATCAGCATTCTTACAGTGACTGAACCGTAGATAGATGAAGTGGCCATTCTAAGGTTGTAGTGCCTTCACAAGTTTGTCAAGTCTACTATAGTCTATTTCACAAAATATCACAGTTTCGACCGCTCACCACTCAGCTTCTTCCAAAGCTCGATTCGCTCTCTGAAGGGATACTCCAGCAACGTAGGCTCCTCAGTTATGTTCAGGGTGTATCGCTTCTTCTTTGTCGTATAAGGAAGCCATTCCACCCGCTGGTTCGACCATGTTGGTTTCCTGTGAAGGAGACAAAAAATAAACGGTATGAATAGTCAAGAAAACGAAAGCATCAACGTCTTGGATTAGTTTATAATCAAATTCAGCAATCGCTTAGGGCATTGCGTCTCGGGGGGCACCATAAACAGGGTAGATTTTTGGTACCGTCAATGCGAAAATAATCATGTAGGTACCTAGAGAGCATACCTCGACCGTAAAGCCCTTTATAGGTCAGCATTACTATGCGTGTCACACTAACTATAGGGTTCTTAAAAAGGTAAAATGATCGACGATGAATAGTTTTGTTTTTTTTTTCAGATCAAACCTGGTTTAGTACATATTGGATTGGCACTTCAGGCCTGGATTGTTTAGGGGATCAAGAACGCAATTCGGCACCGGTGTGGTTCCAAACTAATATTATAAATGCGAAAGTTACTCTGTTACGTTTTCATGCCTAAATTATAGAACCAATTTTGATGAGTTTTTGTATACATTACATATTCTGTTCTGGGGAAGCTCATAGGCTTTACATGCTAAACCCACGCGATAGAAGTCGCAGGCACAGTCAGGCATTTTATTCTAACCCCACGCGAACAAAGTCGCGGGCAAATTAGTAAGAAAATGGCCATCTGGATACACTGTCTATTGCGTTGTTGCGCATAACAGACTGCGCTGCCGGATCGGATATAAGCGACAAGCCCGGAAACGGAAGTGAGTAGCAACATTCCTAGCCCGGATACGGAAGTATGTAGCAAAATAATCTAACCCATGTCTAGCTCGGAAATTGAAGTAGCAATTTTTTTTAGCCCGGAAGCGGATGTGCGTGCAAAAATTCCTTTTGTTTTTTGGCGCTATAAATGAAGAAACAAAATCACAGACACGAAAAAAAACTTGATAGGTGCTGTCGACAGCGTAATACAATCATAACATTTTCGTTGAAAAGCCACCCGTAACGTAACTGAGTAGAGTGCACTTTAGACTCTACTTTTGCAAACAAAGTATAACTCACCCATTCCTCGCAAAATTATACCAAGCTTCACTCAGGAACTCTACAACTTTTCTGTCGTTCTCAGTTCCCGTATCGTGCTTGACCTTCCTATAGAACTGATACTGCAATATGTCCCCGTGGCACGCACCTTCGATGCCTAAACTCCTCATAATCCTAGTATTCATAGCCCCCGCGTAAGGAAACCTGTAGAAATATACTTCGTTCTGGTACCTAGCTATGATATCGGCTAGAATAAAAATATCTCTATTGAAGTACGCGTCGGAGACCAAGTCGAGGTACTCCCTTTTCGTGCTTTCCCCAATCTCCTTATCGCCGAAGTAGAATTGTTTTAAGCTCGCGGCGTATTTTCGAGCCCGCTGGCTGTCCTTTGGTATGAACAGGTACCGAGGAATGTAAAATCGTAGGTCTTTGTTGTACACCACGTTTCCTTCGGCGTCTCTCGGCAGGAAATATGCGCTTTCGTGTGAACAGAGTCCTAGTAAAATCGGTACTCTGACGTGCCTGTACTGTTTAAAAGTCTGCAGCGGATACTCGGTCATGAAATGCTCGACTTTGGCGAACTTTCTCTCCACCACGGGCAAGAAGAAGGCGTTGATCTCCTCTTTGCTCAATTCGGCCACGCACACGGCGTTCAACAAGTCTTCCACGGGAGCGTTTTGGAGGAAATCGTACAGTTTTTCAACGTCGTCCGTTTTAAATCCCAACTGTTCACCGATGAACTTTGCTTTTGCAATTTTATCCTCGTGGACCATGAACAAATCCGACAGGCAAGCCGCGGACTCCACTATCATTTTACTGAAGAGTCCGTGCGCCATTTTGCTGGTCAAAAAAGACGACACAGTACCCCCGCCGGAACTCTCACCGATCGCTGTTATATTACTGACATCTCCGTTGAAAGCGCCTATATTTCTATTGACCCATCTTAAAGCGAACACTGTATCTTTCAACCCCGCATTGCCAGGCACTTCTTCTGTATTCAAACAGAGAAATCCCAGCACATGGAGCCTGTAATTCGTAGTGACTATAACCACATCGTGCTGAAGAAAATAGTCCGGTTTATAATAGTCAGCGTAGCCTAAGATGTACCGGCCTCCATGAACGAAGAAAAGAACTGGTAACTTGGCGATTGTCTCTTGTGGCAGGACTGGGGTGTAGACGTTGAGGTAGAGACAGTCTTCTGAGCCATCCCATTTTGTTGGCATGAATGGGTTCATTTGGGCGCACCGGTTGCCAGGCTGTGTCGCGTCCCGGACCCCTTCCCAGGGCTCGGGGGGCTGTGGGTCCTGGAGTTTGAGAAATTGGGCTTGAGAAAAAAGTTCCACACAACACAATGCTTTGTCTTAATTCCAAACTAGGATACCCTGTGCTATGGGAACTAGGCAATGACATCACGCATTTGCTATACGGGCATTTTTTTTATATCTCTATACTTATGCTTTTTTGAAAATTAAAAGTGGAATTAGATTTGGTTTAGTTTTATCGAAATTCCGGAGACTAACGCTTGACAAACTCTGTTAACCTTCTCAGTCCTGACCTTGAAAGTAACAATGGATTTCGATTGTTATTTTCAAGGCCAGTACTGAGGAGGTTCAGATCGACTCACTCATGCATCATTTCGTTTTTTTTCCTCTGTGGTTTTCCGATCTGTATCTCTGTTTCTTTATAATATCACTTCGATAATTTATTTAGATAGAGGTTCGTTCTAGAGACTTCAATTCCTGTCTCCACTACTATCTAAAGAAAAGTTAAAAAGTACTAAAACTAAAAATTTGTTTATACCATGTACCAGTTTTACCATATAATTACGGCAATAATACAGAACTTACCATCTAGGAACTTAAATTACAGTACCTAGATGACCGAGCTTTACTCGGTATTTTTTTGGCTAATCGTGTTTTTAGAAAGTATATTTAGATGCGATGAAAAAAAGGAAAAAAAAAGTAATCGGACTGGAGACATCTGGTGTGGACTCGAACCAGGGTCTTCCGGTATCGAGGCGCTAGATTTCCTACCTGAGCTATCACAACTTTGTAGACGGCGGCGAAATTTACCTTCGTATTCAAATAATATTGTAGCAGTTTTTCATTGCCCGAAAACACGGATGAAACGACGTTTTTTAAAAATGAAACCTAGCTAGATCGATTTATCGCCCCCGAAACCCATGCATACTAAATGTTATGAAAATCGTTGAAGCTGTTTACTATATAATATACACTTGCATGCAATAGAGATCACAACACTGAGTGAGATAAGTATAATAATTAAGTGTTTGTATAATTTATATTTATTCAGTGTGGCCCACGCCCCATGTGCCCTACGCCTGAGACAGATGATACAATCCTTCGACTCGTGAGTCGAAGTGATCCGTATCATCGATCTCTCGGATCGAGATCCATTCCTCTCTATTGCCGGGTAAGCGCGCGATAAGCTCACTGAGTTTCACTTACCCTAAATCTGAGTTTCCCCACGGGGGGCTTGGCAAAGGGTATGCCCTCGAAGCTGTGATACTTTCGTCCGTTGAATGTGACACAAGATTTGCCTTGCAGCACGCCCTGTTCCACATTAACTTGGCCGGCCATGGCGGGACGGGCTGTGGGGTAAAAGAGAATCTACGCTCATAAAATTGTAGGTAATCATCAGCCACTTGACGCCCACTGTAGGACATAGGCCTCTCTCGTGGTTTTCCAAGCTTCCCGGTGTTGTGCCGCCCGCATCCAGCGACTCCCTGCCACCGTAACCAGGTCGTCAAACTATCTGGTGGGGGTGCCCGCCCTGAATTGTAATGGTTACTAATGAATATAATAGGTCTCTCTAAGAGAAGGTCGGTGTCCTGCAGTGAAAAGTATATAGGCAGCATAAAAAAAATTAAAATATATAATATGTCTTAAAATTATAATGCCCGGCATTGGGACGTATAGTATAGACTGCATGAAACTAAGAAAATAGGTGTTTTAAAAAAAAACTGTTCTAACAGCATTGTGAAATGTTAACATTCTCTCTAAACTTAGAATAAAGGGTTACCTACTCTATTTTTAATAAATTCTAATAAACAGTCGCCATAAACAGTGTCAAAACATCCATTAACAAAAAAAACTGGCCAAGTGAAAGTCGGACTCGCGCACCGAGGGTTCCGTACTCGCGCTTTTTCGTTTTTTCTACAATCACAAACCTATTTAGAGGCTAAAAAATCCACCCACGCCGGGACTTGAACCCGCGACCTGTCCTCTTGTCCTCAGCACGGGTTAGTGCAACAAAAAAAATATAATTCTACAATCACGCCAAGTTTGATGCCTGTATGTATTACCGTATTAAGGTACCGGATTAAGAATAGCGTCACTCCATTTCCTCCCATGGATGTCGTAGAAGGCGATTAAGGAAATTAATTAACAGGAGACGGGCAGCAACGTCTTCCTGCGATTCCAACCGCATACTGCGATCGCCAACCCGCCTGTCAAGCGTGGCGATTATAGCAAAACCCCTCATGGTTATGAAAACCACGACGGAGGTCTGTGTCCTGCAGTGGGCGTCAAATGGCTGCTGATGATGATGATGATGATGTATTACCGTTTTTACGACAGAGCATAAACAAAAAAACGGCGAAAAAACACGTTTGTTGTATGGAAATTGGAAAAGGACTTCTTAAATCCTGGGTCTGGAACCCTAATCCTAAATTAAAACAAGTTCTCAGTTGGTGCGACAAGGTCATAGGTTCAAATTGTGGTTCAATCTCATGTTAAATTCTATTGATGATTATTTAGATTCTATTAATTATTCACTCACGGGATTCTACGGCAACTTCACCAAATAGACTAGTTGCTAGTCAACCGATTGTTGGCGGTATTGAAATAAACCGTCAATATGGAACTTATATGTAGAAGCGGTTTAATCAAATCAAATCAAAACATTTATTCAAAATAACACAGAAACTGTGACTTAATGACCATTACAAGTAAAACTAACAGACAAAAACACTCCAAACTTAGTCTTTTCTAACACATTCCTTAATTAACAAAGTTTAAATATTTTTTTTTTATCTTATGTATCGTTAATTACTCGTAAAACCTAGAACTGATGCCCTTTATAGCAGCCCTTTTGACACAAAGTGTGCTTTACGCATATTTTGAACCACGTTTTTGGCAAGCTTATTTTATAGTATTTTCTAAGGTTAACACAAGCACTAGACATAGTAAAAACTGATTTTGCACATATATTTACTCATTTATTTTTTCCTTTTACATTTTCCCGACGTTTCGGTACGTGGTCTAGGTAGACTGATATGACATGATATGATATGATATAAAACGTAGTGATTATTTTCTCTGTGGATATGACAAGCGTCTTTTTGAAAGCACTAACTGCTACGGCTAAAATTACAAAAAAAAAATTATCAAGTTACGTTCCAAAATTAATTTGGCAAACTTTTGAAATTTAACTTCTTATAGTATTTTCTAAGGTTAACACGAGAACTAGACATAATAAAAGAGACATATATATATATCTTCAGGGATTTTATTGTACAAACATATACATAAGCAGCCTATATAGCCCAAGCAGAGTGTGGGCTTAAACACCACACGCGCCCACCGCGGATTGGCGATTTCAAGTGCTGAGGTATGTTAATAGCTCAGACACTCAGGTTTCCTCACAATGTTTTCCTTTACCGCTAGCGAGTGGTATTGCTCTATAACTTCACAAATGTACATAACTTAGAAAACCAAGTCATAGGTACATGCCCGCACTGGGAATCGAACCTGGGTCTGTCGCTTCCGAGTCCGATGTTCTACCCACTAGGCTACCAACGCTGACATATACAATGGCCCATAAAGGATGTATTAACCTGTATGAAAGTTTATGTTTATTTCTGGTACCTATTTACATTGTGTTATAATCATCAATACCAAAGCTGACAAGAACTCAATCTGCAGGTTTGCTAAAGGTCATTTGAATAGTGGCATGGTGGCCGGGTCACCTATCTCCCTCTAAAATGGTGGAGACTGGTGATGGCTGACCCCTATGTTATGCTCGTGAACGGGTGCTGTTTGTGTGTCTGGCCGCAGCATTCATATATTTCCTACTTTTGTAAGATGTGGCGAGCACATGTCAACTCTGCATGCGCACTATAAACTCCAACATTCCTGCATTGCGCATGCAAAATGTTTCACATACCATAAATATAACGTCCGATGAACATTAGTTGGACCAGCCGTCCCCAGGCATACGATCTGCCTGGCGGGAAATTTCCCTTTATAGTGGAAGAGCATGATCAACCGCTCTTCCCTACAAAGTGTTATTTTGGTGTTTAAAGTGGCAATCACAGAATCACATAGGCTTTGATGTATAAGTTTAACATAATTTGAGAAAAGATGGTCAGAGTTGAGATGGTTTTTTTCCTGCCTTTTTCTCCACTACAAATACGGCCCAAAGGCAGCGGCTAACATAGTACATTGACATTCAGCAAACAGAATGTAAATTCTTTATGTTCAAATTAATTACTGATTTCTGAAAGAAACATTTTCAGGAGTGCATTATTTAAAAAATTTAAATACCTACTAATGAAGATGACATAGTGCTATTAAAACCACAAAAAAGTTACTTATATTAATTAATTTTTGTTTAATCATAAAACCCCTGAAACTGAATATGAACCCCTATATTTCTGTGGTGTGAAGTAGATCACAGTATTTTTTGCATGGGTTTCCGTAGTCATTGTTGCCTGAAAAACGACGACTGATGAAAGAGATGATTTGGTAACTATGTATTTATAATCCCAACTTTACTCACCAACCAATTTTTGTTATCCCACTGTAGACAAAGAGTACCGCTAAAGGCAAGGTCCGGTTGGTGGGTAAAGTTGCCAAGTTCTTGCCAGACGCCTTAAATGTTACGCAGACGGTGTAAAACTTAAGAATATCGTAAGAAAAACTGGTCTTACCTGTAAGAAAGTCCTCTACACAGGTTAGGATAGGACGTCCTTTCTTGGTCACAGCAGCTTCGGTGCTTGCGTCAGCACATAACGAGCATTCTATTTATTATAGCTGTTAGCGAACCGTAATCAGTACCTACTTATTTAATTCATTCAAAAAAACTCTACAATCTAAAGATTTTATAAGTACCTAGTCAATCTCAATCAAGTATAATGATGATCAGTGTTGCCAGCCGGGTCTTGTCAAAAGTTACCTGAAAGAGACAAAAAAGATGCAAAAAAGTAACCTTTTGGTGTAAAAAGTCACCTTACCATAAAAAAACCGGCCAAGTGCGTGTCAGGCCACTCACAATGTAGGATTCCGTAGAAAGAGGGTTTTTATCTGCTTTACAGAACTAACAACTTAATCGAAATAATTTCCAATGGATTTTGTACGAAATGTTACTTTTATAAATTGGTTACAATACTCGTTAACGAGTAAAGCCTACTTAGCCGTGATACTTTACCTTTTAAGTTCATTATATGTGCTACTATCCTGATTTTTTTCACGTTTCTAAAATCACCCGCTTAGCTAGGAGGCGGGGGGGGGGACGGCGTGATAAAAAACATAATATGTTTGATATTATCAAATTACAGCTTTCTAGTACCACCGGTCTTTGCGCTTAAAGTACCTAATTGAAAAGTTTCAAGCACAAAATAAATCAGAAACAAACAATCAACGGACGTACTGAACAAGAGCATGATAGATCGACTGAGTAAGCGAGGTGATTTGATTTTTGTTAGGTAGGTATGCATTAGTGTGAGAGACAAAGACGTAACTATTTTTGGGAGTTTCGCTCTGTATATGAATGAACGAAACGAAAATGATGCCGAGACATGCCGAAATTGCAAAATAAATTAGCGTTCTGTCCCGTTTTTAATGTAAAAAAAAAATCTACAAATGACAAAAAATCACCTAAAGTAACCTTTTGAGTCGTGTAACCTAGAAGGAACCTTAGTTGGTTAAAATTCACCTAAAAGGTTACAAAAGTAACCTTCTGGCAACACTGATGATGATTGTATTGTATTTTTAGGAATCAGAAGGGAAACTAATTTTTTTAAAGAAAATTCAAAATGACCTAAAAATAATTTATTTCAAATGGCAACCAAATCTAATTACAGCAAAAATGTAATCGCAACAAAAATAATTTATACGTAGCAAGAGTACAAAACACGTCCGAACGCTTTGAAGTCCACGAAGCAAGAGAGAGCGCGCCGCCTGCGCTGCGCTTTATATAGCTGTTTCACTACTTGCACCACTGCCTGTGCCTGGGTCCGCTAACACGGCCTCTCCTGACATCCTGGCGTCCTCGACAGGTTTTTCAGGCGTGTCAGGCTCTTCGAGCATCGGTACTGGTCTGGATGCTGGCCTAGGCTGGTCTGGTCTTGAGGAGGGCCCTGGCTGGTCAACAGTTTGACCATCATTCTCTTCGTCAGTTAAATCTGGAAGAATACAAACATTGTTACAATTCGATTTGGTAGTAGACAGTTTCACTCATGTTGTTTTGTTAGTTTAGTTAGAGTGAGTTAAACTGTCAGCCACCAAGCATGAAATGGGGTTAAAATCACAAAATAAAAAGGCCCAGGTCACATAAGAAAATATGACAAGGATCGACCCAATTACACATGTAAACGCTTTTTGACAAAGTACACGTCAAACAGCGACTCTTCGGCAGAGGCTCCTCCAAGTTCGCATACCGAAAAGATTTCACTCCCGTTGGCATAGGCTCCAACTTCGCATACCAACCCACACTATTGGCATAGGCATCCAAGTCTGCATACCACATAGTGACTCTTCGGCATAGGCTCCAAGTTCGCGTACCGAAAAGCTTTCACACCGTAGGCATAGGCTCCCAGTTCGCATACCCCTCGGTGACTACTGCCTCGCTAGTAGCTTTCCAACTCACCTTCAAAAAAGGCTGCACAAGTCTCAGGGGTCCATTCGCCCCTCCAGGGCACCATAAACTGGGCGGCAGCGTAAGTGGTTTTGCCATACGACCCAGCGACCAGTTTCAGCTCATAGCGGCCGTTGGGCATCACCTTGACGACCCGGTACGGCCCGCGCATGCCGGGGTCCAGCTTCCCCTGTGACTGGGCGTACTTTATCACGAAGACGAGGTCATCTATCTGGAACACACGAGGGGGACCACGGTCCCTATTAACAACAGCGTCCTGCTGTGCCTGGTTCCTCACCAACCGTTCGGCCGTCCTCTGCCTGAGTAACTCCCTTCTAGACTCTCGGTTAGATGCAACAGGATCTAGGGAAATGTCGCGTACCAAAGCCCGTATTGCCGGTGTAGCGTTTTCGTGACCAACAAGGAGGTTGAGAGGAGAGGTCCGAGTGGTTTTCTGTTTAGTCAAGTTCAGAATGAGCTGTAGTTGCCACAGTTCTTCGGCCCACTCCCCTTTCTGCTGACGAACGAGGACCCTTAGCATATTGAGAACCGTGCGGATGTAGCGTTCGGCTTGACCATTAGCGTGGTGCATTTCTGGCGTTATATGGTGAAGCTGCACGCCCAACACTTGCATCCACGAAGTGAAGCCCGCCGCCTCGAACATGCGTCCCCTATCAGTTACAACTAACTTAGGTGTACCAAACAGCGACATCACAAGTTTAAGCACACGCTTAAGTTCATCAAGGTCTTGGCGACATAGTGGCACCAAGAAACAGTACTTGGTGAATGCGTCGACCACAAGCATGACGTACTTATATCCTTTAGAAACGGGGAGGGGCCCTAAAACGTCAGCGTGAAGCGTTTCAAATGGAACGTCAGACTTGTCCCAGGATGTAATCGGCTGCATGGGCGCACGTGGTACACGCTTGTGGGCGACACACGTCAGATAATGTGCAATATACTTATTTACAAACGCTCTAAGGCCAGGAAACCAAAAATGCCTCAGAATTAGGTCAGTGACTTTATCAGCGTTAACATGGCTGTGCTCGTCATGAAAAATTCGGAGGAGGCTCAGGCGATGGCCCTTCGGTATGTAACACAAAAGTCTCGATTCTTCGCCAGTGGGTAAATATCGGTAATAAAGAATGTCATTGCGCACTACATACCTGGTAGGATCTAACTGACCCTGTTCCAACGACTGGACCATTGCTCGAGTCTCCTCGTCACCCGCTTGGGCAATCTGGGCCCAATTACGTGGCCGCTCGACATTGTTTACATTGCAAGGGTTACGGCTGAGATAGTCCACATGCGGCAACATAGCACCCTTTCTATAAGTGATACTGAAATGAAAATCCTGTAAGTAGATCCACCATCTTGCCACACGTGGCAACAGATCTCTTTTGTTTTGAGTAGCCTTCAAGGCATTGCAGTCTGTAATTACGGTAAACTGTAAACCAACCAGATAATGCCTAAAATGCTTCAAAGCCTTGACCACTGCTAGAGTCTCGAGCTCATAAGAATGGTACTTCTGCTCAGCACCCTTCGTAACCTGACTGTAGTAAGCTACAACACGTCGGGTACCATCCTTATGGACTTGCTGTAAGACTGCGCCATAACCATGACTACTTGCATACGTGTGAACCTCTGTAGGCAAATTCGGGTCAAATATCGCAAGAACGGGTTCGTTGGTTAAAATCTCGATAATTTCTTGTCGTACACGTTCTTGTTCTGTACCCCAAGAAAATCCGATATCTTTGCGCGTTAAATTTGCAATGCAAGCAGTCCTGGTCGAATAGTTAGCAATGTACTTACGGAAGTACCCAGCCAACCCCAGAAATTGCCTCACCTGCTTGACATTTTGTGGAGCAGATGAGTGGGTAAGGGCGTTTACTTTACCCATCGCTGGCCGTACTTCACCATTAGATATCACCCTGCCAAGGTACTCAATTTCCATACACAAAAATGAACATTTCTTAAGTTTTATGGAAAACCCTGCTTTTGTCAATGTAGACAATACCTCCCTGAGAGTTTGTAAACCGTCTTCAACAGAAGATGTGACAATCAAACAGTCATCTATGTACACTAAAACCTTCCCCGAGGCGATAAGGTCGCGCAGAGTGGAGCTAATGATTCGCTGGTACACTATCGGTACATTAGTTAGACCATAGGGCATCTTGACATATTCATAATGTCCCTCTGGCGTCTCGAATCCGGTGAATGGAATAGACGCCTCGTCCAAACGGATCTGGTGGAAACCAGTCGCCATATCTAAGATGGTGAAATACCTACCTTTCCCTAGACGGTCGATGTGATCATCGATTAAAGGTAAGGGGTATCGATCTTTTACCGTGAGTCGATTCAGCGCTCGGAAGTCGACACATAGTCGGTCGGAGCCGTCCTTCTTCTTAACTAGAAGTACCGGACTGGAGTAAGGAGATTCTGACTCGCGTACAATGCCTTTGGACAAAAGATCTTGAATGATGTCACGTACCTTAAGTTTTTCGTCGTAAGACATCTTATAAGGCCTGTAATACACCGGCGTATCACTGTTGAGACGAATCTGCATAACACCGGTGGTCACTGTCGAAGTAGCCGTACCCGAAATCTCGGAAATCGAAAACTCGGGGTCACGAACGATGCGCTGTGAATCCTTAGTTCGTATGTACGTAACACCGTCACGATTTAACACATCTGTACCTATTATGACAGGGGCATTCATGCATTCGCTAGGAACCACCAACAAGTCAGCTTCCAGTGAAATACCATCAAGTTCAATGACAAGGGTAACATACGAGTCGACGTGAGTGATTGATTCTCCTACCCCCTTAAGTTGACGGCGTATCGGTTTTCTCGGTGAAGAAAAATGTTTCACAACCGACGAGGAAATGAGCGACACACCTATAGCACCACTATCTATTAAAATGTCTACAGGTATACCCGCGATTACACCTACCACAATATCGTTGCGTTTTTGAAGGGGAGTAGAACAAAAGTTGATATTGCTTTTGTTTTGGTTCTGCTCGGTGCGCTGTCTCACAAAACACTTACTAATTTCATGACCTGTTTTCTTGCAATAGGTACATAGTGGTTTGTTAACATGCTTACCGTCTGGAATGACTGGAACGGGACTATCTTTATGATTAGGCTTAAATTTTTTTGGGCAATTCAAATGCCTGTGTCCGGTCTCGCCGCATGAGAAACATTTGCCTGAACTAACCGACTGGAAGGACCGTTTGTTACCTTGCATTTTGTTTACACTCGGCATCGGGCGACGTTTATCTGCGACGTCACTTTTCTCGGGCTTAGCGAACGTCGACAGGTAGTTGACTAAGTCGTTGGGAGTAAGATTGGCATTGGTAGCCGTAGCTTTTACCTGGGGGTCCTTTATTCCACGCAAAACAATCGCCGTAATAAGCTCGTTACTGAGACCTTTGACGACACGTAAACGCAGCAGTGTTTTACGTGCATAGTCTGCATAAGTAAGGAATTTGTCCGAATCGGTCGACATAATGTCATACAGGATATTTGCCACATCTACCCTCTTTACACAAAGAGGTTTAAAATCTTTTTTGAAATTGCTCCATGAACGGTCGCTAGAAACCCATTCATCGAGCGACGTTTTAGCGTCACCCTTCAGACAACCTCCTATACGTGACAGACACTCACGATCATCCCAGCGGTTCGTGAGCTTAGCTCTATCGACCTCGTCAAACCAGGCATCAACGTCGTTAATTTTGGGGTCGAAACTAGACACATAATAGTTTTGCGTGTTTACTGACCTTAATGACTGTATAGCGTCCACGATCTGCTCTGTACCTTGCTTGGAAGTAAGCTCGGTAGTCCCCACCGGCAGCGAGCGTGTCTCCAACGCATTTAGCCTGGACACGATGGAATGCCACGATTCGCGGCTTCGACTCCGATCGCGACGGTGCCTATGACGTCCATGGCCATGGCTACGGCTGCGGTCACGATGAGCGCGATCTCCACCGCCGCGGTCACGGGGTGTATAGTCACCACGGTTACGGTGGCTGCCGCTCCGCGAATGAGTCGTGCGCTTACGTGACCAGCTGCGCGATCGGCGACCATGCGAACGCCTGCTGCGAGATCGCGGGGGTCGCGAGCGCCGCCCGCGAGATTGTGGACGGGACAATCTATCCATCTGAAAGCACGGTGTGCGTACACAACCGCAAAACAGCGACGAAGGATCTCACCCACGGTTCCTCTTTCGAAACGTGTTTTGTAGGTAATTTAGAAAAATGCAGATAAAAAAAAACTCCTACAGAATTCCTCAAAAGGGCAAAAATTTAATATAAATGTGGGACACTAGGCTCAATCCCACTTCTGATTTTAGGAATCAGAAGGGAAACTAATTTTTTTAAAGAAAATTCAAAATGACCTAAAAATAATTTATTTCAAATGGCAACCAAATCTAATTACAGCAAAAATGTAATCGCAACAAAAATAATTTATACGTAGCAAGAGTACAAAACACGTCCGAACGCTTTGAAGTCCACGAAGCAAGAGAGAGCGCGCCGCCTGCGCTGCGCTTTATATAGCTGTTTCACTACTTGCACCACTGCCTGTGCCTGGGTCCGCTAACAGTATCTTATTGTATCGTATTGTAATTAACGTAGGCTTGGGTACAAAATATCGATATACTGAAATAACGATATTTTTTTAGAAAATTGTCCCGTTATGAGAGGTCCAAACGGTAATTGGTGAAGGGTTGGACTATCCTCTATCAGAAAAAATAAAAAATTGGTTTTGTAAAAGTGTCATGGTTTTCGAGATACTTTTTCGTGTGAACTCTTCTAATGAAAGATTTCTTTAAAATTTATTTTGTAAATATTTCTGACTTTACTTGCTACAAGACATGTCATAGTTTTTCAAAATTCTCATGGAATCAGAAAAAATAGAATAATCTTATTAGCAATTGTTAACCTTACGAAAAATCATTGTTTTTTTTTTGCTTATACTTGGACTACTGTTTTGTGCTCTGTGTTTTGGACTCACGTGATATTTGTGTTTAGCTGCCTCTGTTAACATGGCGCACTACACACCAACATGTACTACCTCTAGGGTTTATGTAATGGAAATGCGAGGCAAGCTGCTGCACTCTACAGGGATCGTTACCTAAATGCTCGCATCCTGTGACCACCGCGTTATAAGCAGACTGCAGTCTACATGTAGCGCTATCAGACGGAAGATTTCCTGGAACTGGCGTGGGTCACGGTCGTGAAGGAAGACCGCGTTTCGAAGACGAAGATGAAGTGTTGGTAGAGAGAGAGAAGCTTATCTAAATACCTAATTCAATCAAATTCCTAATAAGATTATTTAATTTTTTCTAATCCCACGAGTTTTGAAAAACTATTATTTGCACGTAAAGTGAAAAATATTTACATAAAAAAGTTTTAAAGAAATCTTTCATTTGTAGATTTGAAAATATGAAAAGACGAAACTTAAAAGGAAAATATTTGATCTCAAATGTTTCGGACACCGTGATACTTTCTCTGAGCCTATTTATTGTTTTTCTGATAAATTAAATAAAAGATAGTCCGACTCGTCACCAATTACCGTTTGGACCACTCATTACATTTTTTTTTCTGATATATTATCGATTTTCGATATTAATTTCGTTTATCGAAATCGATACGTATTTTTAAGAGCTTTGCTTGAGCAAGGCTTGAGATTCGTATCACTTCGTACGACCAAACCAATCTTTAAAGAAAATACTTGGTAGTCTGTATGAGTTCAGTTTCCTTCGC